>CM066044.1:248202884-248802884 GCA_033557465.1 Ichthyophis bannanicus
ATAGCACACCCGCAATCAATCTACCTACCCCCACACACATTCACTGTATCCGTATAAGAACACCTGAGAACACCAAATGCCAAAATTGAACTTGATTTTTTGCTGTGTACACCACCTTGATTGAAGGATAACGCTGGATATAAATCCCTTTAAAGAAAATCAATAAATAATAAATAGTTCCTTTCCAGAAAGAGTGGTTAGATGCGTGGAATGTCCTCCCAGTGGAGGGGTAGATATGACGACAGTATCTAGAATTCAAAAAAGCATGGGACAACCCAGGGGTATCTCTAAAGAGCAAAAGGGGACTGTTTTTTTTGTTTTTTGTTTTTGTTTTTTTTTTTGTTTGCTTTTTTTTTTTTTTGTTAGGTGTGTTGATATGGAAGGGCAAGACGATGTTTCTATGGTTAGGCTTTGTGAACTTGTCCCTGTTTATTTATTTAAACAGGCAACAGGAATTGATCTTATTTAACTTGCCTTTATTAATCCATAATGCGCCTCGACTTACATATAGCAAGTTTCATCAAGCATAACAGAGAACTTAATTATGCCTTATACACGTATAGTTCGACCACATGACCTCACTCACCATGGTTGGACTCTCCAGGGACTCAACAAGTTCACATACCCTCCTATTTCAATAACAAGACTTAACAATCCTCTCACTGGATTCGTAGCACATGAATTCGACACGTCGGCTTGAATTGCTAGGAACAAGGTGCTGGAGAGAACTTTTCTAAATCCTGAGGACCATTATGGGTTCCTGCAGGGGCAGAGGTATTGAGAACCAGTGCAACGCATCCTAGGGCTGACAAGTTTTCTGGGCCCCCCCTGCAATTGGTTTGAAAACTTGATTTTAATTGTACTAGAGTAATAACTGTCAAAAGCAAGTAAGTGCCCAGTGTTAATCGGGTTGTATTTGTGAAATACCATCACAATGCACTAACATTCTTCATAATAAAAAATAACAACACAGGCTTTATCTTCAGAATACCTGGAGTCCCTGCACGCCGCTCTTTCCCCATGCCCCCATCATGTGTTGGGATCTGTAGCCTCACCATACTCCATAGCATGTCATTTTATTTAAAAAAGAACAGGCAAGGTTTGTTATACCACTTTAATCATTTCAGTCAAATTGGTTTTACATTGTAACTTAAACTTGGTAATGTACATTAATAAACTTGGATTTTTCCTGAGGCAATATAGGGTTAAGTGCACGTGCCCAAGGTCTACCTGGTGGAAACCCAAACCCTGGTTGCTTTGGGCCCCAAGCCAATTTTTTAACCATGTCAGGCTACTCCCTCTACTCACTACAACATACGGTTCTGCTTCTTATCTCTCGTCAAACGTAAATTTTCCAGGGGTTAACCTCGAGCTATTGAACAGCAGAACAACATCCTCTTGAGGCTTCCTCTTAACCCCCTAGTCTGTGGCCAGCTGGAGCACTTTGCCCTTTATTAGTCATAGGTTCTCTACATAATGAATCCAGAGCTATTCGAAGGAAGGATTTTGAGTTACAAACAATCCATGTGTTTCGCATGAAATTGCCTAGTAACTTCAAAAATGCTCCACATCTTGCTGACATGGGCCGTTTTTGCCTAATTTGACTACCTTAAGGGACAAATGTTCCCTTGTCCAACTAAACTGCTCTTCCTGATGGTGATGCCATCTGCTTGTTATGGTACAACAAGCTAAACATGACAGGACATTGAGGAAAAACCACAACATCATGTGATGAGCAAAGCCATTGAGAAAGAGGCAATGAAGCTATTGGTTTATAGTAAGGAGCCCGACGCCCGTCTCATTAAAAAAAACAAAAAAAGCAACAGAAAAAACCAAAAAAAAACCAAAATAAAAACGAAAAAAACAAAAAAAACAAAAAACCAAACCAGAAAAAAAAAAACACACAAAAAAAATAATAAACAAACAACAAAAAACCCAAAGACACCGAACACCACACAGCACCAAACACTCACCCTACACACCCACACACTAGCCCAACCCCCAACACCGAAGCCAACCAAGAGCAACCCCCGGCCAACCACACCACCCCACAAGACCTACACATTAGTGACGAACAACGACCATCAGCAACACTGCTGGAAATGAACATATAAGAGTATATAATGGATTATAATTTCCAGTTTTGTATAGTGTGCCACTGAATGCAGTGCCTTATGAGCCACATAGGATTATTACCTTCCTATCCATCATTTGTGACTGTTTTATTAATAACTTGATCCTACTAACTTGATTGCCATCGTAATACGCTTATGTATCTCTTTCCTTTTTACGGCAATGGAGCTCAAGAGCCACGCACAGCAAGGACACAAAAATGGACATTCTCCTTACCAGGTAGGTAGAGATAGCCCTCACTAATTGTTTAGCTTTGAATGCCATGCCATGCTCAGTGCCAACACCCCCCCACCCTCCCTTTGAAGCTACTATCCCTAGGTGACCGCTCATAGGCTGGCCTAATTGATTGGAGCCGATCCCTGACTATGACCCCGATGGTCCGGTAGTGTGTAATCCGCAGGAGACCTTGGTGTCATGAATACTGACAGGTTCTTGCCGCCTTCCGTCCGTGTTTGTGGTGCATCCTGTAAAACTGGAAATGTATGCATATGAGACCGGAAGCCCTGCCAGTGCATATTGACACTATGGTTGCCCACGTTTTGAAAGAGAAAAACCCGCCACCTGTGGCTAGTTATGCTCCGCTCATGCCCACCCCAGCCCTACCCTTTCCCCGCCCCATCCCCGCCCCTACCCATCCTTGCACGCAACACCCTGTCCCCGCCAAAAACAATTGCAGAGAGGGCAATGTGCCAAAACTGAAACAAGCAAGATTGCTGCACATTCTTAAACAGAAATTACCATCCTAACAGATACCAGCACTTGGTTTGTACAAACACAACACAATAACAGACAGGCCTTCATCGAATAAATGAGCACAAAACAAAGAGAAATATATAGACAAAACAAATAAACTAAAACCTCAGAAAGCCAGACGCTGCATGTACGTGCAACACAAGAGAAATAGACAATGCATTTCCCCTGTAGAGTACAAGAATACAAGACTCAGATTTGTCAGGATTGGCATTAGGAGGGATGCAACCTGGACAATTGCCCCTAGTCCCCTCAGAGCCAGAGAAAGTACCCTCAGATCTTGTCCCGTGGTACAGAAAAAGGCACAGCTTGCTGTGTGGGCTTTAGGCAATGCAATGTGTGCCTTTGAGTCAAGGCCCACTCATGGTACAACCATCAGCTCCTGGACTTTCTTAGCATGTGTGACTAGAAATCAGAGTGCCAGTTTTTCTTCTGAGGCAATAGAGGAATTAAGTGACTTGCCCAAGGATCCACGGAGTGCTAGTAGGACGTGAAACCCTGGTCTCTTGCTGTCACCAAGATCAATGCTCCCGTAACCCACTAGGCTTACTCCGCCAAACTGCCAGCCCTTGGTCCCTGCATTATAGCTCTCTTCCATGGGCCTTGGTGCGCTGCTCTAGAGTACTGGACTGCTAGATGGAGGATTGTGGCGGCAGTGCCTGGGAGTAGCCACAAGCAACCATGGTCGCCTTAAAGGGGAGCAGCCCACGGTGATCGGAGCTCTCCCGCGCCAAAAAGCACCTGTACTGACCCCATATGCTGGCCTGAGCCCAGCCCCGCTGACTTTCACTTTTCTTTTTCCAATTCTACCGCCACTGCCCATGGGCCGACTCGAGACCACCATGGCCTTGTTGACAGCCCCAATCCACATTCCAAAGCTGTTCCTGCTGCATATCATATCAGCCAGCCCTTGGCAGGGCCATGCTAGGGTTTCTGATGCTTCCCGCTGCATAGCCTATAAATTATTAATGTTGGCTAACACTTGATCCACCCTCCTTTTTTCCCACAAACGTTCTTTGTGTGGCACTGTTTCACATGATGCTAGTATTTCATCTTCATATCCCAATGATTGTAAGAAAAATTGCCGTGAGAAGGGCAAATCCATTAGCCAGAATAAAAATAACTACTTAACTATAAATACTTAGCCATCTTTAAACCAGGCTTGTGATAGTCCAAAGAAAAAATCTGATTCTGATCAATCTCACTAACAACAATAAACATTGTTCCGCCAGTCCAAACCAGGCAATCATAGATAAACTCAATATAAATCCCTATAAAAGTCCACCGAAAGATATACAAGGCCAAATCTACCATACCATAAGGAACCACAGTAAAATTCCAAATTCATACAAGGGTCTTAAACCAGATAAAGCGGTACTATAAGTAATACAATGGGCCCTAGCAAACATTCCATACACCTATTTGAAAAGCTGAACAAATTACTACCAGTACCAGTAATAGATCCCTACTGTACAAACTCCATGTTTAACAGATGTGTGTGATGAGGCTGCAGCTCAGCCCTGGAAAACAGATAAAAAAGAAACTTTTTCTTCTGTGTGGGGGAAGGGCTCAGCTAGACACACGTTCAAAATGCAGGTAGTGGAAAAACCCACCCTTCCAGATCTACTAGGCTCAGACCACACCCAGACTCCATGGCAACCCAGAGGAGGGATAGGATACACCTGTGGGAGGAGCCAGGAGAGGGAGGACGCTTGCACACATTTAAGCTCACAGAAACACAGAGGAACAGGTTCGGGAACAGGTTGGAGAACAAGTCCTAGTTGGGACATGGGATCAGGTTCTGCAGCAGCAGCGGGGAGAGAGCCAGGTGCAGGTCTAATCCCACTCCTTCCAAGTGAGTGGAACTGAGGAAGCTTGCTGTATGAAAGCTGGAAAGAGAATCCTTAAGCCAAACTGAAGAGGACCAAAGCTTCAGTGGTGGAGAGCAGAGAGAGTCTAGGAACAACAGACAACGGAGTGATTCCCAGAGCAGCTCTGATTCTGAGGACTCTACTTCAAAGAAGAGCCCCTGCTGTGAGAGATTTGCAGCCAGGCTTGGAGGTAGGAGGGAAAGACCTGGGGGAGCTGAAGAATACAGCCAAGATACAGGAATAGCCCTACAGGATTCTGAGGCAGAAGTTTTATCTTTTAAGAAGCCTGTCAGGAAGAATGTTCCCAGAAGTAAAGGGAACACAGACAGAACCTTTAAGTGTTTTATTAAAGGGTAAAATGTCCGGTAGCCATACTGAAAACCCAGAGGGGAGACGAAAAGCTCATTGGGAATAGGTGTTCAAAGCTTTTAAAAGAAATTAGGCCTGAATACTCTGAGACAGTCTCAAGCCCAGAGAGATGTGATTTTGAGTGCGAAGATATGGAGACGGAATCCTATGAAGTGGAACAGGACTCCATTGATTCCTTAATGGAATGCTCCTTGTGCATAGCTTCAGACTGAGAGGAGGCCAACGGTTTAAGATAAAGAGAAACCAGAAGCCAGTTAACCTGATACGCTGAATGTTGGGAGCTTGAGATAGAGAAAGAATTATTCAAGGTTTAAAATACCACAAATGTTTATGCTGGAGTAAAATGTTTTAAAGCAGCGGTTTTCTGTTAGCAATGCTGATAAGCAGAAGAAGCCTTACTTTTAAAACCCTACGCAGTTGAAAGAAGCTGAGGGCTTTGCTGGACTTTGATAATAGCAATAAGTTACAACTGTGGCTTGTTGGGGAAAAGAAGTTATCTTCTGTTAAAGAGCTGAAGGAAGCAACCTCATTTATAGCATTGTTGGAGCACGGTTTATGTGACAGTTTGTTGGAGAAATTATCCTCTCTTCTGTTAGTCGGTTCAGGAACTTCCATAACAGTTTTTCTCCTAGGACAAGCAGGATGAGTCAGCCACACCTGGTGACGTCATCCGACGGCGCCGAGACGGAAGTACTCTCCATAGCTCAGAAGGGCTTTCGCCCTTCTGAGCATGGGCCAACTGGCCCTGCCCCCCGGCCCGCCCCTAGCAAGCCAGTTCTTGTTTCTTCCGCCTTGCCAGCAAGACGGATTTTTTACTCTCCTCTTCATCTAACCTCCTAAAACTTAATAATTCTCTTCTACCATAACTACAAAGATGAGCGAGCTCGATCCCCAGGCCAGCCATGTGGTGCGGCTCACGAGCTTAGGGCAGGATCATCCTTCAGGGTGCGGCAGCAGCTAAAAGGTGCTACTCCAATCCTGGAGATTCTGGGTTCGTGGCCCCATCGTGAGAGGAGGAGATGCTGCCTATCAAAGGACTCCGCCGCTGGCCGCTGACACCCCCTCTCGGCAGCCCAGGACGTGCCTGAAGGCCTCCGTCCCCGGCTCCTGCCTGCTGCTTATTCTAATTGGTTCGCTGGATGTAGAACCCTCTGCAAGCCCAGGACACACGCCAGAACTGGCCTCCGTCCCCGGCCTCTGCCCAGCCGCATATCCGAATTGTGACCGCATCCGCAGGATCGGGACGTGCCCCTCCGATGCTCCATCGGACCGGAACCTCACACGTGGCACTTGGGGGCGGCCATCTTGTTGGAAGCACCTTCAGCGCTATTTTCTTCACGCTGCCCTTGCAAAGTCTACGCCCTCTGCTTGATCCGGCTCCAGTGGCCAATCCGGCCTGCCTGAAACGCCATTGGCTACGCCCCCGGCTTGGACACTATCTCCAGTTCCCATGGCGCCATGAACGGCCCCCTCTGCTGCAGGATTGGAGGGGCCGATTGCACAGATGGCACTCCTCCATCGGCGCCGATAGTCTGGGAGTAGTATAGTATATCCCGATGACGTCGCTGTTCCTCTCCTGCGGCGCCATTGGGCAGCCGTCCCAACACGGATCGGCGCCGATCTCAATAAGTCAGGGTCAGGGCGCAAGCAACTATGGCGCTGACAAGACTCGACTCGACTCATGCCCTGCATCTGCAGTCCCGCAACAGCATCTGAAGGCTTCAGCACCGGCCTCAGCGCCACCCGATGAGCCGTCAGACCCGCAGGCTCTTGGAAGGGAGGCTGTTCATTCCTATGGCGATCTCCCGCATGGGGAAGCTTCTGCGCCGGGAGTCCGCTTCTAACTGCCCTCCTCCCATCCCGTTGTGATCTCTGAACAGAGGAACTTCGGCGCGGAGAACCGCGGGCACTAGAACCCTTCGCCTGAACCTCTTCTGTCTTGAGGATGCAGAAGGCTCCAGAGCCTTCTCTCCCTCTCCATTACACCAGGTGACAAGTGTGTCTCTTCAACCCGAACCGTCGCACCCCCTCCTGGGCCGCGGATCGCCGCAGAGACAAGGGGAGGGGCAGCCCACTGCAATGCCCAACAGACCTCAAGTCTGCAACAGCTGACCATAGTGTCTCTCAAAATCACTCAAGCCTGCCATCGTCCCCTCTCGAGCACCTCTGTGACACTAAACACAGGGTCACGGTGTGCAAAAAGGCAGGTTTAAGCACACCAGGCTATCCATCGCTCCCTCTCTGGCAAACACACCAGTCTTTCCTATTGCTACAGGGCCCACCGGCGCCATATGGGGGCCCCCTCATGGAAGACAGGTCCTTTGTATGACCGGCAGCCACAACTCAGACCACAGCGACCACTGCCATCTATGAAAAGTACTGTACAGGGGATGCTGAGAAGGAACAAGGGGTTCCTTCTCAATCTTCAGAGAAAGGTAGCCAGCTCGCCTGCAGCTATCTGATCCCAGGAATCATGCCATCCGGCAAAGTGCACTCCATCCTTAATAGCGGTACCTGGGCCTAGCCCTCCATGCCCTCTACCTAGCCCTGACAAGTGGTCGCCTATAACAGCAACCTCTGGCAGGCGACAAGCACAGCTTGCGTAGGCCATTCGAGGCTAATAACCAACATGGCTACGACGCTAGTGGCAACACAGTGGTGCAATGCACACCATGATTTCATTCATACCTGAACCGGTTTGTTTTTCAAGAGAGATGCACCTTACAAACCAAAGTGGAAGTCAGGTTCTCTATTGCCCTTCAACGTCCACTCTATTCTTCAGTGGCAACACGGTGGTACAGTGCACACAACCAGTGTGTTTAGAGACAGAAGGTCACAGGTTTCAACGCACAGCTGGGGCTCCTGCCAAACCCAGTCCCCTTATCCATACCATACACTCACAGGCTTCATAAGACCCATTTAGGGACGCCCTAACCGTGGCACTGGGAATCCATTTCGTTCAGTCTAATCAAGCTTCTACCACCAACAGGAGGCGGAAAAGTGGCAGCCTACTTTGCGTACAACAGCCATGCATGGATATCTGCAACATGGCAGCTAGCTGCTCCCGACATCCCTTCGTTGCCAGTGTGGCAACCAGACCTTGAAACCGGTAGGGAGGGCACAGTCCACTCCGGACCATGGACTCCATGAGGGCGCAGATGCCACCCATACAGGGGACTCCAGGATGGTTCACTCGCCGCTAGGCACAGTTCTCTCGGAGGGCCCTCTGCAAAGCAGAACGACATATTCCGGGTCTACTACCTCTTTCCAGGTCTACTACCTCTAGGCACAATGCCGTAGCACTGGCCACGAAGTTCAAGGTCTCGAGGGTACGGAGACCATGTAGCCATGGCAGCAGTCCCAGGATTAACAATATGCTTTAGGGCTCAGCGGTTGTATTGCTTATATTTGACCAGGGTCTAAAGCCACTACGATACAACCCCCTTTCGCAAGGGGATAAACAGAGACCATACCTGGTAAGCCCACGCCATGCCTCTCTGGATAGCTCCTCAATCCTCTCAGTCCTCAAGAGCCAATCAGGGTCAAGTAATGATAAGCCAGGCTGCATTACCCTATGCGACATCAGACCAATGATCCAGCAGTACCTCGTCTAGGGCAGTGCCCAATCAAGACCCTAAGTACCGTTCAAATACCTAAGGTTAAAGCGCTGGTAAGCAACTAAAGCCAGTCCTAATCCCACTGCTGCTTGCTAGACACTAGTCACCGCCATGTCTCAATGCAGGACTCCTTTTCAGACCTACACCTCTGTCTCCCATTGGGGATCCTGGCACTGCAGGCTACATTCCCCCAGGCTCCTGCTAACCTGGATTGGATTGTACAAACATAGAAGAAGTTCTCTCCAATCCCAATGATTGAACCATCCAGTGCCACATATTGGCCCTTCTTCTAGTAACACGGTACCATGCCAACCTGCCTGTGTTTGGTCCAGGATCCTCTCATATGTTGGCACCCCATCAGGTCCTCAAGCCTTAGGCCCTCGGGTTGCCAGGGAGTATGGTCTAGCTGGACGTCGTATGTTCAGCTCGGGCCGCACCCATCCTAACATACAGGCCTTAAGCTCTCTCTGCCATCTTACCTTGGTAACATTGTCGAACTCGGTAATCGATGCCTTTGTACCTTACTGCTTGCCAAGGGCTGTCAGTCATGATATTAGCTTGTTTCCAGCTTCCCCGGTCTGCAGAGACTCTGTTCCCACAACAGAGAATCAACTACAGGATTGGGAATAGTCCACTAGGAACATGTCACCAGCCCACAGGCTACCAACACGAGAAGTCCCACTGATGCATGAGAAGGACCCACTGACCCCTTGGATCAGCCCATTCGGTGGTAGGTGAGAGAGGGGCTCCCCCCACTCCCCGGACAGCTCCCACTCAGAGCATATTCTACAGAGATTATTCAACTATCACACCATCTCTATACAGTGCATATAAGGCCTATCTCCCTACCTGCTCACATCCCAAGGATATAGACAGGAGGTCATATCTTCCGAAGTGTGTAGCCAGTTCCACACGTAACAAAGCCTACAACGCTGGTCCAGTGCCCAGAGCCCTGCTCATATGACCTCTTTGCACCCAAGGCTAAGGGCCCCCTTGTACTCACAGTTCCTGCCCATGTCTCTCGAGCAGGGTTCGTCACTCGGGGCCAGCTGCATGCCTTCAGACACTCTCGCGACTTGAACAAGTCCAGGGATGAGCTCTCTACCCATCTCAACGGATGGTGCAAGACACGTTTGTTTCACATACCCCACAGGGCTGAACAGGTGAAACGTCCAAGCCCAGTGTGCAACTCGAGGCTCCCTCATCACTCACCAGTGTTTTACCAATCAGCTGGCTCTGCAACACATAACTCGAGCCTGATCCTCGACAGCTTCATGAATATAGCTGTAGTACAATGGCTTAGACACTGACCGACGATGCAGGAGCCATGCGCCCAATGAAGAAGGCTGGCTGAGGCATTCCCGCCCCAGCATCAGTCCGTACCCGTCCTCAGTGCCTCCCTTAGCCTGGACGTCCGACCAACTCGTCCATCACTCCAGCCGAACAGTTTCAGGAGATCTCATCCATGACTCTCTGTCTTCCATGACTCTTGTGACCACAGGCATGCTCCGCTGTCGTCCATGATTCTTGCGACCACAGGCATGCTCCACCATCATCCATGATTCTTCTGACCGCAGGCATGCTCCCGTCGGTCCAGCCATGGGCGCAGACAGAGCCGCAAGTCAAGCCGGCAGCTCTGTGCTCTAGTGCTGCCGAAGCATCCATCGACTGCCTGCCAAAGGTTCCATCGTCAACCCGTGGTGGCCCCTTCTGGGGCAGGGACACCTGCTCACACTACATGCGACACAACACATGCAACAGAATCAGACATTCAACGTGTAACCAAACTCTGTGATTTGTTACCGGAGGATATACTAAGAGCGGTAGTGTAGCTGAATTAAAGGTCCATAAACCTTATTGTATCAATGTTCAACCAATTCAAGCTGGTGGAACCTGTGTCTCTCGGGGATACTGCCAGGTGCATATGACCTAGATTTGCCACTGTTGGAACCAGGATACTGGGCCTGATGGACCACGGTCTGTCCCAGTATGACATCACTTATCCTTATATTCTAGAGGTCTCATGGACACATCTGACCAAGCCATGAAATGGCTCAGGTCCTTGCGATATTAACACTCCAATTGCATCCTTCTTGTAGCACTGTCAATATTGTTGCTGGTCCACTGTAGATATTGCACCGATCTTGCACCACTCTTGCAATGTTTTTCAACACGGCTACCGTGGTTATCCCTGCTCGCAGCATTTAACTCTACGCTACTGCCGAGCGGGAAAGGGGACTCCCTCCGTGGTTGCATCGTCTCTGGCCACCCTCTGGACTTCCTCGGCTGTGCATCAGCTATGCTGCCCTCTGAGACCACTATTCTGCCACTATCCATTGAGACCTTTTACTCTCACAATAGCGGCCGCGTGGAACGGCATGTCTGCACAACGGGGCCGCACACAGCGCTACATTCTGCAAATTCCTCAGTGTGCGGTGGCACACCATACATTGCACGTTGTCACTGCCACCAGTTTTCCAAGGTACATCTTAACCGAGGTACACCTTACCCAGGGCGCACCTTAAAAGCAGGGCCCTGATAAAAAGTCTCCTGTACCTGATCTCGGCCTCCCCCCTTCCACCACAACACATGCCAGCTTGGGAGGCACCAGGTGTGGCTGACTCATCCTGCTTGTCCTAGGAGAAAACGGAGTTACTTACCTGTAACATGAGTTCTCCGTGGACAGCAGGATAAGTCAGCCACACATACCCGCCCACCTCCCCTTGGAAGGGGCTCGGCCTATGACCAGTACCCGCCTCCTAGCGGCTAAGGCTCAGCTAGTGACGAACTGGCTTGCTAGGGGCGGGCCGGGGGGCAGGGCCAGTTGGCCCATGCTCAGAAGGCGAAAGCCCTTCTGAGCTATGGAGAGTACTTCCGTCTCGGCGCCGTCGGATGACGTCACCAGGTGTGGCTGACTTATCCTGCTGTCCACGGAGAACTCATGTTACAGGTAAGTAACTCCGTTTGTTTGCAAAGTGTTGACTATAAAAGAAAAAATTAATAAATTTTTCCTGTGTTGCCTCTAAAACCACTTGGTTGGCATTTTTGTACACAACTACAACTCCAGAGGCCTTGGCCCTGGAATCTCTGCAAAATACAAGACATTAGATGGCACACTGTCTCCACTAGGCGACCGCCTAGCTGGGGTGCAGCGCCACAGGTGGCGTAGTTGTTTGGATGTTTTTGTCAGCCTTTGCACACGCCTGAACCAGTCCACACCATGGAAAAAGGAAGGACCCAGAAGGAAGCCGGTGTCAACACTCGAAGTCTGCTGGACGGAGGAAAATCCGGAGTGGCAGCGGAGCCGGAGTTGATCTTCAAGTGGTTGACAAGCGCGAGTCTACACCAGAGCCAGGTAACCCGTATATAGGAGGGGTTATTGCTCGGATACTGGTGTAAGGGAGGGTACGGTAGTGCTTTCCAAGGGCGCAAGGGGGAGCATAAAACTGCCGCACTTTGTGGTTGTGTTTTTGTTTGTGATTGCAGCACCAGTCCGGAGATGGAGCGAGGCGACATTCTGGCCTGGATGGCCGAGCAGTTTATAAAACAGCGCGAGATGTCAGCGATGAGCCAAGAACTGACAGCAGCTATGCTACAGGCCCAACAGAAACCACTCCTTGATATGATGGGGAGATGGCTGGGAGCACAAGAGAAGGCAGCTGAAACCGACAGTGCCAGGTTCTCAGGGAGCTTTCCAAGGGTGGAACTTGTCTAGCATGGCTACATTGTCTTGTGGACAGCTCACAAAAGACGATGATATTGATGACTTTATCGAATCTTTCAAGAGAATAGCTCTCTTGGCAAAATGGCCGAAGGACCAGTGGGCCGTTAGATTTGCCACTTCCCTTACTGGGGAAGCTCTGGCAGCCTACAGGGCCATGCCCGCAACATTAGTTACCAGTTATGAGGAGGTTAAGCGAGCCATAAAAGATCGGCTGGGGTTAAACCCTACGGTCTACCGTCGGCTTTTGCGAGCCTGTAAACTGAAACAGGGTGAAACACCTCAAACTCTGTGTTACCGTATAAGAAGTTTAGTTTGGAAATGGCTCACTCACTCCTGAGACTAGGAATTTAGAGTCCATCTTGGATTGTGTTATATTAGAACAATTCATGGAGGCTGTGCCTAGGGACTTGCAAACTTTTCTGGTTCTCCAAAACTGCCAAAACACACAGGAGGCTATTTCTCTGGCGGAACGCTTTCTGGAAGCCAATCGGTTAAGCCAGGAGAAGGACGGTGTTTGTAGGCGGGCAGCTATGGAGATGCCAGAAGGGAAGGCAAGGTTTGCAAGGCTGGGAAAGGGAAAAAATGTGCCTATGGATAAATTGCATGATACCCAGAGAAAATGTTTTTCTTGTGGAGAGGCAGGTCACTTTAAAAGGGACTGTAAGGCCAGGACAGTTCTAGTAACTACCCGTCCCAGAGATACTGGAGAAGGATTCCTATTAACTGTGGAGGTGGAAGGGATCCCCACGGAGGCCTTATTAGATTCTGGGGCAGACCAATCAATGATCTCTCAGAAGCTCTGGTGAAGAATTGAGTCACAAGATAGGCCCATGCCATAGTCTTCTGGAGACCATATCAAAATCAGATGTATCCATGGGGCAGCTTCAAGTTATCCCATACACCAAGTAAGGATAAAGGGGTTAGGCATGAAGAGAGAAATAGAGGTAGCTGTTGTTCCCAGACTCCCCCATGCCTTAGTCCTAGGGAGAGATTGGCCCCAATTTAGGCGTGGGTTAGCAGAGGAGTTGCAAAATAAAGCAGGCAAGACAGCTGCCCTAGCCAAGCCAGAAAACTCAGGAAAAGTTTCAAACCCCACAACAAAGAAGGAGAGGCTAGTAAGCTCTTCATACAAGGCGGAAGCAAGGGCAAGGTCAGTCCCCGGTCCTTTGTTTGGGAGCCACTTGAAACAAGGAGGCAAGAAAGAACCTCGGGGGGATGTAACTGACCCCAAACCGAAATTTGTTCTCCGGTTTTGCTGCACCACCCCGGATGCCCAGGTCTCTAAGCGTGTGTCTGAGCAGGCCGCCGGGTTTGATCTATGCAGCGCGGTAGAGGTCACCATACCACGACACGGGAGAGCCATAGTTGAGACGGGTCTCCAGGTAGAAATACCGCCAGGCTGCTATGGACGGATTGCTCCAAGGTCGGGCCTTGCGCTGAAAAAGTTTATAGATGTAGGTGCGGGGGTCATAGATCCCGATTATCGTGGGCCTGTTAAAGTCCTCCTGTTTAATTTCGCACAAGAGGATTTTAAGGTGAATATAGGAGACCGAGTGGCCCAGCTAATATGTGAAAGGGTAGGATTTCCACCCCTAGAGGAAGTAGATGAATTGACCACCACCACCCGAGGCACAGGAGGGTTTGGTTCTACCGGCAGGACAGAAATAAAGGGTTTAACCGCGAGTTGTGTGGAAAGGGAGGATGAGGATCTGGGCCCGCAACTGGCTGATTGTCGGGCAGATCCGGTCCCTAGGTTAGGCGAGGAGCTTTCATGGACACAACAACAGGATTTGTCCAGGTTATTATGGGAGTTCCCGGATGTCCTAACTCTGGTACCAGGTGAAACAAAACTCGTGGCCCATGAAATAGTGACCCCACAAGGGGAAATAGTCCGGCAGAGACCCTACAGGCTACCCGAGGCGAAGCAGAAAGAGGTGGTGAGCCAAGTACAAGAGATGATGAAGATGGGGATAATCGAGGAGTCCAGATGTCCCTGGAATAGTCCGATAGTACTGGTCCCCAAGCCGGATGGAACAATGCGATTTTGCATTGATTTCCGAAAGGTCAATGAGATATCCCAATTTGACTCATACCCTATGCCTAGAATCGAGGAACTCCTGGATCGCTTAGGCCAGGCCACCTATTTGACCACCCTTGATTTAACCAAAGGATACTGGCAGATTCCCCTTACTCGGGAATCTCGCCCAAAGACTGCTTTTAGTACCCCTATCGGTCTCTTTCAGTTTCGCCGAATGCCATTTGGTCTGCATGGGGCAGCTGCGACATGCCAAAGGTTAATTGACATGGTCTTGCGCCCACACCAACAATATGCAACGGCATATATGGATGATATTGTGATCCATAGTTCAAACTGGGAGCAACACTTGATCAGGGTTAAAGTAGTTTTGGGGGCCATGCGAGGTGCGGGTA
Source organism: Ichthyophis bannanicus (assembly GCA_033557465.1). Classification (NCBI taxonomy): domain Eukaryota; kingdom Metazoa; phylum Chordata; class Amphibia; order Gymnophiona; family Ichthyophiidae; genus Ichthyophis; species Ichthyophis bannanicus. Next base: position 248,217,779 of record CM066044.1, read on the forward strand.
TCACTTTAAACCCCGCAAAGTGCATGTTTGGAGGCAAAGAGGTAAAATACCTGGGACATTTAGTCGGCCATGGGATAGTTAAACCCCTACTCGATAAAGTAGAGAGTGTAAAAACGTTTCCCAAGCCTTTAACAAAAAAACAATTACATAGCTTTTTAGGGTTAATAGGCTATTACCGTTGGTTTATCCCACATTTTGCGACGGAGAGTGCCGCACTCACCGAAATGCTAAAGAAGAATGCCCCAAATCAGCTACAGTGGTCGGAGATAGCAGAGCAGGCCTTTAGGACATTGAAGGATAAACTCTGCAGGTCCCCGGTACTGAGAGGGGTAGATTTTAGCTGCCCCTTTATTATACAAACTGATGCATCCGAAACTGGCTTGGGCACAGTACTCTCCCAAAAACATGAGGGCGTAGAACACCCTGTAATGTGTTTAAGTCGTAAGTTAGCCCCACCAGAGCGAAAATACTCGACAGTTGAAAGGGAGTGCCTAGCGATAAAATGGGCTGTAAATGCGCTAAGGTTTTACTTAACAGGTTGTAGGTTTTTGCTAGTGACTGACCACGCGCCATTAAAGTGGTTGAACAAGATGAAAGACCACAATGCGTGTTTGACGCATTGGTATATGGCCCTTCAAGAATTTGATTTCCGTATAGAGCATAGGGTTGGGAAGCTTCACACAAATGCAGATGCCCTGTCAAGGATTACGGGCTGTGTGCGGGTTGGGGCGCCAGCCCGTAATAGCTTAAGGAGGGGATGTGTGGTGATGAGGCTGCAGCTCAGCCCTGGAAAACAGATAAAAAAGAAACTTTTTCTTCTGTGTGGGGGAAGGGCTCAGCTAGACACACGTTTCAAAATGCAGGTAGTGGAAAAACCCACACTTCCAGAGCTACTAGGCTCAGACCACACCCAGACTCCATGGCAACCCAGAGGAGGGATTGGAGACACCTGTGGGAGGAGCCAGGAGAGGGAGGACACTTGCACACATTTAAGCTCACAGAAACACAGAGGAACAGGTTCGGGAACAGGTTGGAGAACAAGTCCAAGTTGGGACATGGGAACAGGTTCAGCAGCAGCAGCTGGGACAGAGCCAGGAGCAGGGCTAACCCCACTCCTTCCAAGAGAGAAACTGAGGAAGCTAGCTGTAAGCAAGCTGGAAAGAGAATCCTTAAGCCAAACTGAAGAGGACCAAAGCTTCAGTGGTGGAGAGCAGAGAGAGTCTAGGAACAGACAACGGAGTGATTCCCAGAGCAGCTCTGATTCTGAGGACGCTACTTCAAAGAAGAGCCCCTGCTGTGAGAGATTTGCAGCCAGGCTTGGAGGTAGGAGGGAAAGACCTGGGGGAGCTGAGGAATACAGCCAAGATACAGGAATAGCCCTACAGGATTCTGAGGCAGAAGTTTTATCTTTTAAGAAGCCTGTCAGGAAGAATGTTCCCAGAAGTAAAGGGAAACAGACAGAACCTTTAAGTGTTTTATTAAAGGGTAAAAAGTCCGGTAGCCATACTGAAAACCCAGAGGGGAGACGAAAAGCTCATTGGGAAAAGGTGTTCAAGCTTTTAAAAGAAATTAGGCCTGAATACTCTGAGACAGTCTCAAGCCCAGAGAGATGTGATTTTGAGTGCGAAGATATGGAGACGGAATCCTATGAAGTGGAACAGGACTCCATTGATTCCTTAATGGAATGCTCCTTGTGCATAGCTTCAGACTGAGGGGAGGCCAATGGTTTAAGATAAAGAGAAACCAGAAGCCAGTTAACCTGATACGCTGAATGCGGGAAGCCTGAGATAGAGAAAGAATTATTCAAGGTTGAAAATACCACAAATGTTTATGCTGGAGTAAAATGTTTTAAAGCAGCGGTTTTCTGTTAGCAGTGCTGATAAGCAGAAGAAGCCTTACATTTAAAACCCTACACAGTTGAAAGAAGCTGAGGGCTTTGCTGGACTTTGATAATAGCAATAAGTTACAACTGTGGCTTGTTGGGGAAAAGAAGTTATCTCCTGTTAAAGAGCTGAAGGAAGCAACCTCATTTATAGCATTGTTGGAGCACGGTTTATGTGACAGTTTTGTTGGAGAAATTATCCTCTATTCTGTTATTCTGTTCAGGAACTTCCATAACAGTTTTGTTTGCAAAGTGTTGACTATAAAAGAAAAAATTAATAAATTTTTCCTGTGTTGCCTCTAAAACCACTTGGTTGGTACTTTTGCACACAACTACAACTCCAGAGGCCTTGGCCCTGGAATCTCTGCGAAATACAAGACATTAGATGGCACGCTGTCTCCATTAGGCGACTGCCTAGCTGGGGTGCAGCGCCACACAGAACACCTGGTCTCAGTCATACACTCAGAACACAGACCCTCACCAAGTACAGAAGAAGTGACCACAACCTAAAGTAAAAATAAAAATATGTAGACAAAAATTAAACTGAAACCCCAAGAAGCCAGACTCCGCATACAGTGCAACACCAGATAAATAAGAGATATAGTTCCCCATACTAAATATAAAGATAGCACAAAGTCCAATCACTAAATCAAAAACAAAATTATTTTTTCTACCTTTGTTGTCTGATCATTTTATTCTCTGATCATGCTGGTCCCAATCTGAGGCTTCTGCTTTCCTGTCTTCTCTTAGCTCTCTGTGGTCTATGGTCCATCTGCCATTTCTTATCTCTTCTTTCGTTTTCTTCACTTCCTTCAATCAGCCTGTTTCCTGTCCCAGTATCCCTCCCCAGTATCAGCCCCCTTTCTAGTCCTTCCCTCCCCATTACCTTCCATTGTCAACCCCTTTGAATTCCCAGGACTGCCAGTGGTGTCCATTCCCTTCCACTCTCCCTCCTTCCCTACTGTTCAACCTTTTTAGTCCAAATACATCCCAGGTATCAGCTTATTTCAAATCCCTGTGCCACCCCCATGTCAGCTCCCTTCCAATCACCCTATCCTTTGTCCATCCCACCTTCCAGTGCCATCCCCATTTGCCCCCTTATCTTCCATCCCAATGCCCCCTCTCTTCCAGCAGCCCCCACCCCCATTATCAGCCATCTACCAGCCCCATCCCGAAATGTCAGCTCCCTCCAGTCCCATCCCTAGGTGTCATCTCCCTTCCAGCTCTCTCCTTTACCCCTCTATCAGCTCCCTTCCAGCTCCCACCTTCCCCCCATGTCAGCTCCCTTCCAGCCTCCACCTCCCCCCCTGTGTCAGCTCCCTTCCAGCCCCCACCTTCACCCCATCAGCTCCCTTCCTACCACCTCCTTCCTCTCCTATGCTAGCTCCCTTCCAGTGTAGATTCCTGAGTATTGGGGTGATGTGATCATGTCTTGATGTACCGGAAATCATTCTAGAAGCCATATGTTGGGCCATTTATTGGGAGGCCTTGGTAGAATATATATTGCAGAAATTTAGGTGGGGTATTATAATGGCTTGGGATACAGATCTGAAGTCACTGATATCGAGTAATAGGCGAAGGTTTTGAAAAATTTTCATTTTGAGGTAGACCATGTTTGTTCGGTTTTTTTATGTGGGACAGCATGTTTAGGTTCTGATCAAATGTGACACCCAATTATTTGACCTCGGATTTCACGGTAAGATGCATGTCTTTTGTACAGTGCATTGCAAAAGTATTCATCCTCTCTGTGTTTGTACTGTTTTGTCGCATTAAACCTGGAATTAAAATGGAGTTTTGGGGGTTAGCACCAAGTGATATATACAACATGCCTATGACTTTGAAGGTACAAAATATCCTTTAATGTGACACAAACAATAATTAAAGCAAAAAATAATCTGAAAGCAGGAGTGTGCATATGTATTCACCCCCCAAAGTCAATACAGCTGCAACTCTCTTGGGGTATGTCTCTATTAGCTTAGCACATCTAGTCACCCATTCCTTAAGGCAAAACTGCTCCAACTCCTTCAAGTTAGATGTGTTGCATTGGTGTACAGCAATCTTCAAGTAATGCTACAGATTCTCAATTGGACTGAGGTCTGGGCTATGATTAGGCCATTCCAGACATTTACATGTTTCCCTTTAAACCAGCTTTAGCAGAATGTTTAGAGTCATTGTCCTGCTGGAAGGTGAACCTTCGTTCCAGTCTTAAATCTCTGGCAGACTGAAACAGGTTATCCTCAAGAATTACCCTGTATTTAGTGTCATCCATCATTCCTTCAATCCTGACCAGTTTTCCTGTCCCTGCCAATGAAAAACATCCCCACAGCATGATGCTGCCACCACCATGTTTCACTGTGGGAATGGTGTTCTTGGGGTGATGGGAATTGTTGGGTTTGTGCCACACATGGCATTTCCCATGATGGCCAAAAAGTTCAATTTTCATCTCATCTGACCAGAGAACCTCCTTCCATGTGTTTGGGGGGTCCGCCACATGCTGTTGTGGAAACTTCAAACATGTTTTCATAAGAACATAAGATATGCCATACTGGGTCAGACCAAGGTCCATCAAGCCCAGTATCCTGTTTCCAACAGTGGCCAATCTAGGTCATACATACTGTCACCACCAGGTGGGCAGGCTGCCGCCTAGGGCTAGCAGGTCTGTGTCCGATGGCAATCAAGTAGTTGTGCAACACGAGTGGTTGAAGGTAAAAGGATTTATTTCCCCTCCCGGGGTCGGATTATTCAAATAAACACAACACAATGCTCAAAATAAATAAGCCATGCTTTCTGGCAAAACATAAAGGAAAGTAGAACAGCTTCTTCTTGCTTTTCAAAGTAAATGGTCAAAGTTAAACATTCAAACGCAGCACATAGTTTCACTATGAGCAAAACAGCATTCTTCAGTTGTAGTGTTTGCCTTACACACTACACAGCCCTGACTAACACAGAGACGTCACTTTATCAGATAAAATCAATGTGCAGTCCATTGGGTCACCATTAAATGAACATTCACTGAGTGTGTCAATGATCATAGGCTCCTGTATGCATTCAGAATTATCTGACTTCTCTTTATCAGAATACCTCTGCAAGTTCCCCTGTAACGTGCCGTCACAGTGTCTCTCTGTGCAACTCCCTCTAGGGCTGGAATACCAGCTACCGTATTCCTCAGTGTCTGGGAGAGAGGGAAGCCACCATTCAGGGTTTCTATAGTCCCACTTCTTGTATGAGGTTCTCCCCCTGGAAAGCTTATTGGCTCTATCTTCAGGCTTTAATACTTCTCCCCTCCTAACACCAGGTTTCAGCCTGCGGGGTTTTCTTTGAGGCTTAGGAACTTCTTGGATATCTTCCTCAGACATGCACACATCTTCGGGGAAATACCTTTCTCTCTCAGGAGGTGTTAAATGCGCTCTCTTCAGCTCTGTGCTTAAATCCCTCGGCTGGGTGTTAAAGCCCTGCCCCCACCTAGGATTTTCTGCACCAGGCTTCTCAGCATTAACCCTGTAGGTATTTCTTTTATCTACAAACTTAAACTTCCCACCAGAATCATTCTTCAGGCTACAGCTCTCAGATACATACTGTTTGTCTTTAGGCTTCCAATCACTCTGGTTGGAACGTTGCCTCTGAGCTCCAAAGGGTTTGCAATCAGCAGAACATTCACACCTGTTCTCTGCCCTTACTAGCTGCTTCCTCCTGTAGGACTCTGGGTAGTTTCTGTGGTGAACTCTTCCTGGTTCTGACTCCGACTCACGTCCTGGGTCAAAGTCTGAAACTCCTCCTTCTTCCTCTAGGTCAGCTGCTTCAGCTAATTCTCCTCCTTCAGCCAGTTCTCCTAGTTCTCTCAGTTCTGCCAGTTCTGTATTTCCTGCATAGCTCTTATAGTGGCTATAAGCTCTTCCCCTTTCCAGGTGCAAGCTATTAGGAACTGGGGAATGTTTCTCAGCTGAGCGTGTTTTCAAACCTCGTGGCTGAGTTTGTTTTTGTCGTCCCTGACAACAGCTGCTCACATGGCCTGCCTGCCTGTCAGCTTCAGGACTAGAATTCAGTGAATCCTGTGTTTTTAAGGTAGAGAATGGAACTTCCTCATCACAATACCTAGCAGTTTCCCCAAAAGATACAGATTCCACAATGCTTGTATTGGGTCAAGCAGTGATATCCTGGGTCCCTTTTTAATAATGGTTTATGGACCTTTCCTCCAGCAACTTGTCCAAAACTTTTTTAAACCCAGCTAAACTAACAGCTTTTACTACATCCTCCGGTAACAAATTCCAGAGTTTGATTACACGTTGAGTGAAAAAATATTTTCTCTTATTTGTCTTGAATAGTTTACCCTGTAACTTCATTGCATGTCCCCTAGTCTTTCTATATTCTGATGATGTAAACAATCGATCTACCTTTACCAGTTCCACTCCTTTCATTAATTTATAGACTTTTGTCATATCTCCCCACAGCCATCTCTTTTCCAGGTTAAAGAGCCCTAACCTTTTTAGCCTTTCTTCATAGGGGTATCCTTCCATCCCCTTTACCATTTTGGTGGCTCTTTTCTAAAAACGCTATATCCTTTTTAAGATACGGCGACCAGAATTGCACACAATATTCAAGGTGCAGTAGCACCATAGAACGATACAGAGGCATTATAATATCCTTTGTTTTATTTTCCATTCCTTTCCTTATGATACCTAGCATTCTATTTGTCCTCTTGGCCGCCGCTGCACACTGGGCTGAGGGTTTTAACGTCTTATTCACAATAACGCCAAAATCTTTTTACAGGGTGGTGGTTCCTAATGTGGAACCTTGCATCATGTAACCATAGTTTGGGTTGTTCTTCTCTAGCTGCATAACTTTGCACTTGTCCACATTAAATTTCATCTGCCATTTTGATGCCCAGTCTTCCAATTTATCAAGATCTTCTTGCAATTTTCCACAATCCTCATGGGTTTTAACAACTTTAAATAGTTTTGTGTCATCTGCAAATTTGATAGCCTCATTCGTTATTCCCTTTTCCAGGTCATTTATGAATATGTCAAAAAGCAGAGGACCCAGCACAGATCCCCGGGGTACACCACTATTCACCTTTCTCCACTGGGAAAATTTCCCATTTAGCCCTACCCTCTGCTTTCTATCTTTTAACCAGTTCCTGATCCACAATAGTACACTGCCTCCTATCCCATGACTCTTTAGTTTTGCCAAAAGTCTCTGATGAGGGACCTTGTCAAAGGCTTTCTGAAAGTCCAAATACACTATATCAACCGACTCACCTTTGTCTACCTGTTTATTCACACCTTCAAAAAAACATAACAGATTAGTAAGACAAGATCTTCCTTGTCTAAAGCCATGTTGGCTGTCTCCCATTAAGCCATGACTATCTACATGTTAAGTACTTTTGTTCTTTATGATGGTTTCTACCATTTTTCCCAGTACTGACGTCAGGCTCACCAGTCTGTGGTTTCCCGGATCACCCCTGGAACCCTTTTGAAAAATTGGCGTTACGTTGGCCATCCTCCAATCTTCAGGTATTAGAGATGATTTTAATGATAGTTCACAGATTACTAATAGCAGGTCTGCAATCTCATATTTCAGTTCTTTCAACACCCTTGGATGTATACCTTCTGGTCCAGGTGATTTGCTAGTCTTCAGTTTATCAAATAGTTGTAATACATTTTCCCGATGTATCAATATTTCCTTCAATTCTTCCGCACCTTTAAATACCACTTCAGTCATGGGTAACATCCCTACATCTTCCTTAGTAAAGACCGAAGCAAAGAATTCATTCAGTCTCTCCACTATCGCCTTGTTGCCTCTTAGTGCCCCTTTATCCCCTTTATCATCCAACTGATTCTATCACAGGTTTTTTGCTACGAATGTACTTGAAAAAGTCTTTATTACGCGTTTTTGCTTCTGCAGCAAGCTTCTTCTCAAATTCTCCCTTTGCCTGCCTTATCAATGCCTTGCATTTGACTTGCCAGTGCTTGTGCTGTTTCCAGTTTTCGTCATTTGGCTCTTTTTTCCATTTCCGGAAAGATGCTTTTTTAGCAAAAACAGCCTCTCTGACCTCACCTTTAAACCATGCTGGCAGTTTTTTGGACTTCCTTCCACTTTTCTTAAAGCGTGGAATACAGCTGGTCTGGGCTTCCAAGATGGTATTTTTAAACAACACCCAAGTTTGATGTAAGTCTTTAACCTATGCAACTGCTCCTTTTAGTTTTTTCTTAACTATTTTCCTCATTTTATCATAGTCTCCCTTTCAAAAGTTAAAAGGTATTACTGTGGCTTTCCTTTCCATCCGTCCTCCACTAATTAAATCAAATGCGATCATGCTATGATCACTATTGCCAAGTGGCCCCAACACCCTTATCTCTTGCACCAGATCTGGTGTTCCACTAAGGACAAGGTCCAATATGGCTTCCCCTCTGGTCGGTTCATGAACCAGCTGCTCCAAGAAGCAGTCATTTATTTCATCTAGGAACTTTATCTCCCTAGCATGTCCTGCTGTGACACTGACCCAGTTGATACCGGGATAATTGAAATCACCCATTATTATTACTGTGCAGTAACATTTGTTAGCTTCCTTGATTTTCTTTGAGCATTTCATCATCCATTTGTTCATTCTGGCCAGGCGGTCGATAGTACACCCCCACTGCCATTGCCTTCCCCTTTTTACATGGAATTTCAATTCATAGAGATGCTACAGCAAATTTTGTTTCTTGCAAAGCTTTAATCTTTTCTGACTCAATGCCCTCTCTAACACAGAGCGCAACCCCTCCACCAATTTGATCAGCTCTATCATTACGATATAGTTTGTACACAGCTATCACAGTGTCCCACTGGTTGTCCTCCTTCCACCATGTCTCTGAGATTCCAGTCATATATAACCTCTCATTTAGTGCTATTCTAACTCTCCCATCTTATTTTTTAGACTTCTAGCATTTGCATACAAGCATTTAAAGACTGTATTTTATTTATATTAATCTGGCTATTGGTAGGCATGAGTAATTTAGAATCTTTAAGCTCTATCTGCTCTATACTCAAGGGCATTTGGGCTACTTTACTCTTTTTTTGGAACCTCTCTGCTTTTGGTAGTATCCTTCAAGGATACATTGTTCTGAACCATGGGCTCTTGGGCAACTGTTGACTTTCCCCTATTATCTAGTTTAAAAGTTGCTCTATCTCCTTTTTTTTTTTTTTTAAAGGTTAATGTCAGCAGCCTTGTTCCATCCCGGTTAAGGTGAAGCCCATCCATTCGGAAGAGCCCCTCCTTTCCCCGGAATGTTCCCCAGTTCCTAACAAATCCAAAACCCTCATCCTTGCACCATCGTCTCATCCACGCATTGAGACTCCGGAGCTCTGCCTGTCTTTTGGGTCCTGTGCGTGGAACAGGAAGCATTTTGGAGAAAGCTAACCTGGAAGTTCTGGATTTCAACTTCCTGCCGAAAATCCTAAATTTAGCCTCCAGAAACTCCCTACCACATTTTCCTATGTCATTGGTACTGACATGTACCAAGACAGCAAACTCCTCCCCAGCACTATCTAAGACCTTATCTAGGTGGCGCTTGAGGTCCGCTACCTTTGCACCAGGCAGGCATGTTACCAGGCAATCCTCACATCCACCAGCCACCCAGCTATCTACATGCCTAACGATTGAATCACCAACTATAACGGCTGTCTTAACCCTTCTCTCATGGGCACATGGCCCTGGAGAAACTTCCTCAGTGCGAGAGGGTTTTACATCACCTGGAGGACAGGTCCTAGTTACAGGATCATTTCCTGCCACACTAGGGTGATGCTCTCCTGTCACGTGACCTCTCTCCTCCATGGCAACAGGGATGCTGCCAGACTGGGGGTGAGACTTCAGGACTATATCCCTGTAGGTCTTGTCTATGTACCTCTCTGTCTTTCTTATGTCTACCAAGTCTGCTACTCTAGCCTCTAGAGAACGGACTCGTTCCCTGAGAGCAAAGAGCTCCTTGCACCTAGTGCACATGTAAGACCTCTCACCAACTGGGAGAAAATCATACATGCGACACTCAATGCAAAAGACTGGAAAGCCCCCATCTCGCTTCTGGACTCCTGTCTGCATCTTAGTTTTAAGCTTGTGTTTAGATCTTTAAGTTCTTTACTTACTAAGGGTTGCTGTGGATACTTATACTAATAAAAGTGTACCTAATACGTTTAATATACGTTGTTCACCTGAAACTTAATTAATCACAGGTCCTTAATGTATGACTGATTTGGATAAAGAGCTGCACCTGAGAGCAGCTCCTTTTCTTTAAGATGTGTAAGTACCTATAAAGCTATGATTATACCAGGGGTGGGTGGGTGTTGGGGAGGGAGGCAGGGAAATAAGACTTATTAAAAGAGGGCTGCTACACAGTACCCTGTCCTTTGCTTCTAAGGTAAGCTGTGACCAACTTCCTGGGTGATTAACAGTCCTTGCTTGGATAGAAGGAGTCTTTCAAATGGCCTTTTGACCTGCCACCTGGCTTTAACACCTATTTAAAAAGTTTCACTGGTCTCTTGCCCCCTAGGTAGAAGGCCTCTTTGTAAAGGTCTCTAGAAGAATTTATTTAGTGCTCAAAGAATACTGACCCTGTTTTACCTTTTATGCTAAATTATATTCTGATTTGATTTAAATTAAATTTGATTTGCTGTTGCTAGGCTTTGACTTAGTATGAAATTTAAACTAGAAGCTCTCTGTTGGGTTTTAACTTTAACCAGAAAGCTCTCTTCTGTGTTTTAAATTTAAACTAAAAGCACTTTGCTGCTACTAGGCCCTGAGTGAGAATTAAATTTCTTATTTCTTTCTTTAAGTAATGGCTTTTTTCTGGCCACTCTTCCATAAAGCCCCGCTCTGTGGAGTGTGTGACTTAAAGTGGTCCTATGGACAGATACTCCCATCTCTGCTGTGGATCTTTGCCGCTCCTTCAGTGTTATCCTTGGTGTCTTTGTGGCATTTCTGATTAATGCCTTCCTTGCCCGCTCTGTGAGTTTTGGAGGGAAGCCTTCTCTTGTCGGGTTTGTGGTGGTGCCATATTCTTTCTATTTTGTTATATTGGATTTAATGGTGCTCTGTGGGATACTCAGAATTTGGGATATTTTTTATAACGCAACCCTGATATATACTTCTCCACAGCTTTGTCTCTGACCTGTTTGCAGTGCTCCTTGATCTTCATGTTGCTTGCTTAGTGGTGTTGCAGAGTCAAGGGCCTTTCAGAACAGGTATACGTATTGTCATTTCACTTCACCAATTTGGACTATATTGTTAGGTCCATTACCTAACATCTAAATGAACATCTATTTTCATTCCAGGTTGTACATAATGCTACAAAACAGGACAAAACCCAAGGGGATGAATACTTTTGTAAGGCACTGTACTTATCTTGGCCGGGGGGGGGGGGGAGGGAGTGAAGTTTGGGTCTTTTGTGATGTGCAGTACTTCTGTTTTGCTAGAGTTTACTGAGAGGCTCATGTTTGATAGGTACTGAGTGACATTATTGAAGCAGGTGGTGATGGCTGAGTAGTCTGGAGATCTTGTAGAGAATGGAGTGTATATCATTATATCATCTGTATATATGCGATAAGATATGTGGTGTGATTTTATAACTTAACGGTTGGGTTGTATCTAGATATTGAAGAGCAGGGCTGACAAGGCAGAGCCCTGTGGAACTCCTTGTTATTGTGTGAATGGGAGAGAAGTTAGGGTGCCAATTCTGTCTTGTTGTTGGCCTGTAATGTTAGATTTGAACCAGTCTAAGGTTGTGCCATATAGGCCAATTTCTTATAATCTGGTAAGGAGTGTGTGATGGTTTCTGGAATCAAAGGCAGAGGAAATGTCAAGGAAAATCATTATGAATCCTTGTCCTGCCTTTGAGATTCCTCTGATTAAGGCATCAAATAGAGATGTTAGTAATGGCTATTGTAACCTACTCCCTGCTGGTCTCCCGCCAAATCATCTCTCTCCCCTTCAGTCTGTTCAACACACTGCTGCGCGGCTAATCTTCCACCAGCCTCATCATGCTCATATTACCCCTCTTCTCAAGTCTCTTCAATGGCTTCCTATCCATTTCCGCATCCAGTTCAAACTTCTCCTACTAACCTATAAGTGCATTCACTCTGCAGCTCCCACTACTTTTCCTCTCTTATCTCTCCCTACACCCATCCTCAGGAACACCGCTCTTCTGGCAAATCGCTTCTATCCGGGCCCTTCTCTTGTACTGCTAACTCCAGACTTCGCTCCTTTCACCTTGCTGCTCCTTATGCCTGGAACAAACTACCTGAGTCTACATCAGGCACCTTCTCTGGCCCTTTTCAAATCTAGGCTAAAAATTCACCTCTTTGCTACTGCTTTCGGATCTTGACTCACCTGATCTCCTTTGTGTTTACTTACCATTCCCCCTAGATGTATCCCTGTCTACACCTACTGTTTTGTCTGTCTTGACTAGATTGTAAGTTCTGGTGAGCAGAGACTGTCTCTTACATGTCTGTGCGGTAGTGCATACATCTTGTAATGCTATACAAATGCTCAGTAGTAGTAGTAGTAGTAATGTTTTCATGCTGTGCTGTGGCCTAAAGCCACGTTGTTGATTGCCAAGAGGTGCATGGTTGTTTGTGATCACCACTTTTTCAACTATTTTGGCTATGAATGGGATGCTTGTGATGGGTCTGTATGAGCTAGGTGCAGAAGGGTCAAGTGATATCTTTTTTAATATTGGTCGAATTGAGGAGTTCTTCAGAGCAGGTGGCATGTAGGCTTGTGAGAGGGAGGTGTTTACAATTGTGTGTATTATTGGGGATAATTCAGCTCTGATGGTTTTAATCCATGATACTGGATATGGATCAAGCGGAGAGGTGGCAAGTTCTTCTGTTGTGATCATTCTAAAGGACGTCAAATTGAGAATATGATTTAAGGTTGTAGCAGTGTTGGGGGTATTCATGTTGTTTGAATGGGTTGAGTTGTATTTGACGCTGAGGTAGTTCACCATAGCTTGGGGACTAAGAAGGGAAAGGTTTCAATCTTTGTTTTCTTGCTTGGGGTCATTACTTAGCAAGTTTGCGATGAGGAAGAGCTATTTTTTGACAGTTGAGGGATTTCAGAAGAATGTTTGTGTGGTATTCTCTTCAGCAGTTGTTTAGTAGTAAACTCTATTCCTTCTGTTTGATTAGCAGGGCTGGTGCTAGGGTTTCTAGTGCCTCCCTGCAACCTATAAATCAGCGTCCCTCCCTCATTATTATTAACTTGGCTACACCCTACCCTCCTTTTTCTCCAAACCACTTTGTGAACTCTTTTTAAGTGACATTAGTATTTCTTCTTCAAATCCAGGGTTGTAAGAAAATTACATAGCCAAAATAAAAATAATTAGCAGTAAATACTTAGCATCATACAAACAGGCTGTGATAGTCTAAAACAAAATCTGATTCTGGTCATCTCACTAACAACAACATAAACATTCTCCAGTGCCAGGCATATTGTGAAATAAATATAAAACACTGCAAAGGTCACTGAAGATCTACAAGGCCAAATCTACCATACCATACCAGCATGCACTTCCAAAACTCATACAAAACACTGCAATGGGCCCCAAAACATCCATACACCTATTTGAAGAGCTGTACAGGTCAATTTACTACAGTACAGATGCCTATGTACAAGAACACTTGGCCTTGGTCACACACTCAGAACACAGACCCTCACACAATCTAAAGTAAAAATAAAAATATGTAGACAAAAATTAAAATGAAACCTCAAGAAGCCAGACTCCACATTTGGTGCCACACCAGATAAGAGATGCAGTTCCCCATACTTTGTGAAATATAAAGATAGCGCAAAGTCCAATCACTAAATTGAAAATAAAATTATTTTTTCTACCTTTGTTGTCTGACGATTTTTGATCATGCTGGTCCTGATCTGAGGTTTCTGTTTTCCTCTATCTTCTCTTAGCTCTCTTTCTATGGGCTATAGTCCATCTGCCATTTCTTGTCTCTCCTTTTGCTTTCTTCATTTTCTTCCATCAGCCTTTTTCCAGTCCCAGTAACCCTCCCCAGTATCAGTCCCCTTTACAGCCTCCCCTCCCAGTGTCAACCCCTTTGCATTCCCAGCACTGTCACTGGGGTCTATTCCCTTCCAGTCCCCCTCCTTCTCCATCTTCCATCCCCTTTTAGTCCAAATACCATCCCAGTTATCAGTGCCCCACTGCCCCCTCCCATGTCAGTTCCCTTCCAGTCGCCTCTTCTCTGTCCATCCCCCTTCCAGTCCCATCCCCAAGTGTCAGCTCCCTTCTAGTCCCATCCCCAAGTATCAGCTCCCTTCCAGTCCGATCCCCAAGTATCAGCTCCCTTCCAGCCTCCATCTTCCCTCCAGGCCCCTCCTTCCCCTCCTTTCCACTCCCTTCCAACCCCCATGTGAGCTCCCTTCCAGCCCCCATTCCCCGCTTGTCAGTTCTCTTCCAACTCCCCTCCTATTACCCAGCCATCTTCCAGCCCCATCCCCAAGAGTCTGCTCCCTTCCAGCTCCCCCTGTGTCTGCTCCCTTCCAGCTCCCCCCAGTGTCTGCTCCCTTGTAGCCCCCCATATCTGCTTCCTTCCAGCTCCCCCAGGTGTCTGCTCCCTTCCAGCTCCCTATGTCTGCTCCCTTCCAGCTCCCCTCCCATCTCTGCTCCCTTCCAGCTCCCCCATGTCTGCTCCCATCAAGCCCCCCAGTGTCTGCTCCCTTCCAACTCCCCTCATGTATGTTCACTTCCAGCTTCTCCGTGTCTGCTCCCTTGTAGCCCCCCATGTCTGCTCCCTTCCAGCTCCCCCATGTCTGCTCCCTTCCAGCTCCCCAGTGACTGCTTCCTTCCAGCCCCCCAGTATCTGCTCCCTTGTAGTCCCCCATGTCTGCTCCCTTCCAGCTCCCCCCGGTGTCTGCTCTCTTGTACCTCCCTTGTCTGCTCCCTTCCAGCTCCCCCCATGTCTGCTCCCTTCCAGCTCCCCCATGTCTGTTCCATTCTAGCTCCCCCCCATGTCTGCTCCCTTCCAGCCCCCCCCCCCATGTTTGCTCCCTTCCGGCCTTTTTCCTTCTCTCCTCTCCTCTCACTGACTCCTCCTTCAAAAAAAGAAAGCAAACGCAGGAACATTTCTCTGTTCCTGTGGCTCTGCTCTCTTAAACTGGCAGCAATGAGAAACAGGAAATGCTTGCTACTGCTGCAAACACTGCAGTCCAGCAGTTTAAAAGAGAGCAGAGCCGGTCTGGGCAATGAGCTGATCGGCCGGCTCCCGATCAGCTCCGGGCGATCGCCCCCACAAAACAGCTATAAATCCTGCTAAAAACTCCCTCACTATCACCGCTGCTGCTTCTCCCCTGACGGGGCTTCAACCCTCGGCCGCTGAGGCGATTCGCGGCCATCCTTGCCTGGCTGGAGAGGAGAGTTCAGCGAAACGGGGTATGTGCACGGGTCACTCGGGCACTTCCCCCACCGCCATTGGAGGTTCTCTTTGTGCGGGATCTGGTGTCTGAGGGCACGAAAAGACCGGCAATCTCCCATACCGGAACGGGGACGAACGTGGGCTTCTCATCAAGTCAGCCGGAGGCACGATCGAGCATCCCAGCCCCTGCCAGCCTTTGTTCCAGTCAACACGTGGTGGCCTAGCTCCGGCGGGAGCAGGCCGGCGGCATCCTCCAGCGGCCCGGGCAGGCGACCTCTTTTGTTGAAAAGCGGGACGTGGAGCGCTCGGATAGTTCCCCGCCACAATTGGCAACGCCACGCTTACGGAGGGCTGAACTCACAGGAGAGGTGAGACTAATAACTGCTCGGTTTCAACAGGACTGGGGGGAAGAGCACCAGATACACTTGAGCGCCCCAATCCTTTCCCCCGCTCCCGCGGTTGGTTGTTTCTTCAGGGGGCACTGTGTTTCCAGCGGAGTGGAGGCCTGGGATTGCTTTGGATCACTGCCGCAAGCAAAGGAGATCCGACACCTCTTTCGTTGGGACACAGCGCTCCCCAACCTCTTTGCAGGGCCTTGAGCGGCGAGGAGACCGGCGGCCCCCCTGCCTGATAACAGCGAGCACTGGTGTCTAGGAGAAGGAGCGCCAAAGTGTGGTAGGACTTTCCTTTACTGCCCTATCTACTAGATTCCTCCTGGGGTACTGGGTCTACAGTCCCGCGGCTGTCCCTGCCTGGTCTGGGCAGACACCTCCACTACAGCGAGTTAACTCTCTTACAGCGGGGATTTGTAACTGCACAGCCATACCTCTGCTGTTCCACGGGAGAGGTGCCCTACGTGGGACGAAGTGCATATAACATAGCTGACCCGATGGCATCTAAGGCTCCGCGAAAAGAGAGACCCCGCCCTGCGGAGGGAAAATCGGCAGAAGGCTCACCATCTAGCCTGAAACCGGGTACCCCGCCAGACCTGGTGGCCGAGGTTAGTGCCGCTGTGGTGCAGGCGCTCAGCACACGCTTCCAGGATTTGGTGGAGCAAATTCAATCGCTTGGACAACGCTTCACGATGGTGGAAGAGCGTCTGGAGCAAGTGGAGACAAGGGTGTCCGATGTGGAAGATACGCAACACTCGATGGTGGCCAAAGTGGCTGCTCTAGAGACCTTGGTGAAGCAGCAAGGGGATAAACTCGATGAACTGGAGAACCGAGGTAGGAGAAAAAAACCTGCGATTCATCGGTGTTCCTGAAAGTGTCGCGGACAGTGCCCTACTTGAATATTTACAATCATGGATTGGGAGCCTCCTGCCAAGTCTGGGAGGAGAATCACTCAAAATAGAGAGGGTACACCGGCTGGGCCAGCGAAGAGAACAGGCCAGGAAACCACGTGCAGTCATTGCCCGCTTTCTCGACTACAGACAGAAAGAGGAGGTGCTCAAAGCGGCAAGGGGCCGACGGCGGAATCAACAGGATACCGAGCCGATCTTAGTATTTCAGGACTACTCGATCCTCGTCAGTCAACAGCGCAGGGCTTTTTCGGGGATCTGTACCCAGCTGTTTAACCGCGGCATTCGCTTCTCACTCCTCTACCCAGCTCGGCTGCGGGTCGATCACCAAGGCCACACTCGCATTCTAGCGACCTTGGAAGAGGCGGCTACCTTCCTGGACTCTCTGCCAGATCAAACGACTTCCTAACTGCTACATGACTGTCTGGAAGTGGGGTGTACCTCCCCAAGTGTAGCAGGGAGAACTGGAGCCCCCGAGGGCTGACTGGCCCTGGACGGCCTCCCCGCAGCTTCCACTACCATGGGAGAACTCTTGGCTTTGCCTTTCATGTAGTGTGCTAGACTGGGATACAGCGTTTCATTACCTTGGTAACATTTCTCATGCTAGGGGAGACATTGTATCCTTGTTATTTTGTTGCAATGGTTACTTTGTTATAATTGCTGCTGCCTTGTTGGCTCCCTGGTTATTTCCTTTATTGCAATGTCTCTGGCCCTATGTTCCTGCTTGACCCTCCCCCCCCTCCCTCCCCTTCTTTATCTTACAGGGGGGGTTACGACTTGAGGTAAGGGGGGCAGTCGGGGGGGTTGAGAGGATTTGGCTAGATAAAGCCGAGATACAGGTGGTAGACGAGGGGGGAGGGCGGGGGGGATGGGAGGTCACCTGGGGGGGGGGGGTGTGCAGAGACCTATGAGAGCAGACGAGTGGAGGGCGATAGCGCCGGGTGTGGGAGCCCCGATACAGGGGTTTGCAGTAGAGACTTTATGTCTCTCTTTACTCTTTAACTTTCTTGTTGGGAGGGAGAAGTGTTGGAGGGGCGAGCCCGCTTGCCACAGGAAGTAGTCCAGGCTATGGCTGGACGGGGGACCTGGGAGGAGAGGGGGGATGGGGGGGTGGGGGGGGGGAGGGATGGGAGGGGGGTGGAGGAGGGAGGGGCAGGGGGAGGGGTGGGGACACGCTCCATTGAATGTTATTAGTTGGGATGATTGCCTACCCATAGACGGGGAGGGATACCAGGCTGGGGGTATTCCTCTGCAGTACTTGGTAGTGATTCTGTGGTGGCACCTTGGCACTGCCCCGGCGCTTTGAAAATAATCACGTGGAATGTATGTGGGCTGGGAAACCCTATCAAGAGGCATAAGGTATTGCAAGCACTTGCCCGGCATAAGTGTGACATTGCGCTCCTTCAAGAGACCCACCAGACGGCTGTTGAACATAGCAAACTCTGTCGGAACTGGGTGGGCCAAGTGTGGGGGTCCCCTGCCCAGGGGCATAAAGGAGGAGTAGCGATTTTAATTCATAAACGCATACGATTCGTAGAGGAGACGGTCCTTGATGACAATACTGGTAGATCCCTGTTGATTTATGGTCACTTAGACGGTAAACCGGTGATTCTGGGAAATCTCTATGGCCCCAATGTGGCTGACCCGGGTTTTTTCAATGGTCTGGCATCAAGGGTGGAGCAGCTTCCGGAGTGTCCGGTGATTTTGGGTGGGGACTTTAATGGAGTCCTAGATGTGGACTTGGATACTTCTAGGAGAGGGGGCGGACGGGAGAGAATAGCGCCCTCCCAGACATTGTCGCGGTTCTGCCGGAGATTGGGTTTACTTGATCCTTGGCGAGTCCTGCACCCCTCTGAGAGGGACTATACCCATCAATCGCGAGCGCATGGTTCTAGTGCCCGCATCGACTACGTAATGATCTCAGGGATTTTGTTCGCACACACCGAGGGTGCACAGATTGGTCCTTCCGAAATATCAGACCACGCGATGGTGTGGCTTGCCTTACACTGGGGGCGGGACACAAATCGGTCACGCCTGTGGAGATTCCCCTTAGAACTTTATTCAGATGGGCAATTTCGCCAGTTTATCCGCCAGAGATGGGCGGAATTTCTTGCCAATCACCAGGTTCATACAGATGACCCCGAATTAGTCTGGGAAACGGCAAAGGTGGTTCTTCGAGGGGACATCATCGGCTACACCGCGAGAAGGCACCGGCTGATGGCAGAATGTATTGTACTCCTTGAGCGCCGAGTCACTACTATACGGCGGCGATGTGCCCACACGCCAACGTTGTCCAATAAGAAGTTGCTATGGGAAGTCCAGACCGAGCTTAACGAGCTTTTACATCAACGAGCAAAGAAATCGGTTTTGTTTTATCGGTTTCGTTTGCACTGCTATGGTGACAAACCTGGCAAGTTGCTAGCACGATGTCTACGGGCCCGACGGAGTCATGCCCACGTAGCGGCATTGAAAGACGGCCAGGGACGTGTGCATAAAGAGAATAAAGAAATCGCAGAGATTTTTCGTACCTTCTTTCAAAGCTTATATACATCCGCGGCTGGTTCTCCGGAGGGGCTGCAGGACTATCTTGAGGGTCTGGAATTGCCTCAACTCACTTCAGCCCAGAGGGAGGTTTTAGATTCACCTATTACTGTGCCGGAAATACAATCCGCAATATCGGCAGCCCAGTGCTATAAATCGCCGGGGCCAGATGGATTCGGGGCTGAAGTCTATAAGATCCTAGGGGACGGGGTAAGCCCACTCCTGCGAGAGGTCTTTATCACCAGGGCAGCGCAAGGGGCGTTTGGCTGGGGGCGTAATCACGCATATATCACCCTGATCCCGAAGCCGGGTAAGGACCCGATGCAGGCAGCTTCATATCGACCCATCTCCCTACTAAACTTCGATCTTAAACTTTTGGCGAAAGTTCTAGCTGACCGCCTGGCGGGGGTATTAGGCTATTTAATTCATGACGCACAAGTGGGCTTTGTGAAAGGCCGTCATGCCGTACGAAACCTTCGGAAGATTCTGGCCTCCTTGGAGTGGGTCCATGCTCATAATATTTCGTCGTTGTTGATTAGCTTCGATGCAGAGAAGGCCTTTGATAGAGTGGACTGGAGTTACCTATGGAGGCTGCTACCGCGCTACGGCATTGGGGAAGATTTTCGTAACATGGTGCAAAGTCTGTACATTTCACCGACCGCGGGCATACTGTGCAATGGCCTCATCTCGGACGACTTCACGTTGGGTAGAGGTACAAGACAGGGCTGTCCTCTATCACCCTTGCTATTTGTTCTTTCCTTGGACCCGCTGATTCGCACCGTCGTAACTTCGGAAGGGATACAGGGAGTGGGACTGCGGTCGCAAACTTTCCTTATCTCGGCTTTCGCCGACGACTTGTTAGTCCATTTGACGTCTCCAACCACTTCCTTACCTTCACTCTTAGACGAGTTCCAGCGGTTGCAGACCCTACCGGTCTGGTTGCGTCGACGGGACTTGTGTAAAATGGAGGCATTGCTTAAGCGTTTTCTTTGGCGGGGGCAGCGGGCGCGGGTCGCATGGAATCGCCTGCTTGGAAAATGGCGAGAGGGCAGTATGGGCCTCCCCGATCTGAAGACTTACGCATTGGCTTGTCAAGCCAGACATCTGGGGGATTGGCTCAGGGGGACGGAAGTATACACGCCTAGGTCTTTAGAGGAATGTTTGGTGGCCCCTGCGACTCTCCTAGCATTTTTGCATGGCACATCCACGGATTTCACGGCTACTAGTCGGCAGAGTCCGTTAGTGGACTCGGCCCGACGCACATGGCAACTACTTAACAAATATTGGCAGGAAACGTGGAAGGTGTCTTGTTGGTTGCCGCTACAGGGCAATGCCCACTTCACTCCAGGGTCCGAGACCGCGGTGTTTCGGGACTGGTGGATGCGTGGCATCCGGTTGATAGGGCATTTGGTGGACCAAGCGGGAAACTGTAAATCATTCCGAACGCTCAGTTGGGAATACGATCTTCCCGATACGCATTGTTTTGCCTACATACAACTCTCCCACTATGTGGCTGCACTGCCGCGCGTAGCGCTGCAGGCTGACCGCTCAGCCCATATTTTGGAATTTTTTCGGTTGGGAGAGGAGCGCCCGCCGTCGATCTCCACCTTGAAACGTAGTTTGGAGCGTTATCGCTCCCTCCCTGATTATAGTGGAGTCGAGAGAGCATGGGCGACTGAATTGGGTGTAGACGTACAGCCGGGATTGGTACTGACGGCATTGAAACGGATTAGCCGACTAGTACAAGGAGCGCGCTGGCGTGAGATCCAATTTAAGTGCGCGACTAGGGCTCATTTTTCACCAAGGCGGGCACTGCGCAGTCGGCTGGACACGGATGGCTCCTGCCCACGCTGTTCGGAGCCCTTGGCTACTCTCCTACACATGTGGTGGGGTTGTCGGGGAATACGGGCATATTGGGCTAGGATATGCAGATTCCTTGGCATGCTGCTTCAGCGAAGGCTTCATTGGACGGGCATATTTGTAGCACTCGATCAGTTGCCGACCCCTGGACCTGTGAAAGCTGGCGAGAGTTTGCTTGTGCGGAAGGCCTGTCTGGTGGGTAAAGGGCCGATTCTTCGGTTGTGGCGGGAACGCCAACTGCCCACTTTTAGTGAATGGCGGAATAACTTCCATCAATTAATGCTAATGGAGCGCTGGTTGGCGCGGGGCAGTGCCAAACGTTGGACAGTTTTTCTGTCGGTGTGGGAACCATATATCCAGCAGCTAGGGCCCCACAGCCGTAATGCCACCCTTCAAGGGGGGAGTTGAATGAGGGAGGACCTAAGAAGTGGGTAGGCGGTAGCTGCTTACAGTGCTTGATGATAATTGGATTTGAAGTTGGTAATGGAGTGAGGGTGGGTTGGTGGGTGAGGGGTGGGGGATGGGAGGAGGGGGGTTGGGATATAATGTAAAATGCCCACCTATTGTATTATCTGTCTGTTGGCTCCCGGGGGGGTGAAGAGTAAACCCTCCCCGTGGTGCCGTCTGTTGATATGTGTCTGGATTTTATGGTGGTCTTAAATAAAGTATTAAAAAAAAAAAAAAGAGAGCAGAGCCACGGGAACAGAGAAATGTTCCTGTGTTTGCTTTCTTTTTTGAAGCGGTGGGTGGCGGGCGGCTAGCAACGTGGCCCCCCCCCCTCCCCCAGCGCTTACCCAGCTTACAGGGTAGCGCTGGCCCTGTTGATTAGGTATGTTTCTTTGAGGGTGTCGTCCTTTATTTTCCTCCAACTCCTTTCAATGTGCCTGAATTTTCTCTTTAGTTCTATTGCTTTGTTGGAGTACCATGGTGCACAGCGTTGTGTGCTGGTGCTTGTTTTGTTCTTTTGTTGTGGGACCTTGGTGGAGGAGGATATTGTACTGTTCGAAGTGTATTGTAGGTGAACTAGGTCTCTTAATTCAACCTTCAGTAGGGGAGATATCTCTTTTAGGAAAGATTCTTTATCAAATTGTTTGAAACATCGCTTATAGTTACGATCCAGGAGGGCCTTGTGTGTGTGGAGACCTAGGGGTAATGTGAGGGTGATCATGGCATGATCGGACCATGGTACTGGTGAAATGTCTAGTTTCAGGTTGGAGAGTACTGATAACACGTAGATGGGAGCAAAAATAAGCCACCTTTGTCGTGCGTGGTTCCTGTATTGTTTGTTTTACTTGGAGTGCTTCCATTGTGGCAATAAATGATGCAGCTTTTCTAGGAGCTATGGAGGTGAGGTTCAGGAAGTAAGGTTTGTTTGATTCTGCATGAATGCAAGCGTCTTCTAGCAGGGTGGGGAGATCATCAGCACTTGCCAAGGGTGTTCTGTATGTCGGGTTCAGAGTAAAGTTTGTATTTGATGTAGTAAGTTATGAATTGTTAGCTGTCCTTGAAGTATATCTTATCATCTTTTCCTTTCAAGGAACTTTCTGGGCAGACGAACATCTACGATGATCTGCAGAAGACATCAAAGTGACTTTCATGACCTGGCGCAGTTTTGCTGAATCTTCTACTCAGGGAAGAATCAGCTCCAGCCTGAAAAACCTGAGGCACCTGAAAACATGAGTGCCAGGGGGCAAAAAAGAATATTCGAGGAGTTGATAGCAATGCATTAAATAAGATTTATGTAAATTGTTTCTAAAAAGATAATGAATGAAAAATAGTTATATTATGGATCTTAAAAGTTATTTCACTACTCTCTCCCATTATCTTATTATACCAAGCAGATACGGATTTGAGGGTTTTGCTGCCCCTGGATACTGTTGATGTTGTGCTGTTGCCATTTTCCCTTTGTGCTATATTAAAGGCATGTGTACTAAAGTGTGCTGCATGGGGTTAGTGTGCATTTTTGGCAATAATCAAATAATATCATGAAAAATAATTAATTAATTAATAAAATGCTTATAAAATCAAATACAAGTATAATACAAATGAAACACCAAACAAGTAGTACAATTAAGAATTAAAAACATAAAAAATGTGTATCTGTTAGCTTATACCACATTAAAAACATAGGGCAGAGGGTAGTGGGACGAAAGTATATATAAAAGAGATGAGGTAATGTAATAAAACTTGTCTTTTTAAATATAATTATGTGTGCACTCTGTGAGAATCTTTTAGAGAGATACTATTATGCAAATGTATCTCTAAACTAGAGGTAATAAAGAGATAAACAAATTATTTTCTTAGAATGCAACAGCAACTATAATATAAAGGAGGAGCAACGCCTAAATAGATCTATGTATTGGAGTGAGAGATCAATTGATAAGAGGATAAAACTCTTCTAATAAATGATGATAAAACAGAAGCTTTGTGTTTCTTCAATATAAACAGTGGGTGGGCTCCTTTTTTTTTTTAAATATAATAAAAATACCCCAGTGTAACATATTCTAGGGGTTCAATGTAAACTGCATTTATCCATGCCACAAAACTAAAACATCTAAAAGAAATGTATAATCAAATTTATTACATATAAAAATATATATAAACGGGCATCTAAAAATTAGAGGGCAAACTATCCAATTTTAACTCAGCCTATATGAAAAGGTGAGAACAAAGTCAAAACGTATGGGCGAAGTATAGTATTAAAGGCTTGGTAGCATCATCAGACATCGTTGTCTCACACAAACATATGAATTGTAGAGAAATTTCTAGCTAATATCTATAAAAGTATATTTAACAGAGGGAGAAAAAATGATGAATAAAACCCCACAGCTTTTAGGTAACTCTTAACCCGACTCTAGCAACGGAACGGCAAGGGTCATATCTAGAACTCCTCAAGTATGTAGACATTTACAATATTAAAAACATTCAAAACGTTGAATAGAATAAATATGATAAATAATGCCATATAAAAAACAAAATCAATTAAAAATACTATAGACATAAGAACTGAGGTTGAACTTAAATAGATCAAACACTGCAAAAATGAGGAACGAGGCTATACGGCAAAAACGCCGGTCCAAACTGCGGGTGTGTTAGTCTTTCACCCTCAACCCATGTCCCCTAATAGCAGAACTTGCTTTCAATCGAAAGAGGCTCTCTCCCTGTGCATTTATGCCACAGAGGTATTTAAACATCTCAGTCATATCACCTCTATCACGCCTTTCCTCTAAGGTGTACATATTAAGATCCTTAAGTCTGTCCTCATATGCTTTAAAATGAAGACCACTAACTATTTTAGTTGCCACCCTCTGTACTGACTCCATCCTGTTTATATCCTTTTGAAGGTGTGATCTCCAGAATTGCACACTATACTCCAAATGAGGTCGCACCAAAGACTTATACAGAGGCATTATCACCTCCTTTTTTCTGCTAGCCATTCCTCTCCGTATGCACCCAAGCATCCTTCTAGCTTTTGCTGTCGCCTTTACTACCTGTTTAGCTACTTTAAGATCATCAGACACAACCATGTCTAGGTCCCGCTCTTCTTTAGTGGACAAAAGTACTTCACCCCCTTGACTATATTGCTCTCTTGGATTGCTGCAGCCCAAATGCATGACCTTGCATTTTTTAACATTAAATCCCAGCTGCCAAATTCTAGACCATTGTTCAAGCTTAGCTAGATCCCTCCTCATGTTATCTACACCTTCCTGGGTGTCTACTCTATTGCAGATTTTGGTATCATCTGCAAAGATGCAAGCCTTACCCGACAGCCCTTCCGCTATATCACTTATATAGTGGACTCAGCAGTGTCGGCGGTCACAAAGAAGACAACGATCCCAGTGGAGGGCAGTGTGGCCCTCAAGGATGGCCAGGATAGAAAGTTGGACGCCCTGTTGAAAAAGGCCTTTGATGTTAATGCCCTTTCGCTTCGGGTTTCTATCTGTGGGGCATGGGTGGCTAGGGCCTTCCTCCGATGGTCACAGCGGATTCAACAAGTGGAAGATCCAGCAAAGGACCTCTCCGGTGAGGTGCCAAAATTGGAATAGGGGCAGCGTATCTAGCTGACACCCATTACGATCTCATTAGGGGACTCTCTAAGAGCATGGCCTCATTGGTGGCAGCCCGCTGCTACCTGTAGCTTTGGAACTAGGCGGCTGACAGCTACTCCAAGTCCCGCCTCAGCAAGCTCCCCTTTTAAGGGGAAACTGTTATTCGGGGAAGAGCTAGACAAGTTGGTCAAGGATTTAGGGGAAGCCAAAGGTGGGCGCTTGCCAGAGGCTAAGCAGAAGCTAGAAATCCAAACTCCAAACTTGGCAAAAACAATAAAAAGAAAAATGATAAATATAAACACCATGTGAGAGAAAAAAATAGAAAGCCAAACAATCTGGGATACATTTTTAAAAAATAAATTTATAATATAGAGGAAAAAAGACCTCAGCCAACCCTCTGACCAATATCAGCAGGGAGGAAAAGCCAGTCAATGGAAAGTTACGCCACAATAATCGAAAAGACTCACAAGACATCAGTGGTCAAAACAACCTCTATAAAGAACCCAAATTGGTGAAGCATTCAAAAAACTTCAGCAACTACAGCACAGCAGTACGGCAGCTTAGCAGCATGAAACATCAAATCTGCAACACAAAAAAATGTCCAGAAGACTTATCTGAAGAGCAGCAGACCATTGAAGTAATGCACAGCAGCAATCAAGATCACCATCTGGAGCCCCAGGATAAGCAGAAGCAGGTTCATCCTCCATCTGCGACACGAGGACAGCCATGGGATTTCAAGCGTTTTTGTACATCCTGCTTTATCCCTTACCAGAAGGGCAGATTCCTCGCCAGGTGACAGGGGTTTCAGGGTTTTTGAGGAGCGGGCAGGGGTTTCGGCACCGCCTTGACCTCGGGCTCCAAGAAATCACAATGAAACGAGAGAGACCCAGGTGGGGGTGCCGTCCATGGGAGGTCGACTGAGGGATTTCTACCCTGCCTGGGTCCAGATCACGTATGACCAATGGCTCCTGGAAGTTATTTCGGAGGGCTATGTCCTCGAATGAGCCCGCCAGTGGACATCACCTTTGTTCAGTCCCCCAGCAAGGCGTGGGGCAAGGCGGCGGCTGTGGAGGACACAGTTAGAAGCTATGGTGCTGGTGCCCAAGGACCAGTACAGCCGCGATCGATATTCCATTTATTTTGTGGTACCAAAAAAGGAGGGTTCTTTTCGTCCAATTCTGGACCTCAAGGGCGTGAACCGGTGTCTGCAAGTGCAGCATTTCCACATGGAGACTTTGTGGTCTGTCATAGTAGCAGTAAGAACCGGCAAGTTTTTGATATCTCTAGATCTCACGGAGGCATACTTGCACATTCCCATTCGGCCAGAGCATCAGCAGTTCCTCCGCTTCACTGTACCTATGGGACATTTCCAGTTTCGGGCATTACTGTTCGGTCTGGCAACAGCCCCTCACACTTTCACCAAGGTTATGGTGGTAGTAGTGGCAGCACTCTGCAGAGAAGGAGTCCTGGTACACCTGTATCTGGACGACTGGCTGATCCGGGCAAAGTCCAGAGACAAAAGTGAAAGAGCAACAAAGCGTGTGGTGCAATTACTTCAAAGTCTTAGATGGGTGGTCAACATCATAGTAACATATAGTAACGGCAGATGATGGCAGATAAAGACCAGTATGGTCCATCTAGTCTGCCCAACAAGGTGGCAAGAGTAGGTGCACTTGCCGCTCCCTGCAGATCACCCCCTCCTCATGCCTTTGTTTAAGGGTGTACCCACCACTCTCTGTAGGGCACCCCTGTTTGTTGAGATATGTTATACTTATTTTGATTTTATCCTGTTGTTATAAAGGGATCCACTGTGTCTATCCCATGCCATTTTGAATTCTGTCACTGTATTCAACCCCACCACTTCCATCGGAAGGGCATTCCATCGCTATGAGTCATTTGGTTCCAGTCCAGGAATTGGATTATCTGGAAGCGTGCTTCGACACGCGCATGGGGAAGGTGTTTCTGCCGGAACAGAGGCCGCAGGGACTATTGGTGCGCCAGTTTCTGAAAATCTCAAAGCCATCAGCCTGGCACTACCTGCAGGTATTGGGGACCATGGCGGCCATGATCGAACTGGTCCTGTGGACGAGGGCGCACAAGCTT
Source organism: Ichthyophis bannanicus (assembly GCA_033557465.1). Lineage (NCBI taxonomy): Eukaryota > Metazoa > Chordata > Amphibia > Gymnophiona > Ichthyophiidae > Ichthyophis > Ichthyophis bannanicus. The sequence goes on from CM066044.1 coordinate 248,244,909, forward strand.
TGCTCTGTCGGTGGTCCCACCAGACAACCCCCTAGCCATAATTCTCCCTTGTCCATGGGAAGCCAGGAGAGCTCTCCAGTGGTGGCTGCATTTGGAGTGCCTAGCAGGGGGCATGCCCCTTGAGATACCAATGTGGATCCCGGAGACAACCGATGCCAATCTGTCGGGGTTGGGGCCCCATGTGCAGGGACTGTGGAGCCCACAAGAGGCTCTTTGGTCAATCAACAGGCTGGAATTGTGTGTGGTAGCCCTGGTGCTCCAGAACTTCAAACTATGGCTGCAAGGGAAAGCAGTCTGGGTCTTCTCAGAAAATGTGACCACGGTAGCCTACATCAATCACCAGGGAGGCACGGGCAGTGTTGCCCTGGAAGAGGAGGCTGAAAGACTTTTTGTCTGGGCAGAAGATAATTTCCAGGTGCTTTCGGCGGCGCATGTAGCGGGGGTCCACAACGTGACAGCGGACTACCTAAGTCAGGTGTGCATGGACCCAGGCGAGTGGACACTCAACCAAGAGGTCTTGAAGCAGGTGGTACACCAGTGGGGTACACCAGTCATGGATCTGATGGCAATGTTCCAGTTGGCCAAGGTGAGCCGCTTTTTCAGCAGAAGAGAACGGATGTCAGAGGGCTTAGATGCTGTGGTGCAGAGGTGGCCCACAGAGGGTCTTCTGTATGTCTTTCCCCCATGGGCGCTCATAGGCCAGGTTGTGCAGCAGATATATGCGCACCAGGGGGTTAGTTGTTCTGATTGCCCCCGATGGGCCAAGATGCCCATGGTATGCCGATGTTGTCAGGATTCTGGCAGACTGGCTGTGGTGGCTTCCATCTTTAGAGGATCTCTTGATGCAGATACTGCTATGCATGCCTCAGGTGGATCGATTCTCACTTACAGCATGGCTCTTTAAAGGGCGAGGCTGAAGAGAAAAGGTTACTTGGGTCCGGTGATAGCAACATTGTTGAAGGCATGGAAGAGGTCTACATTGTTAGCGTACATCCACATGTGGTGCATCTTTGAGTCATGGTGTGAGAATAGGCATTCTCATCCATCCACAGCTTCCATTCTGATATCTTAGCATTCTTGCAGGCCAGTTTTGATAAGGGTTTAACCGCTAGTTCCTTGAGGGTTTAGCTAGCGGTGATTTCCTGTTATCGTGGGAAGGTCCAGGTGGTTGCACTAGGTATGCACCCAGATGTACTGCGATTTTTGAAAGCCATGAAACACTTGCCCCCCCCTGAAGAGAGAAGTGGTGCCCCAGTGGAATCTCAATGTGGTGCTGGCAGCACTTACCGGTGCACCTTTTGAGCCGTTGGGTTGGGCTTCGTTAAAGGACTTAACCTTGAAAGTGGTATTTCTTGTGATCTGCTCGGCATGCAGGACCACAGAGCTTCAAGCTTTATCATGTCAGGAACCCTTCCTAGTGTTCTCCAGGGGAAAAGTGGTCCTTAGATCGGTGCCTTCTTTTTTGCCCAAAGTAGTTTTGTTTTTTCATATGAATCAAGCAGTTTCCCTGCCGGCTCTTTCGCATTTGGGAAGCGATTCTGCCAGTCAGCAGTTATGTCTGTTAGATGTCGGAATGGCCTTATACCATTATTTGAAAAGGATAGTGCCTCTTCAGAAGTCTGTTCACTTGTTTTTTTTGTTTGGGGGGACTGCACAGAGGCGAGGCAGTGGCCAAAGCCTCCATTTTAGATGGATCAGGGAAGCAATTGTGTTGGCGTACATTTTGAAGGGTAAGTTGGTGCTGGTGGGGTTGCGTGCTCATTCCAAGAGGGCTCAGGCAGCCTCGTGGGCAGAGTATAGTTTGGTGCCGCCAGTAGGGATTTGCAGGGCGGCAACGTGGTATTCACTCCATACCTTTGCTAAGCATTACCACCTGGATATCCAGTTGGTGGAAGACACTTGTTTTGGATTGGCTGTGTTTCAGACCGGTTTGGCAGGTCCCTCCCAATAAATTAACTGCTCTGCTACATCCCAGAGGTGTGGGACTGGACTGGAGGGATGATAAGGAAGGTGAAATTAGACTTACCTGCTAATTGTTGTTCCTTAAGGAACTCCAGTCCAGTCCCGGAACTCTCCCTATAGTGTGTCTTTGCAGATAGGCCGTTCTGTGCTCTCAGGCTTGAAGCTGATTCCTTTGGTGGTGAACGTAGCCAAGGAGAAGGCTGGGGGCGGTGGTTTGAGATGGAACGCGAGACAGACCCTCTTCTAGTCCAAGCGGCAACGTGTTGCCCAGAGGCTTTTCAGGTAAGCCTCCTCATTCTGGAGAGGAAGGGGGATTTCTTCTTGGGATGAGGGGGAGAGTAGGGTTATTTAGACTCGTTTACTTATATTTTACTACTTATTTGTTACTCCTGTGAGTTTGCTTTGTCAATAGGTTACTGAGGCTGGTAGGCGGTGCCAGCTGCATAAGTACAAGGGTGTCATCAAAAGATGACATGCTCAGTCTCCAAGCTGCTGGAAGAGGTACACTACCCCAAAGGTGCGGGACTTCTTTGAGTGAGTGAGTGAGTATTACTATGGGAGACTGACTATTTGGGGATGAATGTGGGCAAGGGGATGAAGGGTTGGCTCTACTCTCTTTTCTAGGTGAAGGGGATAAAGAGGAACCCTAAGAAATCAAGATGGGGGGGTACATAATCAGGGGGTGGGGGTAAGGAGGCCTGGACAGAGAGGGAAAGGGGAGAGGGGATGAATGGGGTCTAGGCAATAGATATAGGGGATGGGTGGTGCTCATGGGGGGGGGTAATGGGGGGTTGTAGGAGTGCTGTTCGATCCTGAGTGAATTGGGGAAAGGGGGGTGAGGAGGTCAAATATATTGTTAAAAATGTAAAAGATGTAAGTTTTTCATTAATTTGTTGGGAGCATTGTATCTCTTTTTGAAAGTGATGTGATATCTTTGTATGGTATGGCCTTTTAGTGGAGGTGCACCGCATTCTTAATAAAGAGATTTCAATTTAAAACATACAGAAAAAGATAGACAGGTTACCTGGTTGGAAAAGAGGCCGAAGGTGGTCAGGAAATACTTCTCAACATTTTTTATTTTGCGGAACACGTTTGAGTTTGTTCAATCTTCATGACACACCACACCAAACTGGCATGATCCTTAACTCCCACTCCTGCCCACCAGTAGAAGGACAGCATCATTTTTTTTTCTGTGTGTGTCTATCCATATTCACTCCAGTTTTTGAACGTTTTGGAATAAAGCAATCTTTAGTTATACCACACTTTAGATTGGCCAGAACATATGAGGCCAGCAGGAACTGCAAGAACTCAGTTCTTTCACAGGCTAATCAGGCTGCACGGCTAATCTTCCATCAGCCCTGTTACACTCATATAACCCTTTTTCTGAAATCACTTCACTGGCTCCCATTCTGTTTCCATATCCATTTCAAACTACTTCTTCGAACCTCTAAATGCATTCACTCTACTGCCCCTCATTATCTTTCCTCTCTCCTTGCACCCCTCCTCGTGATCTCCGTTTCTCCTCTGGCTTTCTTCTCTCGATGCCCTTTTCTTCTACTGCCAGCTCCAGACTTCGATCTTTTGACCTTGCTGCTCCTTATACCTGGAACACACTTCCTATATCTTTACATCAAGTCTCATCTCGCTCCCTCTTTAAATCCATGCTAAAGGCTTACCCCTTTGAGGCTGCTTTTGGATCCTAATCGCTTGGGTCTCCTCTCCCTATTGAACCCAGTATTTCTCTTGTATTATGCTGTCTGTCTAAGCTAAATTGTAAGATCTGTGAACAGGGACTGTCTTCCATAAATGTTTGCACAGCACTGCATATGCCTTGTAGCACTATATAAACGATTAATAATAGTAGTAGTGTTTCTATTTCGTCTTTAGACTTCATTTTCCTTTTAAAATGCCAAAAAGAAAGTGTGTTTTTAATACCAACTACAAAATGACATTCTGGTGATTTGTAACAAATGTCAATCTTCCTTTTCAATCGCATATGCAGGAAACGGTGACATTGTTTCGTATCTAAGGACGGGCAAACCTTCAAGTAGAACTGTGACTTCTTTTTTTTAACAGTCATACTTTTGATGAGAAAACTCAGTCGCTGGCTACAACTGAGGTTACACGAGCTTATCACAGTTTTGCCTACAACCAATGTTCCCGCTAATCTGCACTGGGTCCGCCGCCAACATTCCTGCCGGCAGGGGGAGGTGCAGGAATGCCGACGGAGGACCCGGTGCGAATTAAAGAGAACATTGTGAGGGTGCTGCGGCCTACGACCCTTCTCTTTTGGTCACCAGACTGTACTTCATAGTGGTTGAAAAAATGTTTTGATGAAAAGTACTCTTGTGTGCGAACCAAAATAGAAGCAATCGTCTAATGTTTTCAAACTTGACTCTACTGATTCCTTCAAGAGAGACCTCTCCGAGACATGTTTTTTAACAACTTTTTGTGATTGCTCAAACCATGGAAGCATTAAACTGTGCCCTATTTTAGTAAGGTACTTTCTTCCTGAAAAAGGGGTTCTTAATGTCCATGAAGTTAAAAGCGAAATCTCAGACATTCTTTCCAAAGTGCATTTTTGATACAGTTGAGTCCAATGGGCTAAGATCCAAAGTTTTGGCATTGTGTGCTGACAATACTGATTGCAATTTTGATGGGGCTGCTAGGAGGGGTAGTCACAATATTTTTTGCAAGCTGCAAAAAGATTTAGGAAGTAATTTAATTGGTGCAAACTATGCAGCTCACATTGCTCGCAATTCTATCAGCACTGCTGCCGAATGCCGGTCATTTTCCTTGTAATAACTGTGGATATTGTAATCAAACCATTGCTGGCAAAAGTTGGCAAATTCCTAATTCTCAAGTTGAACACAGAGCCTGTTGGCATACTACTTGTGCCACGTCTTACGTGGTGTATGTTTTGGTTTGAGCTTGCAACCTTCTATATGTCGGGCGGATAATTCGCCCAATTCAAATCAGATTGGGTGAACATGCATCAAGAATAAGGACCAAGACCATGTCTGCTCCTATTATCCAACATTGTTTAGACCATCAGCACAATTTTGCAGATTTAGTCTGGCGAGTCCTTGATTATGTACCACATAATCCAAGAGGGGGTAATCGAGAACAACGTCTCCAAATTTTGGAACAGTTGTGGATATTTCGATTGTCCACAGTAGAACCCTTAGGGCTCAACAAAGAATTGGATTGGAACAGTCTTCTTTAAATATACCATCATTTTCTGGTAATCATCTTCTGTGATCTCCATTTATTTGAATTTTGTTGGGATGATTGTGATTGGCTATGTGTTCTATTTTAACCATTGGCTCCTGCATTGTGGTGTTAGATCGTTAATGAGCATGCGCTGGCATCTTCTGAATCTGAATTGGCAAAGCCACAAAATGCTACTTGCAGTTTTATGAATAGCATTGATACAGGGCATTCAGGTTTATTTGCCCGAAACGCAGTGCTGTGTCCTTTTCGTTTCAACTGCGGACTGGATTTGGAAAAAGCGATTCTAATTCACAACGAGTTTACACGTATATGGACTGCGACAGATAAGTGCTGTTTTTGTGAACATGTGCAGTTTGTGTGAACACGCTTAGTTTGGTGATATTTCTGAAGACACTTTACATTTTGAATTTTGTTGGGAACATATTATCAAGGGGGGTGTAGGGCACACCGTGATATGGTGTTTTTTTACCTACATTTTATGCTCTTTCTGAGCCTTCAAATTTCTGAGTAAAACGGAAGTTAAGCCACGAGAGGTTGGTCTCTCTTTCCTCAAGGCTATCCTTCCAACATTAATTTTTCATTAATATAGTTTTAGCTCACGGCGACAATTCAATATTACTCTATTTTTGTGTTTGAATGCCTGCCATTTGGCATTGAAGTTATTGTCGACAAGATATTCACATTTATACAATGAGAATTGAAGAACTTAGAGATGTGAGACTTTGTTGAGAGTGAGTATCAAAAGCTCCTCGGATACAGTAACACAAGGTGGCTGGCTTTACTACCAGCCATGGAGAGATTAATTAAAATGTTCCAACCAGTGAAATATTTTCTGATCCAGGAAAAATGCCCAGTTATCATCAAAATCTTTTTTGAGAATGAATCAGCAGAGGTTTGGCAGTACGTTTTGCACATTCAAGCAGTGATTTTCCAAAATGTGGTTTTAAAAATTAAGTCTCAAAAAAATCTCAATGAAAGCGGCAGCTGGAATAATCAGTGACCTTAGAAACAAATTAGTAACTAAGAAGAATGAAGAGTTTTTGCCTCTGACAATCAGAAAGAAGATAAAAGATCTTGAAGAAGAGAGCAGCATTGATGAAGCAGATTTCAAGCAATCTGCGTCATCTTTCTACACCACTTGCATTGATTACATGGATCAATGGACCACTCGCTTCCAGGAGTTCCAATCTGTTGATCGACCAGGAACTCTCCTGTGTCGACCACTGACCCTGCGCAAACCTGCCCTGAACATGCGCTCCCCAACCGGACAGGCTGGCATCCGTTGTCAGCGGAATCCAATCCGGAGTTTCCAACGGCATTCCTCTGGCCAAGGACTCCGGACGCAGCCACCACTGTAACGCCTCCCGGGTCTCCTCCGGACAAACCAGCCGCTGCGACAGCGGGTTGTTCTGATGAGACCACCGCCTGAGCAACACCCGCTGCAACGGTCTCATATGTGCCCTCGCCCAGGGCACCAACTCGATCGTCGCAGCCATCGTTCCCACAAGCTGTAAATAATGCCACGCTGTGGGGCGAGGCCTGTCGAGAAACCTCTGTACCAACTTCCTTAACGCCATTGCTCGAAGCGGAGGCAAAAACACTCTCCTTGCCGCCGTATCGAACCTTGCCCCCAAATACTCGAGATTCTGTGATGGGACTAGACTGCTCTTGGCCATATTGACGACCCATCCTAACTTCTGCAGGAAGCTGACGACCCTGTCCGTCGCCTCCACGCTTTCCTTGCGGGACTTTGTGCGAATCAACCAGTCGTCGAGATACGGATGAACCAGCACCCCTTCTTTTCTCAACGCTGCCGCCATGACCACCATGACCTTGGTAAAGGTGCGCGGCGCAGTGGCTAGACCGAACGGCAACGCCCGAAACTGAAAATGCCCCATCGGCAGCGCAAACTATAGGAACTGCTGATGTTCCGGGCGAATCGGAATGTGCAAATACGCCTCGGCCAAATCGAGCGATGTCAGAAACTCCCCCTGCGGACTGCCATGATAACCGACCGCAGGGTCTCCATACGAAAATGGGAAACTCGGAGACACCTGTTCACTCTTTTCAGATCCAAAATGGGCCAAAAAGTCCCTTCCTTCTTTGGAACCACAAAATAAATTATCGACCTAAGCCGCAAAGCTCTGGGGGCACCGGCACAACCGCTTTGAGCTCCAACAATCTGTTGAATGTCTGTTGAACCGCCTCGCGCTTGTGCCGCGCCTTGCAAGGGGACAGGACAAAGGAATCGGTCACCGGTCTCAGAAATTCCAACGCATAGCCTTCTCGAATCACCTCTAGAACCCACTGATCTGTGGTAATTTCAGCCCAGGCAGCATAAAACTCCTGTAGATGGCCCCCGACCGCTACCTCTACCTGGGCCGTCCTGACTTCATTGTGGCTTTTTGGCCCCCGCAGAGGAGGCTGAAAACCTCTGGAGGCCCCCCGGAAACCATGAAACCCCTGGTTTCTATAAGGGAAATGCCCCCTCTGAGCCGGCGGAAACCTAGACGCCCACCAACGGCGAAACTCTCTCTGTACGCCCTAGCCACGGACGGGAACCTCCCCGGCTTCTGTTTATCCTCGGGCAACCGACCCCCTTTGGACTCCCCCAAATCTTTGACAATCTTGTCCAAATCCTCTCCAAAGAGAAGCTTTCCCTTAAAGGGAAGTTTACTCAACCTGGCCTTAGAGGAGGCATCTGCCGCCCAATTGCGCAACCACAGATACCGTCGCGCCGCCACAACCGAGGCCATACTGTTCGACAGCCCCCTGATAAGGTCATAATGAATATCCGCCAGGTAAGCCGCTCCGGACTCCAACTGAGCCGCCTCATCCTGCGACTCCTGCACACAATCCCCCTGGATGTTCTGGGCCCAGCGCAAACAGGCTCTTGCCACCCAAGCCCCACAAATAGAGGCTTAAATGGAAAGGGCATTCACCTCAAACACCTGCCGCAACAAAACCTCCAGCTTTCTATCCTGAGTATCCTTGAGCGCCGCACTCCCTTCTATGGGAATGGTCGTCTTCTTAGTCACCGCGGACACCACTGCATCGACTCTCGGCGACTTAAAGATCTCCTTATCCTGCTCCACCAAGGGATACAATCGAGACATAACCCGAGAACCCCTAAGGGTAGCCTCAGGCATGTCCCACTCCCCTTGAATCATTTCTTTAATTACGCTATGCATAGGGAAAGCCCGTTGTGTTTTCCGAAAGGCCTGCAGAAGCGGATCCTCTAACGCCGCCTCTTCCCCTGGCCCTGATACCGGAACATTCAGTACCCGCAACGTCTCTGAGATGAGAGCGGGCAACTCCTCTCTACGAAAGATCCGCACCACTCTGGCCTGATCCTCGTGCTCTGTAATCTCACCTTCCTCCAATTCCTCGTCGAACTCCGGATCCTGCTCACCGTCCATCCACAAGTCCTCGGAACAACCCAACAGACTCTGCCTCTCAAACTCTCCACGTGCTTTCTTTGCTAAAAGCACCGAAGGAGTCACCGACAGAGGCGTACCAGGCCTCTTATGTCCCAAGCCCCCCACCACGGAGCCAAGCCCAGCCGCCGCGGCCGAGTGCTCCCGGGAGGCTCCAACAAACGCCTTCTGGATCAGAGCCACAAAGTCTGGGGAGAAAATGGCAGCCAACTCCCCCGGAAAGGAAGCCTGAGCCACCGGCCCATCCGGTCTCGAGGATGGACCCGGTACCGAATCTTCCAGCTCCACTCCCGGAGACCGAGGCCCCTCCAGAGTACCAACCAGCACCTCCCCGGCATCCATAAGTTTCTGATCCTCCAGGGCCGCCTGGTTACAGCCCTTACATACCCCGGCCTCTGATACCACTGCCTTCTTCACACCACAGAGCAGGCATAATACCTTTCCAGGCATAGTAGCCTCTGTGTCACTGACCTGCTGCCTGACCAGGACTCCACCAGAAAGGCACTCTCCTGCCCAAGGAAGCCCAGCCGCCGGTCCTCCAACGACTCCGGAACCCGCAGGCGGTTTTTTTTTTTTTTTTTTTTTACACACCAACAAGCAGGACCCGCTGGGAGCTAAAGCCTACCAGGAAGAAGCAGAAACGAAGCTGTAGGAGCAAACCACAAGCGTTTGTTTCCCCGCTCCTGAAGCCGGCGTTTTCTCGCCGAAACCAGCCACGCGCCGCGGCCTGCTCTCTGACCGGGCGAAGTGCAGACTGACGCTGAAGCTAGAAAATACAGAGCTTACCTGCTGCCCGATGCCAGATATTGCCCTGCAGCCTGCCCAGCAACTGCTCACCTTGAAGGGATTCTCGCCCTCGGGCCAGACTTCCCCGTTGCAGAAACCGGTGAAAAGCACCGCAGTGCAGCCGCGGCTTCCTGCACTTCTCCTGCCCAACTCCCCAGATGCGAACAGGCAATCTCTTCTGTGAGGCATCGGGGGAGAGCTATGGAGCAGCAGCCCTGCAGGAACACCCCCGGGCGCTGCCGCTTGCACCGGAGCCCCAAACCTAGTCCCCGATTAGCAAGCCAGAGAGGGAGACCTTCATGGGCAAATTTAAAGACACAGAGTCCTAAAATTTAATTGAAAGCTCCCCCTCAACCCGAGTAAGCTATTCACTGCCAATGCCATCCATAAAACAAATAACCCCAAATTTAGAAGACTCTACAGCCTTAATTGCTCCTCTAGTGACCGGGAACTCCAGCTCACAACCTCCTAGCTGCTTGGAGACTGATCTAAACAGGAGAGGAAGGAGGCGGTGCCTGTGTCCATATACCGGTGTCATCAAAAAAATGACATGGATCAGTCTCCAAGCTGCTGGAAGAGGATCACAACTCCAGAGTTTCTGGGACTAGACTGGAGGGACGTTAAGGAAGTGTAAATTAGACTTACCTGCTAATTGTAGTTCCTGAAGGAACTCCAGTCTAGTCCCGGAAACTCTGGAGTTGTGATCCTCTTCCAGCAGCTTGGAGACTGATCCATGTCATTTTTTTGATGACACTGGTATATGGACACAGGCACCACCTCCTTCCTCTCCAGTAACCTATTGACAAAGCAAACTCACCGGAGCAACAATTAAGTATCAGAAAGACATATGTAAGTCAACTCTTTGAAACCCGAACAGGTAACCACTGACCCAATAGAGCCAGAACTCTGAAATTCACCCGTGAAGGCCCTCGCCGTCTCTCCTGTGACAGGACCTAAACCGCTAATCATAGCTACTGCGAAGCCGCGGCCTGCACTGTAGGTACTTACCAGACACATCGTCCGCTTCAGGCTCCACTGCAGGTAAAGACACGGGACAGGGTCCGGGACTAGACTGGAGCTCCTTCAGGAACTACAATTAGCAGGTAAGTGGAGAGGAAGGAGGAAAAATGCCCAGTTATCATCAAAATCTTTTTTGAGAATGAATCAGCAGAAGTTTGGCAGTACGTTTTGCACATTCAAGCAGTGATTTTCCAAAATGTGGTTTTAAAAATTAAGTCTCAAAAAAATCTCAATGAAAGCGGCAGCTGGAATAATCAGTGACCTTAGAAACAAATTAGTAACTAAGAAGAATGAAGAGTTTTTGCCTCTGACAATCAGAAAGAAGATAAAAGATCTTGAAGAAGAGAGCAGCATTGATGAAGCAGATTTCAAGCAATCTGTGTCATCTTTCTACACCACTTGCATTGATTACATGGATCAATGGACCACTCGCTTCCAGGAGATTGGGAAACAACAGTGGACTCTCCTTCAAAAACAACTGTGTGAGTTAGAGTCGTCTTTAGAATACGTTTTCGTCTACAAGACCCTGCCTAAGGTCAGTAATAAATGATACTGAACTGTTTGAGTTCTCGTAAGACATTTCTGAAGAAAAAGTTCAAGAATGGAAAAAACTAAACACCATGGTTGACAAAAAACAGAAGGAGGTATTTGAGCATCTCAAAAGTAATGAAGTACCATATAAAAATGTATGCAAACTGGTTGAATTTTTTAATGTTTGCCAGGTTCCAATGCTCCAATTGAAAGGTGCCTTATAAGCATGAACAAAATGTGGTCTACAGAAAAATCCCAACTGCCTGTAGAGACTCTGAAATGTCTAATGATTGTAAAATACAATTGTGAGTTCAGTTGCCCAGAATTTTTTAATGATCTTAGTGGAAATGTTGCTATTTTGAAGAACATTCACTCTAAAGAGAAGTACAAGCAGGCCTGATTGGCACATTTGTAAGTAAAGTTGTAAACATAGCCTACTAATTAAAATTTTAGGTTAAAATTAAAATTGTAATTATAAACATATTTTTTATTTTCCTTAACTTTGAACCGCCCAGCTTGATTGAGTATCCCGTATTTGAACTTAGAAAAGATGGTCAGGTTATCAGAGCTCTAGCCAGAACACTGGTCAAGTGGTTGCCCCAAGAAAAGGTGATAGCATTATATTCCCAGTCTATGTAATTAAAAAATACTTTGCCATATTTATATGGATCACAAACTGCAGCTGGGGAATCTAATATAAACCGTGCTGACTCCTGACTCCTGCACAGATATTAAATGCAAATATATATTCTGCAAAAAACAAAGGAGATGCAAGGTGATCACACACCAAAGAGCAAGAATGCTAATACAGTTTATAACATCAAATTTTATTTTAATTTTGTAAACTGCACGGTAGTTCTTACTTTTTCTTTTTGAAGATACTGTATATTCTGCATCCAAGGAAACCCCTCTCACAACAATGGGTGCAGAGCAGAACTAGGACATTTCCCAATAAAACGCAACATGCCAAAAATAGTTTCTGATACCGTTGTCAGCTCAGTAGCCATAATATCAGCCTTCATGAGTACTGGGCATATTGTGAAATAATAGAAAACCTTACAAAACACACTCAGGACTTAAAAATAAAATCTACAATACCATAACAGCATTAACTTACAAAGGAGCCTATTCAGAAAATAGCAGCACCATTAAGTTAACATATAAGTTGAACATCCTTACACCCAGGGCCGGATTTACGTATACGCCATGTACGCCATGGCGTAGGGCCCACAGCCGGCAGGGGCCCACAATAAAAGAACCAGTTTTTTTTTTTTAAACTCAATTAAAAAAAAAAACCTGGTGGCTGCCGCCGCGGGGCCCCCTCTGCGGCCGGGGGGGCCCCGTCTACACGCTGACGCGGTCGGGTGGGGTCGGGTCGGGTGGGGTCGGGTCGGGTCGGGTCCGGTCGGGTCGGGTCTCTCTCCCTCCCTCCCTCGCTCGCTGCAGGCTGCGAGAGACGCGAAGATAGAGCGGCTCCTCGCGTCTGTGTTAAGCCCGCAGGGGCTGATGGGATTTCCCATCAGCCCCTGCGGGCTTAACACAGACGCGAGGAGACACTCTCCCTTCGCGTCTCTCGCAGCCTGCAGCCTGCAGCGAGGGAGGGAGGGAGAGAGACCCGACCCGACCCGACCCGACCGGACCGGACCGCTTCAGCTTGTAGACGGGGCCCCCGCGGCAGCAGAGGGGGCCCCGCGGCGGCAGCCACCAGGTTTTTTTTTAAAATTAAATTTTACTTTAGGCCGGGGGGGGTAGGACTGGTAATGGGCTATGGGGGGGGGGGTAGGACTGGTAATGGGCGATTGGGGGGCTGGGGCTGTAAATGGACTGGGGGGGGTAGGGCTGGTAATGGGCTATTGGGGGGCTGGGGCTGGAAATGGGCTGGGCTGGGCTGGGCTGGGCTGGGGGGGGTTAAGGCTAGAGGTGGGCTGATGGGGTTAGGACTGGTAATGGACTGTGGGCTGTTGGGGGGGGTTAGAACTGGTAATGGGCTTTGGGGGGGTTAAGACTGGTAATGGGCTGTGGGCTGATGGGGGTTGTCTGGTAATGGGCTATGGGGGGCTAGGACTGGAAATGGGCTGGGGGGTTAAAACTGGAGGTGGGATGATGGGGTTAGGACTGGTAATGGGCTGTGGGCTGATGGGGGGGGGTAGGACTGGCAATGGGCTATGGGGGGCTGACTGGAAATGGGTTGATGGGGTTAGGACTGGAAGTGGGCTGATGGGGGGTTAGGACTGGTAATGGGTTATAGGGGGGGCTTAAACTGAAAATGGGGTGATGGGGGGTTAAGGACTGAAAATGGGGTGATGGGGGGTTAAGGACTGTAAGTGGGGTGATGGGGGGCTAGGACTGGTATTGGGTTGGGGGGTTGCTAGGACTGGAAATGGGCTGATGGATGGCTAGGACTGGAAATGGGCTGATGCAGGGACTAGAAGGGAATGGATGCTGGGTGAGGCTGGAACTAGAAGGGAGCTGATGTTGGGGGAGGATTAGAATGGGATGGGGCTGGAAGAGTAAAATGGAGAAGGGAAAAATATTTTGTGTGGGAGGGATAAAAAATCTACAATTGGCCGGGTATTGGGAGAGTAAGTGGGGATTGAGGATGGAGGGGTAAAATTTGAGTGGATGAAATAGGAATGAGGAAAGAGCAAAAGGAGAAAGATTAGTATGTTAAAGCAGATGTAGAGAGAGAATGGAAAAAAATCTAGAAGAGAGAAGAAAGGACAAATGGACAGCAGACGATGGAGAGTTAGCAGAAGACACGAAGAAACCAGAAGAAAGTGGCTGGAGCAATTGCAGCTGAAAAAAATGCACAAAAGGTAGAAAAATATCTCTTTATTTTGAATTTATTAATTGGAATATGTCAGCTCTGGTAAATGTGCATCATTAACATCTGCGCTTTGTTTAGTACAAGAGCAAATTAATGTATAGTTTTATTTCTACAGTGTTGTACATTCCAAGTTTGGCTTTTGGGATTCCCAGTTTAATTATTGTCTTCCTATTTCTAAATTGTGATTACTTGTTTGGTGATGGTCTATGTTCTGCATGTGTAACTGAGCTGAGGTGTTCTGTTTATATAATTCCTATTGACATTGCCACTTGTTCTCTTTCCCCAGTAGGTCATGTATTGTTGTTCTCTGAAATGTATTGGTTTAATATTTGCAGTGTTGCCTTTTGATTGGTAGAGTATGGTGCTTTGTGAGTCCTGGTAGTGCTGTTAGGATACGGCGGGTTTACTATGGGCAGTGTTTGTAGTAGTTCCTAATGTGTCTGGCAGTTGGCACTGGATTATAGTAATGTAGAAATCTTTTAGTCTTTCTTTATCCATACACTCATTAAGAGGCACGTTTACTAAAAGTTAGTATATGGTAACATTATGCAAATATTTATGCAAATGAGGCCCCTTATGCAAATGAGGTCCGCACCCCCCTTGGGCCGCCCCTGCTGGGGGCCCACAATTTTTGTTGGCGTAGGGCCTCACTCAAGGTAAATCCGGCCCTGCTTACACCTGGTCGGAAAACTGAACAAGCCGGATTACTACAATACAGGTCCCTACGTAGAAGCTCCATGCTAACAGCACACATAGTGTTGGTCAAACATTCAGAGCACAGATAGACCCATATCAAGTACTGAATAAATGACCACAAATCAAAAATAGAAATACAGAAAGCCAGACAGTGCATGTAGTATAACACCAGCAAAATAGAAAGATGTAGAAGCCCTTGTACTGTGCAGAATATAAAGACAAAACATGTAGGGGCCGGTTTTCAAAAAGCCTGATATTTAACAAGCTGTCCGGTGACTGCAGCACTACCCACATTATCTGGATATTCAGCAACAGTATTGGGATAGTGACTCCCATTAAGTATCCAGGCTGAACACCACTATCTGGATAAGTGCTGACTGAAAATCGCCACTTATCCTGATAACCAAGTAGGCCTGCTTGATATGCAGCCTAAGTTATATGGATAACTGCCAACTATCTAGACAAGTTGGCACTTATCAGGATGGCAATTTTACCACCCTCACTCCACCCACAGACTGCCCCTGCACTGTGTCGGTGCAAGAATATGAGGCGCCCTAGGCAAGCCCTCAATCCTGATGCCCCCCCCCCTTCTCCCACCCCTACCCCTCTCTGGTCAAGCGAGCGCCATCTCCAAATTAGTGTTGGAGGCTTTGAATAGGTACTGCATTGCTCATTTAATGACATTACCCCTGCTCAAAGTCCCTGGACATGCTGAAGCCTAGGAGACCACCTAGTTCGAATAAAGGGTAGTGGCGGCCCTGCCCATGTAGTAACCAGGTAGTGTAGGAGAGGTCTGTGGAAATTCTGAATGGCACTATCCAGATAATACCACAGAATATTGCAGTCATCACCCTTATCTGGGCAGATTTCTGTTGAGTGTCCAGCTAAGGTTTTGAATACCGTGCTCCTAAATTATAAAGACTGACATAGTCCAATCACTAAATTGAAAATAAAGTTCCTTTTTCTATCTTTTTGTTTAGCCTTTTTATTCTCTAATCATGTTGATCTCAGTCTCTGGTTTCAGCTTTCTTCTATCTTTAATTCACTTTCTAGGATCTCCGGTCCGCTTCTCTCCCGTGCTATCTTCATTTCCTTCCATGTAGCACAGATCTTTTCCTTTGAGAGTTCTTCCATTTATTATTCTATCAACTGAGATTTCACTCATCCTTTTTGCCTTCCAGTCCTCAATTTCCCTCTTTTTACTGTATCTAGCAACCACTTTTCAACTCTTAACAGAGCCCTTCCATTTCTCCAACTCTCTTCTTTCCCAGCCTCTTATTTCCCAGTCTTTAACTAATTATCCGTCTTCTCTCTGCCCCTTCCCCATGTTCAGCACTGTCTCCTTTTCTTCTCTCCTGTTGAGGTTGACCTCATCCAGTATCTGCTGCCTCTTTCTCCCCCATCCAGTGCTTCCTCTCCATTTTCTTATCCCATCCCCCCATGTCCAGCATTGCCCTTCTCTTTCCCTATCCCCCCAATCCATGTTCAGCATCTTCCCTCACTTTCTCCCTATCTTCCCCCCCCCCATGTTCAGCATCTCCCATCTTTCATTCCCTATTCCTCCATATCCAACATTCTCTCTCTCTCTCTCTCTCTTGCCCTATATCCTCCCTAGGTCCAGCATCATTCTCCCATCTGCCCTCTCTGACTTATGTTCAGTTTGTCCCTTCTCTCTTTCCCTCTCCCTACCCCCTTGTGTCCAGCATCTCCCCCATGTGGGGCATCTCCTCTCTTCCCTGTCCAGCATAGTCTCTTCCCACCTTGTCTAGCATCTCCCCTTCCCCTTCATGTCCAGTATTTCCCCTTCCTCTCTGTACACATCCCCCCCCCTACCCCATGTCCAGCATGTCCTTTCCATATCTAGCTTATGACCACATAACTTAATGAAGGACTCTCAGTACTGGCTTTTTCACTTACACTGTTTCAACATTCTATGTAATGCAGGTATGTTAAAATGCAATTTTTGAGTTCTTTGTAAACCGCTTTGATTATAGAAAGGTGGTATATAAGTACACATAAATAAATAAATAAATAGACTATTCCTTGAGGCCTGGCTGCACAACATGTAATCCCTCCACTACTTCCCCTGCCTCGATCCCACCCTGACCTTCCTCTACCCCCCTTTTTTCCCCCTCCTTCTAACCTTTATCCCTTTTATGTTGTCATATTTGCTTACTTCTACTTACCTGTTCTATGTTATTTAGATTTTGATTTGATGTTTATGCCTGTTCTATGTAAAGTTGCTTGACTGTTTACGTTTCTTGTAAACCACGCTGATACCAAATAGTGCGGTATATAAAAGCTAATAAATAAATAAAATCTCCCTTTGTTCACTCCCCTTTTGTTTCACTGACCCCCCATGTCAAGCATCTTTCATCTTCTTCCTCACCTCCCACATTCAGCATCTATTATCTTTAGTATCCCCCTCACCACCGCTTAGTATTGCTTCTCCTCCCCCCACCCCAAACTCCAGTCTGCCCTTCCATTCCAACTACTAAAATTTCCAAACCCTTTTTTTGCTTAGAGAGCTTTTGTGTTTGTTCCATGCTTTCTTGAACTTGGATACAGTCCTTGTCTCTATCACTTCCACTGGGAGGTTATTCCACACATCTACCACTCTTTCTATAAAGAAATATTTCCTCAGATTACTCCTTCATCCTATGCTTCTTTGTTGCAGAGCTGTCTTTCAATTGAAAGAGGCTCTCCTCCTGTGCATTTATGCCACGGAGGTATTTAAACATCTCTATCATATCTTCTCCAGGAACAAACAGGAAGTTAGTCCTCACATATGGATGATTGCGCCGATGAAACCCACGCAGAGCATTTCCCCAGCTTTCAAAGAAAGCCTTTGGGACATGCTACCACGCATGCGTGGTCCCCTTCCCACCCAAGGGTGCCATCTTGCTCAGTCTTCTTTTTTCTTTGGAGCCCAATGGACGTCTCTCCTGTTCCTCTGGAAAAATCCTTGCTAAATCCTTAAAATTTGTGCTTTCTCAGTTGCGTACCGGCTCCTCTTCCTGCCTCAACTGTGCCACTTCCGACGCTGTTCTCGGATCCTTTTTCCCTTTTTTTGATCGAGACTCACCTCAACCGGCATTCACACCCTTTTTCACCTGGGGGGAATTGAACCCGGCCTGATGTCTCCCACCATGTCTCACGGTGGGTTCAAAAAATGTGACCAATGCAGTCAAACCATGTCAGTAACCGGCACCCATGACTGCTGTCTTCACTGCCTGGGACTGGACCATGATAGCACCTCCTGTGACCTGTGCCAGGCCATGATTCCGAAGACCAACAAAAAGAGGTTGGAGTTGCAGGAGAAACTGTTCCCAAGGTCCAACTCAGCACCGGACTCCCCGACGCCAAGCTCCAAGCCCCACACATCCAGTGAGGCCCTGGCGTCCTTGGAGTCCCATGCCAGCAGTTCCTCCGAGAAGACCCCGGACCCCAATAGAAAGAAGAAAAAGTCCTTGAAGTTCTTCAAGGCACCAATGGAGAAACCTGGAAAAAACCCTCGGAGGGACTCGGGCGCCTCAGAGCAGCACCCTACCAAAGTCCTCAAAAAGGATTCCTCAGCTGACAGAAACCGTGCAAGGTTCCTCGAGGCTGCAGTCCTCATTGAGGATGCACTAACGAGAGTGCCGATGCCAGGCATGAGATCCTTGGTGCCTGAGCCGAAAGCTGTGGAGCCTTCTGGCTTCAAAATCAAAATGGTGACCCTGGAGCAGAATATCTCTTCTATCTTGGCTCTGCAGCAGGCAGGGCCGGCCCGTCCATTGAGCAAGAATGTTTTTTGCACAGGGCCCCGCGCAAAGAACATTCTGCTTTTTTAAAAATTAAATTAAAAAAAGAAAAAGATGGCTGCTGCTGCTGCTGCTGTGGCAGCAGCAGAATGGAGTGTCCCGCGGGGCCCCCTCTACCCGGCTGAGCTCTCCCGGACCCTCTGAGCCCCTCTGCGCCGGCTTTCAGATACGCGAAGGGAGAGTGTCTCCCTCGCGTCTCTGTTAAGCCCGCGGGGGCAGATGGGAAATTTCCTTCCCATCAGCCCCTGCGGGCTTAACATAGACGCGAGTGAGACACTCTCCCTTCGCGTATCTGAAAGCCGGCACAGAGGGGCTCAGCGCCGGCTTTCAGATACGCGAAGGGAGAGTGTCTCCCTCACGTCTCTGTTAAGCCCGCAGGGGCAGATGGGAAATTTCCCTTCGTGTATCTGAAAGCCGGCGCAGAAAGGCCCAGCCGGGCCGGGAGAGCTCAGCCGGGCAGAGGGGGCCCCGTGGGACACTCCATTCTGCTGCTGCTGCGGCGGCAGCGACAGCAGCCAGCTTTTTTTTTTTTTTTTTCATGAGCCGCTGGGGGGGGGGGGGGAGTTAGGACTAGTAATGGGCTATGGAGGGGGTTAGGACTTGACTTGAGGTGGGCTGTGGGCTGTGGGCTGTTGGGGGGGGGTTAGGGCTGGTAATGGGCTATAGAAACATAGAAACATGATGACAGAAAAAGACCACATGGCCTATCTAGTCTGTCCTTCCATAACAACAACTACAACAGTCCACTTTTTACCTTTAGAGATCCTCTGTGTTGGTACCATGCTTTTTTGAATTCAGTTACTGTCCTCATCTCTAACCACCTCCACTGGGAGACTATTCCATGGATCCACTACTCTTTCTGTAAAGACATATTTCCGCATATCACTCCTGAATCTATCTCCCTTCACCCTCAGCCCATGTCCCCTCGAAGCAGAACTTGCTTTCAATTGAAAGAGGCTCTCTCCCTAAACATTTATGCCACGGAGGTATTTAAACATCTCAATCATATCACCTCTATCCCGCCTTTCCTCTAAGGTGTACATATTAAGATCCTTAAGTCTGTCCTCATATGCTTTATAATGAAGCCCATTAATCATTTTAGTAGCCACCTTCTGCACCAACTCCATCCTGTTCACATCCTTTTGAAGGTGCGATCTCCAGAATTGCACACCATACTCCAAATGAGGTTGCACCAAAGACTTATACAGAGGCATTATCACCTCCTTTTTTCTGCTAGCCATTCCTCTCCATATGCACCCAAGCATCCTTCTAGCTTTTGCAACCGCCTTTTCTACCTGTTTAGCTACTTTAAGATCATCAGACACAACCACGCCTAGGTCCCGCTCTTCTTTAGTGGACAAAAGTACTTCACCTCCTATACTGTATTGCTCCCTTGGATTGCTGCAGCCCAAATGCATGACCTTACATTTTTTAACATTAAATCCCAGCTGCCAAATTCTAGACCATTCTTCAAGCTTAGCTAGATCCCTCCTCATGTTATCTACACCTTCCTGGGTGTCTACTCTATTGCAGATTTTGGTATCATCTGCAAAGAGGCAAACCTTACCCGACAGCACTTCCGCTATATCACTAACAAAGATGTTAAAAAGAATCGGACCAAGGACAGATCACTGGGGCACACCACTGGTAACATTCTTCTCCTCAGAGTGAGCTCCATTTACTTGTACTCTTTGTCGCCTCCCGCCCAACTAATTTCTAACCCAAGCAGTAACTTTAGGGTCCATCCCTAGGGTGCTCAGTTTGTTTATAAGTCGCCTGTGAGGAACAGTGTCAAAGGCTTTACTGAAATCTAAATACAACACATCTAGGGCTCTCCCTCGGTCCATCTCCCTGGTCACCCAGTAAAAGAAATCAATCAGATTTGTCTGACAAGACCTGCCTCTGGTGAATCCATGCTGCCTCGGATCCTGTAATCCGCTGGACTCCAGAAACCTCACTATTTTCTCTTTCAGCAGCGTTTCCAATAATTTACTCACCACCGAAGTTAAACTAACCGGCCTGTAGTTTTCAAACACATCCTTACTTCCGCTTTTGTGTAAAGGCACCACATGAGCCTTTCTCCAGTCCTTTGGCACCACTCCTGACTCCAACGAGGCATTGAAAAGGTCAGTCAGTGGAGTTGCTAGAACGTCCCCAAGTTCCCTCAGTATTCTAGGGTGTATCCCATCCGGTCCCATCGCTTTGTCTACTTTAAGTTGAGCTAGTTTCTCACGAACACAGTCTTCTGAAAATTGTTCAAGATGTCCCTCGCTTCTGTTCTTATTTGTGGGTGTTTTCTGAGGTCCTGCTCCTGGTTCTTCATCTGTGAACACAGAACAAAAATATTTGTTAAGCAATTCCGCTTTATCCTTATCAGCTTCTACATATTCCCCCCCCTGCACCCTTGAGTCTGACAATACCACTTTTGCCCTTCCTCTTCTCACTAATATATCTGAAAAATGTCTTATCCCCCCATTTTATTGCATTGGCTATTTCCTCCTCCTTTTGAATCTTTGCCTTCTTGACTACTTTGCTAGCTTCTCTAAGTTTTTCCAAATACAGATGCCTGTCTTCCTCTCTCTGTGATCTCTTGTATTTCATGAAGGCCTCCCTCTTTTTCTTCACTTTTTCAGCTACTTCCTTCGAAATCCATTACGGTCTCCTGTTCCTTTTGCCTTTATTACCATTTTAACAAAAAGGTTGGTTGTCCTTAAAATACCCCCTTTCAGTTTTGCCAACTGTTTTTCTACATCCCCCAGCTGTTCCCATCCCACTAATGACTCCCTGAGGTATTGGCCCATCTTGGCAAAGTTAGTCTTCCTAAAGTCTAAGATCCTCACCTTTGAATGGATTCTAACAGCCTAGTCCTAATACTGAACCACACCATCTGGTGATCACTGGATGCAAAATGATCTCCCACTACAACATCAGAAACACTTTCACCATTGGTAAGCACCAAGTCCAGTATGGCCCCTTCACGTGTGGGGTCTGTTACCAATTGCCTGAATAGTTCTCCCAGTAGAGAATCCAGGATCTCCTTACTTCTAGATGATACTGCAGCAGGAATGTGCCAATCAACATCTGGCATATTGAAATCTCCTATCAGTAGCACTTCCCCTTTCCTAGCAATGCTGCGTATGTCTTCAATTAACTCTCTGTCCACCTCTTCCTCTTGTGAGGGAGGTCTGCATATCACACCAATGCAAATAGATTTCTCTTTCCCTCTTTCTAGTTTAACCCACAATGCCTCCTCTCTCCCTTTTAAGTGCTGTAATTCCAAAGCTTTAATAGTAGTTTTTACATATAGTGCCACTCCTCCTCCCCTTCTTCCTACCCTGTCCTTTCTGAATAAAGTATAGCCAGGTATAGTTACATCCCAGTCATGGTTTTCTGTGAACCATGTTTCTGTAACTGCCACTAAATCCAAGTCAGCCACTCCCACCAAAGCTTCAACTTCAGGGATCTCATTTCCCATGCTACAGGCATTAATACACACTGCTTTCCATATGTTACCCCTGTTACCCATTTCCATAAAGGTATTTAATGTATCACCTATCTGGGGGCTTTCACTTACCTGGGGGCTTTCTTCACCCATCCCCAACGAATCTAGTTTAAAGCCCTCTTCAGTAGATTAGCCAGTCTACTACCTTTCTTGGACAGATGGATGCTATCTCTGCTCTGCAACCCTTGGAACAGCATCCCATGGTCTAGGAAACCAAAACGCTCTCGATGACACCATCCACGCAGCCATGCATTCATCTCCAGGATGCGAGCCTCTCTGCCTTGGCCTTTACCCTCAATAGGGAGGATTGAAGAGAACACCACCTGTGCACGTAACTGCTTCACCCTCTGTCCCAGAGCCATGAAGTCACTTTTGATACGTTCCGAGGTATACCTGGCAGTATCATTTGTTCTAACATGGATTAGCAGCATTGGGTAATAGTCAGTGGGCTTGATGAGTCTCGGCAAACTCTCCGTAACATCTTGGATTTTGGCACCAGGCAGACAGCATACCTCTCTGGACATCAAGTCTGGTCGGCAGATGGGCGCCTCAGTACCCCTCAGAAGAGAGTCTCCAAACACCACTACCCTTCGTTTCCTTCTGGTCACTGATTCTGCAACTTTGGGGTACTTGAACTCTGGTTCTTCCCTTTCCAGGGATGTTTTCACCTCCTCCACTTCCAGGGCTGCATAATGGTTCTTCAATTCAAGGGCTGGAGAAGTTGGATTGGTGATTTTGCAGGCCCTGGTGACTTGTGTCCAACCATCGACATTCTGTTGGCACCCATCTTCTCCTGTGCTGGAGAGCTTGGTTGCTGCAAGAAGCTTCATGTTATGCCCTCTAGTTTTACAGCTTCCCCATCTTTGGAAGAGGTTTGTTTGTTCATCATTTCTCTTTAAGTATTTAAAGGTCTGAATTATATCTCCCCTGTCCCTCCTCGCCTCCAAAGTGTACATATTTAGGTCTTCAAGTCTCTTCTTATAAGGCTTCTGACGTAGGCTCCAAATCATTTTGGTCGCCTTCCTCTGAACAGTTTCCAATCTTTTTACATCTTTTGCAAGATATGGTCTCTAAAACTGAACACAGTATTCCAAGTGAGGCCTCACCAGTGACTTCTACAGTGGCATAAGTACCTCTTCCTTTCTGCTGGTAATCCCTCTTTGTATGCAGCCCAACATCCTCCTTGCTTTTGCCACCGCCTTGTCGCACTGTTTTGCCACCTTGAGATCAGAGATAACCACACCAAGGTCTTTCTCCTGAACCGTGCACACCAACCTCTTGCCCCCTATTGCGTACATTTCCTTTGTATTTCTGCTACCCAAGTGCATGACACTGCACTTTTCCACATTAAATCGTGCACTCCCACCAACACATAGCAGAAAAATCAGGCACAAGGTTATGCAGTTTAACTGGTGTCATGTACCATCTATATAGTACCTTATATCCATTTTCAACAGTCCAGCTGGATATTGAATATTTCCCCACCACCCAAAAAGCATTTCCCCATTACTTCTCATTTAGCAACCTTCCCAAATCAGACTTTCACTGCTTTTGAAAATTCTCTTTCAGACACTCCTCCTTTAGCAACATTTTATACATTTTTGAAATCACCTTCCTACAAGCTGCTGGGTACCAGCAAAGGATCTCAAACCCCTTATCCCTTGTTTCCACCCATTCTTTTGCTCCCAACCAATGTCTCACCTGCAAATACTCATAGAAGTCCCAAGATCAAATCCCACAGTCCTCTTTTGGTTCATCAAAGGAAACAAGACTCTCCTCCAAGCAAAACTGTATCAAGAAGCTCAATCCCTGTTCCTCAAATTCCTGACAGAGTGGGTCAATCAACCCAGGTGAGACATTCAAATTATATTGCAAAGACTGCAAAAGTGAAGCTTCCCTTTTTAAATGCCTACAACTGGATGTCCTCATTCACATATTGTGTGCATACTGAACAAAAGGATTAATAATCTCCTCTCCTATTACCCACCCAAGGTTGATAACTCAATGGTACCTCTTTGGAATAATGACTCTCAATTTGTACTTACTTCCTCTTCTCACTCCCTGACCAATCTACAATATTCTTAAGTTGCGCCGCCAAATAATACAATGAATATTTGATAGTGCTAGGCCCCCTCTGCTTTTTGTTTCTATATAGAACCCATCAAGCAACCCTAAGAGGCATGTTCATTCTGACAGAGTGAAAAATTTTCCTTTGCATCACTTCTAAATCCCTCCTAGGCATTTCCACAGGAAGCATCTGAAAGAAATATAATATCCGAGGCAGGGCAGCCATCTTTGCTATCTGACCCAGCCAAGACAATGACAGATGTATCCATCTCTCCAGCTCATCAAAAGCGGCCCTCTATATTGATGGATAATTTAGATCATAATTCTACCTAATTTCCCACCTTACCCAGCTACTTGATATATTTAGATACCCGTTAAGTGGAAATGTACTGTGACATTCTCTCTCCTCCTCTTGTGCTAGCTTAATACGCAACACCTCCGTTTTATCCAAATTAACCTTAAAACCCAAAACTTGGCCAAATTTATCAATTTCCTTCTGAAAATTGAGTAAAGAATTCTTTGGGCTTGTAACCACCAACAGCGCATCATCTGCAAAAAGCAAGATATTATATGAGCTTCCCTAATCTAAATCCCTTTTATATCCCTCCTCTCATGAATTAGCTCATCCCTGCTAATCCCTGGTTAAAAAAAAACAAACTTCCTCCCTAATGGATTATCTCCTGGAAAGGCGTGAGCTAAATATTAATATGAATAATAATAATAAATCTCCCACCACCCACTTACCTTCCTCCTGTCTTATTTTTACCACAGTGTCCTGGGCCTGCCACTCCTTCAGACAACAGGCCAGCAATTTATCCAGCTTATCCTCCAGCTCATAATATCACTATTTTCCACATTGCAATTTATAACTTAGTTCTTGAAACTGCAATGTTTCTCCTGAGTTCTAGCTTCCTCTAAGGCAATTGTGCTTCTAGTATTTCCCTTACTCACCTGCTGCTGTTCCAGCTCCTTCACATGCTCATATCCCTTCTCAAGCACTTGCCTCCTGTGCTTCTTCAGCGCAACCTCCATCAAGATCTTTCTTTTTAAAAATACTTTAAACAAACCCCAGACCATCCCTGTGTCCACCTCACCATTATCATTAAGCTCAAAATACTTCTCCATGTCTTTCTCCAGCACAGACACCACCGTTTTATCCTTCAGTAGGTTTTTATTCATTCTCCAAAAGCTTCTGTCTTTCTGGTGCCCCCGTCCATTCAGAGAAATCCACACTGGCCCATGATTGGACCAAGTGATTGGTTCTAGTTCAGCCTTTAGCACTGCTGTCTGCAAATTGCTCTCCACCCTCGTAAGGTCTAGTTTCAAGTAAACCTGATGAGATGGACAGTAGAAAGAATACTGTCGCCCTCTCGGGTGTTGTATGCACCAGCAGTCCGCCGACTACCACATTTTCATTAATTCCCAAAGTTTTTTCCTATGCCCTTTATCTGCCTTCTCCTTCCCCCTCAATCTGTCCAGATAAAACTGTAAAACGAAATTAAAATCCCCTCTCATCAACACTTTATAAACCCCAAAAAATCTAACCCCATGTTCTCAAAATACTCTCACTACCCCGATTGGGAGCATTTAACCTCAGCAGAGTTATTATCTCCCCATGGAGTAGATCTTTAAGTGCCAAATATTATCTCTTCAACATCCCGGATCATCTCCCGTACTTCCATTGCTAGTGAGTTCCTAAGCAGGATAGCCACTCCACCCGCTTTGGCCCCTCCTCTCCATGAAGAGCAATATACTTTCTGATAATTCCTATCCCTTACAAGTTCATGGTTTCATATGTGCAAATGAGTCTCTCGGACAAATGTTACATCCCATTTCAAGTGGGTGAGCTCCTTAAACAATAGCTGTCTATTCCTTAGCAGATTGAGTTCCTTAGCATTCACTGATCCTACTATTAAAGTCCCTGCCATTTTTTACCCTTCCCCCCTCACCTCTCCTTATCTCCCTCAGCTTTTGCTCCTGCCTCCCCCCCTCGGTCCTTCCCCCATGCACCCCTCATCCCCTCTACCCACATCAACAGCGCTGCCCATCTTCACTCAGCAGCCCCTCCTTCAGAGGAAAGTGACTATCCTAAGTAGTGACCTGTTCTCCCACCCATATATCATACTCACACACAACCAACAACCAGACAATCAACTTTAAGAAGACAGAAGCGTTATTCATTAAAAAAAGACAATACCTTCAAACCCCCAACCTCCCTCACCATAAACAGTACACAAATAAAGGTAGAGTCTAAAATCAAATACTTTGGCATCACCCTAGACCAACACTTTACCCTCATTTCACAAATACGCAAGACTACAGAGCAATCTTCCACATAGCTAAAACCTTGCAACGCCTTTGCCTCCTCCTCAAACCACCAGACTTTCATTCCACTCTTCAGGCCCTAATCCTCCCACACTACTGTAACCCAAGTAATCCACTGCTTGTCCCAATACAAGCAATATGGAACCTGTGTGTCTTTTTGGGAAACTGCAAAGTACTTGTGACATGGATTGGCCACTGTTGGAAACAGGATACTGGGCTTGATGGACTGTGGTCTAGTATGGCAGTTTTATGTTCTTATCTTCCAAAGTCTATCATAATCCACATTACTCCCCCTGCACACAGCCTTACACACCACCACATGGATCATAAAAGGAGCAGCACGGCACAATCACATCACACCCATTCTCAAGCACCTACAGTGGCTACCCCTTGATAGCTAGATCAAGTACAAGACTCTCCTCCTGACACACAAGGCCATCCACTGCCACCCTACATCATACCTACTACAAACATTAAAGCTTAACCAACCTAGAAGATAATCCACAAGGACCACCCTCATCATCCCTCATGCAAGAGCAAAATCCAACCAACAAGCATGTACACAATCTTTTGAACTCTATGCACCATCTAACTGGAGCACACTCCCAGACTCATAGAAACATAGAAACATGATGATAGAAAAAGACCACAAGGCCCATCTAGTCTGTCCTTCCATAACAACAACTACAACAGTCCACTTTTTACCTTTAGAGAGCCTCTGTGTTGGTCCCATGCTTTTTTGAATTCAGTTACTGTCCTCATCTCTACCACCTCCACTGGGAGACTATTCCACGGATCCACTACTCTTTCCGTAAAGAAATATTTCCGCATATCACTCCTGAATCTATCTCCCTTCACCCTCATCCCATGTCCCCTCGTCGCAGAACTTGCTTTCAATTGAAAGAGGCTCTCTCCCTGAACATTTATGCCATGGAGGTATTTAAACATCTCAATCATATCACCTCTATCCCGCCTTTCCTCTAAGGTGTACATATTAAGATCCTTAAGTCTGTCCTCATATGCTTTATAATGAAGACCACTAATCATCTTAGTAGCAACCCTCTGCACCGACTCCATCCTGTTCACATCCTTTTGAAGGTGCGGTCTCCAGAATTGCACACCATACTCCAAATGAGGTCGCACCAAAGACTTATACAGAGGCATTATCACCTCCTTTTTTCTGCTAGCCATTCCTCTCCGTATGCACCCAAGCATCCTTCTAGCTTTTGCCGTTGCCTTTTCTACCTGTTTAGCTACTTTAAGATCATCGGACACAACTACGCCTAGGTCCCGCTCTTCTTTAGTGGACAAAAGTACTTCACCTCCTATACTGTATTGCTCCCTTGGATTGCTGCAGCCCAAATGCATGACCTTACATTTTTTAACATTAAATCCCAGTTGCCAAATTCTAGACCATTCTTCAAGCTTAGCTAGATCCCTCCTCATGTTATCTACACCTTCCTGGGTGTCTACTCTATTGCAGATTTTGGTATCATCCGCAAAGAGGCAAACCTTACCCGACAGCCCTTCCGCTATATCACTAACAATGACTCAATCAGAAACATATGAAACCTAGGAATAGCCTAGTGGGTAGAACAACTGCCTATGACCCATAAGATCAAGGGTTTTATTCCCACTGACACTCCTTGTGACCTTACACAGGTCACTTTATGCTCCATTGCCTTGGAAGAAAAGGTCTGGCAATCTACTTCCAATGATACATTGCCAAGAAAATCCAGAGGCAGCTGGGTCACTAGGAGTCAGCACTAAAAAAAAAAGACCTTCCAAAAACACTTAAAGACCCACCTCTTCACTGAACATTTTGGCCCCTCTCCTGACTCCCCCCCCCCCCCCAACGCCAAAATTCATAAGAACAGCTCAGCATATCTCATTCTACACTCACACTGTATATAGCTCAACAATGTATATAATTAGTAACGTATGCATTTACCCTTTACTCATGTATGTAAGTTACTTGTTCCATATACAGTCAAACCTCGGTTTTCATGATTAATCCGTTCGAAAAAGTCTGACTAAAACCGAAACGTATGAAAACTGAAGCAATATTTCCCATAAGAAATAATGTAAATCCAATTAATCCGTTCCAGACACCCAAAAATATTCACAAAAATACATTTTATAGAGAATAACTATATTTTTACATACAGAAAACAATGAGAAATAAATATAAATGACTAATGAAATGGATAAATGAACATTTAACATCACTGAAAGCAAGCTAAGTTCAGTACTGTACAGTACAGTATGTTAACATCTGGCCTTAGCCACCCCTGCAAAGCTGCTGTGCCCAGCTCTCTTCGGAATCACATTGGATTCAGCCCATTAAAATACCTTTACATTATCTGCTCAATGCTTCAGAATGGCAGAAAATCTTAATGATATAGCTTCAGACGTACCATGCAAGAGAAAGAACTGCCTCCCACATTCATGCAACATCTCCTGCTTACGTTGACAGCTTTTCTTCCCTGCTACCTCCGAGCCTGAGGGGGCGCTCCAGAGAACGGGCAGGCGGTGGACGAGATCAGGGCCTTCCTCTCTGCGCAATCCTTGCCTCTCTGACTCTGACCAGGCTCGAGGATGTGTTTCATTTACGTGCTCAGCTAGCTTTTGCTTCTCATCACGCTGGCGATCGGTGAGTCTGGGGGGCAGTGTTGCCGGGACCGGGCAGGCGTTCTGGCAGTGTATACAGAATGGTGTGCAGCGCGAGAGTGTATGTATTTACAGTACTGTACTTTACAAAAACCGAGGCGATGTACGAGAACCGGGACAAAATCTCAGTCAAAAGACGTTGAAAACCGAAGCGATGTATGAAAACCGGGACAAAATCTCAGTCAAAAAAGACGTTGAAAACCGAAGCGTATGAAAACCGGGGCAAATGAAAACCGAGGTTTGACTGTATATAAATTAACCTTTTCCATGTATATAAGTTAATAGTTTCTTGTAACCCTCTAAATAATTGTTCTTTGTAAACCATTTTGACCTGGTGAAAAGCAGCATATAAGCGTTGCTAAATAAATAAATATTAGAATGCTTTTTTGAAAAGGAAGATCTTCTATTTTGGTTCAACTAGATCTATCAGCCGCAGTGGCATAAATTCCATCCAAGCCAACCCCCCAATGCAGGGGAGCCTGGGCAGGAAGGGGGTCCACACAGCTGCAATAAGGCAGTGTGGCAAATGGATCTTATGCTACTGATCAGCTGCATTGATATGATAAATCATGATTTTTATTAATTCGATTAAATGAGATGATATATCAGGTAGAGTTTTGAACTGATTTAGGGAATTTTTGACATAAAGGAAATATATGATCAAAGTTGGCATTACTTGTTCACAATACTGGCAGCCTGTGTGCAGAATACCACAAGGATTCCCTTTATCTCCAGTTGTATTTAATGTATTTTTATGTTCTTTTGGTGAAGAATTACAAGAATTTGGCTTCCAGTATTACTGTTATGCAGTGGAGGAGTAGCCTAGTGTTTAGAACACTGGCTTGGTAACCAAGCAACCAGGGTTCAATTCCCACCACCACTCCTTGTGGCCTTGGGCAAGTCACTTAACCCTCCACTGCCTCAGAAGAAAGGCCTGGCAGTCTACTTCCAGTGACACTGCCAAGAAAACCCAGGAGCTTCTGGGTCACCAGGAGTCAGGGCTGACTTGAAGGCACACATTGCATTGCATTATTGTTATGGCCAACAACATATTATTAATAATACCAGTCCATGGAACATTAAGGCAAGCATGTGCTAGTTTAGAAAAGGACTTTGTTGTAGTTTCCAACTTTAATAGAATAGAGACAAAACAAATTTATTATGGTTAAATTATGGTAAGGATAATTTACCAACAAATTATCCCACAGTAGGAGGGGCACCAACTGTCTCCCGACAACTGAAGCCATGCCAATACCTGCATAGATGCCAGAAACATTGGCCAAAGCTGCTCAGGCCCCAAGGCTTTCAGAATTGGCAGTCATGGAGGAGCGCCTCCTTCAGGCACTCAAAGTCCACATCACGTCATTGCTAGAGAAGCAGCTAGCTGATGCCTTGGTACCTGCGGCATCGTCATTGAGTGTCATGCAGCCAATCCTTGAGATTGTTGGAGCATAGAAGAGATTCCATACCGGTTCTCAGAAGGGGCATCTTGTATCTTAGGTTCCAGTGCCATGGCGAACCTTGGAAGCCCTCAACATATCATCGATCCTGTAGATGCTCACACTCCCCTCGAGGCAGAAGGGATCTCTGGGCAGAGTCTCCAAGGTACTTTGACTTCCTTTCGGAGTCTTACTCTGATGGCTGGGTGACTGATATGGAATCAGAAAACTTGTCAGAGGGCAGGTCTTCTGAGCTCCCATCAAATCCCTCTCCTCCACATGAATGGCAGAAGTCTCATCCAAAGGACATGTCCTTCCAGGATTTTATGAGGGCTGTGGCCAAGGCCATTCCATTTTCACCAGAGATGGAGCCCAGGGCAGAGGAGTTGGAGATCCTCCAATATTCCTCAGACCCTAAGGAAGCAGTGAAGGTGCCAGTGCACCGCATTCTACAGTGGCTACAAATGAGAATGTGGGAGAACCCCCTCACTGTGCCACCGGTCAGTAGGAGGCTGGATTCGATGTGCAAGGTTCAAAAGCTCCTGGGTTTGAGAAACCTCACCTTCTGCATCACTCCTTAATGGTAGAGTCTGCCCTTAAGAGGATTAAGAGCACCAAGACTCATTCCTTGATGCCCCCATGTAGAAAGCTCAGATTTTTGACTCCTTCAGAAGGAGATGCTTCGAAAGCTCCATGTTTGCAACTCGAGTACACTCTTACCAGCTCTACATGAGCATGTTCTTGAAGGATATGCATCATCTTGCCGACTTGTGCCAGTTCCTTCCTCCAGAGAAACTAGAGCACTATCATGTCCTTGTGGACCATGGCAAAGACTGCTTGAACTTTCTGGTCTGGGCAACCTACAACACCTTCAAGACCATGTCCAGAATGGTGGCAGCAGACATTGGAGCCCACAGGATCACATGGCTTCAGTCTTCTGACCTGGAACAGTCGGTGCCAACTAAGCTTGCAGACATGCCTTGCTGGGGAGAGAACCTCTTCGCAAAGCAGATGGAAAATAAGGCTGGCATTGTAGAGAAGTAGTATGTCACCCTCACCAGGTTCTCAAGATGCACGTCTGAACCAGCTGCCTATCACAGTAGGTATCAAAGTGGAGGCCAGAAGAAGACTTACTACACACATAGGTGCAGGTATTTCCCTGGTCCTCAAACTCCCCAGAAAAAATGCAGACTCTTTGCCCGCAGCATCAAGAGAAGTCTCAAAAGGCCCAACCTGCCCTACACCCAAAGCTGGGAGTGGAGTTTTAACTGGTTCCTCTGGAGCATAGCCAATCTGCCAGTGACCACAAATAGGAACCCTCCAGTGTGGGGAAAGCTTGCTTTTTTTGCCCACAGTTGGCCCCTTATAATTTCGGACTTGTGGATGCTACAGATAGTCCAAAGCGGCTGCATGTTACACTTCACTGAGCTGCTGCCACATTGCCCCCCGAGGGGGTATCCTCTCAACCCTCTGCATCTAGGCCTACTTTGGAGAGACATCTCCACCCTTCTGGATGATCTCGCCATCAAGCCCATGCCTCAGGACCAGATTACACAAGCATTTTACTCCAGGTACTTTCTGGTCCCCAAAAAGATAGTGTGTTCCAGCCCATCCTGGACCTCAGAAACCTCAACACCTTTCTGGTGCGAGAAAAGTTCAAGATGGTATATCTAGGTACCCTGCTCCCTTATCTTCAGAAAGAGTTTGGCTATGCTCCCTGGATCTCAAGGATCCATATACCCACATACTGATCATCCCATTCACAGGAGGTATCTCGGTTTGTCCTGGCAGAACAGCACTTTCAGTACCGAATGCTACATTTTGGGCTGGCTTCAGCACAGAGTCTTCACAAAGTGCATTGTGGTGGTAGTGGCCTATCTCAGAACACTAGGGGTCTTTGTCTTCTTTTATTTGGACAACTGACTAATAAAAAGCACCACTCCAGAGTCCAGCAAACAACATGGGTTGACCATTCAGGTAATAGAGCTGTTGGGATTTGTAATCAATTACCCAAAGTCCCACCTTCAGCCAGCCCAACAGTTGCAGTTCATAAGGGCTCTCTTTGATGTGACTCAAGCAAAGGCCTTCCTTCCACTTCCTTCCAGAGATTGAAAGCCTTGGTCCGAGATACTCAGCAAAGTCGTCAGACAATGGTTCGCAGGATACTGACCGTGCTTGGCCACATGGCCTCTACAGTACACATCAGACCCATGGCTCACCTTTCAATGAGACAGGCTCAATGGACATTAAGGACTCAATGGAACCAGACCACTGGCTGCCTTCGGAACCAGGTGACTGTCACTGGCCCTCTCGTCCAGTCCCTGCACTGGTGGTTAGATCATCAGCACCTGTTAAGGTCTCCCCTTTCAGAAGACGTCACCCCAGAAAACATTGACAACAGACACATCCAAATTAGGTTAGGGAGTACATCTAGATGGCCTTCACACTCAGGGGGGGCCGATATTGAGCTAGGCTCATTTTTGAAGGGCTATGCGCCGATGCGGTGCATAGTTCTCCACGCTGACCTCTAACCTGGATATTCAATGCCCTGGTGACAGCATTGAATATCCTGGGATCACCGCACACACCGGAAGCCGCCGAAGCTAACAGGCAGCAGCAATATTGCATGCTGCCCAGTTAGTTCCTGCACCTTAAAGATAGGTGAAGGTTTTCCTCGCCTATCTTTTCGGCACAGATCGCTAACTGGGCTGCATGCAATATCGCTACTGCCCAGTTAACGCTTGTCGCCACCTCCACTCCGCCCCAGACATGCCGCATGCTAACCATGTAAGTGCCATTGAATATCCCGATTTAAGGTCCTTAACATGGTTTACTGGGCTGTAAACTGTGTAAATGCCTTTCTAAAATTGGGCCCAAGATGTCCGATCCAAACAAGACAGTCTGCACCAGATCAATTTCTTGGAATTGAGAGCCATAGCATATGCCCTCGGGGCTTTCCAAGAACAGCTAGCCAACTAGATTGTCCTGATTCAGACCAACAATCAGTTCACGATGTACTACATGAATAAGCAGGGGGGCACAGGTTAGTATCTCCTGTGCTGGGAAACAGTTCTGTTATGGATGTTTGCCATCACTTACAGGATGGAGCCAAGAGCCACCTAACTGCCAGGAAGCAGAATACTCTAGTGGATCCGTTGAGCCGCGTCCTCCAGCCACACGAGTGCACACTGGACAGAATGCCACGGCCCATATTTTTCAGAAGTTGGGTTACCCCCTAGATAGACCTGTTTTCCATCCAACAAAATACCCAAGTGGATCAGATCTGCTCCAGAGTCACCTTGAACAGTAGGCTGGTGCCGGGTGCTTTCCTCCTGCACTGGAGGAAGGGCTTGCTGTACATGTATCCTCCCATGCCTCTCATGGCAAAGACCCTGCTGAAACTCCAGACAGACAGGCGTATGATGATACTCATCACGCTGTATTGGCCCTGACAGCTGTAGTTTCCCCTCTACAGCTGGGTTCCACCCCAGACCTTATATCACAGGAAGATGGGAGGATGCTACATCCCAGCATCTGGTCCTTGGCCCTAACTGCATGGATATTGAGAGGCTAGTCCTACCCAACAGAGAAAAATAGTAATATCACGTTCAAAACAACAAATACACATAAAAATATATTTGCTCTGTTTCCTATGTTCTCTTTTTGTACGCACAGAACTTTAATAAAATATCGCAGGGTGGTCTCAGCCTAGTACTCGTCCTATGAGTGAAACTTCAACTCAGGAACCACCGTACTATATCACATCAACGACCTCCACTGCGATCATCAGCACATGTGGCTGTGGCTATTATAGAATTGTGGTATCACAGAGACGCCCATAAATATACAATTATCAAAATATAACGTATATGGGTGGCTGCTCATTCTTAAAATTCAATGCCACTGTCCACAATGTACAGCATTCTAGTGCTATTTCGATGATCCTGATCCCGACGCTAATCCCCCAGCGCTTGTATTGCGTTTCTCCTATTCGGGTTCTTCAGGGGATCTAAGATGGATCCTATGAACAAACAGAATAGAACAACATATTATCCTTCGTGTATCCACCAAATCATTCCATATAAAATCTATACAACTAAAACACCAACTAGTGAAAAAGGAAAACTTACAATAATGCTGCCCACGTCTAACACAAATCGTCAATCTGACGGTCCTTCTCATAAACATCAAAAAGACGCCGCGCATGCGTAACCTAACTTCCGAATTCTATTTAATGAATCTATGAAGACTCCTCCCACTAAAGAGGCGGTAGCTAGAGGCTTGAATCGCTACTCAAACGTTATCCTGTAACAGCTCTCAGAGTCCCCAATCGCCTCTCTCATAGGCATGCCGACCACTCAATCATCGCATTCAACCCCGTAGGGAACACTGTACCCAATTTATGGATCCAGCGTTGCTCCTTTAAAATAAGTGATTGATCGAAAGATTTGCCTCCATACGCCTGTACTAGCCTATCTATGCAAAAGCATCGGAGATGTTCAAACTATGCTCATTATCCAATCAATGTTGGACTATGGGGGCTGACAATGATTTGCAGCGTAATTTACTTCGATGCTCTCTCATTCGTATCCGAAAGGTACGAATAGTCTTACCTACATAAAAAAGGCCGCAAGGACATTGAATGACATATACTACCCCTTGTGAATCACATGTAGTAAAGGATGAGATAGCATGATTCCTTGTCTGATATTGAAAAGATGTAAGTTCAAGTGTTATCGGACATATATCACATGTACCACATTGATAATGTCCCTTCTGCTGTGGCTCACTCACTATTTTAGGGAGAGCAGTGGGACTCACTAAGTCCTTTAAGTTACGGTGTCTCTGCCAGACACAGCGCAATTTTTTCTTTTCTAATCCTGGTATGGTATTAAGAACATTTTGATGTCGTCGTATACTGCTCTGAATCTCTCGACTAAGGGGGGAAAACCTGGTGATCAGATTAATATGTTCACTTTCAACCACTGCCCTATGTGAGGATGGAACAAGGAGTAAATTCCTATTATTATATAATGCTCTCTTGTACGCACGTTTTATTACTTGAACAGGGTACCCCCTTTCCTGAAAATTAGCCGTTAATACCCGAGCTTGTTTCTTAAATTCTTTATCCGTTGAACAATTTCTTCGGATACGGAGGTATTGCGAAAAAGGAAGGCCTTCCTTTAAAGGCCGAGGATGGACACTGGAGTAATGCAGGAGTGTATTCCTGTCAGTGGGTTTCCTGAAAATAGATGTGTTCCAACAACCTATCCCTCTGGTAATATGAACATCTAAATATGTCATTGTGTTATTATGATAGACGAACGTAAACTTAATATTGCTGTCAAGTTGATTTACCCATTGGAAAAAAAAGCAAGAAGTTCAGATTCTAAACCTCGCCAAAGCAAAAAAAACGTCGTCTATATATCTTTTCCATACGATGATATTAGACTCAAAGGGAGAGGTACTAAGCCACTGATTCTCAAATCTAGCCATATAGAAATTTGCTATAGAGGGCGCACAAGTGGCGCCCATTGCAACTCCGGAAATCTGTTTGAATAACTCCCCTTCAAAAGAGAAATAATTCTCAAAGATGGTTAGACGTGCCAATTCCATGACAAATTCAATCATACTATCTGAAAGATCACCCCTTGTCAATAGAGTTGTTCGCACTACTTCCACAGCCGCATTCTGTGGGATACTAGTATAAAGCGAGACTATATCCATAGTAACCAGAAAAACATTAACATCCTCCGCCCACCTATCTAATTCCCTCAACTCGCATAAAAAATTAGTGGTGTCTCTCAAATAAGCAGGTATCTTAACTAGCAAGGGCCGTAAAAATGAATCGACA
Organism: Ichthyophis bannanicus; assembly: GCA_033557465.1. NCBI lineage: Eukaryota > Metazoa > Chordata > Amphibia > Gymnophiona > Ichthyophiidae > Ichthyophis > Ichthyophis bannanicus. Next base: position 248,281,062 of record CM066044.1, read on the forward strand.
AAGGTAGACAGTGGTTCCAATAAGCTCCCTACAGTGGAGACTATAGGTCTCCCAGGGGGTTGAATCAAACTCTTGTGTATTTTCGGCACAAGGTAAAACTTCGCTGTTGAAGGGAACTTGATGTTTAAATAGTTGTATTCCTTTTTGGAAATCAAATGTTTGGTTAAAGCTTCCAACGTCAAGCTCTTAACAAGAGCCTGCAAAGATGGACCTGGATTAATCAATAATCGCTCATAGGTGGTATCATCAGCTAGTTGTCGGGATGCCTCAGTCAGATAATCATCCCGCCCCATCACTACCACCGCTCCGCCCTTGTCAGCCCGCTTAATGACAATATCCGTGCGGCTTTGTAAGGATCGCAATGCCTGATTCTCCGGATGTGTCAAAGCCTTACAAACTAGTTTTTTAGACTGCTGTAAATTGTGGATATCCATAAGAACTAATTGTTTAAAAATTTCAAGTCCTGGATGTAGAGGACCAGGGGGCGACCAATTCGACTTAAAAGGTAATGGAATTCGTGAAAGGGTGTCAGATTCCAAATGGTGCCGAGCCAATAATGGAACAGGAACTGGGTGATCTGCAAAAAATTGTTTTAATGCCAATTTACGTATAAACCTCTCGAAATCAACCTGAAACTGGAATGCATCAAAAAAAGTTTTCGGAACAAAAGACAGGCCTTTGTTCAAAACAGTAATTTCCTGCGATGACAAATTCAAGTTTGATATATTAACTATTAGATCTGACTGTGTCATGTTAGACTGAGTAATCCTCATTTCTTTTTCGTAAGTCGATCTCTGGTCTTCATCCTCTCTGGTTCTCTTTTCTTTTTGTTCGTGGAGACATCTTCTTTGTTGCGGTCTAAAAAAGACCCGTTCTTACCGGAAGCATTGGAATCAGTGGACAAAGTGTCGTCGGTGGAATTCATAAAGTCTACCCGTTTCCTATTCTTTTTCAACTTACGTTTGGTATTCATCCAAGGGTAGACATACCCGACGGTATAGTCCGTATGATCTCTCTTCAATTTATTAGATTTCTTTAACATTATTTCCTGTGATACTGTGGAGAGCTTCTGCTGAAGATCTTCCGATTTCTCTTTGTAAACCTTATCCTCCTCCAAGGTTTTTAATCTTTTTTGAAGGTCTTCAATTTCTTCAGTTATCTTTGTAACGTCAATTTTCACTGTGTCTACTATAAGGACCATGAGGTCAAGGGAACACTTATTCAGTATCTTATTCCATTTCTCAATAAAATCTGGCTCTGTTGTAAAAATTCGTGGTTCCTTATAAATGCGTAATCCACGCGGGATTTGCTGTCGGCTAATGTATTCTACAAGAGACAGGCGATGTAAATCAGATCGAGTCTTCTTTTTATAAAGCTGTAATAAAGAATCCCATGTTGCTGAGTCTTGATCCTGAAGCATAGCCTCAGCTGATGCAAACGGGGTCTTTTCACGTGTTAGTTCGACTATATGATCTTGTGCATAGCTCAAAACATCTTGCCAAACTGATTGACCTTCTGCCATCGTGTAAATCACGTCAATGTTGGTCTTTTCCTGAACGTTTCCTCACGGAAAAATAGTAATATCACGTTCAAAACAACAAATACACATAAAAATATATTTGCTCTGTTTCCTATGTTCTCTTTTTGTACGCACAGAACTTTAATAAAATATCGCAGGGTGGTCTCAGCCTGGTACTCGTCCTATGAGTGAAACTTCAACTCAGGAACCACCGTACTATATCACATCAACGACCTCCACTGCGATCATCAGCACATGTGGCTGTGGCTATTATAGAATTGTGGTATCACAGAGACGCCCATAAATATACAATTATCAAAATATAACGTATATGGGTGGCTGCTCATTCTTAAAATTCAATGCCACTGTCCACAATGTACAGCATTCTAGTGCTATTTCGATGATCCTGATCCCGACGCTAATCCCCCAGCGCTTGTATTGCGTTTCTCCTATTCGGGTTCTTCAGGGGATCTAAGATGGATCCTATGAACAAACAGAATAGAACAACATATTATCCTTCGTGTATCCACCAGGATAACGTTTGAGTAGCGATTCAAGCCTCTAGCTACCGCCTCTTTAGTGGGAGGAGTCTTCATAGATTCATTAAATAGAATTCGGAAGTTAGGTTACGCATGCGCGGCGTCTTTTTGATGTTTATGAGAAGGACCGTCAGATTGACGATTTGTGTTAGACGTGGGCAGCATTATTGTAAGTTTTCCTTTTTCACTAGTTGGTGTTTTAGTTGTATAGATTTTATATGGAATGATTTGGTGGATACACGAAGGATAATATGTTGTTCTATTCTGTTTGTTCATAGGATCCATCTTAGATCCCCTGAAGAACCCGAATAGGAGAAACGCAATACAAGCGCTGGGGGATTAGCGTCGGGATCAGGATCATCGAAATAGCACTAGAATGCTGTACATTGTGGACAGTGGCATTGAATTTTAAGAATGAGCAGCCACCCATATACGTTATATTTTGATAATTGTATATTTATGGGCGTCTCTGTGATACCACAATTCTATAATAGCCACAGCCACATGTGCTGATGATCGCAGTGGAGGTCGTTGATGTGATATAGTACGGTGGTTCCTGAGTTGAAGTTTCACTCATAGGACGAGTACTAGGCTGAGACCACCCTGCGATATTTTATTAAAGTTCTGTGCGTACAAAAAGAGAACATAGGAAACAGAGCAAATATATTTTTATGTGTATTTGTTGTTTTGAACGTGATATTACTATTTTTCCGTGAGGAAACGTTCAGGAAAAGACCAACATTGACGTGATCTACCCAACAGAGAAACAGATGTTCTGTTGGCCTCTAGGAGGGCCTTGATGAGAAGGTCTTATGCATTCAAATGGAAGATATTTGCTTTCTGGTGCACAGAACAAGCACTAGATCATTTTAATTGCTCTACTAACAGACTACTTGAGTACCTCCTACACCTATCAGAGTCGGGTCTCATCTAACTCTTTCAGGGTTCACCTCAGCATGATTGGGACATACCATCAAGGAATGGCGGGAAGGCCCATTTTGGCTAAGACTTTAGTGGTTTGCTTCATGCGGGTTTTGCTTCTCTCAAAGTCTCCCTTCAGGCTCTGGGTGGTGACTTGGGACCTCAATGTGGTTCTGTTGCAGCTCATGTTAACTCCCTTTGAGGTATTCAATTCCTGCCCTATGAAGTTCTTGACCTGGAAAGTCTTGTTTCTGGTGGTGGTTACATCAGCACGCTGGGTATGTGAGTTCCAGGCTCTAGTAGCTCATCCATCTTACACCAGGTTCAATTATAATACAGTGGTCCTGCACACTCATCCTTGATTCCTTCCAAAGTTGGTATTGTCTTTCCATCTTAATCAGTCAACCATTCTGCCAACTTTCTTTCTGAGGCTTCATACCCATGGAAGGGAATGGGTGCTACACATGCTGGACTGCAAATGAGCCTTAGCCATCTAATTAGAGAAGACGAAGGCCCACCAAAGTCCATCAAGCTGTTAGTTTTTTTTGACCCCAGAAAGCTAGGGGCTGCCATTTCCAAACACACTCTTTCAATTAACTGGCACATTGCATTACTTTCACTTATGCCCAGACTGGCCTGTGCCTTGGTGGTCATGTCACAGCTCACAACGTTAGAGCCATGACTGTGTCATTGGCCAACTTGCCTTCGGTCTCCATGGAAGAGATCTGCAGGGATGCAATGAGGTCTTCTGTCCACACATTTACATCTCACTACTGACTGGATGGGGATTCCCAACGCGACAGCAACTTCGGCCAGTCTGTACTCCGGCATCTGTTTGGGGATTAGAATCCAACTCCACCCCCCCCCCCTCCCCGAGGCTCTACTGTCTGTCCAGGCTACCAAAAAGAAGATGGTGAAGAAAGGGAATCGCATGAGTTCCTTTTTGTGAACTACCACTTCTATATAGAGTTGATTCTCCAGTTCTTAGTTAAGTTTTGCCTCTGATGGACTTCTTGACAGCCTCCTCTGTTTTTGTTAGCCTATAGCTTGGGAGTCCCATATGTGAGGACTTCCTTCAGCATATCCATGGAAAAAAGGTAGTTACTCACCTGTAGCAAGTCTCCTTAGTGGACAGCAGGAATAAGTTCTCACAATCCTCCTATCTCCCCGAGGAGTTGTAGTCTGCTACAACTTTGTTATCAGACTGAAGAAGATGGTGACACGGTGACAGACAGGAAGGCAGGCATGCAGGCATGGTGGAGCCTCCCAAAAGTTTCCAGTAGAAGCTGGGGAGCATTCCCACATGGGAGGACATATTCCTGCTGTCTACGAGGAACACCTGCTACAGGTGAGTAAGTACCTTTTACAGCTTTTACAAAATACTGCGGCATGATTGATTTTTTTTCTTAAACTGCAATGACTGACTGTTAACAACAGGATAAGTTTAAAATTAATGTATCTGGTGTATACAATTTTGTCTCGTTCTGCACCAGAATTTTTATGTTACATTGTAAATTTTTTTAAGTGGACAAGATCATATAGGTCTGACGAACATTTTTTAGTGTATCAGAAGCCTACTGCTTGCAGGGTTTGTGGTGGAGGCGTGCACCATTGCCATTGAGGGCACTGCAGTGGGCCTGACGGCCTTGGCTAAGTGAGTTGTGCTGTTGGTGATGTCAGAGTGCGACCGGAAGATCTGCCTTTGATTGCCATAGTACACAGCCTGCAGCCACATGCCCGTGGACACATGTCCAAAGGGGCATGACTAAAGGGGAACACCCCTTTGGAGCCTCTTCAGAGCCTACTGAGCAGTTAACTAAGACTATTTTTCCTACTACAGACTTTGAAGGTGGGACTTTAGGGAACATGAGATGTCTTCTGGGCCCATTATTTTATGAAGTAAAAAAAGCATAAAGGGAAAAATACATAGAATATGAGCAAGGGAGCTCAGTCTAAGGTGCCTCAGGGTCCTATAGACTCATTTGCTGCGTTAGGTCAGAAACCCCTGGATAGTTCCGTAGAGCAAGTTGTAGAAGAATCCTCCCTATGCCCCATTATATACTCACAGGTGGTGTTTGAGGTTTGGAACCCCCAGAGCCTGGAGTTAGCTCTGGGAAATTAAACCCAATCCTTATTGATTCTGTTGATAGGTGCAGGCTCTGCCTGAAGCTTTATCTTCCTTTGTTTCCTCACCTATTGAGATTACTATAGTGAAAATCTAGACACCAAGGGAAAGGAGCTGAGGTCCCAAGCTAGGACCTTATTGCAACCTGTTTTGTTTTCTAAATCAAGGGATAGCTTGTCTAATGTCCTCCCAGCAGAGGTTTCTAATCTGGAAATTTGGCATATGATTGCAAAAATGGAATCCACATTGACCAATTGTTTATCTTAATTGTGCAAATTCTCGGGAGAGACAGTTTCTAAGCCGTCTGGTCTTGAGAATAAGTTGGACTTTAATTGACAAACTTTGGATCTTTATGTTAAGAAGATGAAGCAGTTAGAATTTTCTAACACTGTTTTGGTTAAGGAAATTTTGCTCTTGAGAATAACATAGAAACATGACAGCAAAAAAAGACTACATGGCCTATCTAGTCTGCCCTTGCATCAATTACAATTGTGCCCTTTTTTCCTTTAGAGATCCTCTGTTTTTGTCCCATGTTTTTTTGAATTCAGATACTATCCTTGAGTCTACCACCTCCACTGGGAGACTATTCCACTTACCTACCACTCTTTCCATAAAGAAATATTTCCCCATATTACTCCAGAGTCTATCCCCTTTCACTCTCATCCTGTGTCCCCTCTTGGCAGGGCTTGCTTTCAATCGGAAGAGATTCTCCTCCTGTGCATTTATGCCATGGAGGTATTTAATTTCTATCATGTCTCCGCTATCCCACCTTTCCTCTAAAGTATAAATATTAAGATCTTTAAGTCTGTCCTCATATGCTTCATAAAGAAGACCACTAACCATTTTAGTAGCCACCCTCAGAACAGACTCCAATCTGCTTATATCCTTTTGAAGGTGTGGTCTCTAAAGGGAGAGCCTTTGATGTGGTGTATTTAGATTTCAGTAAAGCCTTTGACACCGTTCCTCACAGGCGACTTATAAACAAACTGAACACACTAGGGATGGACCCTAAAGTTACTGCTTGGGTTAGAAATTGGTTGAGTGGGAGGCGACAGGTAAATAGAGCTCACTCTGAAGAGAAGGAAGTTAGCAGTGGTGTGCCCCAGGGATCTGTCCTTGGTCCGATTCTTTTTAACATCTTTGTTACTGATATAGCAGAATGGCTGTTGGGTAAGGTTTGCCTCTTTGCGGATGATACCAAAATCTGCAATAGAGTAGACACCCAGGAAGATGTAAATAACATGAAGAGGGATTTAGCTAAGCTTGAAGAATGGTCTAGAATTTGGCAGCTGAGATTTAATGTTAAAAAATGCAAGGTCATGCATTTGGGCTGCAGCACCAAGGGAGCAATATAGTATAGGGGGTGAAGTACTTCTGTCCACTAAAGAAGAGCGGGACCTAGGCGTGATTGTGTCTGATGATCTTAAAGTAGCTAAACAGGTAGAAAAGGCAACAGCAAAAGCTAGAGGATGCTTGGGTGCATTGGGAGAGGAATGGCCAGCAGAAGAAGGAAGGTGATGGTGCCTCTGTAAGTCTTTGGTGCAACCTCATTTGGAGTATTGTGTGCAGTTCTGGAGACCACACCTTCAAAAGGATATAAACAGGCTGGAGTCGGTGCAGAGGGTGGCTACTAAAATGGTTAGTGGTCTTCATTTTACAGAATATTAGGACAGGCTTAAGGATCTTAATATGTACAATTTAGAGGAAAGGCAGGATAGAGGTGATATGATTGAGAAGTTTAAATAGCTCTGTGGCATAAATGCACAGGAGGAGAGCCTCTTTTGATTGAAAGCAGGCTCTGCTTGAGGGGACATGGGATGAGGATGAAAGGGGATAGATTCAGGAGTGATATGCGGAAATATTTCTTTATAGAAAGAGTGGTGCATACATGGAATAGTCTCCCAGTGGAGGTTGTAGAGATGAGGACAGTATCTGAATTCAAAGAAGCATGGGACAAACGCAGAGTATCTCTAAAGGAAAAAAGGGACAGTTGTAGTGGTTGATATGGAAGGGCAGACTAGATAGGCCATGTGGTCTTTTTCTGTTGTCATGTTTCTATGTTTCTTACTGCAAATGAGATTGCACCAGAGTCTTATACAAAGTCATTAGCACCTCCTTTTTTCTGCTGGCCATTCCTCTCCCTATACACTCAAGCATCCTTCTGTCTTTTGCCGTTGTCTTTTCTGCCTGCTTAGCTATTTTAATATCATCATACAAAATTACGCTCAGGTCCGCTCTTCTTTCGTGGACAGTACCTCACCCCCTACATTGTACTGCTCCTTTAGATTTTTGCAGCCCAGATGCATGACCCTGCATTTTTTAGCATTAAATTTCAGCTGCCAAATTCTCGACCATTCTTCAAGCTTAGCTAGATCCCTTCTCATGTTATCTACTCCTTCCTGGGTGTCTACTCTATTGCAGATTTTGGTATCATCCGCAAACAAGCAAACCTTACCCAACGGCCCTTCCGCAACATCACTAACAAAGATGTTAAAAAGAATCAGACCAAGGACAGATCCCTGCAGCACACCACTGGTAACCACTTCCTCCCCAGAGTGAGCTCCATTTATCTGTTCCCCTTGTCGCCTCCCACACAATCAATTTCTAACCCAATCAGTAACTTTACGGTCCATCCCTAGGGTGCTCAGTTTGTTTATAAGTCTCCTGTGTGGAATAGTGTCAAACGCTTTACTGAAATCTAAGTACACCACATCTTGGGTTCTCCCTTGGTCCAACTCCCCAGTCATCCAGTCAAAAGAATCAAGCAGATTTGTCTGACAAGAACTGCCTCTGGTGAATCCAAGCTATCTTGGATCCTGCAATTCATTGAACTCCAGAAACCTCACTATTCTCTCTTTTAGTATCCTTGCCAATAATTTACTAACCATAGAGATTAGACTGACCAGCCTGTAGTTCTCAATGTCATCCTTACGTCCGCTTTTGTACAAAGGGACCACATGTGCCTTTCTCCAGTCCTCTGGCACCACTCCCGACTCCAAAGAAGCATTGAAAAGGTCAGACAGTGGAGCCGCTAAAACATCCCCAAGTTCCCTCAGTATTCTTGGATGTATCCCATCCGGTCCCATTGCTTTGTCTACTTTTAGTTTAGCTAGTTCCTTATGAACACAATCTTCTAAAAATTATTAGAGATGCCCATTGCTTCTGTTCTGATTTGTGAATGTTTTCTGAGATGTTAGACAACTCCCAGAGGTTAAAATATCTGAGGCTTCTGAATTGTCCTTATTGTACTATGATTTTTGCTTTGAAATGCTTAAATCTTATTCTATTGATATTTTACATTTTGATTCCTGTGGTTGCAAATGTATATTATATACCTGTTTCTATAAAAAAAAAAGTCTCACAAAATGTTTCTGCACAGGAGAGCACGGGTGATTTGACTTGTTTACTTGAGAACTCTGAGGAGGAGTCTGCTTCTCATGCTACAGTGGTGGTAACTTTTTCAACTCTTTTAGACAGGAATAAATTGTTTTCTGTTTTCTTCAAGGAACAGCTGACCAATTTACATGCACGTAGGAAAGATTTTTGACTTGCCAGATCTTTCTCCCCAGATCTTGGAATTTATGAGGAAGTTCCTAAAGCTAAGGTCTAGAGCTCTGGCAGTGGGGATGACATTTTATCTAGGGTATTCTTGAAGATGTCATGTTAAATGTCAGGACAAGGATTATATTTTTTATGATCCTTCACAACTGGAAGCTTTGATTACTGTTCAGGAAGAATAAAAAATTTGTTTAGTTTGCTTGGAATCTCCACCTGGCTGAAAATTTTATTTATGCTTCCCCTTTAAATTAATTATCTTTTGGATCTTGTGCATTGTAATATACAATGTCTTTTGAATTGTAGTCTTTTTCCCACTTGTTGATGATATTTTCTTTCTTTTTTTGTTTGTTTTCTTTCTTTGTGATTTGTGGTCAGTTTTGGCCATTTTTTCTTTGTTTTATAATAAGCAATAAAAGAAACGAATTTCATATAGTCATCTTTCTTTCTATTGATCTCGTAAAACCTTTTAATTTGATACGGAAATTGAATAGTTAGGAATTTTAATTTTATTGACTTTGTATGGTATCTGGATGATATTTTCTTTTATCTGATATAATCCACTCTGGACCTTTTTATGTGATTGAGCGAAATAGAAGAACTTAAATTAAATTAAATCTTTAACTGCCAAGGCAAATGGGAATTGCCATTGATATTTATTTATATTCTCTTATATACCGTGCTATTCTGCATCAGTGTGGTTTACATTGAATAAACTGAAATTACATTGAATAGGGCATTATAACTTAGAGATAACTATTTTATAGGTAACATGGGCTATAGAGGGTTAAGTGGCTTGCCCAAGACCACAAGGAGCACCTGTGGGACCAGAAACCCCAGTCCTTCTGGCCCAAGGTTGCTGTCCTCTAGTGGGATTTGAACCCCTGACTTTCCAGCCTGAAGTACCTTGCCCCAACCACTAGGCCACTCCTCTACTCATTGGATGCCCCATTCACATATTTTCCTTCTGATATCTCTCTTGTCTCTAGCTTCTCAAATATTTCAATTTTGTGGGTGTCCTAAATCACCTCACACAGATGCCTAGCCTTGGCTGCCACTTTTTCCTTCATGGCAAAGCTATGATACATACCACACGTACTGTCTCATGGAGCGATCAGGATGACTTCACTACCTGCTTCTCTGATCCTATTCCCACCGATCTCCTAAGCCCCATGTCCTCCACTTTTGTCCCCTCCATCTCTCATATTCTCAACCTGCTGCTCTCCACTATAACTGACCCTGCAGCCTCTCCTCAAGAAACCCTCACTTGATCCTACCTGTTCTAACTATCGACCCATCTCCCTCCTCCCCTTCGTTTCTAAACTACTTGAACATGCAGTTCACCACCGTTGTCTTGACTCTCTCCTTTCAAGCCCTCCTGGTTCCTTTACAATCTGTCTTTATATTCTACTGAAATGGCTCTTGCCAAAGTCTCCGGTGACTTGTTCCTGGAAAAATCCAAGAACCTTTACTCAATCCTCATCCTTCTTGACCTCTCTGCTGCTTTTGACACTGTTGACCACAACCTTCTCCTTGATACCCTGTCCTCGCTTGGTTTTAAGGGCTTTGTACTATCCTGGTTCTCCTCTTATGTTTCCCATCACTCTTTCAGTGTTTGTTCTGGTGGATCCTCCTCTGCTGCTATCCCGCTCTCAGTTGGTGTATCCCAAGGATCTGTCTTGGGTTCACTCCTTTTCTCTCTATATACCCAGTCCCTTGGTGCACTCATCTCTTCCCATAGTTTTCAGTACAATCTGTATGCTGATGACTGTCAGATCTACCTCTCTACACCTGAAATCTCTCCGGCAATCCAGAATTGGATCTCTGCGAGTCTCTGATATTGCTGCTGGAATGTCTCACCGCCGCTTGAAATTGAACATAGCCAAAACTGAGCTTCTTATTTTTCCCCCTAAACTCTCCTCTCCCCTTCCACCTTTCTGAGTCTCTGTGGATAACTCTCTACTCCCTCTTTCCTCGGCTCGCAACCTTGAGGTCATCTTTGACTCCTCTCTCTCCTTCTCCACACACATCCAACTGATAGGTTCAGGTTGAAAAGAAAATGTTTCTTGACAAGCGTTAGGATCTTGATTTTGCAGCATGCTTGAAAGCTTGTCAAGAAACATTTTCTTTTCAACCTGAAGCAGGACCAGAGTGATTAGATCCGAAACGTGGCACGTTAATGTTTGACAGCGTTTCAGCACAAGATAAGTGATGTGGATGTTGGACAATGGTTCAGCACAGACGTGGAAACATTTCTGGGTATTTTGTATTAAGTGTGTGCTTATAAAAATTAAAAGGTAGCTACTACAGCGAGGGGGTAAGTTGGTTTACTACCCCCTTTTGTTTGAAGGTCCGACACATAAATATTTTAGCATGATCTGTTTAGTGGCACTTTAGCACAGTGACCTTTTTTATATGCAAGTCAGGATTTTGGCAAACTATGGCACACAAATCAAATCATACCACCTCCTGGTGATCCTGAATTATAATCACAGTAGGAGATTCAGGGCCCAGTATTCAGTTGGGCAGACTACGTGTTGCTACAGCGCATAGCTATGCCCACCCACCCCTATTCCTGGATATTTAATGCCACAGTGATGGCACTGAATATCTGGGTTTGCTGCAAAGAGGAAACTGCCACAGAGCCTAACTGGGTAGCGGCAATATTGCAGCGCTACCCGGTTAGCTCCCACGTGTGAAACTAGGCTTAGCAAAAGCTGGCCTAGTTTTACCCGCAGGTCGCTAACCAGATAGTGGTGCATATCACCGCTACCCAGTTAGCAACAGTCTCCGTCTCTGCTCCTCCCGGAATGCCCACGACATACCCCAGTGCTAACTGCATAGCATTGAGGCATGTAGTGGGTTTAGAAGAGGATATTCAACGGCACTAACTGTGTAAGTGCAGATGAATATCTCAATTAAAGGGATTTACACGGTTTACTGGACTGTAAGCCGTGTATATGCCTTTCACATATTGGGTCCTCAGTCTCTAGAGTTATGGGGCCCAAGAACAATGGTGAGAGGTCAGTGGATTCCATGGCTACACTCACCTATTTTTCCCATGTTGGAAATTGATGCTGCTGAGCAAAGGTCAGATCTATGAAGCATACTGAGGATCCAGAGTCAATTGCGGCATATGAGAGAAGTTCCTTTACCTTCAACAGAATGTGGATTAGTGTGACAAACAAGAACAGTTTGGGCACCCTTTACAATATTTAGTCTTTGGGCAATACTTGCTTCTGACCTTCTTCTACCTGGAACTGATCGCAGTTCTGAGGTCTGCTCCTGCAGGTATTTAGCTTATGCCCCATCAGGCCACAATAGAGACAGTCCTTTCCTGGCATTACCTTTCTTCAATGGACAGGCATCACTCCATAGTACCCATTTACCATGGGTTCCTCTAGTAGTGGTTGTAATGTAGGAGGAACAATTCTATAGCTTGGTTCAGTCCTCTTAACATGTATCTCCAGGATGCATTCTGATACAGTCAAACCTCGGTTTTCGTATGCCCCAGTTTTCGTTAGCTTCGGTTTTCAACAACTTTTTTCATTGCAATTTTGTCCCGGTTCTCGTACATCCGCTCGGGTTTCATACAATTAAAATGGTCCGTACCGGGGGGGGAGGAGGGCGGTCAGCTCTTTGCTTTCAGCGATCCTGCAGTACTGTACTGTGAGAGTGTGGCTTCCAATGCTCCCTGCTGATGGCGAAACTTTGAGGGATCTGTCCGGTGAGGTGAGAGAAGTGCCGGGAGCTGTTCTGCTCATGCTGATGCTGAGAATTGGAGGTGGGGAGAGAGTCGGTGATCAGAGGTGTGTGAGAGAAGTGCCGGGAGCTGTTCTGTTCATGCTGATGCTGAAAATTGGAGGCGGGGGAGAGAGTCGGCGATCAGAGGTGTGTGAGAGAAGTGCCGGGAGCTGTTCTGCTCATGCTGATGCTGAGAATTGGAGGTGGGGAGAGAGTCAGCGATCAGAGGTGTGTGAGAGAAGTGCTGGGAGCTGTTCTGCTCATGCTGATGCTGAGAATTGGAGGCGGGGGAGAGAGTCGGCGATCAGAGGTGTGTGAGAGAAGTGCCAGGAGCTGTTCTGCTCATGCTGATTCTGAGAATTGGAGGCGGGGAGAGAGTCGGCGATCAGAGGTGTGTGAGAGAAGTGCCGGGTGCTGTTCTGCCGGTCTGATTCTGAGAATTGGAGGTGGGGAGAGAGTCGGTGATCAGAGGTGTGTGAGAGAAGTGCCGGGAGCTCTTCTGCCAGTCTGATTCTGAGAATTGGAGGCAGGGAGAGAGTCGGCAATCAGAGGTGTTTGAGAGAAGTGCCGGGAGCTGTTCTGCCGGTCTGATTCTGAGAATTGGAGGCGGGGAGAGAGTCGCCGATCAGAGGTGTGTGAGAGAAGTGCTGGGAGCTGTTCTGCTCATGCTGATGCTGAGAATTGGAGGCGGGGGAGAGAGTCGGCGATCAGAGGTGTGTGAGAGAGGTGCCGGGAGCTGTTCTGCCGGTCTGATTCTGAAAATTGGAGGCGGTGGAGAGAGTCGGCGATCAGAGGTGTGTGAGAGAAGTGCCGGGAGCTGTTCTGCTCATGCTGATGCTGAGAATTGGAGGCGGGGAGAGAGTCGGCGATCAGAGGTGTGTGAGAGAAGTGCCGGGAGCTGTTCTGCCGGTCTGATTCTGAGAATTGGAGGCAGGGAGAGAGTCGGCGTTCAGAGGTGTTTGAGAGAAGTGCCGGGAGCTGTTCTGCCGGTCTGATTCTGAGAATTGGAGGCGGGGAGAGAGTTGGCGATCAGAGGTGTGTGAGAGAAGTGCTGGGAGCTGTTCTGCTCATGCTGATTCTGAGAATTGGAGGTGGGGAGAGAGTCGGTGATCAGAGGTGTGTGAGAGAAGTGCCGGGAGCTGTTCTGCCAGTCTGATTCTGAGAATTGGAGGCGGGGAGAGAGTCGGTGATCAGAGGTGTGTGAGAGAAGTGCCGGGAGCTGTTCTGCCGGTCTGATTCTGAGAATTGGAGGCAGGGAGAGAGTCGGCGATCAGAGGTGTTTGAGAGAAGTGCCGGGAGCTGTTCTGCTCATGCTGATTCTGAGAATTGGAGGCGGGGAGAGAGTCGGCGATCAGAGGTGTGTGAGAGAAGTGCTGGGAGCTGTTCTGCTCATGCTGATTCTGAGAATTGGAGGCGGGGAGAGAGTCGGTGATCAGAGGTGTGTGAGAGAAGTGCCGGGAGCTGTTCTGCCAGTCTGATTCTGAGAATTGGAGGGGGGGAGAGAGTCGGTGATCAGAGGTGTGTGCGAGAAGTGCCGGGAGCTGTTCTGCCGGTCTGATTCTGAGAATTGGAGGCAGGGAGAGAGTCGGCGATCAGAGGTGTTTGAGAGAAGTGCCGGGAGCTGTTCTGCCAGTCTGATTCTGAGAATTGGAGGCGGGGAGAGAGTCGGCGATCAGAGATGTGTGAGAGAAGTGCTGGGAGCTGTTCTGCTCATGCTGATGCTGAGAATTGGAGGCGGGGAGAGAGTCGGCGATCAGAGGTGTGTGAGAGAAGTGCCGGGAGCTGTTCTGCCGGTCTGATTCTGAGAATTGGAGGCGGGGAGAGAGTCGGTGATCAGAGGTGTGTGAGAGAAGTGCCGGGAGCTGTTCTGCCGGTCTGATTCTGAGAATTGGAGGCGGGGAGAGAGTCGCCGATCACGCCTATTTTACTTTGGTGTTCTTTTCATTATTTGTGCATTGCTAACCTTTTTATTGTACACCGCTTTATGTTACGACGGAAAGCGGTTTATCAAATTTTAAATAAAGATAAAGATAAAAGGTGTGTGGGAGAAGTGCTGGGAGCTGTTCTGCTCATGCTGATGCTGAGAATTGGAGGCGGGGGAGAGAGTCGGCGATCAGAGGTGTGTGAGAGAAGTGCCGGGAGCTATTCTGCCGGTCTGATTCTGAGAATTGGAGGCGGGGGAGAGAGTCGGCGATCAGAGTTGTTTGAGAGAAGTGCCGGGAGCTGTTCTGCCGGTCTGATTCTGAGAATTGGAGGCGGGGAGAGAGTCGGCGATCAGAGGTGTGTGAGAGAAGTGCCGGGAGCTGTTCTGCCGGTCTGATTCTGAGAATTGGAGGCGGGGAGAGAGTCGGCGATCAGAGGTGTGTGAGAGAAGTGCCGGGAGCTGTTCTGCTCATGCTGATGCTGAGAATTGGAGGCGGGGGAGAGAGTATGTAAAAATATAGTTATGCTCTATAAAATGTATTTTTTGTGAATATTTTTGGGTGTCTGGAACGGATTAATTGGATTTACATTATTTCTTATGGGAAATATTGCTTCAATTTTCATACATTTCGGTTTTAGTCAGACTTTTTTGAACGGATTAATCATGAAAACCGAGCTTTGACTGTATTCATGCTCTGTGTTCACACAGAAAGGTGATTAACTTCTCTAGGCAAGTCGGTGGGTCCATTTGAACCAACTCATCTTTAATTGGAGCAGCAAGGCCCCATCAGAAATAGTCATGGAGGGACATCTTGTTCTAGTGAAGGTCACTGGCCCAGTGCCAGAACTTTGTAGCATATTCTGTAACATCAGCCTTGGTGGATGGTCATCATGTTATTCTCTGCCAACTGGGAACAGTCTGGTTCCCTAAAAGCATGGAAAGGGCATCTGGAAAATGTACTATGTTGATCAAGACAGTACTCGTCTGTTCCAACAAGTGAGTTGCCCATGCCAAGGCTTTTTTGGCAAGTAAGCTAATGATAAATCTTAATTTGAGGGAATTTTGATACATATATGAATGAAGCTAGAAACATGGCTTGCACTGGTATATGAAACCCTACAGTTCTCAGGTGCAATAAAACTTCTCTGGCAAGGGTGTATGCAGCTCAAGGGGCAGGGTAGCTTGTTATCCTTGCTACTCTCCAAAAGACTGCAGAGCTTCTACCCTGTACCTTAGATTCTGTTGTTGACTCCACATGGATTGCAAGGCCCCAGCAAGGCTCCTCAGAGTCTCTGTGGCTGACTTCATTCAGACCTAGCCTTTGGTTGTATGAGCTGGTTCAAACTGTTAGGGCCTACCCTAGACAGGAGTGCGGTAGAAAGGCTAGGCCCAGGGCAAGGTTGTGCAGTGCAGACATGAAACAGAAACCAGGCGTGGAGCAGTATTCAGGCATGGCACAGAAAGCAGGCTTTGAGCAGTAGATGCAGCAGAGAAAATACTCCAATAAACAGTGAAGTGGAACTGGGTAGCAGTAGATGCAGGTCAGGCCCACCGAAAACTGTTGAACCAGCAAGGGTGTGTCTGGCTAGGTTTCCGTATACATAGTGACTCATACGACATACCTCTTGCTGGTCTAATGGGTTCCTTCAGAGGGCAGGCTTCCCCTTCTATTATTATTATTATTATTACTAAGCATTTATAAAGTGCTGCAACATACGAAGCGCTGTACAAACATAAAAAAGAGACAGTCCCTGCCCGTTAGAGCTCACAATCTAGTCTAGTCTAGTCTACTGCACATGGTCTTATTTCCTAAGCTTGATTATGTATTTTGGCAGCCTTAGTGGTTCCAGCTGTCTGTCAATGACTTCTAGCATACAGGGTCATGAGTGAATTCTGGCAGACCTCACAGGAATACATATGGTCTGGATTCCATGATGGCCCTTTTAAACATAAACACACAAAAAAGGTGTCCAAATTAATACTTTAAATTCGTAATTATAAACCTTCTCAGATGCACAAAAACATGCTTAAACCAGAAAAGAAGTATCCAATTTCTTTGCATAAAACAAAATGTTTGCCACAGACTCTGTTTCAGTGGCTTCCACATCGTTGAGGACATCGGCCTTCTCTAATGGTTCTCAGGTCTCATCAAAGTATTACTACTACTACTACTACTGAGCATTTATATAGCGCTACATGATGTACACAGCACTGCACAGACATGTAAGAGACAATCCTTGCTCATCAGAGCTTACAATCTAGTCAAGACAAACAACACAGTAGGTGTAGACATGGGATATACCTAGGGGGAATGGTAAGGAAACACAAAGGAGATCAGATGAGTCAAGATCTGAAAGCGGCAGCAAAGAGGTGAGGTTTTAGCCTGGATTTGAAAAGGGCCAGAGAAGGCACCTGACATACAGATGCAGGTAGTTTGTTCCAGGCCTAAGGAGCAGCAAGATGAAAGGAGCAAAGTCTGGAGTTAGCAATAGAAGAGAAGGGCACAGATAGAAGCAATTTGCCACAAGAGTGGAGTTCCCAAAGAGGGGTGTAGAGAGAGATAAGACTAAGTCTAAGGCCTCAGCATCGAGGACCGATACCGATTCCAGAGGTAAGTCCCTTCATCGCCATCACAACTCACCAAAAGATGCGTCTGATGCTGACCAGCCTGCCAAACAGCTCTGGCAGGAGGACCTGTCCTCCAAAGCACAGGAAGGGCTCCGGGACGTTCCCAAGGCATCGACTTCCAGAAAGCTACTGGTTCCATGCTCTAGGATGGTGGCTCAAAAGCCCCATGTGTGACTCTACCCAGGCATCGATCAGCTCCCTTGTCCAGTGCATACTGGCTATCGAGAGGAGTTTGGCTGCACTCCTAGGAGCTTTGGTACTGATGGTATTTACAGCTCCAGAAGTACAGGTGACTGCACCCTGCCTACAGCCATCAGTTCCGCATTGCCTCTGCAGGGACCCCAAACCCTACACATTGCATACAGGCTCTGTTCCTATGCCCACAGGTGGCACCTCATAACATCAGAGCAGTGGACTCTCAACATCGTCCAAGGGGGCTATCTACTTCACTTCAAAAGCTTACCCCCACTAACTTCATTAGATATTATCCCAGAAACCCCCTGCAGACAAATCTCCTATCAGAAGAGGTGTCCACCCTGTTAGCTTGGGGGGCCATAAAAAAGTTTCTCTGCCCCAAGAGGGCTTGGGCTTCTCTCCTTAATTTCTTATCCCATAGAAAACAGGAGGGTTCAGGCCTATCTTAGATCTAAGGGACCTAAATAAATTCCCTGTTCAAGAAAAATTCAAAATGATTTCCCTCAGCACACTCCTGCCATACCTTCAGAAGAACGACTAGCTGTGTTCTTTAGACCTCAAGGAGGCATAAACACATTTACTGATCCACCCTCAGCACAGACAGTATCTGCGCTTTCGGTTCCAGCAGAACTACTTTCAGTATTGGGTGCTCCCCTTCGACTTAACATCTGCACCCCAAGTATTCACAAAATGCATGGCAGTGGTTGCAGTCTACCTTCGCACCTGGGGAGTCTTCATCTTCCCCTACTTAGACAATTGGCTTATCAGGGGAGAATCCCCACAAGAGGTAAAACTCTCCCTGCATCGCACCATAACTGTGCTCCAACATCTGGGATTCATCATAAACTTTCCCAAGTTGCACCTGGTGCCAACCCAGCAGCTCGAGTTCATCAGAGCATTTCTGAACACTCAACAGGCCAGAGCTTTCCTTCCTCTGGATCGCTCTACCCAGCTTATCGTGCTGGCCCACAAAATACAAAACCACAGTTGCATAACAGCTCAAGAAATGCTACGCCTTTTGGGGCACATGGCCTCCAGAGTTCATGTAGTCCCCTATGCCCTCCTGCACATGTGACAAGCCCAATGGACTCTGTCATCTCAATAGACCCAGGTAACCAGGCGTCTCTCAGACAAAATATGCATCATCCCTCCACTTGTCATCTCCCTTCAGTGATGATGCTCTCTTCAAAACCTTCTCGGGGGGGGGGGGGGGTCACCTTTTCAAATGCCTTCACCTCAATGAACACTGGCAATGGATGCCTCCAAACTGGGTTGGGGATCACATCTCAACGACCTGACTACACAGGGACAGTGGATGTAGCAGCAATCTCTGTTACAGATAAACCTCCTGGAACTACATGCACTTACAAATGCCTTTTGGGTTTTTCAACCCCAACTCTCCGGCCAACAGGTCTTAGAACAGACAACCAGGTGGCCATGTTCTATGTGGACAAGGAGGGAAGAATAGGTTTGTATCCCCTCTACCGGGAAGTGCTTCACCTCTGGTTCTTCTCAATTGCACACTGCATTCACCTCAGAACGGTGTATCTCCCGGGCAAAATCAATCTCCTTGCAGACAGACTCAGCCGTATCCTACGTCCACGTGAGTGACCCCTAAATCGAGAAATGGCATCTTGGATCTTCCACATGTGGGGAACCCCACTCATAGATCTGTTCACCATTCAGGAGAATGCACAACTTTCACTGTTCTGCTCACGGATTCTCTCCCTGCACAGACAGGTGATGGATGCCTTCCTTTTCCATTGGGGACAGGGCCTACTTTATGCATTCCCACCCATCCCCTTGATACCCAAGACCCTGTTCAAACTACAGGCTGACAAAGGCTCCTTGATACTCATAGCGCCTTTTGGCCCCGTCAGCCATGGTTTCCTCTGCTGCTTTGACTAGCACAGACTCAACCTCTTAGCCTGGGACATGTGCACAACTTCCTCTCTCTGAATCACAGGATGGTTCTCCATCCCAATACAGAGGCCCTCCACCTCACAGCATGTCTGCTGAAAATGTAATCTTTGCTTACCTCGACCTCCCACAACAGGTCAAGGATATCCTTCTTGCATCATGCAAACCAACCGCCAGATGTTCAAATGTCTTCAAATGGCGAAGGTTCACATTCTGGTGTTCCCCAGAGCACACTGACCACTATCTGCCCAGTGGAATTTCTTCTGCAATATCTCCTCCATTTGTCCTTGGCAAATCTCAAGACTAACAGTCAGAGTTCATCTTAGTGCCATGACAGCTTATCACAAGCCTTTGGACAGGCAACCTATTTCTTCCCACCCCTTGATGCAATGTTTTATGTGGGTCTCCTGCAGTCCAAACCACCTATCAAACCACCACCGGTGGTCTGGGACTTGTGATAAGGAAGCTTATCATAGCTCAGGAAGGAGCTATAGAAAAGATGATGGGACTCTGAACAAGCAACCTGTCAGTTCTGGTAGAAATAAGAAAACAGAATTTTCCCACAAAAGACTACCAGTCCCAGAATGCACCAGGTTTCCAACAGCCATTAGAGGAGCTGGGGAAACGTGTGTTCAATCAGGAGGGCTATGAGGTAATCCCTAAGCACTCATCTCAAAGGGCAGGGCCTGATTCAGCACAGCTGCGCTGTATTAGGGAGGAGCATTCATCAAGGCAGAATAAGAATAGAGTTTGTTCTACAGATGACAAGCATCAGCTTCTCCATGATCATCTTCATGATCACCTTGGATATGCAGAGAAGGATCATCAGTTTCATCTGAAGAATCAGCAGAAGCAGAAGCCAAACCGGACGGATAGAGAAGGAAAGAAACCCTCTGGAAGGAAGAGGAGAAAAGCCTTTGAGAGGTCTAGAAGAGTCCAAAGCAGTACGTATACTGGGAGGTATTCCAAGGGCCAGCATAGACCATTGGACTGGGGAAAGCCAGAGGAATGGTGCTGCAGAACAAGGAATCACCAGAGGCTACCTGTGAGGGAGACGGCTGCACGTGGAAGGGACTCTAAGACCTATGCCAGAAGGTATGTGAAGAGAGATCCAGTGTCCAGGGATCAGGACTGGAAGGCTGGACATAAGAACTGGAATACATACTGGCCAGGCTATATAGAGAGGAACTATAGCAACAATGGAAGCTCAGGTATGAACACTGATCTATGCCCTAGCTATAACCTTGAAAGACAGCAGGGAAATAAGTGTTCTCCTGAAAGTGCTCCATTGAAAGATTCATCTGTGCCAATTCATGATAGTGACCCTATGCTTGTTGATGAAGGGGAAATAATAGCAGATCAAGATATTGTTTATATGGACTGCTCTCTATCCAAACTCTGTTGGTAACTTTCTGTGATAAAGCACAGCAGCCATCACAAAGAAATATAAATTTGTTCTTTATTCCACTAAGAAAAGCTCCTGAAGCAGGATTTGACTCACACAGTAGAAAGCCAGCCTGCTAAAGGGTTTCAGCTGGATAACTGATAGCAATTGAGCTGCACCTAATTGCTTGTGAGCTAGGAGAGAATTACTGCTGGATCTGGGTGGAAAGTAATCAGAAGTTAACCTTACAAGAACAGTTTATTTCTTTCTTTGTGGCTTTTCGTTTGTTAGAGATATGCTAAGAAAACATTAGCTAATTGCCTGACAAGTTTGAAGGTTGTTTTCCTGATTTTGATTTTTGACTTTGTTTTACCAAGTTAAACACTGCAAGCAAGTAACCTAATTTATGTGCTACCAAGCATATCTGTGCTGGGAGAAATAACCCCATAAATAAAGAAGTATCTTATTTGCTTTAACACTTGTGCACAACTAAATTATTGTAAGCAGCTGTGTCTGGTGTGAATGAACTACATTACCCACAATACCTTGCAAAAATCATATAAATATATGCATTGTCAAGACTGTGAAGATTCTCACCCAGGCAGCCGTCTGACAAATGGCGTAGTTTTTCAGATTGCTTTTGCACAAAAGGGGATTTACTTGCTGAGGATTACAACTACAGTTCAAGTTTAAAGCTGGAAAAAAAGATTTTCCCTCAACTGCACTTTGGAGGAGAGGAAGCTGTCCAAGGAGGAAAAGACCCTGTGCAGAACTGGATTCATCACTGAGACAAGGTAATAAGTACCTGGGCATGTCTAGTGGTGGATGGGAGTAAGCACAGGGTAATTGAGAAAAAAAGAGTGTAGAAAAAAAAAAAAAACCTGTTTGGAAGGTGGTGCACTGTGTTTTTTTCTTACAGGGTTCAAGATGGATTCAAAGGAACTAGCTCAGTGGATGGCAGCCCAGTTCAGCAGGCAGCAGGAGCTAGCACAGCAGGCTCAGGACACTGCTATGAGAGCCTTAATGGACCAGCAGAAGCCAGTGCTTGATCTGGTGCAAGCCCTAGTTGAGCTGAAGAACCAAAGTGGAACAGATGCAAGACCAGCACTGAATACTGGTACACCACATGTGGACAGTGTGGGACTCAATCAAGGGATTGGGGCATTAAGTTTTGGGAAGCTAACTCCAGATGATAATGTTGATGATTTTCTAGAGTCTTTTGAAAGAGTGGCACAAGCATTAGCATGGCCAGAGACCCAGTGGGCAGTAAGGCTGGCAGCCTCATTAACTGGAGAGGCGCTTGCAGCTTACAGAGCAATGCCAGCAGCCCAGGCTTTGAATTATAAGGATGTAAAGGCTGCTATTAGAGATCGCCTAGGGTTGTCTATTTCAGAGTATAGGCGAATGTTTAGAGCTACTACATTGAAAGTGGGTGAAACACCCAGGGCTCTGAGTCAGAGAATCAGAGGCTTAGCTGTAAAATGGTTGGAGCCTGAGCAAAAGACGGTAGAAATGTTATTAGATATTATAATGCTTGAACAATTTATGTCTGGGGTGCCTAAAGATTTGCACACTTTCCTTATACAGCAAAATTTCCAAAATCTTGGAGAGGCAACCATGCTAGCAGAGAGATTCTTGGAAGCCACGCAGGCTTGCTATAGAATGGGTGGCCCTCTGAAGATTGGTGCTGAGGCTAGAGATGCTGTATCAGGAAAGAAAATAATTAAAAATGTTTCTGAAAATGAATGTACTGTATCAAACCAGATGACACAGTGGAATAGAAAGAAATGTTTCAAGTGTGGAAAATGGGGACATTTAGAAAAAAGATGCCAGACACACACTAGCTTAATGGGTCTGGATTTAAAACAGCCCAAAGAAGGATTTCTTTTGATGGTTGATGTGCAAGGAATTACCACAAATGCTTTATTAGACTCTGGGGCAGACCAGAGTATGATGTCAAAAAGGCTTTGGAAGAGGATAGAGGCCCAAGAAGGATTTGTGCCTAGAACCCCTGAAAGCCAAGTTCACATCAGATGCATTCATGGTGCTGCAACATCATATCCCACCTATAGGCTAAAGGTTAAGTGCCTGGGGGGACAAGAGGAAGTCCTGTTAGCAGTGGTGCCTAGGCTACCCGTTGATTTGGTTCTAGGAAGAGACTGGCCAAGATTTAAGCAGGGTCTAGTGGAAGGACTAGGAAAGAAGGAGGGAGAAGGTTTAATGGTAATAGCTCCCGGGCCTTTATTTGGAAGTCCTCAGACCCCAGCTAAAAAGATGGTTAAGCGTCCAGAAGACCAAGCTACCCCAAAGCAGACATTCGTCCTAAAGTACCATAGGGTCACAGAGAAGGCCCAAGCTCCTAAGCGGGCAACCCCTCAAGCTGCTGGGTTTGACCTGTGCAGCATAGAAAATGTGACTGTACCTAGCCAAGGGAGAGCCCTGGTGGACACTGGTCTCCAAGTGGAAATACCTATTGGATGCTATGGGAGAGTAGCCCCAAGGTCCGGATTAGCCCTTAAATATTTCATCGATGTGGGTGCGGGAGTAATTGATCCCGATTACAGGGGCAATATTAAAGTTCTGTTGTTTAATTTTGGACAGAATGATTATCACGTGAAGACAGGAGACAGAATTGCCCAATTGATCTGTGAGAGGCTGGGTTTTCCACCTGTGGAGGAGGTCACATCCCTGGAGAATTCTGAACGTGGAACCAAAGGCTTTGGTTCTACTGATGTCAAAGGGGTTAAAAGCCTAGCTGCCACCTGTGCCCGAGAGAGGGAGGTGAATGAAGAGGAAGATTTGGGACCCCAGGTATCTGATTGTAAAGAAAAATCAGAGCCCCAAATAGGTGAGGACCTGACAGTGGTACAACAGGAAGAAATTAGGAAGCTGCTTAAAGAATTCCCAGATGTGTTGACACCCATACCTGGGGAGACACATTTGGTTGCCCATGAAATAATAACTCCACCTGGGAAATTAGTTCGTCAAAGGCCATACCGCTTGCCTGAAGCCAAAGACAGGAAGTAGTGGCACAAGTCCAGGAGATGTTGGACATGGGAGTAATAGAGGAGTCAAAGAGTCCCTGGAATAGCCCCATAGTCCTGGTGCCGAAGCCTGATGGATCTTTAAGATTTTGTATTGACTTCCGGCAGGTAAACGCCATATCAGTTTTTGATGCATATCCAATGCCAAGAATTGAAGAGCTGTTGGATCAGCTGGGACAGGCTCAATACTTAACCACCCTTGATATGACAAAAGGATATTGGCAAATCCCTCTCACCAGGGAGTCAAAGCCGAAGACTGCGTTCAGCACCCCCGTTGGCCTTTTCCAGTTCAAGAGGATGCCTTTCGGACTGCATGGAGCAGCGGCTACCTGCCAAAGGTTAGTGGATCAGGTACTTCGACCCCACCAAAATTATGCTTTTGCATATATGGATGATGTCATAATCCATAGTAACACCTGGGCGGAGCATCTGAAGAGGATCAGGGCAGTCTTGTGCTCCATGAAGCAAGCGGGAATCACTTTAAACCCGAAGAAGTGTGCCTTTGCAAATAGGGAGGTAAAATACCTAGGCCACCTAGTGGGAAGAGGAAAAATTAAACCTCTAATAAGTAAAATAGATAGCATCAGGAATTTTCCTCCTCCAACAACAAAGAAACAACTAAGAAGTTTCTTAGGACTTATTGGATACTACCGCAGGTTTATACCGCAATTCGCAGAAAAGTGCCATTTTCATGGATATGCTGCGGAAGAATTGTCCAAACCAGCTAAAGTGGACACCTGAAGCTGAAAAAGCGTTTTCAGTCTTAAAAGAAAAATTGTGTACAGGACCGGTACTGAAAGGGGTGGACTTCAAGAAACCCTTTCTGGTTCAAACGGATGCATCGGATGTAGGGCTAGGAGCGGTCCTATCCCAGTGCCATGATGGGGAGGAGCATCCTGTGATGTACCTGAGCAGGAAGTTGTCACCGGCTGAACAAAAGTATTCCACAATAGAAAAAGAATGTTTAGCTATCAAGTGGTCAGTGGAGGCGTTAAGGTTTTACCTTACAGGGAGAAAGTTCCAGTTGGTCACGGACCATGCCCCATTTAAGTGGTTGCAGCAAATGAAGAACCACAATGCCAGGTTGACACGCTGGTACATGGCCTTACAGGCGTTTGATTTTCAAGTTGAACATCGTGCCGGGAAGTTACACAAGAATGCGGATGCACTTTCCCGTATTACGGACTGTAGGGAAGAAGTTTCACCAGTAAAACCAGTCCGTAATAACTTAAGCAGGGGGGGTATGTGATAAGGAAGCTTATCATAGCTCAGGAAGGAGCTATAGAAAAGATGATGGGACTCTGAACAAGCAGTCTGTCAGTTCTGGTAGAAATAAGAAAACAGAATTTTCCCACAAAAGACTACCAGTCCCAGAATGCACCAGGTTTCCAACAGCCATTAGAGGAGCTGAAGTGGGGAAACGTGTGTTCAATCAGGAGGGCTATGAGATAATCCCTAAGCACTCATCTCAAAGGGCAGGGCCTGATTCAGCACAGCTGCGCTGTATTAGGGAGGAGCATTCATCAAGGCAGAATAAGAATAGAGTTTGTTCTACAGATGACAAGCATCAGCTTCTCCATGATCATCTTCATGATCACCTTGGATATTCAGAGATGGATCATCAGTTTCATCTGAAGAATCAGCAGAAGCAGAAGCCAAACCGGACGGATAGAGAAGGAAAGAAACCCTCTGGAAGAAAGAGGAGAAAAGCCTTTGAGAGGTCTAGAAGAGTCCAAGGCAGTACGTATACTGGGAGGTATTCCAAGGGCCAGCATAGACCATTGGACTGGGGAAAGCCAGAGGAATGGTGCTGCAGAACAAGGAATCACCAGAGGCTACCTGTGAGGGAGACGGCTGCACGTGGAAGGGACTCTAAGACCTATGCCAGAAGGTATGTGAAGAGAGATCCAGTGTCCAGGGATCAGGACTGGAAGGCTGGACATAAGAACTGGACTACATACTGGCCAGGCTATATAGAGAGGAACTATAGCAACAATGGAAGCTCAGGTATGAACACTGATCTATGCCCTAGCTATAACCTTGAAAGACAGCAGGGAAATAAGTGTTCTCCTGAAAGTGCTCCATTGAAAGATTCATCTGTGCCAATTCATGATAGTGACCCTATGCTTGTTGATGAAGGGGAAATAATAGCAGATCAAGATATTGTTTATATGGACTGCTCTCTATCCAAACTCCGTTGGTAACTTTCTGTGTTAAAGCACAGCTGGAACCAGAGGCTACCTGTGAGGGAGATGGCTGCACGTGGAAGGGACTCTAAGACCTATGCCAGAAGGTATGTGAAGAGAGATCCAGTGTCCAGGGATCAGGACTGGAAGGCTGGACATAAGAACTGGACTACATACTGGCCAGGCTATATAGAGAGGAACTATAGCAACAATGGAAGCTCAGGTATGAACATTGATCTATGCCCTAGCTATAACCTTGAAAGACAGCAGGAAAATAAGTGTTCTCCTGAAAATGCTCCATTGAAAGATTCATCTGTGCCAATTCATGATAGTGACCCTATGCTTGTTGATGAAGGGGAAATAATAGCAGATCAAGATATTGTTTATATGGACTGCTCTCTATCCAAACTCCGTTGGTAACTTTCTGTGATAAAGCACAGCAGCCATCACAAAGAAATATAAATTT
Source organism: Ichthyophis bannanicus (assembly GCA_033557465.1). Classification (NCBI taxonomy): domain Eukaryota; kingdom Metazoa; phylum Chordata; class Amphibia; order Gymnophiona; family Ichthyophiidae; genus Ichthyophis; species Ichthyophis bannanicus. Next base: position 248,307,212 of record CM066044.1, read on the forward strand.
GTTCTTTATTCCACTAAGAAAAGCTCCTGAAGCAGGATTTGACTCACACAGTAGAAAGCCAGCCTGCTAAAGGGTTTCAGCTGGATAACTGATAGCAATTGAGCTGCACCTAATTGCTTGTGAGCTAGGAGAGAATTACTGCTGGATCTGGGTGGAAAGTAATCAGAAGTTAACCTTACAAGAACAGTTTATTTGTTTCTTTGTGGCTTTTCATTTGTTAGAGATATGCTAAGAAAACATTAGCTAATTGCCTGACAAGTTTGAAGGTTGTTTTCCTGATTTTGATTTTTGACTTTGCTTTACCAAGTTAAACACTGCAAGCAAGTAACCTAATTTATGTGCTACCAAGCATATCTGTGCTGGGAGAAATAACCCCATAAATAAAGAAGTATCTTATTGGCTTTAACACTTGTGCACAACTAAATTATTGTCAGCAGCTGTGTCTGGTGTGAATGAACTACATTACCCACAATACCTTGCAAAAATCATATAAATATATGCATTGTCAAGACTGTGAAGATTCTCACCCAGGCAGCCGTCTGACAGACTTCAATTTGGTTCTAGTGCAACTGCTAAAGCCTCCCTTTTGAGCCTTTAGCCACTGCTTCATTAAACTTTCTGATTTGGAAGGGAATCTTCCTTATTTCTCTGATCTCAGCTCGTCGCATCAGCAAACTGTAAGCTTAAGTGGTGGATCCTCTGTACACGTGGTTCCATCACAAAAAGGCGGTCTTCCGTACCTATCCACACTTCCCTCCTGAAGGTGGTATCAGCCTTCCACCTGAACCAATTGGTTATCCTACCGGTCTTCTTCCTGAGATCACATGCCTCTTGCGCCGAAGTGACACTACACACTTTAGACTGCAAAGGAGCACTGGCTTACTACTTGGACAGAACCAAGACTCACAGGAAATCTTCTCAATTATTCATTTCCTTTGATACAAGTTACCTTGGACTTCCAGTGATGAAGCACACACTATCTAAATGGATAGCGGATTGCATCTCTTTCGCCTACGAGCCTGTGGGACACTCCCTCAAGGGTCATGTCACCACTCACAATGTGCACACCATGGCAACCTCAGTTGTCATCCTCCATTCCATCTCCATTGATGAGATCTGTTGAGCAGCTACCTGGTCCTCCATCCATACTTTCGCTGCACACTACCACCAAGACAGGACTCCCACCAGGATGCTGTCTTTGGGCAGACTGTACTTCAGCACCTTTTTCAGACTTAAACTCAACTCCTACCTTCTATCCCAGACTTCTTCCTGGAACCAGACTTCCTGAAGAGGTGTCTAGCTGACTGCAGTCGAGTCCAATGGGGCCACATTGTATCCACACCTTCTTGGATCTATCCTTACCCTCAGGGATACCATTACTACCCACTTCCAGTCTGGTTCCTGGAAGCTAGTGAGTCCCATATGCAAAGACTGCATTGCTGCTTGTTCCTGGAGATAGCATTGTAACTCACCTGTAACAGGTGATCTCCAGGAACAGCAAGAATCAGTCTTCACAACCTGCTCTCTTCCCCTAGGAGTTGTAGGGTATACTTCTTTCCCCTCTATCTCTCAGCTACAAACTCAACTGAGGAGAGGAGTTGGGAAGGCAGATGCACAGGTGCAGTGGATCGCTCCTAAAAGCTTTCCAATTGGATGCTGGGGAGCATTCCGTGGGAGCTCTGTCAGTACCGATGTCACCCATATGTGAAGACTGATTCCTGCTGTTCTCGGAGATCACCTGTTACAGGTGAATAACAACATTATTTAAGGCTAAGCAGTGCAATCCCATGCTGAAGATGCTGCCAGTTTCCGGGCCGTTAGATGTGCTCTTCCAGCCTTCCAGTGCAGCTGGTACTCCTCCGATGGGCTTGTTGGAGTCTGCGGGGGTGAAAGGAAGCTTGCCATGTCTCTCTGAGCCAGATGTTACACTCAGTTCAGAGGAGCGGTCTGACCCAGCACAACCCTTTGTTCGTGGCACTGGGTCATCAGAGGTAGGGGAGTGTTTGTTTTGTGCTGCCCCTGCTATTGTGCCTGTTAGAAGTGAAGAGTCTGCCGCAGTGCTTGGAATGACATTGATGGCTACTATGGCTGTTGGGGGTCCGGTGGAAGAAGGTGCTGGAGTGGTGGCTGTCTCTACATTGTTGACTCAGAAAGGTGCCTCACCTTTATTGCCATTGATTTCTGGGAGCACTTCTTTTAAGTCCTTTCTGGTGAGACCTACCCAGTTTAATTTTGAGACCCTTTGAGATGGACTGAGTGCCATGGAAGTCTCCTTGTGTTCACAGTTTTCCACTATTCAAGGTACTTTGGTACGCTGCAGGTTTTGGAGCAGCAGAAGCAGGAGGTTGGCTCAAGTGTCCTCACGGGTAACCCAGGATGAAACTAAGGGGCTTGTTTACAAAGCCGCGGTAGCGGTTCGTGGTTGTTATCGGAGCCGCGGCGCCATTGATTTCAATGGGGCCGCGGCTCCGATAACGACCGCGAACCGCTACCGCGGCTTTGTAAATAAGCCCCTAAGTGTTCAGACTTAATGGGACTTACAGGTATTATGGTTAAAGACATTTCCAGTGTCCATGCAAAAATTGAATCTTTGGAGAATTCTTTTTAGAAGAGGAATTTACGTTTGTTGAACTTTCCTCATGTGCCTACTTTATCTCCAAAGGAGCTGTTTAATTCGTATGCCACCTCAGTTTTGAAAATCCTATCAGAGTCTTTGCCTCCATTGGCAAGAATTTTTACTTACCGGTGGCTAAACATATGGATCCTGGGACATCATCTCCTAGTCAACAGCTTTCTTTTGACTTTTAAGATCTACTGATACATTTCCTAGGGTCAATCTTTTTAACATCTTTGTTAATGATATAGTGGAAGGGCCGTCTGGTAAGATTTGCCTCTTTGCGGATACCAAAATCTGCAATACAGTAGACACCCAGGAAGGTATAGATAACATGAGGAGGGATCTAGCTAAGCTTGAAGAATGGTCTAGAATTTGGCAGCTGGGATTTAATGTTAAAAATGCAAGGTCATGCATTTGGGCTGCAGCAATCCAAGGGAGCAATATAGTATAAGGGGATGAAGTACTTTTGTCCACTAAAGAAGAGCGGGACGTGGGCGTGGTTGTGTCTGATGATCTTAAAGTAGCTAAATAGGTAGAAAAGGTGACAGCAAAAGCTAGAAGGGTGCATAAGGAGAGGAATGGCTAGCAGAAAAAGGAGGTGACAGTGCCTCTATATAAGTCTTTGGTGAGACCTCATTTGGAGTATTGTGTGCAATTCTGGAGACCGCACCTTCAAAAGGATGTGAACAGGATGGAGTCAGTACAGAAAGTGGCTACTAAAATGGTTAGTGGTCTTCATTATAAAGCATATGAGGACAGACTTAAGGATCTAAATATGTACACCTTAGAGGAAAGGCGGACTAGAGGTGATATGATTGAGACGTTTAAATACCTCTGTGGCATAAATGCACAGGGGGAGAGCTTCTTTCAATTGAAAGCAAGCTCTGCTACGAGGGGACATGGGATCAGGGTGAAGGGAGATAGATTCAGGAGTGATATGCAGAAATATTTCTTTACAGAAAGAGTAGTGGATCCATGGAATAGTCTCCCAATGGAGGTGGTAGAGATGAGGACAGTAACTGAATTCAAAAAAGCATGGGACAAACACAGAGGATCTCTAAAGGTAAAAAGGGTGCTGTTGTAGTTGTTGATATGGAAGGACAGACTAGACAGGCTATGTGGTTTTTTTCTGTCGTCATTTTTTTTCTAATCTCCTGGTCACGGTTGCTCTGGAACCTGACCATGATTGGTTATTGAAATTATACTTTAAGGCAAGAGATGAGGTTTTCATGGGCACTCGGGTCAGGATGTTTCCCAACGTTTCAAAGGCCACTCAGAAGTATAGGAAGCAATTTGTTCTTATGCATCCTAAAGTTCTACAGTTGGGGGGAGGGGTTGTTTTTCTTGAGGTACCCATGCAAATGTTTAATTAAACTTCAGGGGGTCCTTGAGCTAAGTCATTTGGCTCAGTGTTTGGCTGCTAAGAGTTTAGAGCTACAATCACAGCCCGTAAAGTCACAGACTTACTACTACTACTATTAATCATATATATAGTGCCACAAAGCATACACAGCACTGTACAGATACATATAAAAGACGGTCCCTGCTCATCACAGCTTACAATCTAATCAAGACAGACAATGCAATAGATAAGAACATGTGTACAATAGGGAAGGGTAAGGAGAAATTAAAGACCTCCAAACGTTCAGAAAGGAATTGAAAACATTCCTATTAATTCAACATTTCAATAACCCCAACCCCACCTCCAATCAACTTCTACATACCAGCATGACCATCGAACCCCTGACCACTGCCACCCTCTGAACCAACCTCTACCCCAACCCCATGCAACTATAGTACAGATCACACACCAATAATCCAAACCACTTTATATAAGTTACAATCCCCCCGCATATCCATTCCCTCCCAGAATGTAGTACAAATGTTATAAAGCTCTTTGTAAATTGTTATTGTTTCAAACTGTTTATTGTATATAGTTAACTGTTACATTTATGTTAGATGTATTTTGTTTGTTACACTGTAAACCACCCCTGATCTCTGGAAAGGGCAGTATACAAAAACATTCCGAATAAATAAATAAAGGAGATACAAGGAGAACAAGGGATTAAGAGATCCAAAACATCCTGAAAGAGGTGAACCTTTAGAACTGGATTTCAAAAGGGGGAGAGATGAAACCTGGTGTAAAGATTCAGGTAGTTTGTTCCAGGCATAAGGAGCAGGCAGTTGAAAGGATCGGAGTCTGGAGTTGGCAGTGGAAGAAAAGGGTATAGCGAGAAGCAAGCCAGAGGAAGAGTGGAGCTCACGAGGAGAGGTATAGGGAGAGAGGGGAGAGCAAAGGTAGTGAAGAGCAGTAGAATAAATGCATCTATAGGTCAGAAGGAGAAGTTTGTATTGGATACAGAAAGAGAAAAAAGAAGCCAATGAAGTGATTCGAGAAGAGGGGTTATATGTGTATATTGGAGCTGGTGGAAGATTAGCCATGCAGCAGAGTTCTGAACAGAGTGAAGGGAATAGAGATGACTCAGAAAGAGACCAGTAAGGAGGAAGTTGCAATAGTTGAGGTGGGAAGTGACTAAAGTGTGGATAGTGTTTTAGTAGTGTGTTCAGAAAGGAAGGGACAAATTGTGTTAATGTAATAGAGAAAGAAACTACATTTTTAGCTATTATTTATTTAGAAACAGAAATATGACATCAGAAAAAGACCACATGGCCTCTCTAGTCTGTCCTTCCATATCAACTAATACAACAGTCCCCTTTTTTCCTTTATAAATTCTCTGTGTTTGTTCCATCCTTTTTTGAATTTAGATACTGTCCTTATCTCTCCCACGTCCACTGGGAGACTATTTCATTCACACCACTCTTTCTACATATTATTTCAGTCTATCCCCTTTCACCCTCATCCTATGTCCCCTCGTAGCAGAGATTGCTTTCAATCGAAAGAGGCTCTCCTCCTGGGCATTTATTCCACAGAGGTATTTAAAATCCAGCCTCAAATTGGAATGCTACAAGATGCTCAAGGATCCATGTTGAATGATGTGGAGAAGATCAAGAAAAGGTAGAAGGCATATACAGAGTCATTATATCATAAAGATCAAGAGGACCAACAGCCGTTTCAACCTATGCCTTATGATCAGGAACCATTGGTGATGAAACAAGAAGTCGAAGCAGCATTGAAAGCCTTATCAAAGAACAAAGCATTGGGCATTGATGGCATTCACAATGAAGTATTACAGCAATCGGATGAAGCTGTTACCATACTTACAAGGCTTTGCCAGGAAATTTGGAAGCCATGTTCATGGCCAACTGACTGAAAAAGATCTGTGTTTATACCAATACTGAAGAAATGTGACCCACTGACTGTGGAAATTATCGCACAATCGCTCTGATCCCAGATCATTCAGCAGAGACTACAACCATACCTGGATCAGAAATTGGTTGGCTGACAGATGACAGAAGGTGATGGTAAATGGAGCTCACTCGGATGAAAGGAAGGTGATTAGCGGGGTGCCCCAGGGTTCAGTCCTGGGCCCGGCACTGTTCAATGTATTTGTGAGTGATATTGCTGAAGGACTGAATGGAAAAGCCTGTCTTTTTGCAGATGACACAAAAATTTGCAACAGAGTGGACTCTCCTGATGGAGTGGATAACATGAGGAAAGATCTACAAAAGCTGGAAGAATGGTCTAATGCTTGGTAGTTAAGATTTAATGCAAAGAAATGCAGTGTCATGCACTTGGGAAGCAGAATTCCAAGGGAAATGTACGCGATAAGGGGTGAGAGGTTGGTGTGCACAGACCAGGAGAAGGATCTTGGTGTGATTATTTCTGAAGATCTCAAGGTGGCAAAACAGTGCGACAAGGCAGTGGCAAAAGCCAGCAGGATGTTGGGTTGCATACAAAGAGGAATTACCAGCAGAAAGGAAGAGGTACTAATGCCACTGTATAAGTCACTGGTGAGGTCTCACTTGGAATACTGTGTTCAGTTTTGGAGAAGACTGGAAACTGTTCAGAAGAAGGCGACCAAAATGATTTGGAACCTGCATCAGAAACCTTATGAGAAGAGACTTGAAGACCTAAATATGTACACTCTGGAGGAGATGAGGAATAGGGGAGATATGATTCAGACCTTTAAATACTTAAAGAGAATTAATGAATAAACAAACCTCTTCCAAAGACAGGGAAGCTGTAAAACAAGAGGGCATAACATGAAGCTGCAAGGGGGTAAATTGAAAGACGATGTCAGGTAATACGTTTTCACTGAAAGTGTGGTGGATGCTTGGAATGCCCTCCTGATGGAAGTGGTGGGGGCAAATACAGTGACAGAATTCAAAATGGCATGGGACAGACACAGTGAATCCCTTTACAGCAACAGGATAAAATAAAAATAAACCTAACTATCTAATTTCTCAACAAACAGGAGTATCCTACACAGAGAGGTGAGTTCACCCCTAAACAAAGACATTGGGAGGGGTGACCTGCATGGAGCGGCAGGTGACCCTACTCTTGCCATCTTACTGGGCAGACTAGATGGACCATACTGGTCTTTATCTGCTGTCATTTACTATGTTACTATGAGAACTGCCTGAAGTGCAAGCAGGGTTCAGGAAAGGGAGAGAATCAAGAGACATTATCGTGTATGTGAGATGGATCCTTGAAAAGACAAAAGAATACCAAAAGGATATCTATGTGTTTTATTGCCTACAGCAAGGCTTTTGACTGTGTAAACCATTAGAAACTCTGGGCTACATTAAGAAGCATGGGTATACTAGAACACCTAATCATTCTCTTGCACAACATTTACACTGATCAAGAAGCAACAGTTCGAACAGAACTAGGAGAAACAGAATGGTTTAAAATCAGCAAAGGTGTAAGACAAGGCTGCATACTTTACCCCTGCCTCTTTAATTTATGCAGACAAACATCAGAGAAGCAGGACTGTATGAAGACAACAGAGATGTGAAGATTGGTTGAAGACTCATCAACAACCTTCGCTCTGCTGATGATACTAAATTACTGGCTGAAAGTGAAGACGATTTGAAACATTTGCTTCTCAAGATCAAGGAATATAGTCTTAAAATGGGTCTGCACCTTAATGTTAAGAAGACAAAGATCCTGACAACTGGAAAAATGAATAAGTTCATTGTTGATGGAGAAGAAATTGAAATAGTAGACAACTTTAACCTACCTGGATCAACTATCAATAAAGAAGCAACAAGCAGTCAAGAAATCCAACATGAATGGCTAAGAAGGACCTAGACAAGATTCTCAAGAGCAGATTCTCAAGATTCTCAAGAGCAGATTCTCAAGATTCTCTCCATACAAAGATTTGACTTGTTCAAGCTATGGCATTTTCAGCATCATCATATGGATGTGAAAGTTGGACAGTGAAAAAGATAGACAGGAAGAAAATTGATGCCTTTGAATTATGGTGCTGGCAATGAATACTGTGTATACTATGGACTGCCCGAAGAACAAACCAGTCATTACTAGAGGAGATAAAACCTAAGCTTTCTTTAGAAGCCCAGATGACAAGACTTCAACTTTCATACTTGGGCACATCATGTGAAGAGAGAGATCATTAGAGAAAGATATCATGCTTGGCAAGGTAGTTCAATGCAAAAGAGGAAGGCCAGCAATGAGGTGGATCGATATAATAACAGCAGCTATGGGTGCCAGTCTGTCAACAATGAGCTGCCTGATTGAAGATCGAACACAATTTAGGACAACTATCCAGAGGGTCGCCATGAGTCAACACCAACTTGACGGCACTTAACAACAATTTAAATGTCTCTGTCTTATCTCCTCTATCTCACCTTTCCTCTAAAGTATACATATTATGATCCTTAAGTTTGACCCCATATGCATTATAACGAAGACCACTAACCTTTTAGTTGCCACCCTCTGCACCAACTCCAACCTGTTTATATCCTTTGAAGGTGTAGTACTCTAAATAAGGTCACACCAAAGACTTATACAGAGGTACTACACCTCCTTTTTTCTGCTGGCCATTCCTCTCCCTATGCAGCAAAGCATCCTTCTAGCCTGTGCTGTTGCCTTTTTAACCTCTTTAACTACTTTAAGATCATCAGACACAATCATGCCTAGGTCCCACTCTTCTTTTCTGGACAGAAGTACTTCACCCCTTACACTGTACCTCCCTTGGATTTTTGCAGCCCAAATGTATGACCCTGCATTTTTTAGCATTAAATCTCAGCTGCCAAATTCTAGACCATTCTTCAAGCTTAGCTAGATCCCTCCTCATGTTATCTACTCCTTCCTGGGGGTCTACTCTATTGCAAATTTTGGTATCATCTGCAAAGAGGCAAACCTTACCCAACAGCCCTTCCGCAATGTCACTAACAAAGATGTTAAAAAGAATCGGACCAAGGACATATCCCTATTGCACACCACTGGTAACCTCCTTCTCCTCAGAGTGAGCTCCATTTACCTGTAACCTTTGTTGCCTCCCACTCAACCAATTTCTAACCCTATTAGTAGCTGTAGGGTTCATTCCTAGGTGCTCAGTTTGTTTATAAGTTGCCCGTGTGGAACAGTGTCAAAGGCTTTATTGAAATCCAAGTACACCACATCTAGGACTCTGCCTTGGTCCAACTCCCTGGTCACCCAGTCAAAGAAATCAATCAGATTTTCCCGACAAGACCTGCCTGTGATGAATCCATGCCGCCTCCGATCATGTAATCTATTGCACTCCAGAAACCTCACTTTTTTTTACTCTTTCAATAATGTTTCCAATAATTTACTCACTACAGAAGTTAGACTAACTGACTGTAGTTTTTAACATCATCCTTACTACTACTACTGAGCATTTGTATAGTGCTACAAGATGTATGCAGCACTGCACAGACATGTAAGAGTCAGTCCGTGCTCATCAGAGCTTACAATCTAATCAAGACAGACAACACAGAAGGAGTAGACATGGATAAAATAAGGGGGAAATGGTAAAGAAATAAGGCGATCAGGTGAGTGAAGATCAAAAAGCAGCAGCGTAGAGGTTAGTTTTCAGCATGGATGTGAAAAGGGTCAGAGAAAGTGCTTGACATACAGACACCGGTTGTTTGTTCCAGGTGTAAGGTGCAGCAAGGTGAAAGGAGCGAAGTCTGGAATTAGCAATAGAAGAGAAGGGCACAGATAGAAGCAATTTGCCAGAAGAGCGGAGTTCCCGAAGCCGGGGGGGGGGGGGGCGGGGTAAGGAGAGATAGGAGAAGATAGTGAGGAGCTGCAGAGTGAATGCACTTATAGTTCAGCAGAAGTTTGAAATGGATGCACAACCGGATAGGGAGCCAAAGAGATATTGAAAAGGTTGGTGGAGCTGCTACAATGTCCCCAAGTTCCTTCAGTATTCCTGGATGTTTTTATTTTATTTTAGCTGTATTTATATCCTGCTTTTCACTGGGTCAAAGTGGTCAATTGGGGGATACATTTAACATGAGGGGATATGAGACACATATGCTAATACTTACAGGGAACATGGGCAATGGGGGGTTAAGTGGCTTGCCCAAGACCACAAGAAGTGCCTGTAGGACTAGAAATCCCAGTCCCTCTGGCCTGAGATTGCTGTCCCCAGGTGGGACTTGAACCCCTGGCCCTCTGGCCTGAAGTACCTTGTCCTAACCACTAGACCACTCCTCCCATCCTGTCCCATCCTGTCCCATTGCTTAGTCTACTTTTAGTTAAGCTAGTTCCTCAAGAACACAGTCTTCTGAAAATCTTTCAAGATCCCTGTCACTTCTGTTCCTATTTATGGGTGTTTTCTGAGGTCCTGCTCCTGGCCCTTCATCTGTGAACACAGAACAGAAATATGTGTTAAGCAATTCCGCTTTATCCTTATCAGCTTCTAAATATTCCCCCCCCTGCACCCTTGAGTCTGACAATACCACTTTAGCCCTTCTTCCTCTCACTAACATATCTGAAAAATGCCTTATGCCCACATTTTATTGCACTGGCTATTTCTTCTTCTTTTTTTATCTTTGCTTTCCTGACTACTTTGCTAGCTTCTCTAAGATTTTCCAAATATAGAGGCCTGTCTTCCTCTCTCTCTGATTTCTTGTATTTCATCTTTATCTTTATTGAAGACTTAATATACCGCTTAGACAAAAGCATTAAAGCAGTTTACAATCATTGAATAATAAAGGCAGAGCTGCTTTGAAAAAGAAAAGGAACGCCAACAAATGTAGACAGGAAAGGAGAGACGAGAATCAGAGAAAAGAGCAGATAGTGACAGCGCTGCAGCGGGGAAAGGAGAGGAGGGGGTTTAACATCAGCGGGGGGCTGGGGACAGGGGGATGGGGAGAAGTCGAAGGTGGTGCAGAAAAGGTGGGGTTTAAGTCTGGCCTTGAAGGTGTTGAAGGAGGGCTCCAGACGGAGAGAGGAGGGGAGCGAGTTCCAAAGCCAAGGACCCAGGAAAAAGAAGGCTGAAGAGCTGCTGGATTCTTGATGGGCTCCCTCTCTTTCTTCACCTTTTCAGCTACGTTTGAGAACCATAGCAGCCTCCTTTTCCTTTTACATTTATTTACCTTTCTAACAAAAAGGTTGGTTGCCGTTAAAATATCCCCTTTCAGTTTTGCCCACTGTTTTTCTATATCCCCCAGCTGTTCCCATCCCGCTAACGACTCACTGAGGTATTGTCCCATCTTTGCAAAGTTAGTTTTCCTAAAGGCTAAGACCCTCACTTTTGAATGGATTTTTTCAGCCTGTCAAGATACTTCGTCTGGTTTAAATGTATTTTTGTGCATCTGAGAATATTTAAAATTGAGAATTTAAAGTATTGATTTAGACATCATTTTTTGTGTGTTTGATTTTTTGAATAAGGTGTATACGCCCTTTTTGTTTTGTGATTTATTACTTTTAAACAACATCCATACGTTATAAAAAAATTTAAACTTTGCAGCTATTCCATTTAGTTAAGGCTTTTTTTTAAAAAATGTTCCTAATTTTATCAGTTTCCTTTTGAAAAGTTAAATGCTATCATAGTCGATTTCCTTAGGCCCTCCTTCGAATTATTAAATCAAATTTGATCACATTATGATCACTACGGCCAAGTGGCATCTAATACTGCTACCTCTTGCATGAGATCTTATGATCCACTAAGGAATGGGTGTAAATTAGCTCCACTTTCTCTCAGTTCCTAAACCAGCTTCTCCATGAAGCAGTCCTTTATTTCTTCTAGTAACTTTACCTCCATATTATATCTTGATGTGACATCGACCCAGTCAATATTGGGGGTAAATGAACTCATCCATTATTATTGTGTTGCTAAATTTGTTAGCTTTCTTAATTTCTGGTCTCCAGTATTGATGTACTTGGGCCAAACTTGGATGGACTGAAGATATTTTCCTTCTGGTTTTTAGCACCTTGAAGACACTTAGGTATCATCTTTTGGGAGATTTTATTCAGGTGGAAGGCATATCAGGCACAATTTGTGAGTGTTGGAGACTGATATCCTCTTGCTGTATTGTGCAAAATTCTTGAAGCTACTGGAAGAAAAAGCCCATGTGAAATCATTTGGCTCAATAGTAAAAATTGTGACTGTTGCTGCGTAGTACACCAAAAATTAAGGAAACTACAAATGACGCAAGCGACCTAACTAGGGTTGACCTAAGAGGGAATAGAGCGACACAGAGTTGATCCAGCTGCAATAAAAAGGAAAACACTTTTAAACAATGCCAAACGTTTACTTACAGACCTACAGAAAAGAGAGACTCTGTGGGCTCCAAGTGTAAAAGCAAACTGAAGTGGCCATGCACAATGACGTTGATGCAGGAAATCCCAAACATGCACTATGCTGTGTTTTAAATTTTCTGGAGGTTTGTTTATTTTTCTCCAGCCTGGTCTGCAAATGGCATCACTTCCTGCTGAGAGCAATGATATCCCGCTTGTCCTGGGAGAACTAACATATTCCAGTCACTAACCTGAAAAACGGCTTTTTTGTCTCTAGCTGCATTGTACAAATGTTTGATTTTTCTAATGGCATCTGTCCTGATCTCTTTTTTCCACTTTCTTCTTGTAGGTTCTGTGGAAACTCAGTCCTGTGCTACACAATCAGTGTTTCCTTGGAGAATTCTTCTGTTGCCTTCATATTTTTGAGGAACTCCTGGATAACACACTCTCTGCTGTAGTTTCTAAAGCCTCCTCCTGTATTTAGATAGTTTCAGACCACCTTCTGCGGCTGCGTATCAAAACTCAGGCTACAATATGAATTAATTACATTTCAAAATGTAGCATGCAGTAATTATTCTTATTATCTTTGCGCCATATCTTCAAACTGTAAAATCTTGCCCACAAGGCCTTTGTAAACCAAGTAAACTTTCAGTTCAGTCAACACTGTTTCTAGCAGGTTTCAGATAGCATCAACCTATTTGGACAGTGTGAGTATTATTCCATAAACTGAATAGGCCATTTGGATGTGCACAGGAGACGCGTATCTCTCGAAAACGTCTACAGCCCTATTCCGAAAAGGCTGGCTATGTGTTACAATAGCACAGGGATCCCCCCTCTCATGCTCACACAGGCCTGACCAGGTGAGCATTCGCACATAGCAAACTGTGGGAAGGCAGGCAGGGCTGCCCCCCAGATAGCAGACATATACAGTCTGAAAGAAGCCAAGACAGAAAGTGGACAGTGTATGGGACAGGTGTAGCCACATGTCGGGAGCTGCTGTGAGAAATGCCAATATCCAGATAGATGGGAGACAGGTACCATAGCCAGGGTATACATATGTTGCTTAGCATATTATGCATCATAAGAACATAGGATATGCCATACTGGATCAGACCAAGATCCATCAAGCCCAGTATCCTGTTTTCAACAGTGGCCAATCGAGGTCACAAGTACCTAGCAGTTTCCCCAAAAGATACAGATTCCACAATGCTTGTACAGGAGCAAGCAGTGGATTTCCTGGGTCCCCTTTAATAATGGTTTATGGAGCTTTCCTCCAGGAACTTGTCTAAATCTTTTTTTACAAATAAAAAATACCCAAACTCTCAAAATAGCCCAACTCAACAAACAGCCCAACAATATAATTTTTGTTATTTTTTCATCATCTTTTTGTCTTTTTTGTCGGAAATGCCAACTCAGTAAAACGGAAACATCCTTTCACCACTGTGGCCCTTCCATTTTAATTTTAATATAGAACTCATATAAAACAGCTTTTACTTAGCTGAAAAATGAAATTAGATCTTACCTGCTAATTATCTTTCCTTGAATATTCTCCGGGCCAGTCCAGGGAAGGTTAGGTTGTCAATCCCCTTCAGCAGCTGAGGATATGAAGACATCAAGTTTTCTTGAGCCGTGAAGCCACTCCCCCTGAGGTCAACTGCCAGTCTTCTTTATGACAAAGCAGCATACTAATATTGAACTGAAATAAAACATAACATCAACTCCTATAAACTGAATATATTCTATAGTCCTACAGAAACAGAGGAATGTATAATCTTCTGTTTCATAAAATTTATAATTAAATTTTATTTATTTATTTATTTTATTTTATTTTATTTTTTTTTTAAATAAACGATTAGCTATCTATACAAAGATAAAAGCATAGAAGCCCCGATACTTTCTCTTCCTCTTCCTCTTCACACTAAAAAGGGTGGGGCCCTGGACTGGCCCGGAGAATATTCAAGGAAAGATAATTAGCAGGTAAGATCTAATTTCATTTTCCTTTCCATTTCTCCGGGCCAGTCCAGGGAAGGTTAGGGCAATACCAGAGCAGTTCCTAAACTCGGGAGGGACCAGCCAACCCTGCAATAAGAGCTGACGCGCCCACTCTTGCATCTTCCCTGGCATGAACATCCAAGCGGTAATGTTTTGAAAACGTATGCAGCGAAGACCACGTCGCTGCTCTACAAATATCTACCGGAGGCACAAAAGCAAATTCCGCCCAGGAGGTTGCTTGAGCCCTAGTAGAATGTGCTTTTAAGCCAACCGGTGGAGACTTTCCCACAGCTTGGTAAGCTGCTGTAATAGCACATCGTACCCAACGAGCAATTGTTGACTTTGAAGCTGGATGCCCCTTCCTGGGCCCAGCATACTGAACAAATAGTCTATCCGTCTTACGAAAGGGTTTGGAAATTTTAAGGTAATTCTTTAATACACGACCGAGATCTAATTTCTTGAGAGCTCGATCGATCGGAGAATTTGATAAATTCGAAAAAGTAGGTAACACCACCGACTGATTAATATGAAAAACAGAAAGTACTTTCGGTAAAAAACTTGGGACTGTGCGAAGCACCACCCGTTCAGGCAGAAATTGCAAATAAGGCTCTTGACAAGACAAAGCCTGCAAATCCGAAATTCTCCTAGCCGAACACAAAGCTACTAAAAACGCTGTCTTCCATGAACATTCTCGTGGAGATTGCGAAGAAATAGCAGCCAATGATGAACTTGATAAAGCCTCTAGAACAATATTCAAATCCCACGGAGGCACAATCTTACGTAATGGAGGCCGAAGAATTTTTGCCGCCTTAAAAAATCTTTGAACATCTGGATGAAACGATAATCTACGATTTTGAACCAATCCCCTAAAACATGATAATGCGGCTACTTGAACCTTAAGAGTATTAACCGCTAAACCTTTATCTAAGCCTTCTTGAAGAAACAAGAGCAATTGTGGTAAAGAAGCTACCCGTGGAAGAACATTCTGTTGTTTACACCAATGTTCGAATAACCTCCATACTCGGACATAAGCAAGAGATGTTCTCGGCCTCCTAGAATTAAGCAATGTAGCTACCACAGAACTTGCATAACCTTTACGTGTTAAACGAGCCCTCTCAAGAGCCAAGCCGTAAGCAAGAAGCGATCCACTTGTGGCATGAGAACGGGTCCTTGAAATAATAGATTGATCCTGACCGGCAGACGCCAAGGAGGCGCTATTAGAAGCCGCTTTAGATCCGCATACCAAGGACGGCGAGGCCAATCTGGTGCAATCAGAATCACGGAACCTCGGTGTCCCGCTATGCGTTGAAGAATACGATTCACCATTGGCCACGGAGGAAAAACATACAAAAGTACGTTCTCCGGCCAAGGTTGAACTAGAGCATCGAGACCCTCTGACATGCGTTCCCTTCGTCTGCTGAAAAATCGGCTTGCTTTGGCATTGCTGAAAGTTGCCATTAGATCCATAACCGGTTGACCCCATTTTAAGGTCAACTCGTGAAAAACCGCCACATTTAATTCCCATTCTCCTGGGTCTAAAATGTTGCGACTGAGATAATCTGCCTGAATATTCTCTCTGCCCGCTACGTGAGTCGCTGATAACGCCAGAAGATGGCCCTCCGCCCAAGCCATTAACTTCTGACATTCGCTTAGAAGAGAAGAACTTTTCGTCCCTCCTTGCCGATTGATATATGCTACCGTGACAAGATTGTCCGAGAACAAACGGACCGCCTTTCCCGTGAGAAGACGTTCGAAGTGCAGAAGAGCCAATCGAGCTGCACGCAACTCCAACATGTTGATCGACCATAAGGTCTCCTCCTGAGACCAAAAACCTTGAACCACTTGAGTTTGACAATGCGCTCCCCAGCCTGTTAAACTGGCATCGGTGGTGACTAAAATCCATGTGGGCTCCTGCAAAGGAATGCCTGCTGACAGATGTATAGGGTCCGACCACCACTCCAGACTCTTTCTTACTACTTCTGGGCAACACAGACATTGAGACAGCGGGTGAAGCTGCGGAGACCAACGGGAAAGCAGAGCCTGTTGCAACGGTCTCATGTGCGCTCTGGCCCATGGAACCAGATCCAAAGCTGCCGCCATGGATCCTAAAAGTTGCAAGTACATCCAGGCCGATGGAGCCTGGACTTTTAAAAATATCTTCACCTGCTGTAATATTTTGTTTTTTCTGACTTCCGTCAAGAAAGCTGCTCCTCGAACAGTGTCGAATAAGGCCCCTAGATAAGTCAGTTGCTGAACCGGCCGCAATTGACTCTTTGCCTGATTTATGACCCAACCCAGTTGTTCCAAAAGTTGAACAACTCGAACCGTTGCTACTTCCGAAGCCAAATGAGAATCTGCTCTGATCAACCAATCGTCGAGGTAAGGATGGACTCTGATGCCCTCTTTTCTCAGAGCAGCCGCTACCACTACCATGAGTTTTGTGAAAATCCGCGGAGCCGTGGCAAGGCCAAAGGGTAGTGCTTGAAACTGGAAATGACCCATTGGAAGTGCAAAACGTAAAAACTTTTGATGAGAAAGCCTTATTGGAATGTGAAGATAAGCCTCCGTAAGATCTATTAACGAGAGGAATTCCCCTGGGCGCACTGCTCGAAGTACCGTGCGCAGAGTCTCCATGCGAAAATGAGGCACCCGCAAAGCACGGTTGACGCCCCTGAGATCGAGTACTGGGCGAAAAGAATCCTCTTTCTTCGGAACGACGAAATAGATCGAGTATCGACCTTGACCGTACTGGTCTTGCGGCACAGGTATTATAGCCTGTAGGCGTAATAGATGAAAAATCGTCCCCATTATCGCTTTTTCCTTTGACCCTGGAGCACAGGGAGACAGGACGAAAGCTGGAGACAAGGGGAAAGCGAAATCTAGTGCATACCCTTTTTGAACTATCTCCAACACCCATTTGTCTGTGGTGATTTCGGTCCAGGCTTTTAAAAACCTCTGTAGACGGCCTCCTACAGGAACAAATGCCTGGACCAGGAGACCTTCATTGTGGCTTTTTGGATGTGTTTTGAGAAGACGGGAAGTAAGATCTACCGTAGCCTCTTGCTCCACGAAAGGACTGACCACGAAATCCCGCACGACCTCTGGAATAAGGAACAACTCGTGCCCCTCGAAATCTCCTAAAATCTCGTCCGGCACCTCGAGAACCTCCTACACCACGAGCGGGCCTTTGCCTATCTTCAGGTAAACGACCCCCTTTAGAATCATTTAAATCTTTTACAATTTTGTCAAGTGCTTCTCCAAAAAGCAATCTCCCTTTGTATGGTAATTTGCTAAGACGCGATTTAGAAGACACATCTGCTGCCCAGTTACGCAGCCACAAGAAACGTCTAGCCGCAATCAGCGCTGCCATTGACTTAGCAGCAATCCGGAGCAGATCATAAAAGGCATCTGCCATATAAGCAGCAGCCGATTCTAACTTAGCGATTTCTGCTCCCCGCAACAACTCTGGATTCCCAGATATATCTCCTTGAAGCCACCGAATGGATGCTCTAGACACATATGCCCCACAAACAGCGGCTTGTAGGGCTAAAGCAGAAGAATCAAATGATTGCTTAAGAAAGACTTCTAACTTTCTATCTTGCAAATCCTTAAGAGCAGCTGTTCCCTCAACTGGAATAGTAGTTTTCTTTGTTACCGCTGCCACTATTGCATCCACCTTAGGCATTTTTAATAAATCCTTTTCTTCCTGCGGTAAAGGATACAGGCGGGATAAAGCACGGCTACCACGAAGCGTAGCTTCTGGACATTCCCATTCGGACTCAATCATTTGCCTTATGACCCGGTGCATTGGGAAGGAGCGCTGTTTCGCTTTGAACCCTTGCAATAAAGGATCCTCTAAAGTATCCTGAGATTCAGCTGGAAGCAATAGATTTAATGCAGATAAAGAATGGGAAATGAGAGCTGAAAGCTCCTCTTTCCGAAAAACCCGAAACATATTGGGGTCCTCACCAGGAGCAATTTCACCGTCTTCCAGCTCTTCACAAGGCACATCCAAACCTGAAACAGAAAGAGCTTCTGTTTCCTCTTGAGCTAAAGCTACAGGGAGCTGAGAAGCAAAAAGATCCAAAGGATCCTTAATGATCTCTTTAATCTGAGAAGTACCTTCCCCAGGGTCCTCAGAAATAGGAAGATCTACAGGAAGTGAAGAAGAGCCTTTACCCATCTCTGTAGAAACAGAACCATCAGATCTTGCCAAAAAAGCTTTGTGCATAGCTAAAACAAAATCCGGAGAAAAGAAAGATAATATATCTTCTTTTACCTCTGGCATAGGTTCCTTAGTCTTCTCCTGCCTTAAAACACTCTTAGAAGACTTGCCTTTTTTCTTAGTAGGTCGTTGCTTATCAGATTGTAAAACAACGGGAGAATTCAAAATGGCCGATACACCGGCTTTCTCAGCGTTAAACAAGTGTTTATCCGTTTCCATGGCAACCTTTTCTGCCATTGCAACAACTTATATTGCCAAAAACTAAACTTAACACTATAAATCTTAACACACTAGATCAGAAAGTAGGCAAACCACACTGATCTGAAAAACGCTGATTTAAATGCTGCAGAATTGAATCTTTATCTTCCGTGTCAGAGCAAAGATCAGCACCGCGCTGATTTGAAAACCGCCGATCTGCACACCTCAGATTCTGTTTCCTTTGTGTGCCGCGGCAGAGTCCAAAACAAAACAAGAACCCCCTATAAAAATCGCGATGATCCAGAAAACCTGTGACCATCGGGGACACTGCAAACCTGCATGATTTTTCAAAGTTTGAACCGCTGCTAGCGGAACACTTAGAAAGCAATGAATTTTAAATGCAGAGGAAAAGCTGGGGCTCCCAGATTAACTGCACTCTTCTTAAAAAGGACGGAACACTTCAGGCAGGCTCTGCCATAGTCCGTAATTAACAGCAATGTCTATCTCCCTGCTAGGAAAAGAACATTGATCAATAGCAATGTTTGTCTCCCTGCTAGGAAGAGAACATTGATTAAAAACAATGTAAGTCTCCCTGCTAGGAAGAATACAATTGAATAAAATCTTTAAGAAATTTAAAGTAGGACTATAAAACAAATCAGCTCTGCCAGAGCCAATTAAATTAACATAAATAAATAAAACCAACTTCAAAAACCTAAAGGAGAGAGCTAATAACGATCCTTTTCAGCTGCTGAGGAATGAAAGACTGGCAGTTGACCTCAGGGGGAGTGGCTTCACGGCTCAAGAAAACTTGATGTCTTCATATCCTCAGCTGCTGAAGGGGATTGACAACCTAACCTTCCCTGGACTGGCCCGGAGAAATGGAAAGGAAGGTAACTTTAGTCAAGGCTGTCTTCAATACCGTCGCAATCGGCAAATGCACAACGTGACACATTTCGGGTTCTTCAGGCTAAACACCCTGCTTCAGGTCAAACGCGTTGACCCAGACCATAGGTTTTCTTGGTATTTTTCCGTATGGTAAATCTTTTTTTAAACCAGCTACACTAACATCTTTTACTACATCTTCCGGTAACAAATTCCAGAGTTTGGTTACGCATTGAGGGAAAAATTATTTTCTCTTATTGGTCTTAAATAGGTTACCCTGTAGCTTCATTGCATGTTCCCTAGTCTTTCTATATTTTGATGGTGTAAACAATCAATCTATGTTTACCTGTTCCACTCCATTCATTAATTTATAGACCTCTATCATATCTTCCCTCAGCCGTCTCTTTTCCAGGTTGAAGAGCCCTAACCTTTTTAGCCTCTCCTCACAGGGGTATCCTGCCATTCCCTTTACCATTTTGGTGGCTCTTTGTATCTTTTCTAATAATGCTATATCCTTTTTAAGATACGACAACCAGAATTGCACACAATATTCAAGATATGGTTGTAGCATGGAACGATACATTATAATATCCTTTGTTTTGTTCTCCATTCCTTTGGGAAATTGTTATGTTAGTGCTGTTTTTTGTGCACGTGAAAAGGGTCCATCTTTAGCATTTTAAAGAGTGTTTGTAGAGCTGATCAATGCAGGAATCACAGAAGCCTTTTTATGATGCAAGCACCATTTGATGCAAGGAACAGAAGTGAGGGGCATCTTGAAGAATTTTCAGAAGACTGTGTTTGTGAGAAGCTAGCTAAACTTAAAGTAGACAAAGCGATGGACTGGATGGGATACACTCTAGAATACTGAGGGAACTTGGGGACGTTCTAGCAGCTCCACTGACTGACCTTTTCAATGCCTTGTTGGAGTCGGGAGTGGTGCCAAAGGACTGGAAAGAGGCTCATGTGGTGCCTTTACACAAAAGCTGAAGTAAGGATGTGGTTGAAAACTACAGTCGGTTAGTTTAACTTCGGTAGTGAGTAAATTATTGGAAACGCTGCTGAAAGAGAAAATAGTGAGGTTTCTGGAGTCCAGCGGCTTACAGGATCCGAGGCAGCGTGGATTCACCAGAGGCAGGTCTTGTCAGACAAATCTGATTGATTTCTTTGACTGGGTGATCAGGGATTTGGACCGAGGGAGAGCACTAGATGTGGTATATTTAGATTTCAGTAAAGCCTTTGACAGTGTTTCTCACAGGTGACTTATAAACATACTGAGCACCCTAGAGAGGGACCCTAAGGTTACTGCTTGGGTTAGAAATTGGTTGAGTGGCAGGCGACAAAGAGTACAGGTAAATGGAGCTCACTCTGAGGAAAAAGAAGTTACAAGTGGTGTGCCCCAGGGATCTGTCCTTGGTCCAATTCTTTTTAACATCTTTGTTAGTGATATAGCGGAAGGGCTGTCGGGTAAGGTTTGCCTCTTTGCGGATGGTATCAAAATCTGCAATAGAGTAGATACCCAGGAAAGTGTAGATAACATGAGGAGGGATCTAGCTAAGCTTGAAGAATGGTCTAGAATTTGGCAGCTGGGATTTAATGTTAAAAAATGCAAGGTCATGCATTTGGGCTGCAGTAATCCAAGGGAACAATATAGTATAGGGGGTGAAGTACTTTTGTCCACTAAAGAAGAGTGGGCCTCTATGTGGTTGTGTCTGATGATCTTAAACAGGTAGAAAAGGTGATAGCAAAAGCTAGATGGATGCTTGGGTGCATACGGAGAGGAATGGCTAGCAGAAAAAAGGAGGTGATAGTGCCTCTGTATAAGTCTTTGGTGCAACCTCATTTGGAGTATAGTGTGCAATTCTGGAAACCGCACCTTCAAAAGGATATAAACAGGATGGAGTCAGAACAGAGGGTGGCTTCTAAAATGGTTAGTGGTCTTCATTATAAAGCATATGAGGACAGACTTAAGGATCTTAATATATACACCTTAGAGGAAATCCAACACAAGGTACAAACCAAACCCCATGGGCCTTTAAGTTCACCAAGCCCAAATACAAATAGAAACACCAATAAGTGAACTCCAAAAAATAGGTCAAGTCCCTCATAAATATTTTTTGTCGGACCTATAATCCCCACATCGAAGCTACCAACAGTGAAAGCTTCGGTAAAGAGGAGAAGTGTCCTTTTTATTTATTTAGTGTACACTTATATCCCGCTACTTCCAGCGATCAGCAGCGGTTTGCTATACATAACAGTATGGTTGTAAAGGCCATGGATTAAAACATACATAATGATTCAGTACAGGACACAAACATTCAGATTACAGGTTTACACTTGATTGCAAGACATTGATTACACATGTATGAACATATTTACAGGTTGTCGGAGTCTATAGGTGTTTGACGTGTAGTGCTCTTTTCTTGTGCATGGTGAAAGAGGTTATGTGGGATTGAAGTGTGTCTGGAAAAGTTGCGTCTTTTGCTTTTTTCTGAATACCAACAGGTCACTGATTGCTCTCAGTTCGCATGGTAGTTGGTTCCATAGCAGTGGCGCTATGAATGAGAATGCTCGGTTGCTGGTGGTTGCAGTGACAGATCTCAGGCTAGCCAGAACAATGAGGGTATTGAGGTGTGTGGTTCTTCTGCTTCTGTTATTTTTAATCAAAAAGCAGTAAGAACACGTAACTGCCAGAATTTCATCTGGTCAGAACACCTTTTACTTAACTGCAATTTTTGGCAAAAAATGCTGGAACAGGTGATCCACATGACACAGTCCTGCATTTTGGGTTTTCACTTTTCAACACCCTGCTTAAAATTGCAGTTAAGTAAAAGGTGTTCTGACCAGATGAAATTCTGGCAGTTACGTGTTCTTACTGCTTTTTGATTAAAAAGGACACTTCTGCTCTTTATCGTAGCTTTCACTGTTGGTAGCTTCGGTGTGGGGATTATAGGTCCGACAAAAAATATTTATAAGGGACTTGACCTATTTTTGGTGTTTCCACCTTAGAGGAAAGGCAGAAAAGAGGTGACATGACTGAGACATTTAAATACCTCTGTGGCATAAATGCACAGGGGGAGAGTCTCTTTTGATTGAAAGCAAGTTCTGCTATGAGGGGACATGGGATGTGGGGTGAAAGGGGATAGATACAGAAGTGATATGCGGAAATATTTCTTTACGGAAAGAGTGGTGGATCTGTGGAATAGTCTCCCAGTGGAGGTGGTAGAGATGAGGACAGTATCTGAATTCAAAAAAGCATGGGACAAACACAGAAGATCTCTAAAGGAAAAAAGGGGACTGTTATAGTTGTTGATATTTAATTTATTTATTTGGTAATATTTTTATACCGCTCCTTCCAGCGATCAGTTGTTGATATGGAAGGACAGACTAGGTAGGCCATGTGGTCTTTTTCTGTCATCATTTTTCTATGTTATGACATACATATTCATATTTACATTCTCTTATCTAATATTAGAATGCACTGGGATTACCTAGCACTTTTCTAAGCATGTAGAGGACTAGTATACGGTCTGGTTTGCATCAGCATTCATTTATCATCAGTATTTATGTCTAGTTTGCATGAGGAAACTACTGTCTGTGGGAACAGCAGATTTTAACAGAAGAGTCATCAGAGATGCACATTTTAACTGAGGAAGCGTGGCAGGCAGAGGCATCCACGAATATCTTGTGAAAACGGCCCCAAGCAAAAACGTGCAACTTAAGATCATAAAAACATAAGATATGCCATACCAGGTCAGACCAAGGTCCATCAAGTCCAGTATCCTGCTTCCAACAGTGGCCAATCTAGGTCATACGTACCTAGCAGTTTCCCCAAAAGACACAGGTTCCACAATGCTTGTATTGGGTCAAGCACTGATATCCTGGGTCCCTTCTTAATAATGGTTTATGGACATTTCCTCCAGGAACTTGTCCAAACCTTTTATAAACCCAGCTACACTAACAGCCTTTACTACATCCTCCAGTAACAAATTCCAGAGTTTGATTAAACGTTGAGTGAAAAAATAATTTTCTTTTATTAATCTTAAATAGTTTACCCTGTAGCTTCATTTCATGTCCCCTAGTCTTTCTATATTCTGATAACGTAAACAATCGATCTATGTTTTCCCGTTCCACTCCATTCATTAATTTATAGACTTCTATCATATCTCCCCTCAGCCGTCTCTTTTCCAGATTGAAGAGCCCTAACCTTTTAGCCTTTCTTCATAGGGGTATCCTTCAATCCCCTTTACCATTTTGGTGGTTCTTCTCTGAACCTTTTCTAATAACACTATATCCTTTTTAAGATACGGCGACCAGAATTGCACGCAATATTCAAGATGTGGTCTCACCATGAAACGATATAGAGGCATTATAATATCCTTTGTTTTATTTTCCATTCCTTTCCTTATGATACCTAGCATTCTATTTGCTCTCTTGGCCGCCTCTGCACACTGGACTGAGGGATTTAACATGTTATCCACAATGACGCCTAAATCTTTTTCCTGGATGATGGTTCCTAATGTGGAACCTTGCATTGTGTAGCCATAGTTTGGGGTTGTTCTTTCCTAGGTGCAAAACTTTGCACTTGTCCACATTAAATTTTATCTGCCATTTTGATGTCCAGTCTTCCAAATTATCAAGATCCTCTTGCAATTTTCCACAATCCTTTTGGGTTTTAACAACTTTAAATAGTTTTGTGTCATCTGCAAATTTGATAACTCACTCGTTATTCCCTTTTCCAGGTCATTTACGAATATGTCAAAAAGCAGGGAACCCAGCACAGATCCCCGGGGTACACCACTGTTTACCTTTCACCATTGGGAAAATTGGCCATTTAGCCCTACCCTCTGCTTTCTATCTTTTAACCAGTTCCTGATCCACAATAGTACACTGCCTCCTATCCCATGACTCTTTAGTTTTGCCAAAAGTCTCTGATGAAGGACCTTGTCAAAGGCTTTCTGAAACTCCAAATACACTATATCAACCGACTCAACTCTGTCTACCTGTTTATTCACACCTTCAAAAAACATAACAGATTAGTAAGAAAAGATCTTCCTTGTCTAAAGCCATGTTGGCTGTCTCCCATTAAGCCATGACTATCTACATGTTCAGCAATTTTGTTCTTTATCATGGTTTCTACTATTTTTCCCAGTACTGACGTCAGGCTCACAGGTCTGTAGTTTCCCGGATCACCCCTGGAACCCTTTTTAAAAATTGGTGTTACGTTCGCCATCTTCCAATCTTCAGGTATAACAGATGATTTTAATGATAGTTCACAGATTACTAATAGCAGGTCTGCAATCTCCCATTTCAGTTCTTTCAACACCCTTGGATGTATATTATCTGACCCAAGTTATTTGCTACTCTTCAGTTTATCTAATAGTTGAAATACATCTTCCTGATGTATCGATATTTCCTTCAATTTTTCCACACCTTTAAATATCAGTTCAGGCATGGGTAACATCCCTACATCTTCCTCAGTAAAGGCCGAAGCAAAGAATTCATTCAGTCTCTCCGCTATCGCCTTGTTGCCTCTTAGTGCCCCTTTTACCCCTCTATCATCTAATGGACCAACTGACTCTCTCACAGGTTTTTGCTACGAATGTACTTGAAAAAATCTTTATTGCACGTTTTTTTTTCCGTAGCAAGCTTCTTCTCAAATTCTCCCTTTGCCTGCCTTATCAATGTCTTGCATTTAACTTGCCAGTGCTTGTGCTTTTTCCAGGTATCGTCGTTTGGCTCTTTTTTCCATGTTCTGAAAGATGCTTTTTTGGCAACAACAGTCTCTCTGTCCTCACCTTTAAACCATGCTGGCAGTTTTTTGGGCTTCCTTCCACTTTTCTTAAAGCGTGGAATACAGCTGATCTGGGCTTCCAAGATAGTATTTTTCAACAACACCCAAGCTTGATGTAAGTCTTTAACCTTTGCAACTGCTCCTTTTAGTTTTTTCTTAACTATTTTCCTCATTTTATCATAGTCTCCCTTTTGAAAGTTAAAAGGTAGTACTGTGGATTTCCTTACTATCCCTCCACCACTAATTAAATCAAACGCAATCATGCTATGATCACTATTGCCAAGTGGCCCCAACACCCTTATCTCTTGCACCAGATCTGGTGTTCCACTAAGGACTAGGTCCAATATGGCTTCCCCTCTGGTCGGTTCATGAACCAGTTGCTCCAAGAAGCAGTCATTTATTTTATCTAGGAACATTATCTCCCTAGCATGTCCTGCCGTGACACTGACCCAGTCGATACCGGGGTAAGTGAAATCACCCATTATTATTACTGTGCTGTAACTTTTGTTAGCTTCCTTGATTTCTTTAAGCATTTCATCATCCGTTTGTTCATTATGGTCAGGTGGTTGATAGAAACAAAGACAGGAAGCGGCAGATTCAACACCCAATGACTTTATTATAACCAAATAAGTGGCCTAAGCCCAACACAGGCCGTGTTTCGTATGTCACTTCATCAGGGGCTATCAGGACACACTAAAAAACAAATTATAAAATTACATTAATATAATCAAAACTAAAACAATAAATATGCAGAAAAGAGGGGTTAAATTAAAAAATGTGACGTGAATATACAATACACATATAAAATAAAGGCAGAATTGGACTATATCAAATAGCTTAAGTCTCAAGGAAAACACATTAATAAAACTCAAAGAAACAATCAAAAATATCTCAATTAAAATCATAAAAATCCATATAAAATTACGTATAAATTTGAATTAATCCTAGTACATTAAATAAACCAACCGCTCTGTGGATAAAATGACATATGAATTTATATACATACACATATAAAAATATATAAATAATTAAATAAATAAATAATAAAAAGTATAAATGCTAATTGGAATGCAAAAAAAATGAATTTGCCAAAACATTTATAATTATAAAATACTTGTACAACCATATACAACAAAATTGTAAAAAACAACTATATACAACCAAGAGATAGGAAGGGATGAGGAGACTGAAGGAGTAAGTCCGATTAAAAACTAATTATGCAAATACTGGATAAATCGCATACTATAAAGGTAGACATTACCTGTGGGTGTGATGTGCATAGACTTCACCAGGCTCAAGAGAGACAATGGAAGTCCCTATTATCAGAAAAGCTTCTAAAAAAATAATAATAACATGAAACTTACACCAAAATAGATGATTGCTAGATTGTATAAGTTATTTTTGAATTTGTACTCTAATTTAAAAAAATGATAATAATGAATAAAAAAAATTTTTTATTTTAAAATATAGAGGGTTTTAGATACAGCCCCCATTAAAAGCTCATGAACATAATAGCGACCCAGTAATAAAATATAAGATAATTGAATGAATAGATGATAAATTAGTCGGAAAAAATTAAGTTATGCTGTAAATATAAGAGACTTCATCAAAAATATAAATATAATACATATAAACGAAAGGAGAGGAAGGGGGGGAGGGGGAGGGGGAGTGGGGAGGGGGAGTGGGGAGGGGGGGTGGGGGGTGGGGGGGGGTTTGGGCTGGGGAAGTAAAAGTAAATGAACTGACTTAGTCCGGGCTGACTAAAAGAAACCCCAAGGTGTAAAAGAATGTAATATGTTTCTAAAAATCAATATAAAAGACTTATATTAATTAAACAAATAAGCGAAGGGAGGGAATTCCACACATTAAATATTCAGGCAAATGAAACCACCTGTAAGAAAAACCCTTCAAGCACCATAAAACGCTAAGGGAACACATAAAAAACACATTGAAATTGAAAAGGGACGCCGGAACGTGCTCAAAAAAGAGTGCAAATAAACGCATAGAAACATTATTATCTTTCTTGCCTTTACAAAGTCCGATGGACACCTTGTACCACATTATCCACTCCGAGCTTCTGACACAATGTCCGTGAAACCTTGAAAGTAACATATATTGTATCATTGTAGCATCGAAAACACAGGGTGCAAGGAGGACCCAATTTAGGCACTAAACCGATGAACACGTTCCTAAGTCTTCAAACAAAAGGGCAAATTGCATTATATATATCTACTAAAAAAAGACTGAACTAGCTGCAAAAAGCCGTTTGAAGTTACTCAAAGTGCTGAAGGACGTTACCATTTACAGCATAACTTAATTATCCACAGAGCGGTTGGTTTATTTAATGTACTAGGATTAATTCAAATTTATACGTAATTTTATATGGATTTTTATGATTTTAATTGAGATATTTTTGATTGTTTCTTTGAGTTTTATTAATGTGTTTTCCTTGAGACTTAAGCTATTTGATATAGTCCAATTCTGCCTTTATTTTATATGTGTATTGTGTATTGTATATTCACGTCACATTTTTTAATTTAACCCCTCTTTTCTGCTAATGAATGGACATGCTATGAACAGTGCAGTACTCCTGCAGATCACACAACATGTGACCCTCACTGGGGCCAGACTTGCAGATCATCTGCATGATAATGGACTGTATGGCAGGGCTGGATTACATGGTAACTTGATGGCTCATGTGTCTGATGTGTGTATTGTACTGCAGAGGTCAAGGTTTTGGTACAGGCTAGGGAAGGACAGGTGCGAGTGAAATGCCTTGTTTGGTGTTGTACATTTTAACCACGTCTCTGTATTTTTGGCACATATCCATTCACACAAGTGACCATAATGATTTTCGTTCCAATGGGGAGCACATCTCGAATACCATAGGCAGACCTGGTGATCGCTACTTGCCTCCTCTACCTGTCATAGTGCAGTGTTGGCATCTGTTTGTCAGGGGCTAAATATGAAGAGATTATCACTGCCCCCAAATGAGCTGCCTTCTCCTCACATCCCCATGTGTCTTGCCCTTGCATCGAGAGCTGTGTCAACAGCATAGTGTGTCCCATGGACCCTCTCCGCATCTGCTTTGTACCTGTGACATTCCTCCCAGCATCTGTCTCTTTCTCCCTCCCCTCCATTGTCCCCATGAACATGTCTCCCCCCTCCATGTCTCTAGTAGTGCAGTGACACACCTGTGCAGAGGCCGGCTGACCTACATGGACAATGTTGGCGATTGCCTAGGGCATACACTTCTGGGGGGGTGGCATTGGCGGGGCATTCAAGCTAACTGGTATATTGTGAGTGCCAGAGGGATTGGACAGGTTGCAGTTTGCCTAGGGTGGAGGCTGAAGGTGGAGCTCTGGGACCAGCTCTGCTTCTGTGACCTCTCTTCTCATGTCACGTCAGTGGCTCCCTATCATTTTCTGCATCTTGTTCATAATTCTCCCACTGAACAAGTGCATTCATTCTGCTGCTCATCACTGCCTTTACTCTCTCATCTCAGTGTACAGTCCTCTTTGAGGGTTCCATGCTTGGGGCAGAACGCTTTTCTGAGTACTCTTCTCTGCCACTGCCACCTCCAGACTTCATTCATTCCATCTTGCTGCTTGCTCCATATGTCTGGTACACCCTACCTTTGTCTGTGTGTCAGGCTCCTTTCTCTAGCCTACAGGCCCACCTCTTCACAGCTGTTCTTGTATGCTGATGCTCCTCTCTTTCTTGTGTACTACTTATGTGTCTCTTACCACACTCTACCCCACAGTTTTGCAGTGTTGTTGGTCTTGATTAGATTGTCAGCTCAGCTGACCAGGAACTGTATCCGACATGTGTGTACAGCACTGTATATACCTTGTAGCATTATAAAAAGCATTGGTGGTAGTAATAGGCCTCTGTGGAGGATGAATAGCTGCCTCTTAACTGGCCTTAGTCTCAGCATTGACGCTCACCTTGCTCCTGCTGCAGCTGCCGACGGATCTGCTGAAGCAGTCTGGGTCGGGTGCATCTGATTGTGTGGAACCGGAATTGGTATGCCTCCGGGTCCCGCATTATATGGAAGCATCTGTGGAGAGGAAAAAGACATTCCCCTTCATAAGAATATATGAAATGCCATGCTAGGTCAGATGAAAGTACACCAAACCCAGTATTCTGTTTCCAACAGTGGCCAATTCAGGTCACAACTACTTGGCAGGTTCCCATGCTTGTCACGGGGTGGGCAGTGGATTTCCCAAGTCCTCTTTAATAATGGATTATGGAGCTTTCCTCTAAGTATTTGTCCAAACCTTTTTTCAACCCAGCTACACTGACAGCTTTTACTACATCACTCAGTAATTTATTTAGCTGTTTTTATATCCCGCTTTTCACCGGGTCAAAGCGGTGTTACATAGAGGGGTGGAGGAATTAAGTTGGTAGGGCGGGGCCATCACCAGGGAGGCAACATTAATGATTTTGACATGGTACAGACTTTGGACATGGGACAGACATGGATTGGATTGCAGCATTGGATTACACATTGACTGCAAATAGTTTTTCTCTTATTAGTTGTCAGTGGGTTGTAGCTTCCTTGTGTGTCCCCCTAGTCTTTCTAATTTTGGATGGTGCAGACAGTCAGAGTGGGGGGTAACCTAGTGGTTGGAGCAATGAACTAGCACCCAGGAGATCAGAGTTTGATTTCCACAGGTGCTCCTTGTGACCTTGGGCAAGTCACTTAATCTCCACTGCCTCAGAAGAAGGGGCCTGATGATCTATTTCCAGTCATACCTTTCCAAGAATGCACAGGGGCTGCTGGGTTACCAGGAATCAGCATTGACTTAAAGGGAATTTAAAAATGAAAAACATGAATGTACATTTACTTGTTCTACTGCATTCATTAATTATAGACCTCTATCATATCTCACCTCAGCCATCTGTTTTCCAAGTTGTGGAGCCCTTAGCTTTTTGAGACTTTCCTCATAAGGGTACCATTACATCTCCTTTACCATTTTGTTGGCTTCTCTGTACCTTTTCTAATTTCTATATCTTTTTTAAGAAACGGGGACCATACTTGCACAAACTAATGGTAGGAGCACTGTCCAAGGGAACAGGTTTCAATTCCCACTGGCACTCCTTGTGGTCTTGGGCAAGTCACTTAACCTTCTATTGCATCAGAAAAATGTTAATGTATGATCCAAGTTATCAAGGTCCCTGTTTAATGTACATTACTAAGTTTAAGTTACAATATGAACTGCTGTGCCTAAATGTTAATGTGATATAAATACCCTGCTAAACATATAAATAATCACATCCATGGTTTTATTCTCCATTCCTTTCCTTATGATGCCTGACCCAGTGGCCTAATGGATAAGGTACTGACTTTCTTTTTTTTATTTTATTTTATATTTATTGAGTTTTGGAAATACATTCAACTCCAAAATTGAATGAAGGAAAACTGGTAACAAAGAAATAAATTTCCAGAACCATATACAATATAACAATACCATCAATACATTACCATAATCAGCCCACTACAATACAGGTACTGACTTTCTAAGGCTGGGATTGTGGGTTAAAGTCCCACCTGGGATGGTGATGGTACTTCTGGATGTATGGGCTCTAAAAAGAGTTCAGTGTAATTTTCTCAGGGAGAAGACATGGACAGAGATTTAATAGAAGACATATGCAGCATTGCCAGGAAAGAGAAAGAGCTACTGAAACGGGATTTAAATATGCCAGTTGTTGGTTAGTGTATCCCTGCTGCAGTATCATCTAGAAGTAAGCAGATCCTGGATTCTTTACAGGAAGAACTATTCAGGCAACTGGTAACAGAACTCACACGTGAAGGGGCCATACTGGACTTGGTGCTTACCAATGATGAAAGTGTTTCTGTTATAGTGGGAGATCATCTCTCATCCAGCAATCACCAGATGGTGTGGTTCAGTATTAGGACTAGGGCTGATAAAATCCATTCAAAAGCGAGGGTCTTAGACTTTGGAAAAACTAACTTTGCCAAGATGGGCCAATACCTCAAGACGGATGGGACCAGCTGGGGAATGTAGAAAAACAGCGGGCAAAACTGAAAGGGGATATTTTAAGGGCAAGCAACCTTTTTGTTAGAATGGTAAATAAAAGGAAAAGGAGGCTGCTATGGTTCTCAAAAGAAGTAGATGAAAAGGTGAAGAAAAAGAGGGAGGCCTTCATGAAATACAAGAGATCACAGAGAGAGGAAGATAGGTATCTATAATTGGAAAATCTTAGAGAAGCTGTCAAAGCAGTCAATAAAGCAGAGATTCAAAAAGAGAAGGAAATAGCCAATGCAATAAAATGGGGGGATAAGACGTTTTTCAGATATGTTAGTGGGAGGAGGAAGGGCAAAAGTATTGTCAGACTCCAGGCTTTTCAACGGCCGGTTTTACATCTGTGCCGGCAGTCTGGCCATGGAAAAATCGGCCAGGCCGGCTGAAAACCGGCCGGTTGGCAACCCTAGGCCATGTGTGCCAAAGCATATGGCCTGTGGCTAAGCCGTGTCCCATCCCTTGACCCTACCACTAGAATCGGCAGTAGTGTGGCTCGGAGTGTGGAGGGGAGGGGGAAATGGCACAGCTTGAGGGGAGGTGACGGTGGTGGGCTGGCTCTAGGTATGTCTGAGTTTTGTGATGCCGGTACTTATATACTGTTTTGGATGTCTCGGGTTTTTAAATCATTCCGAGTTTAGTCTCTTCCAAGGTTTTTTCCTACTTCCCCCTTTCCACCTGGCCCCCACCCACGACGTCATTTAGAAGTCACATACACTGCTTTCCCCCAATGCTCCTTCTGGATCTGCCCCTCACACCTCTACCTCCGCCGTAGCCCCCTTCCTCATCCACCTCCATTAATGCCACGATCTTTTCGTAGATGCCCCCCTTCATCGCTCTTCCCTTCCAAGAACCTCCGCCCACCCTTCCAGCCTCTCTTCTCCTTTCTCAAGACTCCGTAACAACTTAGGCCCTGCCCCCTCGTTCCGCACGGCTTCCTGTTACCATGGCAGCGGCCGCGAAGGCGGGGCCTGGGAGCCTGGCCCGCGCTCAATTGCGTCCTTCAGTTCCGGCCAGTGCTGCCCCGGGACCCGGCCGAGGAGAGGCGAAGGGGGCAGCCGCCCTCATGCTCTCCTTCTAAGGGGTTCACTGCCGGGAAAGTCAGTTTCTTGCCAAACATGCCGAGAGCGCGGCTACTCCTACTGATTGTGTTGTGGGAAGGTAAGTGCGAGACGCTTCCTGCCCTGCCAGAGACAGGGAGACACCGTGTGGCAGTGTAAGTATATAAACGATGTTGAGCAATTGAGAACAATAAAGAGCTGATGCGAGTGCTCTAGTGGTTAGAACTGTAGCTTGATACTCAGGAGCTCAGCGTTCGATTCTCCTTGTGACCTTGGGCAAGTCACTTTAATCTCCATTGCCTTGGAAGAAAAAGCCGGGCATTCTACTAAGGGTCATACCTTTGCCAAGAAAACCCAGAAGCAGCTGGGTCGCCAGGAGTCAGCACTGACTCAACGGCACTTAAAAAAAAAGGTGATGCACTCAGCTAGGGTTAGCTATTGCCGTTTTTTCCTATTTTCATGTCAGTGGGAGGAAACTTGTCTCTTGTGTCCTGATCAGGGAAGGGTTTCGCTAGATATCTTGATCCCCGCAGATATAAATCTCCCCCCGAGATAAAGGGAACTAGATGAGAATCTTACTATCGGGATTTTATACATAGAAACATAGAAATATGACCACAGAAAAAGACCACATGGCCTATCTAGTCTGTCCTTCCATAACAACTACAACAGCAGTCCCCTTTTTACCTTTAGAGATCCTCTGTGTTTGTCCCATGCTTTTTTGAAATCAGTTACTGTCCTCATCTCTACCACCTCCACTGGGAGACTATTCCACGGATCCACTACTCTTTCCGTAAAGAAATATTTCCGCATATCACTCCTGAATCTATTTCCCTTCACCCTCATCCCATGTCCCCTCGTAGCAGAACTTGCTTTCAATTGAAAGAGGCTCTCTCCCTGAACATTTATGCCACAGAGGTATTTAAACATCTCAATCATATCACCTCTATCCCGCCTTTCCTCTAAGGTGTACATAGTAAGATCCTTCAGTCTGTCCTCATATGCTTTATAATGAAGACAACTAACCATTTTAGTAGCCACCTCTGCACCGACTCCATCCTGTTCACATCCTTTTGAAGGTGCGGTCTCCAGAATTGCACACCATACTCCAAATGAGGTCGCACCAAAGACTTATACAGAGGCATTATCACCTCCATTTTTCTGCTAGCCATTCCGCTCCGTATGCACCCAAGCATCCTTCTAGCTTTTGCCGTCGCCTTTTCTACCTGTTTCGCTACTTTAAGATCATCAGACACAACCACATAGAGGCCCGCTCTTCTTTAGTGGACAAAAGTACTTCACCCCCTATACTATATTTCTCCCTTGGATTGCTGCAGCCCAAATGCATGACCTTACATTTTTTAACATTAAATCCCAGCTGCCAAATTCTAGAGCATTCTTCAAGCTTAGCTAGATCCCTCCTCATGTTATGTACCCCTTCCTGGGTGTCTACTTTATTGCAGATTTTGGTATCATCCGCAAAGAGGCAAACTTACCTGACAGCCCTTCCGCTATATCACTAACAAAGATGTTAAAAAGAATCGGACCAAGGACAGATCCCTGGGGCACACCACTGATAACATCCTTCTCCTCAGAGTGAGCTCCATTTACTTGTACTCTTTGTCGCCTCCCACCCAACCAATTTCTAACCCAAGCAGTAACTTTAGGGTCCATCCCTAGGGTGCTCAGTTTGTTTATAAATTATATACAAACGAACTATTTATATATACATAAATTATATATAAAAAAGAAAAGCATGAAGAGCAGTTGTTTGTATAAGTTGATCACTTTCTTCAGGACTAAATTTGTGAACGTTTTGGGTTTAGCCCTGTATTAAAATTCCATATCATCTTGCTAGACCAGTTGAGCAGCCAGGATGTGGAAAAGTGCAGCAGCCTCGTAAAACCTCAGCGCTCCCTGCCATCTCCTCTGTCCCCCTGCTCTCCCCTGAAGATTGCAGAAGGCTCTCAGAGGAATCTGCCTGTCAGCCACTTTAAATGCAATCTGCTGCAAAGCCAGTAAAACAGATTCAAGGGAATAGAGCTGAGCCCAGCACTGATTCTCAGCCTGGGGTTCTCAGGGGGTGAGTACCAAGGCCTTGACCCTGTCATTGTCCTTGTTGGGAACTCTCAATTCAGTCTTCTTGGGACGCAATTCGGGGTGGGCTGCAGGTGACTGTGTACGTTGTAGTGTTTCCCCACTGTTTTCTACATGCTTTAGTAGCGTTTTTATCTTTTATGTGCCTGTTAGTCGCACGATCCTATCACACATTCCACTTGAGTGGCTCCAATGGATGTTGCTTCCCTAGCGCGTGTAACACACATTGCAATAAAAATGCAGTTAACATGCACCTTTTGGGCTGCCGCGGCCATAGAGCACACTGTTGTGATAGTTGCCTTAATTCTTTATGTCTTCTCCCAGGAAACGTTATTTTATCTGTTGCAAGCGATGTGCCTCATCCCATAAGAACATAACATAACAGCACAAAAACATCAGAAATGCCAGTGGTTCCCAACCCAGTCCTTGGGTACCTCCAGGCCAGTCAGGTTTTTAGGATATCCACAATGAATAAGCATGAGATAGATCTGCATACAATGGAAGCAGTGCATGCAGATCTATCTCATGCATATTCATTGTGGATACCCTGAAAATCTGACTGGCTTATGGGTACCCGAGAACTGGGTGGGAACCACAGCCATACTGGGTCAGACCAAGGTCCATCAAACCCAGTATCCTGTTTCCAACAGTGGCCAATCCAGGTCACAAGTACCTGGCAGAGTCCAAAAAGGCACATAGGTTCCACAATGCTGGTCCCAGGGCAAACAGTGGATTTCCCAGGCACTCTTTAATAATGGTTTACAGACCTTTCCTCCAGGAACTTGTCCAAACCTGTTTTAAACCCATCTACACTGACAGCTTTTACTACATTCTCTGGTACCGAATTCCAGAGTTTGATTATGCATTCAATGAAAAAATATTCCTTATCGTTTCTCCGGGCCAGTCCAGGGAACGGTAGGGTTGTCAATCCCCTTCAGCAGCTGAGGACTGAAAAACTTAAAGTTTTGCTGACTGCTTAAGCCACTCCCCCTCGTGTCAGTACTCCAGTCTTTCAGTCCTCAGCAGCTGAACTGGACGTCGAAGCTGATCTTCTCCCTCAAGTTGATTGTTAGTCTTTGTTTCTTTCACTAGCTTTCAGCAGCAGTTTAGCTCTAGCTGAGCTATTTAAACTGCTTTATTTCCCTGGCATAATTAAAAAAAAAAAAAAAAAGAGATTATTATCAGGTAATGGAATCGGACTTGAGCTGTGTTGAACAGCAGCAGGAAGGACAGAGCCTGTCTTTCTTCCGGTCCTTGACGGCTGCAGAGATGGTTTTGTTGGAGCTGGGAGCCCCGGTTACCACCTCTCTGCGTTGGTCAGCTGCGAGTTCCTTAGTCCCGCTGGCAGCGGGGGAGCGGGAGCGCGGCAGAGCAGGCCTGCACTCAGGTGGGTGTATTAGCTGTGAGTGGAGCTCTGGTGCAGTTCGCGGGCTGCGTGCGTGGCACCAAGCGGCTAGGGGAGACCAGCGCGAAGCGGAAGGTGCGCCTTCGGCGTTCTTTTTTGGGTACCGCGTGTGCGGTGGAAGCCAGGGAGCTGTTTCTGAAGCGGCAGTTCTTGCTTGCTTTCATGGAAGGGAAGCCTTTAAACGACGCAGAGAGGCCGCTGGTCTCTGCTGAAATGGCGGGAACGTCGGCCATTTTGGGGGAGCCCGCCGGTCTTCCCGCGGGACATCATAAGCAGGGCAAAAGAAAAGCGAAAATCAGATAGGGGCTCTGCTTCTGCAAAGACGGCTCCTGCGATTCAGGAGGATTTGAAGGCCTTATTTTCTCCCGATTTTATCTTGGCCTTGCATAAGGCTTATTTGTTAAAATCCTCACAGGCGACCAGTGGCTCCCCAAGTTCCCAGCTCTTGGATATGGGCTCCACTAGCTCGGGGGGGATGGACCCGGGTGAGGGGTCTTCCCAACAGCTGCAAGGTACTGGATCAGGCATAGAGAGCTGCGAACCTCATTTCTCAGTCCCTCAAGGGTTGGAGGAAGGAGAAATTCTTTCAGAGGCGGCTTTTGACCCTTGGGCTGGGGAGCTCGAAGAGGGCGAGCTTGCTCTGGGCGAAGACCCTAATGTCTTTAGGGTTTTTCGCAAGGAAGAGTTGGGAGCGCTAATCTCGCAGTCGCTGGCGGCCTTAAATCTGCCGTTGCCTACAGTGTCGCAAGACCCTCTGGAAGATCCGTTATTACAGGGATTCAAAGCAGAGCAGAAGTGTTTTCCGGTGCACCGTGTAATCAAGCAGATGATAGAGTCAGAGTGGGAGTTCCCCGAGGCGACTCTGAGGGGTAGTCTGTCGGAGCTCCCCCTTGTGGCCTGGCAGTAGCCTAGGGGTAAGAGGGCGCCCCGATCGTCCTTTGTATTAGAATTAGCCTATTCGCATGTAGTTGTATCTGGATAGATTAGAGCCGAGATCAAAGGTCACAGGAAATTTCATTTTATTTAGGAAATAAGGTTCTACTTGACCAAATCAAATTCTTTGGTAAGGAATTTGAATACTACAAACAAAAGTAATCAGGATGCTTCTCCATTCATAAACATAAGCCTTATCACACAGTCCTTGGCTTGGCCTTGCTTCTGCGGCTTAGTTTAAACACATATTCACAAAAGGTAATCCTTTACAAACAGCAATCTGTTCTCTGGTCCCCAGGAGGCAGTACAGTACTTCACTGTTACTTTCACAGCTTTGCATAGCACTAATTCCCTGGTCCACCAACAGGCTTTAAAACTCAGTACATTTCTCTCCAAGATACTTTCAAACTTTTAGCTCACTCATGGCTCCATTAATCTTGCAGCTTTATCAGACCAGCATTCATTAATTTGCCTGGCTAAAAGTTATGGGCTTTAGCAAAGAATATTCTCATTCAGAACTTCTGGGTTTTTCTCCAGTTACTTTAAAAACCCTTTCAGGTTCTTATTCCTCTCTGGCACAAAGAGAACATTCAAACTCCATATCAGAAGCCTCACTTTCATTGTAAGTATCTCCCAGTTCCATCTCCTCTCCACTGGACTCTCTCAGAGACTTGTTCTCCACAGCGTCTGCCTGAGGAGCCTTCACATGCTGCAAACCTTTTATCAGCTGCTCCCAATTAGACTTCTCACTACGGGAGGTTGTGGGGGAAGGGCAGGAAAAGGCTTCCCTATTCAAAAGCTTTTTAAGGGCTTGTAAAGGGCTCACCTTGCCAGCAGTGTAGTGTCCCGTTGTAGGCTCAGCTAGAGACGTACCCTTGCTTCCAGGTTCTCTCAGGAATACTCTACTCCTCTGCTTCCCAACAGTAGCTTGGTTAAAACCCACTTTTCCAGGCCTCACATCAGCTGCAGGTTTCCTGTCAGCTGAGCTGTGCTCCAGGCTGGAACTGTCCCTGTACTGTCTGCAGGAGGTATTTCCTTTAAACCTTCCAGTAAGGTCTCTGCCCCTCAGCTCTGTCCTCAGAGGCTCCTTACACTGAGAATGGCCAGTCCACCAGCATTTAGAAAATATCTCTTCCTCAGAAGAGTCTTCCCCTGGGCTTTGCTCTGACCTTCTCTCCTCTCTGTTCCTGTCTCTGTTCAGCTTCCTCCGTCCCACCGATGCTGCAACAACTCCTGAGGTTGAATCTGAATCTCTGTCTGTGTCTGCTTCTTCTCTGTCTCTCCTTAGATGTGGAGCTGCGTTTCTCCCTCCGTTTCTCCTTGAATGTGGAACTGTGCCTGGGTCTCCGTTCTCCTTCCTCTTGTGAGTGAAACTTCCCTGCTTAAATGTTTGGGGCTGTCCTATGGCTCTCGACTCCGCCCCCAAACCTCTCCCATCACCTCCCTCGGTTTCCATGGGAACTGGGTGTGTCTTTGGCTCTACACTCTTGTGCAGGGAATCTTTGGCTTTGTTTAGAGTGTTAACCCTTGCTGTGCCTGCAGTTCTTTTGGGTTCAGGAAAAAAGGACTGTTTTTCTTCTCTTTTTCTCCATTCTAAACCTGCTTCTCCACCACAAGTCGTGCCTTGGGTCGTCTCTACCCGGTCCCACAGGAAGAGAGGGAGTTGTTGAAGATGCCTAAGGCCTTGGTGGCTGCGGTGACCAAAAAGACCACTATTCCAGTGGAAGGTGGAGCGGCACTTAAGGATCTGCAGGATCGCAAGCTGGAGGCTTTACTGAAGCAGGCCTTTGATGCTAGTGCGCTTGCCCTACAGGCGTCCGTTTGTGGAGCCTATGTGTCGAGAGCTTCAATTTGTTGGCTCCAAGGGGATTCCGCTGCGGATGCAGGGGAAGCTACGGCCGCTGAGGGTGGTAAGTTGGAATCAGCGGCTGCTTACCTAGCAGATGCCTTCTATGATTTGGTTAGAATCTCAGCGAAGTCCATGGCGTCGCTGATAGCGGCTAGGCATTTCCTGTGGCTGCAGAATTGGGCAGCGGACGCTTCTTCTAAGTCACGGCTCAGTAAGCTGCCTTATAAGGGTAAGCTGCTCTTTGGGGAGGCCTTGGAAAAGATTGTTAAGGATCTCGGGGACTCCAAGGGGGGTCGGTTGCCCAAGGATCGGCCCAAGGTTCCCAGAGCGGGACCGGTACAACGTGGGCAAGGTAGAGAGGCTCGAAGATTTCGAGGAGCGCGCTTTGCTTCTTATTCCAGAGGTCGCTTTGGTGCTAGAGGTCAGTCCTTTCGAGGTGCTAGAGGGTTCGGCAGACCTTATTTCAACACCCAGCAGGGCACTCCTAAAAAGGGGCAATGAAGGTCAGCTGGCCCAGGCAGAAATTCCCGTGGGAGGCCGTGTGCGGGAATTTCTTGCAGCCTGGGCCGCGATCACTACCGACAAATGGGTACTAGAAATCATTCGAGACGGCTATGCGCTGGAGTTCGCTCACCAGTTGGGGGACACCTTCGTGGCTTTGCCGTGTGATCCGGGGCCAAAGAGACAAGCCATAGAGACCATGCTGGGCCGTCTGTTACGGCTGCAGGCGGTCGTGCCGGTACCCCCCGACCAATACGGATTAGGTCGATACTCGATTTATTTTGTGGTTCCCAAAAAGGAGGGATCCTTTCAGCCAATTCTCGACCTCAAGCATGTGAATCGCGCGTGAAGAGTGCCTCATTTTCGGATGGAGACGCTGCGAGCGGTTATACGAGCGGTGCGCCCGGGGGAGCTGCTCTCGGCTATAGATCTCACGGAAGCTACTTGCACATTCCGATCAGAGAGGATCATCAGCGGTTTTTGAGGTTTGCCGTGCCTATGGGGCAATTTCAGTTCTGAGCCCTGCCCTTTGGTCTGGCAACGGTGCCGCGGACCTTCACAAAGGTTATGGTGGTAGTGGTGGCGGCGTTGCGAAAGGACGGGATAAGGGTCCTTTCTTACCTGGACGACTGGTTGAACAGGGCCGGGTCCTGGGAGGATGCTCTTATGGCAACGTCTCGGGTTGTTCAGGTGCTGGAACAACTCGGGTGGGTAATAAACCGCGTCAAGAGTCAGCTACAGCCAGTGCGGTGGCTTGTTTACCTCGGAGCTTTGTTTGACACGGAAGTGGGCTCCGTATTCCTTCCCAAGGTCAGGGTAGAGAAGATCTTGGCTCAGGTGCGAGCGTTCTTGCGGCTAGAAGCTCCTTTGGCCTGGAGGTATCTTCAGCTCTTGGGGTCCATGGCGGCCGCCTTGGATCTCGTGCCATGGGCAAGAGCGCGCATGCGTCCGCTGCAGCGGGCCTTGCTGTCCAGATGGTCGCCGCAACATCATCCGCTCACACAGAAATTATTCTGTCCGGAGTTGGTCTGCAGCAGTCTGCTTTGGTGGTTGGATGCGAGTCATCTTCGGGCAGGGATTCCCTTGCAGGATCCGGACTGGATACTAGTGACAACAGACACCAGCCTGTCAGGCTGGAGGGCTCATTGCCAGGCTCAGGTAGCACAGGGACTCTGGTCCGCGGAGGAAAGCTCGTGATCCATCAATCGGTTGGAAGGGTGTGGCGCTCCAGCACTTCGAGTTCTTGCTCAAGGGGAAAGCGGTTCGGGTTTTCTCCGATAATTTGGTCACGGTGTCCTATATCAATCGGCAGGGGGGAACCGGCAGTGTACCCCTGTTGGAAGAGAGCCAGGAGTTGATGCTCTGGGCGGAGTCGCAACTGTTAGCGTTGTCGGCGGCTCATGTCGCAGGGAAGAACAATGTGCAGGCCGATTTTCTCTGTCGCAATGTTCTCGATCCCGGGGAGTAGGAACTCAACACGGCGGTGTTTCACAACATCACAGAGCGCTGGGGGCAGCTGGTGATGGATCTGATGGCTACGCTACACAATGCCAAGGCGCCTCGATTTTTCAGTCAACGCAGGGAGCACATGTCCGAGGGTCTGGATGGTTTGGTCCAGCTTTGGCCGGCGGGCCAACTGCTGTATGTGTTTCCTCCTTGGCCGATGATCGGTCAGGTGGTTTAGCGGATAACAGTGCACGCCGGGAAGGTGATTCTCATAGCTCCGGATTGGCCCAGGCGGCCTTGGTACGCGGACCTGGTGCGGCTCTTGATAGATGCTCCTTGGTGGCTGCCCGATCGGATGAATCTGCTGGCCCAGGGTACCGTGCTGATGCCGCAGGTCTGTTGCTTCTTGCTTACGGCTTGGCTCTTGAAGGGGACAGGCTGAGAAGGAAAGGCTATCCCGAGTCGATGGTGGCCACTATGCTGCAGTCAAAAAAGAGATCGTCTTCGCTAGCGTACGTCAGAGTCTGGAGAGTTTTTGAAACTTGGTGTGTTCAGCGGGACGTTAGGCCTTTGAAGGCGGCATTGCCAGGGCTGCTATTTTTTCTGCAGACCGGTCTGGAAAAGGGGTTAACGTACAGCACTCTCAAGGTTCATTTGGCGGCTCTGTCTTGTTACAGGGGATCTGTGCAGGGTCGCAACTTGGCAGCTCATGGGGATGTGCAGCGCTTCTTTCGAGCGGCCAAGCTCATCCGGCCTCCGGTGCGGAAGGTGGTGCCGCCGTGGGATTTGAACATCGTTCTGGAAGCCTTAACGAAACCGCCCTTTGAGCCGGCGTCGTCTGTAGGTTTGAGGGAACTGTCGTGGAAAACGGCATTCCTGGTGGCGTTGTGTTCGGCGAGGAGGATTTCGGATTTGCAGGCACTCTCGTGCCGGGAGCCGTATCTTCTATTTTTGCCGGAAAAGGTGGTTTTGCGGACGGTACCCTCGTTTCTTCCGAAGGTGGTGTCATCTTTTCATGTAAATCAGACGGTGGTGCTGCCTCTTTTTTCTGATCTTTCGGGCTCTCCAATGGATCGCTCTTTGAAGAAGTTGGGTCTAGGACGCGTTTTGTGGAGGTATCTCAAGGCCACTACATCATTTCGCAAGTCCGATAGGTTATTCGTAATTTTTGCAGGTCCCAGCAAAGGTAAGATGGCTATGAAAGCTTCCATTGCTCGCTGGATGAAGCAGGCGATAGGAGCGGCGTATGTGGCCACGGGGCAGTCGCCTCCGGAGGGTCTCAAGGCTCATTCCACGCAAAGTCAAGCGGCGTCTTGGGCAGAATTTGCGTTGGTACCTCCGGTGGAGATTTGTAGGGCCGCAACTTGGTCCTCGCTGCATACCTTTGCTAAACACTATAGGCTGGATGTTCACGCCAGAGAGGATGCTAGGTTTGGGGCCTCGGCCGTGGTGGTGGGGCTCGCGGGTCCCTCCCATGTTTAGGTACTGCTTTGGTACTGCCCTACCGTTCCCTGGACTGGCCCAGAGAAACGATAAGGAAGATGAAATTAGACCTTAGCTGCTAATTGTCTTTCCTTGTGTTCTCTCCGGGCCAGTCCAGGGCCCACCCGAGCTTTTTAGTGGACTTTGGATCCGCAGTCTGTGCGTCTACCTGGGTGCAGGAGCATTTTCGGATGCTTAACAGAAGAAAAAAAAAAGAAGGAGATAAAGAGGAAATGAGTATGCTACAGCAGGCCAATTACAAATCTTTGTCAAACCTATTTCAGAGGGTCACATGCGCTTCGCATGTGCGCGCCTCTGCTGGGGAAGTATGCAGTTTTGGTAGCGTTTTGGTTTCATTTGTTGAGTTTGGTTACTAGTTGTAGGTGGAGCTGCTTTAGCAGGAGAAGACTGGAGTACTGACACGAGGGGGAGTGGCTTAAGCAGTAAGCAAAGATTTAAGTTTTTCAGTCCTCAGCTGCTGAAGGGGATTGACAACCCTACCGTTCCCTGGACTGGCCCGGAGAGAACTCGAGGAAAGACAATTAGCAGGTAAGGTCTAATTTCATCTTTTCTCTTACTAATCTTAAAAGGGTTACATTGTAATTTAGAAACATAGAAAAACGATGACAGAAAAAGACCAAATGGCCTATCTAGTCTGTCCTTCCATATCAATAACTACAACAGTCCCTTTTTTTCCTTTAGAGATCCTCTGTGTTTGTCCCATGCTTTTTTTGAATTCAGATACTGTCCTCATCTCTACCACCAACAACAACAAAGCAGATGACCACGTGACCAATAAGATCCCAATCCAAAAACTGTGGTATAAAGGAAGGAAAACTTTATTTCATATATTCCTTACACCATATCGCCCGACACAGGCCGTGTTTCGAAATCTCTTCATCAGGTGGAATCTGGTGTACTACATGTATAAAAACATATATAATATTAAAAAAGTAATAAAAACAAAGGCACAACCCATTGGACATATTGTACCATTCTACCTATATAACCAAAATAAAATAAAATATAATCATTTGTAAACAAATTAAGAAACGATACTTAAAAACATGCATATTAATTACCATACGTTAAATTAAAAACCTTTTAACCTTAAAATACTAAAACGCCATTAATACAAACACATAGACATAAAAATAACATGCATATTGTCACACCCTGGGCCACCTGTAGCGTTTAGCGTACTGGCTGGGCTGCAGGGGGACCTTTTATTGAAAGGTTGTAGTTGGGCTCCTTTGCAATAAGGTAGTTGAGGCACAAGTGGTCAAGGTCAAGACAGGGTTTTATTTCCCCTCCCGGGGACGGATTCCAAACACAGGTAATAAAGAAACATAAGCCATACACTCTGGCAAAAAGGATAGGATAAAGTAAAGTCTTGTGCTTTTAAACAGGCAGTTAAATTACTTCCACAACTGTATCTCTTCAGCACAGTGAAATCACATCACTTAATACAGCCAATGAACAGTCCATCTGATTGTCAGATAATTCTGCTTCTGGTGGATCAATTATCATTGATTCAATCTGACTATCATCTGTACCACTCTGCTGCTGCCTATAGAGTGTTGGCAGATTATTCTCCTCTGCCAGCTCTCGTGACCTCCCTACTATCTCTTCTAGCAGGTAAGGGTCTGTATCACCATATCTTGGCATATAATTATAATGAGAGTTATGTCCCTTATAACTCCTACGTGAGAAAGTCTTATATCCAGCTTTACATTAGCTAATTGGCCTACCTTCAGGGTTTGAGGCAAGAGAAAGTCTGTGCACTGCTCCTTTTAGAAGGGGTTTAAACCT
Organism: Ichthyophis bannanicus; assembly: GCA_033557465.1. NCBI lineage: Eukaryota > Metazoa > Chordata > Amphibia > Gymnophiona > Ichthyophiidae > Ichthyophis > Ichthyophis bannanicus. Next base: position 248,351,187 of record CM066044.1, read on the forward strand.
TAGAGGCTTTTCTCTACGTTCAGGCTGCTCAGCACCCTCTTCCAACATACAAATGTCTGGCACCGTATATTCTCCCTTTCTTGAAGCTTGCAAATACTTTCCAGTTATCCTGACTGGTACTTTCTCCTTGTGAATGCCTTCACCATAAGGAATCGGTTTTGAGGTTTGGTTAAAAGGTTTCTGTGCCTTTCTCCTCCAATTAACTCTATCAGCTGTTAGCTGCCTTTCTCTTTCCCATTCAGAATCAGAGTCACACATGTAAGTTTTCCTACCAGCCCAGGGCAGACGTTGCTTTCCAGATTCAGACCTCAGCTTGCACACAGACTCCAGCTGGTTCTGATTCACCATGTCTTTCCTGCTTCCTGTTGCTGGCTTCTCTGAATTGTCTGAGCTGCTTTCTCTGGAGCTACCGAAGCCAAAGCTACTGCTCCTCCTACTGCCACTGCTCTTCAACTCTAGTGAACGTCCCTTATACGTTTGCTGAGGCTCTAATCCAGCCCTTCCCCCTCCCAGGTGAAAGCTATTAGAGCTATGAGCTGGGGATTGCTTATCAGCTGTGCGGGGTTCTTTCTCTCGTGGCTGGGAATGTTTGTGTTGCTCTTGACAACTGGGTGTCCTGATATCTTCCTTCCTGCTAGAAACAGCCCTATTGCTCATAGGTTCCTCTGTTTTTCTATCACAGGATATCTTTTCCCCATTACATATCCCCCCTCTTAAGATATTACAGGCTGCGGCTCCCTGAGTCTGCCAGCATGTAATCTTACTTCTGTGAGGTGAACCACCTACCACTTTGACCAACCTTACGGTGGCCATTCTGTCTTGCCAAGGTTTTAACAGATTTACGTGATATACTTGTCATCGCCCTTGGTCATTCTCCACTTATAGGAGACGGGCCCGACCTTTTCCACCACTGTGTAGGGTCCTTTCCATCTGGATTCAAATTTGGGACCAACCTCTGCTACCAGGACTAAAACCTTATCCCCGACTTCTAATTGTCGTGTCTTGGTTCCCCGATCATAATAGTGTTTCTGCCTGCGCTGGCTAGCCTGCAGATTATCTATTGACACTCGGGAGGTCCTTTCTAGGCGGCTCCTAAGATTCCTAAGAGATTTGGATACCCCTATTTCTGTTTCATCAGGTTTGCCCCATTGTTCCCCTAGGATATCCACTATTTTAACAATGGGTTCTATAATGTCCATCACTAACCTACGGACTGAGGTTGAACCAATAGGCGTCGATACCGTGGGTACCGGTTTTGACTTACTAGCTATGCCTAGTCGGCAAACGGGACAAGACTCGCAATAGCGGGCTGTCTCCCTGAGAACGCCAGGCCAATAAAACCGGGCCAATATCTGGTCCAATGTCCTCTGTATATCTTTATGGCAACCAACAGGAAGGTCATGTGCCACTTTCAGGACTACCACCTTAAAGGTAGCGGGCACGACCAACTGTTTTCTTACGGTGCCTATCCGCGGTTCTGTACTTTCCGTGTACAATATTCCATCCTCTAAAAAGAACCTAGGCAAAATAGTCCTACTCTCTCGGGCATACTCAAAGGCTCTCTTTAGTGCTGGGTCATCCCTCTGCTCTCTAGGGAAGGAAGGAAATTTACGGACAAGTTCTGCTGGGACCCAGGGCAACCCCTTCCCGGCCTCCAGTTCTGCCCTTGCTTGCGACCTATGCCTTTGCTCATGTCGCTTTTCAGCCTTTCCTTTCTTCTTTTTAGAGGGTATGTTTACCAAATCCTCATGAGAGGGAAGTATACCTTGTACCTCCTCTCTTTCTTCATTCTCACCTCCTTGTGGTTCTTCCTCACCCTCAGGAGCTTCAGTTTCCCCCTCTCTTTCTTCATTCTCACCTCCTTGGGGTTCTTCCTCACCCTCAGGAGCTTCAGTTTCCCCCTCTACTGGCCTAACCTCTGTTACAGGAACTTTTGCTTGGGACCTGGTTGCAACTAGGCCTATTCTTTCAGCTAAACCTTTCCTTAGCTCTTTTTGAAAGGGAGGCCAATCTCTGCCTAAAACAAGGTCGCGAGGAAGTCGTGGTATGACTGCCACGCGTACTTCCCCCATCAATCCCTAAGCCTGTTATGGATACTTTATGCACAGGATAGTATGGCGCTGATCCGTGAACACAACTCACTTGTACTTTTCCCTCTGCTTGGCTCCGGGCGGATTGGTCACGGTCAGAGATGGTCTTCCATAACTTCTGGGAGACCATACTCTGGTCTGTGCTGGAGTCCAGCAGGGCCAGAGTTTCTACCCCTTCTACACAGACCTTAAGGAGAAATCCCTCCTCTAGGGGTTTCTTCTTCCCTGATATTAAGGCAGTGCGTATGGTGCAATCCTTACGTATGTGTCCTAGCTGACCACAATTATAACATTTTCTCTTAAGAAATTTGTTTGCATTTTGGTCACACATTTCTCTCCTAGAGGTTTTTTCTAAGCCCTATAGCTTACCAATGCCAGCTACTTTTAATACCTTGTCCTTTGAGGTTCCGGCTAACTCTGCCTCAAAGTATCTTTCTGAGAGTTCAGCCGCTTCCTCAGTGGAACTGCATTTTTGGAGCACTATAAATGCTTTTACCTCAGGCGGTACAGCCTCAAGGAATTGCTCCATAATTATAGTATCTATCACCGACTCTATTGTTCTCCTCTCAGGAGTGAGCCATTTCAGCGCTAGACCCTTTAGACGCTGAAACAGTGCCTTCGGTGTTTCCATAGGCCTAAGCCTAGCCTCCCTGAATAAACGCCTGTAGTGCAGGGGCGTTAAACCTAGCCTGTCTCTTACAGCATTTCTTATATTCAGGTAATTGGACGCCTGATCAGCGGGTAATGCTTTGTACGCTGCTAATGCCTCCCCTGATAGAGTCATAGCAAAGCGGACAGCCCACTGGTCAGCTGGCCATTTAGCTGATTCTGCTATTTTCTCAAACGCATCAGCAAAATCATCAAAATTCTCATTATCTTTAAATTGTCCCAGTGCTAAGGCACCACAATTATTGAGTCCTACCCCCACTTGTACTGAGGGACTAGTCTCCTCTTTGTCCATATTTTTCTTCAGCAGAGCTCCCAGTAGTTCCAACAATGGCTGCTGCTGAGCATTCATGGCTGCTACAGTTCTCTCCTGGATCCCTTGGGCCAGCTCACTCTGGGTCCTCCACTGGGCCTCCATCCAGCTTTTTACATCCTGGGGATCCATCAGGTTTGCTGTATCTGCAAAGACAAAAACAACAAAAGGCCCACCAAGTGCGGTACCAACAGAAATTCTATGCCTCCCACCTATAGCACAGAAATGGATACTTCCTCACAGATCCTTTTACACCCGTGCCCCCTCACTTATACCTGAGCACAGTGCAGGATCTTGCCTTGAGAAAGATCTCCTGGGTGGCTCCAAGTCAGGTCTGGATCCGTAGTCCGGTCCGGTTTCTCTCCTTTCCTCAGGATAGCCGAACTTCTCCTGATTTTCAGGTAATCCTTATCCTTGGTACTGTCCTTTTTACTGTGGTTTTTTTTTAAAATCCGAAATACTACGCCATCTTCCTGTCACACCCTGGGCCGCCTGTAGCGTTTAGCGTACTGGCTGGGCTGCAGGGGGACCTTTTATTGAAAGGTTGTAGTTGGGCTCCTTTGCAATAAGGTAGTTGAGGCACAAGTGGTCAAGGTCAAGACAGGGTTTTATTTCCCCTCCCGGGAACGGATTCCAAACACAGGTAATAAAGAAACATAAGCCATACACTCTGGCAAAAAGGATAGGATAAAGTAAAGTCTTGTGCTTTTAAACAGGCAGTTAAATTACTTCCACAACTGTATCTCTTCAGCACAGTGAAATCACATCACTTAATACAGCCAATGAACAGTCCATCTGATTGTCAGATAATTCTGCTTCTGGTGGATCAATTATCATTGATTCAATCTGACTATCATCTGTACCACTCTGCTGCTGCCTATAGAGTGTTGGCAGATTATTCTCCTCTGCCAGCTCTCGTGACCTCCCTACTATCTCTTCTAGCAGGTAAGGGTCTGTATCACCATATCTTGGCATATAATTATAATGAGAGTTATGTCCCTTATAACTCCTACGTGAGAAAGTCTTATATCCAGCTTTACATTGGCCAATTGGCCTACCTTCAGGGTTTGAGGCAAGAGAAAGTCTGTGCACTGCTCCTTTTAGAAGGGGTTTAAACCTTAGAGGCTTTTCTCTACGTTCAGGCTGCTCAGCACCCTCTTCCAACATACAAATGTCTGGCACCGTATATTCTCCCTTTCTTGAAGCTTGCAAATACTTTCCAGTTATCCTGACTGGTACTTTCTCCTTGTGAATGCCTTCACCATAAGGAATCGGTTTTGAGGTTTGGTTAAAAGGTTTCTGTGCCTTTCTCCTCCAATTAACTCTATCAGCTGTTAGCTGCCTTTCTCTTTCCCATTCAGAATCAGAGTCACACATGTAAGTTTTCCTACCAGCCCAGGGCAGACGTTGCTTTCCAGATTCAGACCTCAGCTTGCACACAGACTCCAGCTGGTTCTGATTCACCACGTCTTTCCTGCTTCCGGCTTCTCTGAATTGTCTGAGCTGCTTTCTCTGGAGCTACCGAAGCCAAAGCTACTGCTCCTCCTACTGCCACTGCTCTTCAACTCTAGTGAACGTCCCTTATACGTTTGCTGAGGCTCTAATCCAGCCCTTCCCCCTTCCAGGTGAAAGCTATTAGAGCTATGAGCTGGGGATTGCTTATCAGCTGTGCGGGGTTCTTTCCCTCGTGGCTGGGAATGTTTGTGTTGCTCTTGACAACTGGGTGTCCTGATATCTTCCTTCCTGCTAGAAACAGCCCTATTGCTCATAGGTTCCTCTGTTTTTCTATCACAGGATATCTTTTCCCCATTACAATATATATATACAATGTGTATACAATAAATAATTAAATTGTATACACAAAAAATGACCCATCAGAAATATCTCATATAATTGAAAGGGTGAGTAACCATTCTATACCTCAATGTCTCTATTGCCAGTTAGACTTGACTGTATTAATCTTGTGCTACAGGGAAAAGGAAGAGTATCAATAAATCTTATATATATATCAACGTCATGATAACAGGAGCAGGAGTGAATGCATATAATGTGGGCTAGTATTGCAATCCGATATCATTGATGATATCCTATTAGCAAACAGCCAAACCATCCGCTTAGGAATCGCAATAGTATTGTAATCAATAACAATTACCAATATAAGTAATGGTCTTCAATTTTCAAAAATCAAGTCAAAGCTAAAAACCTGATTAAAAATTAAAATCTAAATGTCTAAATATTTTTAAATATATTCATTTTGTAAAACATTGGCTGTTAAGAAACTAAACAATCAGACCTGAACACTTCATTTCCAATGTCATTGCCAATGCGTTTAAAACCAAAAGGCTTCCTTCTCGACTACAATCCGCCTTCATACGTAGAAGCCTTCATACATCACTAGAAAATATTAAAATCATTTCGATATTTACAGAACTATTATTTAAACAATTAGGTTATAATAAACCAAAATAAAATAAAATTGATATTCCAATTACACCCGCATAAGGCAACTTAGAGTGGAGGAGTAGCCTAGTGGTTAGAACACTGGCTTGGTAACCAAGCAACCAGGGTTCAATTCCCACTAGCACTCCTTGTGGCCTTGGGCAAGTCACTTAACCCTCCACTGCCTCAGAAGAAAGGCCTGGCAATCTACTTCCAGTGACACTGCCAAGAAAACCCAGGAGCTTCTGGATCACCAGGAGTCAGGACTGACTCAAAGGCACACAATGCATGCATGCAAGGCAACTTAACCCCTATGTAAGCTTTTAGCTCATCGGCTGTCAATAATTCAAAGCCTAAGAATCTTTAATGCCTAAAAATTAAAAAATTTAGAACTCACAGGTTACTAAACGCACTAGCCACCTATCCCACATAAATGATGCTTATCAACCTGCCTTATTGGCAATATTAAAACATCATTGTACATGTCCATATCTAACTTTCCACTAAGAGGTCGGCAGCGATCGTATAAATATCTAAAAATAACTCTACATAACGATCCTGTCAATCGTTTTAAAAATTTCGTTTTACCCTTTTTTTTTACCAAACAAATTACTCACTTATAAATAAGTCCCAAGACTATGAGCACCATATATTAGTATAAGAAAACCTTCGGATGTATGCACTTAATTGTATTTTATATACCGCCGTTATCTTGCAAAAAGACCCAATAATACATTTTTCACCTGAAAGTTTCACATGGAGTGCTGGATCTGCGTGACACCATGAGATGCAAAAGCTATCTGCCAGAGCAATATAGCAATATAACACAATATCATAATATAATAATATAACAATATAGCACAAAACAAATGGAAGCATCAAAACGACTGAACACCAGTGAAGGCCTACATCCACTTTTAACCTTGCACATCGCCCAACAGAGAGACCACTGCTAAGACCCCATCCTCAGGCGGGAATAAGGACTAAACTGGAGTCACTCAAGGAACCATAATTACCAGGTAAGTGTAATAACTATTTCATTATCATTCCTCCAGTTTAGTCCTCAACCTTTGGGATGTATCAGAGCAGTAATCATTGGGAGGGACCTTTCCAGCCGGATCTCAACACCGCCTCCCTGAAAACGGCATCCTTAGCCGCCAGAACATCTATGTGATAGTGCTTACTGAAAGTATGGAGAGACAACCAAAATGCCTCCCTATAGATGTCCACTGACTGAACCAAACTCTGCTCTGTCCAAGAACACGCTTGCACTCTGGTAGAGTGAGCTCGTAAGCTCCCTGGGACTGTATGGTCCCGTAGAAGATAAACCGACGCACTCGCCACTCCAATTCATCCAGAAATGGACTCCTTCGCCGCCGCTTCCCTTTGCGGGGCCCTCCGAACACCCTGAAGAGAGACAATCCGCTTTGTGAAAGTTTCTGAAACCTTTAAACACTGCCTTAGCGCTCTCTTGATGTCCAAACCGCGCAAGCTATGGTTCAATACCCTCCCCTCTGCCGCACCTAGCACTGGAAGAGAGACCATTTTAGTTAGGTGAACATAGAAACCACCTTTGGCAACAACGACGGAACCAGCCGCCAGGAGACAGACAAAAACTGATTCCTGACAGTTCAATGCCTGCAACTCTGAAAATCGCCTCTCTGAACAGATGACCATCAAACATACCGTATTCAAGGCAAAACCCTTAACCTACGCCTGTTGCAAGGGCCCCAAAGGCGCGCTAGCTAATGCTCCTAAAACCAACTTGAGCTTCCCTGGTGGAATTAATGTCCTACGAGAAGGCTACAGTCTGGTAACTGCCTGAGAAAGCGTACCACATTGACCTGTGCATGAGAACCACTCCCTGTCCTTTGCCCCTATAGCAAGACAGAGCTGCTAACTGAACTCTCCAGGACCTGCCTTTACCAAACCTGTCCTGCAGAAAACTTAATACCAAGGGAACTGACACTGTTGTCGCGCGAGCGCCCCTCCTCAAAGATGCGCCATATATGCACATATGCTAGGGATGTAGACTGTATTTTTTTTTTTTGCGGCAAGATGGCAAAGACTGCTGCCAAGCAACTCTTTTTCCGTAAGCTTGCCCTTTCAATGGCCACACTGTAAGCGAAAACCGATGCACCTGAGGCATTCGAAGGGAACTCTTTAGCAACAGAATCTCCAATGTTGGAAACCTCCATGGATTCCCGTCGAGCAGCCGTATGAGGCAGGCATACCACGGGTGCCTCGGCCAGCCCGAGGCCCCCGACCACACGTTTCCCCGAAGCTCTTCGATACATAGAACCACTCAACCTATGAGTGCCCCTGGTGGAAAGACATAGAAAAGACCGGAAAACGGCTGCCGTTGAAACAGTGCGCCGATGCCTTCCGACCCTTTTTCGCGTTGTCCGCTGAAGAAGCGACCCGTTTACGCAGAGTGAAACGCCACCATGAGGTCCATTATTGGCTGTCCCCATATGCGACCAATCTGTGTGAACACCTTCGTATGCCACTCCCATTCTTCGGCATCTACTTGGACCCAGCTGAGGAAATCCGCCATCACAATGTCCTTACCTGCAACCTGCTCCACCAAAAACGCTGGCAGCCAAAGCTCTATCCACATACAGAGACCCTCTGCCGCGGCCTCTATGGCCACACTTCCATTCTGCCCTGCCGATTGATGTAGGCCATCACCGCGGAGTTGTCGGACAGTACTCGCACTGCTCGACCTGTCACCGTAGCTTCAAACGCCTACAATGCCCGGTGTATTGCTCGCAGTTCCAGTCGGTTGATTGACCACTGGGTCTCCTGTGTACTCCAAGAGCCTTGCGCGAAACAAACTCCGAACATAGCGGAGTTTAACAAAGGTTTTGGCCAAGCTCCCGGAGGAAAGGTCCATAACCTTTTATTAGAGAGAAGCTGGAAAATTATTATTATTTTTTTTAATACCAACTTTCACCAATTCAAGATGTTCTACAGGGCACACAACCCAGCAGAGTGTCACATCTGTTGTACATGCAACGGAACCTGTAAAATATGAGCATACATGAATCCACCGCTTGCCCTGATACAAGCATTGAGTAGCCTAGTTGTCTTTTTGGAAACCAGCCAGGTCCTTAAGACCTGGATTGGCTACCCTAGGAAACAGGATACTGGACCTGAAAGACCTTGGTCTGACCCAGTATGGCATTTCTCGTATCCTTATGAACGGAACACCTCCCCAAGGTCTCTGCCTTGGAAGTAACAGGCTGCGCCTGGCCCTATGGCCCTGTGGCTAGCTCACACGGAACAGTGCGGCCTAGTGGTTGAGGCAAGTTGCCAGAGGACCAAGGGTTTGAATTCTAATCGAGACCACCAACCGTGGGCCATAAAAACTGGGGTTTCTGGTCCCACAGGTGGTCCTTCTGGCCTTCGTTAAGCGACTTAACCCTCTGCCTCAGGTACCAAAACATAAATTGTGAGCCCTTCAGGGATAAGGGAAATAGAAATACCGTAATTGACTGTATGCCACCCTGACCTGTAGGCAATCAGTATACTCAAATAAATAACTGACTGGGAATATGTGACCGTAGCAAACACTGGCAGTGGAGAGACATCAGAGCTGGTCTTCCTTTCTCGCTTTCCCAGTCCTTCTGCCAGCATTGAGAAAAGACTGAGAATAGATTGTCCAGTGGGCCGGGGACCTTGCGTCCTGGACATCAGAGAGAAAGAGGGGCTAGGATCTGGGAGTAAAGCCCAAAGAGAAAGGGAAACTGGTGACTGTGACACTGTAGCTCCTCCGGATGGCTCACTTCACAGTAGATCCCACGACTGCATCTCCAACCCCATGTAACACCATGAGGACCTCATGCACTTTATTACAATCGACATCCCCCCATTACTGGAGAAATTACCTTAGCCTGATAATACAGTCTGAGCAAAGAAATGCAGTCTCACTCTGCAAAGAGTGCACCCAAAAATCATGCCTAAGCAATTGTGAGCACATACAAAATGCACATCTACATATACAGGTGACCCAGCACCTGCCACCCAAACACAGTGCAGTGAGCACGCTTGAGCATAGGCTGAATGCATGGAGCATACACAGAATATTGACTTCCTCTATGAAACCTTCCAGTGCCCTGAAGCGCTAAGCCCTAGACTGTGCTACCTAGACGTCCTTCTCTTCACCCTCAGCACGGGCCCTTTAACAAGATGGCACAGATGGGTCAGTGCCCCTGCTAAGTGCTTAAAGCCCTGCTCTAATAGCACAGGCTCTAGAAATAGATGAGAATTTCCTGGGAAGGGCATGCTAAGTGGAGCTATGAAACACACAGGCAGCCCCCCGACCTTCCTGCAGTCAGAGAAATAGCAGTGTGATACACCGACAACCTTGCAAGTGGAGGTCTTAGAGGTTGCAGCCTGTGTGAACCTGATGAAGAATACGATTTCGTATTTTACCACCTCCCCCAGGGATGGGGGCACTGAATACTATATGTGATTCATGAGCAGCGCTGCCATCCGGTGGCCTTTAGGGCACCAGAGCCCAACAAACGATACAGAAGTTAAGAGCTTTAAATCTTAGTCATATAATCTTGATTTGCAGAACATTACAGTTGCTTGTTTAGTCACTAACCCCCGAGTGCCCATGAGGTGGCCCTGTGGTTATTTCTTCCCTGACTTGCAGAGATCAATCTGATGATGGCTACATACACACGGTCACAGAAAGGCACTATTGAGTATACCAGCTGCCCTCTGGTGGCCATAGACCGTAGCACAGGCACTTCTTGGTTGACAGTTTAACTGTTATTATTATTATATATTTTTTTATATCCTAAGATTTCCTAAACCTGTCCCTGTGAAACCACAGGCATTTGGGCAACTTTCACTATAGAATACATTTGCAGACCGTGAATACAAAAAAGAGCTACTGTCTCAAGCACACTTCTAGCCTGTCCCTCCTTCCACCTACAAGTTAGGGCTCTGCTCTTGAAGAACCTAAAAGCTAGCAATTTTCCTAATATCCCTGGACAACAGATGCTCCTCAGAGACATGATTAGGAGGGAAAGAACATGTGGCATCAGAGATCAATGCCAAAACTGCTGTCGTATAAAACTAAGAATGTTGTTGATGTTAAGTGCCGTCAAGTCGGAGTCGACTCATGGCGACCCTCTGGATAGCTATCCTAAATTGTGTTCGGTCTTCAGTCAGGCGGCTCATTGTTGATAGACTGGTACCCGTAGCTGCTGTTATTGTATCGATCCATCTCATTGCTGGCCTTCCTCTTTTGCGTTGACCTTCTATCTTGCCAAGCATGATGTCTTTCTCTAATGATCTCTCTCTCCGCATGATGTGTCCAAAGTATGAAAGTCAAAGTCTTGTCATCTGAGCTTCTAAAGAAAGCTTAGGTTTGATCTCCTCTAGTACCAACTGGTTTGTTCTTCGGGCAGTCCATAGTATACACAGTGTTCGCCGCCAGCACCATAATTCAAAGGCATCAATTTTCTTCCTGTCTATCTTTTTCTCTGTCCAGCTTTCACATCCATATGATGTTGTTGAAAATACCATGGCTTGAACAAGTCGAATCTTTGTATGGAGAGAGACATCTCTGCTCTTGAGAATCTTATCTAGGTCTTTCATAGCCATTCTGCCAAGAGCAATGCGTCGTCTGATTTCTTGACTGCTTGTTGCTTCTTTATTGATAGTTGATCCAAGTAGGTTAAAGTTGTTCACGATTTCAATTTCTTCTCCTTCAACGATGAACCTGTTGATTATGCCAGTTGTCATGATCTTTGTCTTCTTTATATTAAGGTGCAGGGCCATTTTGTGACTATGTTCTTTGATTGTGAGAAGCAAATGTTTCAGATCATCTTCACTTTCAGCCAGTAATGTGGTATCATCAGCATAGCGAAGATTGTTGATGAGTCTTCCACCAATCTTCACACCTCTGTTGTCTTCATACAATCCTACTTCTCTGATGATTTGTTCTGCATATAAATTAAACAGGTAGGGGGAAAGTATGCAGCCTTGTCTTACACCTTTGCTTATTTTAAACCATTCTGTTTCTCCTTGTTCCGTTTGAACTGTTGCTTCTTGATCAATGTACAGATTGTGCAAAAGTACGATCAGGTGTTCTGGTATACCCATGCTTCTTAATGTGGCCCAGAGTTTCTCATGGTTTACACAGTCAAAAGCTTTGCTATAGTCGATAAAGCACAAATAGATATCCTTTTGGTATTCTTTAGTTTTTTCAAGGATCCATCTCACACCCGCAATGATGTATCTCGTTCCTCGCCCTTTCCTGAACCCTGCTTGCACTTCAGGTAGTTCTTGTTCCAGGTATGGTTGTAGTCTCTTTTGAATAATCTTCAGTAGAATCTTGCTGGCATGTGGGATCAGAGCAATTGTGCGATAATTTCCACAGTCAGTTGGATCACCTTTCTTTAGTATTGGTATAAACACAGATCTTTTCCAGTCAGTTGGCCATGATGTTGTCTTCCATATTTCTTGGCAGAGCCTTGTAAATATGGTAACAGCTGCATCAGATTTCTGTAATACTTCTATGGGAATGCTATCAATGCCTGGTGCTTTGTTCTTTGATAACGCTTTCAATGCTGCTTCAACTTCTTCTTTCATCACCAATGGTTCCCGATCATATGGTACAGGTTGAAACGGCTGTTGGACAACTTGATATTTATCATATAAAAACTCTGTATATTCCTTCCATTTTTTCTTGATCTTCTCAGCATCATTCAACATAGAACCTTGAGCATCTTGTAACATTCCAATTCGAGGCTGGAACTTTTTCTTTAACTCTCGTAGCTTTAGGAAAGCCGATCTTGTTCTTCCTCTGATAGTTTCTGCTTCTATTTCCTTGCATGCGTCATTGTAGTACTTTTCCTTGTCCTGTCTTGCTGCACGTTGGAAATCTCTGTTGAGTTCTGTGATTGTCTCTTTCTCCTCTGGCTTTAGCTTATCTGCGTTTCTGGGCAATTTTCAGAGTTTCTTCCGTCATCCATTTTGGCCGTTTTTGCTTTTTCACCTTTTGTAGAGACTTCTCGCTTTCTTCCAACACAACCTTCTTGATGTCATTCCATAACTTTTCTGGAGCTCTATCATTTGTATCTAAAGCAGCAAATCGATTTTGCAGGCAGTCTTTAAATTCCAGTGGTATATTCTCAAGGTCATATTTTGCTGCATTCATGAGTGGTTTGCTCTTTTTCAACTTTAGCTTGAGTTTGCATACTAGTAGTTGATGATCTGTACCACAGTCAGCTCCAGGTTTTGTCTTTGTTGATGTTATAGAGCTTTTCCATCGTTGACTTCCACAGATGTAGTCAATTTGATTTTTATACAATCCATTGGGTGAAGTCCATGAGTACAGTTGCACCTTGTGTTGCTGGAAGAAGGTGTTTGAGATGAATAGATGGTTGGTCTTGCAGAATTCTATCAGTCTTTCTCCAGCTTCATTTCTGTTGCCAAGTCCATATTTTCCAACTACTTTGTCTTCTTCTTTGTTGCCGACTTTTGCGTTCCAGTCACCCATGACTATCAGGATATCCTGTTTGCATGTTCTGTCAATTTCAGCTTGTACTTGTTCATAGAACTCTTCAATTTCATTCTCTTCTGCAGCTGTTGTTGGGGCATATACTTGAATTATAGTTGTGTTGATAGGCATTCCTCGTAGACGAATAGAGATTAAGCGTTCGCTGACTGCCTTGTATTTCATTACAGTTCTTGCAAGTTTCTTCTTTATTATAAATGCAACACCATTTCTTCTTTGTCTTTCATTTCCAGCATAGTAGACCATGTGATCATCTGATGCAAAGTGCCCGATGCCAGTCCATTTCAGTTTGCTGACACCCAACAGATCAAGTTGTACATGTTCCATTTCATTCTTGACCACCTCCAACTTCCCTTGGTTCATGCTTCGTATGTTTCATGTTCCAATGTGTAAGACATCTTTACAGCTTCTGACTCTCATTTCATGCGCAGCTACATCAGCAGTCAGACGTCCCGAGGGCTTTGATCCAACCACATCATAAATGCTAGCTTTACTCTGAAAAGTCTTCAGCTCTTCCCCAGTAGCTAGTTGAGTGCCTTCCGACCTGGGTGTCTCATCTTCCAGCACTACAGCACAATTTGTTTTGTTGTAACTATCCATTGGGTTTTCATGGCAAGATACAGAAGTAGATTGCCGGGCCTTACTTCCGCGCAGTTTAAGTTTGGTGGTGTTGCCGTTGTCACAGAAATGTGATCCTCCGCCGTCAACCCTATCCCATTCTGCTGCTGCCCAGATGGGTGGTTTGTCTTGGTCTGACACCTCAGCTGAGACCTATCCATCTTGGGAGACCCTGCCAGTGGTTAAACTACCGATAGTTTAGCTCTCAACATCACTGATGCACACAAGCCCTCACAGCATGACAAGCTGCAAACCAAGTGAGGGCTGTTGTCAGTCCTCTTTATTTTTAAGTTTAAACTAAGAATAAGCTTAAAAATAAAGATGACTGACAACAGCCCCCTTAAGGCTGAGGAACCCCCCGAGCCTCAAAAAACCTACAATCAAAAGAAACACTAGACCTAAAAATCTAGCTATTCTGCCTGTTGTCTTCCTCACAGAGGCAGCTCACTGCAACTCTCGCCATGCGGTCCAAATACCTAGAGAGAAAATGGCTGCCCCTTTGCCAACGAATTTTGGCGCCAAGAACAACAGCCGCTACAAAAAGGAGGCCTCAGCAGACTGACAGAGCCCAAAGTCCTTAACTGCAGGGCTGAAAGCCACACAGCCTGTTCCTAGCGCCTTGAATTCATCCAATCCTCAAGCCGCGCTGCTGTGCCTGGCAGCCGCGGCGAGGACCGCTCAGCCAGTTTCACAGAGTAAAATTAAAATCCGCAGCAATGGAGAGGCTCCGTCTCACACATCTTCAGTGTGGCTGTATGGGTCCTGGAGCTCTCTCTTGTACCATCAAGGGAGAGAGATCTGCACCGGCGAATGCCTGCAGTAAGTGAAAATAACTGACAAGGAGGGAAGGCGGGAGCTGCTACTAATTTAAAAAGCCAGGCTCAAATTTAAAATGACTGTAAATATAAGGAAATTTGCTCCTAACAACTAAAGGGAACTAATCCCTGATTGCCAATTAACGAAAAGTAACTGAATTAAAAGTAAAAGTAAAATTAAAGGTAAAAATCAAAAGTAAAATCAGAATAGAATTAGTCACACTAAATCCTCCTTATCTGTTCCCCCAAGTGAGCCCAGAAGCTAGGCTCACTATGTCCTCCTGCTGCATGGAGACTGGACACACTGGGGGCTGATGGGAGAGACCAGCAGGCTATATCCAATGATGTCATGAGTTTGACATGCCCAGTCTCCAAGCTGCAGGAGGAGGTTCACTACCCAGAGGTTGAGGACTAAACTGGAGGAACAATAAGGAGCCATTTGGAGTGGAGGAGTGGCCTAGTGGTTGGGGCAAGGTACTTCAGGCCAGAAAGTCAGGGGTTCAAATCCCACTAGAGGACAGCAACCTTGGGCCGGAAGGACTGGGGTTTCTAATCCCTCAGGTGCTCCTTGTGGTCTTGGGTAAGCCACTTAACCCTCCATAGCCCATGCTCCCTGTAAAATAGTTATCTCCAAGTTATAATGCCCTGTTCAATGTAATTTCAGTTTGTTCAATGTAAACCGGACTGATGCAGAATAGCACGGTATATAAGAGAATATAAATAAAATAAAATTTTAGTAGCCACCCTCTGTACTGACTCCATCCTGTTTCTATCCTTTTGAAGGTGCGGTCTCCAGAATTGCACACTATACTACAAATGAGGTCACACCAAAGACTTATACAGAGGCACTATCACCTCCTTTTTTCTGCTAGCCATTCCTCTCTGTATGCACACAAGCATCCTTCTAGCTTTTGCTGTCGCCTTTTCTACCTGTTTAGTGGACAAAAGTACTTCACCCCCTATACTATATTGCTCCCTTGGATTGCTGCAGCCCAAATGCATGACCTTACATTTTTTAACATTAAATCCCAGCTGCCAAATTCTAGACCATTCTTCAAGCTTAGCTAGATCCCTCCTCATGTTATCTACACCTTCCTGGGTGTCTACTGTATTGCAGATTTTGGTATCATCCGCAAAGAGGCAAACCTTACCCGACAGCCCTTCTGCTATATCACTAACAAAGATGTTAAAAAGAATCGGACTAAGGACAGATCCCTGGGGCACACCACTGGTAACCTCCTTCTCCTCAGAGTGAGCTCCATTTATCTGTACCCTTTATCATCTCACACTCAACCAATTTCTAATCCAAGCAGTAACTTTAGGGTCCATCCGTAGGGTGCTCAGTTTGTTTATAAGTCGCCTGTGAGGAACGGTGTCAAAGGCTTTACTGAAATCTAAATACACCACATCTAGGGCTCTCCCTCAGTCCAGCTCCCTTCCTGGTTCTTCATCTGTGAACACAGAAGAGAAATATTTGTTAAGCAATTCCACTTTATCTTCATCAGCTTCTACATATTCCTCCCCTTCACCCTTGAGTCTGACAATATCACTTTTGCCCTTCCTCTTCTCACTTACATATATCTGAAAAATGTCTTATTCCCCCATTTTATTGCATTGGCTATTTCCTCCTCTTTTTGAATCTTTGCTTTCCTGACTACTTTGTTAGCTTCTCTAAGTTTTTCCAAATATAGATGCCTGTATGCCTCTATCTGTGATCTCTTGTATTTCATGAAGGCCTCCCTCTTCACCTTTTCAGTTACTTCTTTCGAAAGCCATAGCGATCTTCTTTTCCTTTTACCTTTATTTACCATTTTAACAAAAAGGTTGGTTGCCCTTAAAATATCCCCTTTCAGTTTTGCCCACTGTTTTTCTACATCCCCCAGCTGTTCCCATCCCGCTAACGACTCCCTGAGGTATTGGCCCATCTTGGCAAAGTTAGTTTCCTTAAAGTCTAAGACCCTCGCTTTTGAATGGATTCTAACAGCCCCAGTTCTAATACTGAACCACACCATCTGGTGATCATTGGATGCAAAATGATCTCCCACTGTAACATTAGAAACACTTTCACCATTTGTAAGCACCAAGTCCAATATGGCCCCTTCACGTGTGGGGTCTGTTACTAATTGCCTGTAGAGAATCCAGGATCTCCTTACTGCAGCAGGAATGTGCCAATCAACATCTGGCATATTGAAATCCCCTATCAGTAGCACTTCCCCTTTCCTAGCAATGCTGTGTATGTCTTCAGTGAACTCTCTGTCCACCCCGTCCTCTTGTGAGGGA
The DNA here is from genome assembly GCA_033557465.1 of Ichthyophis bannanicus. NCBI lineage: Eukaryota > Metazoa > Chordata > Amphibia > Gymnophiona > Ichthyophiidae > Ichthyophis > Ichthyophis bannanicus. Next base: position 248,367,948 of record CM066044.1, read on the forward strand.
GATCTGTATATCACGCCAGTGCAAATGGATTTCTCTTTCCCTCTTTCTAGTTTAACCCACAATGCCTCCTCTCTTCCTTTTAAGCTGTGTAATTCCAAAGCTTTAATATTATCTTTTACATATAGTGCCACTCCTCCTCTGCTTCTTCCTACCCTCTCCTTTCTGAATAAAGTATAGCCTGGTATAGTTACATCCCAGACATGGTTTTCTATGAACCATGTTTCTGTAACTTCCACTAAATCCAAGTCGGCCACTTCCACCAAAGCTTCAACATCAGGGATCTTATTTCCCATGCTACGGGCATTTATACACATTGCTTTCCATATGTTACCCCTTTTACCCATTTCCATAAAGGTATTTAATCTTTCACTTATCTGGGGGCTTTCACTTACCTGGGGGCTTTCTTCACCCATCCCCAATGAATCTAGTTTAAATCCCTCTTCAGAAGATTAGCCAGTCTACTACTGAAGACGTGTCAACCTTTCTTGGAGAGATGGACACCATCTCTGCTCTGCAACCCTTGGAACAGCATCCCATGGTACAGGAAACCAAAACGCACTCGATGACACCATCCACATAGCCATGCATTCATCTCCAGGATGCAAGCTTCTCTGCCTTGGCCTTTACCCTCAACAGGAAGGATTGAAGAGAACACCACCTGAGCAGCGATTTGCTTCACCCTCTGTCCCAGAGCCATGAAGTCACTTTTGATACACTCAGAGGGATACCTGGCAGTATCATTTGTTCCGACATGGATTAGCAATATTGGGTAATAGTCAGTGAGCTTGATGAGTCTCGGCAAATTCTCCATAACATCTTGGATTTTGGCACTAGACAGACTGCATACCTCTCTGGACATCAAGTCTAGTTGGCAGATGGAAGCCTCAGTGCCCCTCAGAAGAGAGTCACCAACCACCACCGCTTCCTTGTGGTCACTGATTCTGCAACTTTGGGGTACTTGAAATAGTTCGTCCCTTTCCAGGGATGCTTTCACCTCCTCCACTTCCAGGGCTGCATAATGGTCCTTCAATTCAAGGGCTGGAGAAATTGGATTGGTGATTCTGCAGGCCCTGGTGACTTGTGTCCAACCTTCGTCATTCTGTAGGCACCCATCTTCTCCCCTGCTGGAGAGCTTAGATATTGCAAGAAGCATCTCATCAATGTACTTCTCACTGTCTTGAATGCTCCTCAGCCTCGCCAACTCCTCTCTTGAGTTCCACCACTTGTTTCCTGAGAGCTTCAGCATGCAGGCACCCTGCACATGGAACCGGTCCTTCACCTGGCATTGGGACCTCTGTCTGGACAGAGGCAGAAGCTGTACTGGGGGCAACAGCTTTAGCGATACGATTTTTCCCAGCCATTGTTCTGTTCGTGGAGCTCAGGTATGTGTTAAAGCAAAAGAGAGAGATCTACCCAGCTGTCCTTTCAGAAAAAAAGTTAAATCTCTTTAATTATATTCAAAATGTGCTGTTCCAAGTCCCTGGGTTTTGTTAATTGGGGAGGTGCCCTATAGAGCAAGGCTGCTCACTAGGGATGGGTGGGAGTTGCGGGGGTAAGGAGGGAACTAATTCCTGATTAGGTGTCAGCAGCTCCCAAGAGCTGAGAAAGTTACTAAAGAAAATATTTCTCCTTTTAACCTAAAAGCAACAAAAAGAATGTAACTTTGTTTTAAAAATGTATCCAAGGTGACGGAGCCCTGGAGTGCAGGCGGAAGCGGAGCTCGTTGGTGTGCTGTGTGTGGGTCCTGTCAGCTGGAGTGTGCACCTACATTCCCCGGCATTTGCGCTGAACATCTATCCGGCACCGGACTATCTGTGGGGTCCTTGAGGGCTTTAAGTTCTGCCCTACAGCCCTTTGGGGTGTGACCAAAGGGGGCAGGACACACCCCTTTGGCACCCCTTCGGCGTTTCCTTGGCGTTTTTGTACATCTTCTTGAGTTTTGTGTTAACTGTTTGTTAGTCAGGATTATGGGGAAATGCAAAGTTAAAAAAACAATGGCGGATAAGGGCCTGGCAAATACGGGGATGGTAAGGTGTTTGGGCCTCTTGACAAACATTTCCTAACTCTTCCTGAATTGGGCTCTCCCACTGAAGGGGCGTTGCTGGGTTCTGTTGAGCGGACTCCTCCTCTCCCTCCTCTCCCTCCTATCCCCCAACTTTCTTCTGGTAAGCCTAAAATGTGCCCTCATCAATGCACATTCTATCCGGAAGAAATGGCCAGCTGTCACTGACTTAATCTCCAATCATGAACTTGACATACTCATGTCACAGAGACGTGGTTATCTGAGGAAGACAATGTCATAATCAACCAGCTCCTCCCCCCAAATTTTACAGTACATACCAGTCACAGACAAGACAAAAGAGGTGGTGGTGTCCTTATCCTCACCAGATCAGACCTCCAGTTCCAGACGATGCATTCCATCAGCACAAGTCACCTGGAAACCATTACCATTTCCAACAGACGCTGCTCAATCAGCTTGCTCTACAGAGCATCTCTACGTCACTGGATGAGCTTGCCACTATCATTGCTTGCCTCCAACACTCATAGCCCACACACCCCAACGTGGATCCTAGGTGACTTCAACCTACCAACGTTACAGGATAATCAAGCAGCTTCATTCCTAGAAGCCCTTGAGAACCTCGGCTTCAAGCAACTAGTGAAAGTTCCCACTCACATTAAAGGCAACATCCTAGATCTGGTATTCGCCCCACGGTCATCCCTCAACCCATCTCTTGATCCCATTACATCCATAACTCCTGTTCCCTGGTCAGATCACAAATTGATCATCCTCCAGATTCCTTCCAGCAAAAGCCATACCAAGAGCATCAAGACATCGGCCAACACAGCGAGACCGACCACTAGATCTTTTAAGTCATTTAACAGAGAGCTCGTCCTTGCGGAAACTCAACAGCTCATCAATACCACCACCAAGAACCTTGAGGACCTAGTCTCTCACTGGAACAATAGTCTCAGTGCTATTGCCGTGCGTCCTCCAACCAACAAGCATTCAAGGAAAAGAGATAATGCTCCTTGGTACACAGCGGACCTTAGAGAATCCCTCATCCAATTACGGAAACTCGAAAAACGCTGGCATCGCTCCCATGCTATTGATGACCTGACAGCATACAATAGCCACCTAGCTGCTCACCGCAAGGCAATCTCCGAGTCAATGAAACGGTACCACTCGGATACCTTGATGAGATCTCTCAATAAGCCACACGACCTTTTTGACCTAGTTAAGTCTCTATCTAAGGAGCCATCCTCTGGGCCTCAAGTTGAGATACACCCTCAAGACTTTGCATCTCACTTACAATCTAAGTTGTGCCTTATCAACAGAGCCACTACAACAGCCACCACCCTTGTGCACGACGTTCCAGGAGCTCTTTCTGCATTCTCTATCCCCTCTAAGAAAGGAATTGAGGACACCATTACAGCCCTCAACATCACTACATCCCAGTCCGATCCATGCCCTGCCTTCTGGATCAAGGAGCTCTGCAGTCACTTCAGTCCAGTAATTGCCAACATAATGAATCTCTCCTTTTCAACAGGATCATTCCCTTCAGCCCTTAAGCATACTTCAATTAGACCCCTGTTGAAAAACTGCAAGCTCGACCCACTAAGGGTAGATTCCTACAGACCCATTTCTAGCATACCTCTACTCGCTAAGATCATCGAAAAGGAGGTCCAACGACAGTTACAGGACCATATTGACACCGCTGCACCGCTAGACCCCTGCCAACACGGCTTCAGGGAATATCATGGAGTCGAAACTCTCCTCACCACACTCTTCAGCAAGATAATCACTGGCATAGATAACATCCGCCAAGGATTTGCCCTCATCTTTCTGGATATCGCCGCAGCGTTTCATTCAGTGAATCACGAACTCCTTTTAGCGAGGCTAATTGAGAAGGGCATCAGTGGAATAGCGCTTGAATGGTGCAGGTCCTACCTTTCCGGAAGATGGCAGCATGTCCGCTCAGGAGGCAGAACTTCAGAACCCTTCCACCTAGATCAGGGAGTCCCACAAGGTTCCTCACTTTCTGCCCTTCTGTTTAACGTCTACATGCAACCAATCTGTAAGATCATCCGGTCATTTAATGTCGACTGCATGCTTTATGCCGATGATGTTCTATTTTACACCCCCATCTCCACTGACCATTTAGATCTCTCCCCTCTAATAAACTGTTTCAATGCAGCATCTGACTGGCTTCTCTCCCAAAACCTCCGTATACAACATAAGAAAACAGAAGTCCTCTTTATCACGAGGAATCCCAACTTCATCTCACCACAATATCTCAAAACAAAGGAAGCTGAATTGCAATCCAAACCCTCAATACGCTACCTGGATGTCACTCTGGATCAACGCCTGGATATGAAGTCCCACATAGGAAACACAGTCAGAACAATATACTATAAGATCCGTTCACTGAGACACCTACGCTCCATGTTGGAGCCAAAAGATTTCAGGACAATCTATCAAGCACTGATCATACCCCACTTCGATTATGCTAATGTCATTCTTCAAGGTCTTCCTCAATCCACCTTAAACCTGTTACAGCTGGCAATGAATGCCGCAGCAAGGGTCCTTCATGGAGCCGCCAGAACTGACCACGTAACACCCCTGCTGATTCAATTACATTGGCTACCCATCCAGGCCAGAATTATCTTCAAAATTCTACTTCTCACGTTCAAAGCTCTCAATAAGCTCTCCGCTGCATCCTTATCTGCCCTTATTCACACTACTACACCAAACAGAGCAAGAAGATCCACGACCATCAACTCCCTAAAGCTCCCAAAGGCCCTTACAAGCTGCTCTTCGTCTACAGCCAACAGAGCCTTTATCCTCTGTGCCCCTAGGTGCTGGAATGCACTACCTCCTGGCATCCGGGCTATCAACAGCTTATCACAATTTAGGAAAGCCCTCAAATTCCATCTCTTTAACAAGTACCTTATAGATTCAACGACACCCACTGACCTCAGTGATTCCACCCAGTTGTACAATTCCTTGGTGTCTCAATAACACTCCAAGGCTGATTCTCTATAATTAATGAATATATTCTTAGCAACTGCTCCTAGTAACAGGTACCTATGCAGTAGTATTATCCTTGTAAATAGATTGTAAATAATTTCCCTTGTTATCCAAGTTCCTTCCCTTGTTATCTGTAAACTCATGCATGTTGACTGTACTGAGATTTTTGTTCTATGTGAACCGCGCTGATGCTGAATAGTGCAGTATATAAGAGAATATAAATAAATAAATAAATAAAAGTGATACCAATAAGGTTCTTTTACCTGTTTATTCCCCGACTCCGTTACCTACCCCCGTGGTGGTCCCGGCTGCTGTGCAAACTTTGATTACTCCTCCCGAGGAGATTACCTTGAAGGATTTATGGACTGCTATTGCCAATATAGATGTAAAGGTTTCTATATCATTTGATTTATTATGTGTTTATACACAAGAGTCTAACCGGAGGTTCGCTGAGGTAGATGCTCAGTTGACTGAGGTGGTAAATTCATTTTCAGTGGTGAATAAGCAGCATTTGCAATTACAGAGTTTCAGTTCTTCATTTATTAAAGATTCTTTAGCTATTCAGTATACGTTGGAATCACTGGATAACAGCGCAAAAGTGCTGAATCTCCATTTTTTTGAATTTTCCTATGTCATTGCTGCTTTCTCCCCAGATTTTGCTTGATAAGTATTTTCACGAAGTTTTGCTATTTACAGAAAAAATTGCTGTGCAGTCCTGCTACTATATTCCATCAGGGAAACGTCGGGTTGATAGAGTTGAAGATGGGTTGGATGTTATTTCTATTGATATTGATAAGGACTTAACAAATTTCCTGGAAGATTCATCTGATAAGATTGAGAAGAGAGCCACCTTGTTGGCTTCTTTTCTCTCTTCTGCAGATAAGATTCAGGTTCTGAAAGCTTACTTTAGGAATAAAGAGAAGTTGTTCTGTGGTTATGTATATTTCCTGATGTTTCTAAGACTACCCAGGTACGGAGGAAGGGTTTTCTTGCATTAAAGCCCAGAGTAATTGGGCTGGGTGATACATTTTTCTTAAGATTTCCATGTAAATGTATCATTGCTTTTCAGAATTGTACCTATGTATTTTCTGATGTTGCTCAATTAGAAGGTTTTTTGCTTGATAGGAAGGGATGAAGTTGATCTCTGTTTTTTGTGTGGCCTGTTAAACTTGGAGGTGTTCACCTCTTAATTTCTTTGTTTTTCTATTTTTTTTCTATTTGTAATTGATTGGGGCGTCAGTTCACCATTATGTGGGCTGTTGTTGTTCATTGATGTGTTTGTGAAATTGTATTTCTGAACCTTGATATTTCCTTTGTGAATGGCATTTCTTGTTCTGTTTATGTGTGGAGTTTTTGTTATTAAATCTCTAATAAACATATTGATACATAAAAATGTACCCAAACAGTTTTAAGAGTTCCCAGTCAGTGAGCTAGCAATGTAACCCCCCCTCCCCCCAATTCGTACCTTTGTTTGAAATGTATAGCCCCTGTTAGGAATGCCTCAACAGTGCAGGGCTCTGAAGCCTTTTATGCAGGCCTCAGCTGCTCTCAGTTCTTTCACAGGCTAATCAGGTCCACTAGCTCCTGATTTGGTGTCAGCAGCTCCCAAGAGCTGGGTGTCCCCCCTAGTTTTTCTACTTTATGATGGCATAAACAGCTAATCTACATTTACCCATTCTATTCCATTCATTAATTTATAGACCTCTATTATTTTTTTTGTAATTTAAGTTTTTATTAACACACAGCAACACCAACTTCACATATCACTCCAACTGTCTACATCTACTTACAGATATTAGCTAGTCTGCACATTAATTATAAACACAGGAGTACAATTTCCAAAAGCATGCCTCCATTCCTTTCCCCCAACCTTCACAATGTTGTGTACTCCGTGTCTCTACCGCCTGTGTTCATCAGTTACCTACAATAACAATAAAGCCTGATCCTTTCATAAAAACTATTATTTTAGTGTGTTGAATTACCTTTTTTCCCTCCCCCCATGCCTTTATAATACGTTACCTCTCTACCCACTCCTCCTCTGCCCCCACCCTCTATCCCCCTATCCTTTACTCCATACCATTGTCTCTATTGACCCTCCCATCCACTCCACCAGCCGTTTCTCCCACCATCTCTCGTATCCCTGCCAGACTTCCAAATACCTCCCCTCCCATTATGTCGATATGCCCCCACCAAGCTCATATTCCACACATGCTCCATTTTACCTATTGCCTCCTTTATAGAGGGGGCCTCCTTATCCTTCCATGTCTGCAGTATTGCCAGTCGGGTTGCTACCACCCAATAGCCTAAGAAAGTGTTCAGTGGTGCTTTCCCTCCCTCCTCTCCCTCATTTAGCACCATCTTTTCCACTGTTAGCTGTATATTCACCTGCATAATCTCATTATATAACCTCACCACCTCTCTCCACAGACTCTGTATCTTAGGGCAACCCCAAATCATATGCAGCAAATCTCCCCTTGCTCCGCAGCCCTTCCAACACTCCCCTGATCTATCTTTATAAATGACCTGTTTTTTGGCTGGTGTCCACATCATTCTCAATCGTATTTTACTGTTATTCTGTACGAGAGGTATCCCCCATGCCAGTTGTCTCTCATGCTCATAGATTCTTCTCCACCTCCTCTCGTCCCAGGGGCCTGCATATTTCCCTCTCCCACCCTCCTGCCAACTGGCTTTGCTCCCATGTTTTGCACTGAGGATCCTATAAAGCAGGGATAACAACCCCCATACTGTTTCCTTCCTCTCCATTAAATCCTCAAAGGGTGTTGGTCTACCATGCAAGCCCCTTCTTATCCCTTCTTGCGGTAAAAAATACCATAATTGCACATACGCATACTGGTCAGCCTCTTTCAAGCCATATGTCTCCTTAATCTCTATAAACTTTTTAACTTCTCCCGCTGATCCAGTACCTGACCTACCCTTATCAATACTTTGGTAGCCCATTCTTTGAACACCCCTCCTGCCCTCCTGGGTGCAAAGCCCCCATCCGCTGACTATGTATCCCCCTTGATATTTTTTCCCCTCTAACAAGTAAGTCCTCTACTTCCTCCAAATCTGTAGTGTAAGTTCCTTCTGGGTATTTCTTACCGTCTCTCCCTGCCCCTCCTCTAGACTATCCCACATTGTGACCTCCAAGCTTTCGCCCCTCTCTTTCTCCATATATACCCATTGAGGAGTATCTCCCCTCTCCCGCCATGCAAACAGGGCTCGCAATTGTGCTGCCTCATAGTAGTTGGCGACACATGGCCCCCCTCCTCCTTTATTTATTTTATTTATTTATTTAACATGTCTTCTATACTGTCTTATCATACATTCAAAGTGGTTTACATGGAACAGTTACAGTAACAAGCTTTACATAGAACAGGGGTCTACAACTTGGAGGTTAGTTGAGGTATAACAAGCAATTAACAATTTACTTTATACAATGTTGCTCTCCCCACCCTTGGTGCCTTCCCAACTCAGATAAACGACATGATCAGGCCCTGGAGCCTCCTTAAAGTTCCTTGGGAACTCTACTGGGTAGCACCATAAATAGGAACAATATCCTGGGTAAGATGTTCATCATAATCGCTGCTATGCGCCCTAACCATGACAGATGAATCCCCTTCCATCTAGATAGGTCATTTCTCAGATTGTCTACCAGGGGCTTGTAGTTCCATTCCTGCAAGTTATCTAAAGTGTTTCCTAACTGAATCCCCAAGTACCAAAAAGATTTTTGAACCCACTTAAAAGCAAACCCCTCCCATAACCTCATTTCAAATTCCTTTGCAAGTTGAACCCTAATATTTCCATTTTGCTCATGTTCATCTTGTATCCCGCCACCTCACTATAGCTCACTATAGCCTTCATTAAGATTGGTAGGCTGGTGAATGGTTGGCTTAGGGTGAAGATAACATCGTCCGCGAACAATGCCACTTTACTCTGCTGTCCCCCCACCTCTATCCCCTTTATTATTATTATTTATTTATTATTTAACAGGTCTTCTATACCACCTTATCATACATTCAAAGCGGTTCACATGGAACAGCTACAGCAACAAGCTTTACATAGAACAGGGATATACAACTTGGAGGTTAGTTGGGGTATAACAAGCAATTAACAATTGCTAACTATATACAGGGAAACTATTGCAATGTTTGGTCCATTTCGTCAGGGATCATAGTCTTCTGGGGTAACTCCAAAGTATTCTAGGAAAAGGTGGGTTTTTATTGCTTTCCTAAAGTCCACTAGGTCTTTGATTGCATGTGTTGAGATGGGGAGATCATTCGACAGCTGGGGTGCATACAGGGAGAAGGTTCTATTGCAGGTGGATTGATTTGCTTTCCTGAAGTTTAATGGGGTTTCTAGGTTGTTGTTGTCTGGTTGGGGGTGTCTGTGTGATCAGTGGTTGGAGAGTTGCTGGAGAGAGGTTGTTTAATGTTTTGAAGATTATTATTATGTTTTTGTACTCGGTGCGTACAGAGACAGGGAGCCAGTGTAGCTGATGAAGCATGGGGGTTATGTGTTTGTATTTTGCTGTTCCAGTAATGATTCTGGTCACAGTGTTTTGCACCAGTTGTAGGGGGGAGAGTTGTTTTCTTTGGAAGGCCATGGTAAATTGCATTACAGAAATCTATTATGTCCATCTGTTCTCTGATGTACTCGGCTAAAGGCTCTATCACCACAGCAAATAGCAGTGGTGACAGGGGACATCCCTGATGTGTCCCCATTCCTAACCGGAAGCTATATGAGTAGCCGCCATTCACTCTTATCCTAGTCCTGGGACTTGCATACAGGGCCCTAACCCAACTCACAAACTTCTCTCCTAACCCCATTTTACAAAGTAGCTGTATCATCAACTGCCATTCGACTCTGTCAAATGCCTTCTCGTTATCCACCGTTATGAACACCGCCTCCCTCCCAGTCTCCTGCAAATACCAAATGGCATTCATGACTTTCCGGATATTATACCCACCCTGCTGCCCCTTTATGAAACCTGTCTGGTCTCTATGAACCAATTTGGGCATCACTCTCTGCAGCCGAAATGCCAAGATCTTGGCTAAAATTTTAGTATCCAAGTTAATGAGCAATATAGGCTTATACGCCCCACAGGTAGTATAATCCTTGCCCGGCTTGGGCAGAATCGTTATGCCTGCTTCCTCCATTGATTTTGGCAGTGGCTCCCCTTGTAAAATCTCATTGAACACCTTCGTTAATAACCCTGAGATGGAATCTTGCATTAATTTATAAAACTTAGCTGTGTAACCATCCTATCCTGGTGCCTTCCCCACCTTGAGAGCCCGGATAACTACATGCACCTCCTCCTCGCTTACCTCCCTCCCCAACTCCTCTGCCTCCTCTGCTGTTACCTTCTGCAACTTACACCCCTCAAGGAATTGCTCTCCCTTCTGCTCCACCTCTTTTTTACTTCACCTTTATATAGCTTCTCATAATACTCCATAAATACTCCCCTAATCTCTGATGACTTATACACCATTTTCCCTTTCTGGTTGCGTATTCCCCCAATACAGGCCTTCTGTTGCTTCACTTTCAACCTACTTGTCAGAAACCTCACCATTCTGGGGAGTGAGTGGAAGGAGGTCAGCCCGACTGTGCGCTGCTGTGGTGTGGACTCTCTGGGTTCCTTAGGGCCGGCACTCACGCGGTGCCTGCCCCGACGCCATCTACGGGGCATAAGAGAGGAAGCGGTTCCTGTCTCTTTCGGGAGTGAGTGGAAGGAGGTCAGCCCGACTGTGCTCTGCTGTGGTGTGGACTCTCTGGGTTCCTGTAGGGCCGGCGCTCACGCGGTGCCTGCCCCGACGTCATCTACGGGGCATAAGAGAGGAAGCGGTTCCTGTCTCTTTCGGGAGTGAGTGGAAGGAGTTCAGCCCGACTGTGCTCTGCTGTGGTGTGGACTCTCTGGGTTCCTGTAGGGCCGGCACTCACGCGGTGCCTGCCCCGACGCCATCTACGGGGCATAAGAGAGGAAGCGGTTCCTGTCTCTTTCGGGAGTGAGTGGAAGGAGTTCAGCCCGACTGTGCGCTGCTGTTGTGTGGACTCTGCGGGTTCCTGTAGGGCCGGCACTCACGCGGTGCCTGCCCCAACGCCATCTACGGGGCATAAGAGAGGAAGCGGTTCCTGTCTCTTTCGGGAGTGAGTGGAAGGAGGTCAGCCCGACTGTGCGCTGCTGTGGTGTGGACTCTGCGGGTTCCTGTAGGGCCGGCACTGATGCGGTGCCTGCCCCGACGTCATCTACGGGGCATAAGAGAGGAAGCGGTTCCTGTCTCTTTCGGGAGTGAGTGGAAGGAGTTCAGCCCGACTGTGCTCTGCTGTGGTGTGGACTCTGCGGGTTCCTGTAGGGCCGGCACTCACGCGGTGCCTGCCCCAACGCCATCTACGGGGCATAAGAGAGGAAGCGGTTCCTGTCTCTTTCGGGAGTGAGTGGAAGGAGGTCAGCCCGACTGTGCGCTGCTGTGGTGTGGACTCTGCGGGTTCCTGTAGGGCCGGCACTGACGCGGTGCCTGCCCCGACGCCATCTACGGGGCATAAGAGAGGAAGCGGTTCCTGTCTCGGGAGTGAGTGGAAGGAGTTCAGCCCGACTGTGCGTTGCTGTGGTGTGGACTCTCTGGGTTCCTGTAGGGCCGGCGCTCACGCGGTGCCTGCCCCGACGTCATCTACGGGGCATAAGAGAGGAAGCGGTTCCTGTCTCTTTCGGGAGTGAGTGGAAGGAGTTCAGCCCGACTGTGCGCTGCTGTGGTGTGGACTCTGCGGGTTCCTGTAGGGCCGGCACTCACGCGGTGCCTGCCCCGACACCATCTATGGGGCATAAGAGAGGAAGCGGTTCCTGTCTCTTTCGGGAGTGAGTGGAAGGAGTTCAGCCCGACTGTGCGCTGCTGTGGTGTGGACTCTCTGGGTTCCTGTAGGGCCGGCGCTCACGCGGTGCCTGCCCCGACACCATCTATGGGGCATAAGAGAGGAAGCGGTTCCTGTCTCTTTCGGGAGTGAGTGGAAGGAGTTCAGCCCGACTGTGCGCTGCTGTGGTGTGGACTCTGCGGGTTCCTGTAGGGCCGGCACTGACGCGGTGCCTGCCCCGACGCCATCTACGGGGCATAAGAGAGGAAGCGGTTCCTGTCTCTTTCGGGAGTGAGTGGAAGGAGGTCAGCCCGACTGTGCGCTGCTGTGGTGTGGACTCTCTGGGTTCCTGTAGGGCCGGCACTCACGCGGTGCCTGCCCCGACGTCATCTACGGGGCATAAGAGAGGAAGCGGTTCCTGTCTCTTTCGGGAGTGAGTGGAAGGAGGTCAGCCCGACTGTGCGCTGCTGTGGTGTGGACTCTGCGGGTTCCTGTAGGGCCGGCGCTCACGCGGTGCCTGCCCCGACGTCATCTACGGGGCATAAGAGAGGAAGCGGTTCCTGTCTCTTTCGGGAGTGAGTGGAAGGAGTTCAGCCCGACTGTGCGCTGCTGTGGTGTGGACTCTGCGGGTTCCTGTAGGGCCGGCACTGACGCGGTGCCTGCCCCGACGTCATCTACGGGGCATAAGAGAGGAAGTGGTTCCTGTCTTTGTCGGGAGTGAGTGGAAGGAGTTCAGCCCGACTGTGCGCTGCTGTGGTGTGGACTCTGCGGGTTCCTGTAGGGCCGGCACTCACGCGGTGCCTGCCCCGATGCCATCTACGGGGCATAAGAGAGGAAGCGGTTCCTGTCTCTTTCGGGAGTGAGTGGAAGGAGTTCAGCCCGACTGTGCGCTGCTGTGGTGTGGACTCTGCGGGTTCCTGTAGGGCCGGCACTCACGCGGTGCCTGCCCCGACGTCATCTACAGGGCATAAGAGAGGAAGCGGTTCCTGTCTCTTTCGGGAGTGAGTGGAAGGAGGTCAGCCCGACTGTGCTCTGCTGTGGTGTGGACTCTGCGGGTTCCTGTAGGGCCGGCACTCACGCGGTGCCTGCCCCGACGTCATCTACGGGGCATAAGAGAGGAAGCGGTTCCTGTCTCTTTCGGGAGTGAGTGGAAGGAGTTCAGCCCGACTGTGCTCTGCTGTGGTGTGGACTCTCTGGGTTCCTGTAGGGCCGGCGCTCACGCGGTGCCTGCCCCGACGTCATCTACGGGGCATAAGAGAGGAAGCGGTTCCTGTCTCTTTCGGGAGTGAGTGGAAGGAGGTCAGCCCGACTGTGCGCTGCTGTGGTATGGACTCTGCGGGTTCCTGTAGGGCCGGCGCTCACGCGGTGCCTGCCCCGACGTCATCTACGGGGCATAAGAGAGGAAGCGGTTCCTGTCTCTTTCGGGAGTGAGTGGAAGGAGTTCAGCCCGACTGTGCGTTGCTGTGGTGTGGACTCTGCGGGTTCCTGTAGGGCCGGCACTGACGCGGTGCCTGCCCCGACGTCATCTACGGGGCATAAGAGAGGAAGCGGTTCCTGTCTCTTTCGGGAGTGAGTGGAAGGAGGTCAGCCCGACTGTGCGCTGCTGTGGTGTGGACTCTGCGGGTTCCTGTAGGGCCGGCACTGACGCGGTGCCTGCCCCGACGTCATCTACAGGGCATAAGAGAGGAAGTGGTTCCTGTCTTTGTCGGGAGTGAGTGGAAGGAGTTCAGCCCGACTGTGCGCTGCTGTGGTGTGGACTCTGCGGGTTCCTGTAGGGCCGGCACTGACGCGGTGCCTACCCCGACGCCATCTACGGGGCATAAGAGAGGAAGCGGTTCCTGTCTCTTTCGGGAGTGAGTGGAAGGAGGTCAGCCCGACTGTGCGCTGCTGTGGTGTGGACTCTCTGGGTTCCTGTAGGGCCGGCACTCACGTGGTGCCTGCCCCAACGCCATCTACGGGGCATAAGAGAGGAAGCGGTTCCTGTCTCTTTCGGGAGTGAGTGGAAGTTCAGCCCGACTGTGCGCTGCTGTGGTGTGGACTCTGCGGGTTCCTGTAGGGCCGGCGCTCACGCGGTGCCTGCCCCAACGCCATCTACGGGGCATAAGAGAGGAAGCGGTTCCTGTCTCTTTCGGGAGTGAGTGGAAGGAGGTCAGCCCGACTGTGCTCTGCTGTGGTGTGGACTCTCTGGGTTCCTGTAGGGCCGGCGCTCACGCGGTGCCTGCCCCGACGTCATCTACGGGGCATAAGATCATCTCCGCTCCGCGGTCACGCGGTAGCGGTAGCGGTCGCGCTTGAAGGGGCGCGGTTAAAGGGGCATATCCTGCTCCTTATGCGCTCCTTTGGCACGTTTGGCGTTCTGGCGGTGGTTATCCTGGCATGGGCAGGCGTAGGAAGCGCTCCCTCAACGTGAGTACTGTTAATTCTCCTAAGATAATTAGAACTGTTGGTCCTATGGATAAACACGTTGTGTTACTGAAGGATGAGGAGGCTGCCTCCGGGTCTGGGTCTGTTGCCGAGTGTGTTTCCCCTCCAGATGACGCCTCTCGGGGGTTATTAAGCTCTGCCCTGCTTACAGAACTGGATATTATCGACCCAGTGACCTCCTCACCAATGATGGAAGATCCAGAGCTAGTTGGGGGAGTCGTATCCCCTTTAGCTTCATTGGACGGTACTAATGTGCCTCTGGTAGTACCTCTGCCACAGGCTATTCAGCTACCGGGAGACTGTGTGGATATTCGCTCTGAAGCTGCTCATGTTAAGATGGATTCTCAAAATGTATCTTTGGTAGATGTTTTATCTGTTTTATCACGCATTGAGTCTTCTATTTCTTCTTTAGCCATGGTTGCCTCTCAATTTTCAGAGTTCTCTAAAGGATCAGTTGCAAAAATGGCTCAACATGATTCACAAATTGTTGCCTTAGATGCTAAATTTCATAAATTAGAAAAGCAGTATGATTCCTTACAGAAATCGTCTTTATCTTTCATGAAAGATAGTATGACTTTACATATGCAACAGGAATTGTTAGAGAACTCGCTCCGGGCTACTAACATTCGTTGTTTAAATTTTCCTCATACGAGGTTGATATCCCCTCAGATTTTATTTGACAAATATCTAACTGAAGTTTTGGGATATGATAACAATTCGAAACCGCTTATTAATAAGCTTTATTATCTGCCTGGGGCTAGAGCTCCTCCTGTTGCTGATCCACTTGCTGTAGTTTCTAAAGTTCAAACTAATTCTATGGATCTGTCAGCATTCATAGAGTCATCTCAGGATTTGATTTCTTCTCGTGCTACACTTCTTGTATCTTTTACCACAGAAGCGGATAAGAATTCTGTGATGAGATTATTTTTTGCTAATAAAGGTGCTCTTTTTTGTGGGGCAAAAATAACCATTTTTCCCGATGTTTCGAGACAGACACAGTTGAGGCGCAGGGCTTTTTTAGATCTGAAGCCCCGGGTCTTAGCTGTGGGTGCATCATTCTTTCTCAAATTTCCCTGTAAAATGCGTGGTGGACTTAGAGGGAACTAAATATGTTTTTTCTGAAACGTCGTCGTTAGAGACATTTATTATACATCAGGCTCCTTCAAAGCTGTAAGTTTTTCCTTATTATTCTGTTTTCTGTAATGCAAAGTAATTAGAGCTTATGTATTTTTCAGGGCTGTATTTCCTTTGTTTTCCTGTAACGCTGAGTATTTTCTTATATGTTTTCTTAATGATTCACTTGTACTCCCCCTTAATGTGGACTAGGTTGATTGCTGTTATTTTCTTATTTCAAATATTGTTATTTGTTTCTTTGATAATTTGAATAAAAATATAATTAAAAAAAAAAAAGAAACCTCACCATTCTATTTCCCCCCCCCCCCCCCTCATAGTGGGCCTTTCGCAATACTGCCATTGCATGCACTATTTCTGCGGCCTTCAACTGGCTCAACTCCCCCCTTAATTTTACCAGCTCCCCTATCACCTGGGGATCATTATCACATTGTTGCCTTGCTTCCAAGGCCTCTATCTTCTGTTCCAGCTGCCTCTCAGCCTGCCCTTTTTTCCTCTTCTCCTGAGCTGCTATATTTACCACTGCCTTCAATCCATCCCAGGCTGTCCCCGTTGCTACCTCCCCATTCAGATTGTGCCCCAAATATTCTTGTATGACAGCCCTAATGCGGCCCACATACCTCTTCTCCTCCAACAAGGCATCATTTAAACGCCAAAATTTGACCCCTTCATCCTTCTTCCCCACTACAAAGGTGATATTTACTGGTGCATGATCTGTCCAAGTTATAAACCCTGTTCGACCTGCTGAACTTTGGATGCCCACTGACCACTCACCCATATCATATCCAGCCAGTTGTAGGATCCATGTACATGGGAATAAAACATATATTTTTTTCCCCTGGATGACAACACCTCCACATGTCTACAAACCCCAGGCGCTCCTTAAATCTCAGGAGACTTCGCCGTTCTTTCTGGCTCTGTCCCCAGGGCCCCCCGCTATTATCCAACCTCGAGTTGACAGGTTGAAATCCCCCCCCAATATAATTGGTGTCTCCCCTAAATCCTCTGACTCTCTTAACATTCTCTCGTAGAACTCCTCTCTGCGTATTAAGGCCATACATGCTAATTATCCAAATCGCCTCTCTTTTAATCTTCAACCTAACCCCTGCCCACCTTCCTCTTTTATCTCTCCGCTCCTCCACGACCGCGTCCTGATACTGTGCACTTATTAAAATCCCTACTCCCCCTTTCCTTGAGTGTGCCCTCTGCCCAGCCAACAATGCTCTCGGGTATTTTTTTGAGTATACTAGTCTTTTTTCCTGCCTCACCTTCAGATGTGTCTCCTGTATACACAAAATGTCCGCCTTCAATCTAGTGCCCTCCCGTTCCAAAAATCGATGCTTACGCCAGGTTTGTAACACCTTAGTATTCACAGTGCCCACTATAAATTGAAGTCTATCCCGACTCGTCACCCTTTACCACTCCCTCCCCCCCCCACAACCCGCCCCCTCCCTCCGCCCTCCGCCTCTCCCTCCCTTTCCCTTCTCCTCAAATCCCTTCCCCAGCCGCCTCCAGATCAGAGGCTACTTGCGGAGTCGTGCACCACCCGCCACCCCCTTCCCTTCTCCCTACTTCACCCTTCCCCCCCCCACTGCCCCCTCCTACCCTTCTTCATCCACACCCTCCCTTTATCACTATACAGCAAAACATGTATCTAAAGAAAAACAATCTAACAACCCAGCTTCTCGCCCTTCTCGCCCTTCCCCTTTCCCCTTTCCCCCACCCCTCCACCCTATATCCCTTCTATGCAATACAATGCCATATCACAGGGGGTTATCTCCCTGCAACCTTGTCCATGCCTGCACTTACAGCTTTCACCTGCCTCCCCCCCTTTGTCCATCTTTAAAGTCTTAGTCCCTTATTCCACTTGCAGCAGGCCTTGCCCCGCTCTCTTTCACGTCCTCAAGCCAGGTCTCCATATTTTCACTGCTTAGCACCTCTGTGCTGTGACTTTCTGTTCTCCTGCTCCTTAAGCTTTTTTTCCTCGCAGCTGCCACCCCAACTGTTTCCTCTGCTCCCCATCCTGGTCTCTGCAATCACATTCAGCGCATGCCACCGCTGCTTGCTCTTCCAAGCCAGCTTCCCGCATCGCCACCAACGCTGTTGCCACCATCTGCACTCTGCATGTTCTCTCCCCCCTGGTGAAGGACAAACTGAAGGGATGCAACCAGTGGTACCTCCACCCTTCAGTCTGTAGAACTTTGGTTATGGGGGCCAGGGCCCTCTGTCTCTGCAAAGTCCCCAGTGATAAGTCAGCATAGAGTGCCACCGGATAGCCCTGCCACTGGAAGGTGCTAAGTCCCCTCATCTTGGCAGCTGTTCTCTCCTTTATTTTATAATCCTTCAAAGAAATTATTATATCTCTAGGCCTGTTAGCCTTAATCAGTCCCAGGGCCTGGTGCGCCCTGTCTTTCCTTATTTCCTCTGCGACTTCCTCCTTGCCTCCTTGCCTCAGGGCTTCCAAGCAAACTGACTCTGCTACTTTTGCACAATTCCTGAACTCCATTTCCTCTGGACCACCTCTTATCCGAAGATTGTTCCTTCTGGATCGATTTTCCAAGTCTTCCAATTTCAGTAGCATTTGCTCTTTCCAATCCCCTTCTCCGCTGACTTTGGATTCCAACTCCTTCTGTTGCAGTTCCAACGCCTCAAATTGATTCTCGTGGTCCCCTATTCTGTATGTTACCTCCTCTACCTCCCCCTTCATACTACTTATAAGCATACCAAGTGCATTTTTTCCTGTCTGTAGCTCTGTTTTCAACTCCTCAAACTACTCCCGGAGCTCTTCTCTCAAGACCTGCCTATTAGGACCATCTGCAACTTCTCCCTCCTGAGGCACGCTTCCCTTTCCAATCTTCTCTGCATGCTCTCTCTGCAAGGGATCACTGGCCACTATTTTTTTTTTTAATTTTAAATTTTTATTGAGCAACTCAAACATGCAATACAACCTTTTCTTCCGTTTTCAATACAGAAACATTCCTTAAAATTCTTTCAATACAATTTACTAAAATAAACCAAACCTTTTCTTTTCCATTTCTCCCTTCGTCTCCCCTCACTCACCTCTTCCCCTCCCCGCCTCTCTTCCCCTGCTATTCCTCTCTCACTCCCTTTCCATTCCCCTCTCCCCCCCCTCACTTTCCCCTGTAAATACACCAACATATTCTGCCATTCATTTTCAAACTTTGATCCCTTCTGTCTATGAATTGCCATTAATTTTTCCATTAGGCTGAGCCATATTTACCTTTCTTCACAATGCTCTACTTGGGGTGGCCTCTCCTGTTTCCACCGGTAGGCCACCTCACACCGGGCTGCACTGAGGCATGCCATAATTTGCTTTCTACCCTCCCGGGGTCCTCCATCTCTCCACCACCCAAAAATAAATATTAGATGTTCCCACCTTATTTCCACCCCCACCACCCTTTTTATCCACTGCTGAATTTCTTTCCAAAATATTTGGATCTGTGGGCATGTCCACCACACATGATACATAGTCCTCTCTCCCCCACATTTTCTCCAGCACCCCTTTCATACTGCAGGATACATCTTATTCAGCATCACTGGAGTATAATACCATCTCATTACAACTTTATACCAATTTTCTCTGATCGCTATGGAGATAGGCTTTTGCTTAACCTGTCTCATAATGGCCCTCCACTGTAGGGGTTTCAATTGCATCTCCATCTCCCGTTCCCACGCCCTCGTATAGCCTACTTTCTCATCCTTTTTCTGTCCCCACCTCACTGCTTTGTATAGCCCTGATATCAACCCCTTAGACTTCCTTTTCCCATACCATATAATCTCCAGATCAGTATAGTCCCTCATTAATCCCTCCTCACCTAGTTTTTTCTGTATATAATGTAATACCTGCCAATAATGAAATATTCCCTCCTCTCCTAGCTGGTAATCCTCTCGTAAATCCTCATATGGAACCCACTCCCCCCCACCATCTAAAAATTGATAAACCCACCTAAGGCCTTTCCTTTCCCACGCTTTAAAAATCCCCTCTTTCCGTCCCGTTTTAAAATCCTCCGTGTAGCACAAAGTTTGCATCGCTGAGAATTTAGGATCTTTCCCATCCTCCCCCACCTTTCTCACTCTGTCCCAAATCCCAAGGACATGACTTAGATATAGGTTCTCATCCATCCCCAGACCCCTCTCCCTCCTACCTATCCACGGAAGTGCCTCAGTTTTTTTCCCCCCCTTAACCCTGCTTCCTCCAGCTTTGCAAAAGTCTTCTGTTCCCCTCCCTCCCTCCAATCCATCACATGCCTGATTTGCGTTGCCCAGTAGTAAGCCAACAGGTCCGGGACACCCAACCCTCCCTCTTCTCGGGACCTATACAAAATTGCCCTCACCACTTGTGGTGGTCGCTTCCTCCAGATGAAGTGGAATACCTTTCCCTGAGGTTTCTGCATTTGCCCTACCGAAATTGCTATGGGAAGCGCCGAAAGAAATTTAGTACCCTAGGGAGTATATTCATCTTGACTGCCGCTATTCGACCCATCCACGACATCTCCATGTCCATCCAGTCTCTCAGATCCTGACCCACTGCTTTCCATAATTGAGGGTAGTTTGCCTCCATATAAGTGCTCAGGTTTGGTTGTTATGTGCACACCCGGGTATTTGATGGCCTCCCGTGCCCATTTGAATGGATACCTTCCCTTTATGCACTCTATTTCCTCTTCTCAGATATTTATATTACGCACCTCTGTCTTATCCATATTCATCTTGAATCCAGATACCACTCCATACTTCTCAATTACTTCCAAGACTCTTGCTAAAGTCCCTTCCGGCTCAGTTATCATCAATAGGATATCATCTGCGAACAAAGAAATCTTATGTTGTTGACCCCCACCCTAACCCCATGAACTCGCTGTTCCCTTCATATCACCTGTGCCAAAGGTTCCACTGCTAGTACAAATAACAATGGAGACAATGGACACCCCTGTCTTGTGCCCCTCTTCAATCAAACACTGCTGAATAATTACCATTAATTCATACCCTTGCCTGGGGTTTATTATATAATCTCCAGGAACAAGCAGAAATGTAGTCTTCACATATGGGTATCTTCAGTACCGATGGAGCCTGCGCGGGAACATTCCCCAGCGTCCAATTGGAACGATTTGGGAGCATCCCTCAGCACATGCGCGCTGCCTTCCTGCCTTTCCAACTGTCCCTCTTTAGTTCTTCATTTTCCGTGGAGCCGACAGGACTCATAACTTGTCACCGCAGAAAATTCCTTCTTTAAAATTGTTTTCTTGTGGTCACGTTTGCCTTCGCACGATGCCTATCAGTACCGCTGGTTCTTTTCTTAAAAAAAAAAAATTATACTCTGAACTGTATCTCTTCAGAAACTTTTCTTTTTTCGGTGCTAGGCGCCATTTTGGGCATTAGGCCTCATATTCCTAAAACATGGAAAAACAACTACTGGATTTAAAAAGTGTACTAAGTGTGGCGGTACCATTTCCGTCACTGACACCCATGACTGGTGTCTTAAATGTTTAGGGCCTGAACATTCTCCATCTGAATGTCTCTCCTGTATGGGGATGACTAAAAGAGGAAGACAGAACCGGGCTGCAAAGCTCGGTACCCTCTTTTCTTCGGATGCCAGATCCATTGCATCGTCGTCTTCAAGAGCCTCCTCTTCCTCCCATTGATCTCAGGTAACTAAACATAAAAACCAGTCACCAAAGGGTAGCTCTCCTGCTAAGCATCGAGAGGCCATTGGCATTGCCCTTGAGGGAATGACACCGGCACAACAGCCCTGGCGGGAGGCTTCGGCTTCCAAAGCATCAGCGGGGCTCCAGGATGTTCTCGAGGCCTCGACCTCGCAAAAACTACTGGTGCCATGCTCAGGGGTCCCCGCTGTCTTCACCGGTACCGACACCCAGCGTCGATAGACCAGAGATTTCCCACGCCATCTTTGGCTGGCATCGACAGATCGGTACCGGATCAACTCGGTACCGACTTCAATCAATACCGGGACCATGCTTTGCATGAGCATTGTGGTCAGGAATACTTTGAATCCTGCGATTCCGAAGACTCTGACAATTCTGCCGGTACCAGAATGTTTCTCCCGGAAGATTCCTCTTCTCCCCAACGCAGAATGTCACCTCCAGAGGACATGTCTTTTCAGGATTTTATTCGTGATGTTGCCAAAGGCCTTTCAATCATGGTAGCTCCTGAAAAGGAACCCAGAGCAAAGGAATTGGAAATTCTCCAATATCCTAAAGCTCCAAAGGAGGCAGCCACTCTGCCCATCCATGAAATTCTTCATGACTTGATGCTCAGAATGTGGGAGACACCTCCGACTACATCTCCTCATTCTAGGAGGTTTGATACTATGTATCGAGTTCCGCCATGTCCTGGATTTCAAAAGACTCAGCTACTACACCATTCAATGGTGGTGGAGTCAGCCATGCGTAGGATGAAAAGTGCAAAGAGGCATGCATCCAATCGTCCAGGTCGTGAATGCAGGACCTTGGTCGCTTTTGGGCGCCAAACATTTCAGGCTTCCCTGCTTTCAGCTAGGATCAGTTCATATATATTATATATGGGAATGTTCCTCAAAGAAGTTACAGGAGACTTGGAGCTTATGAGCCCACTTCTCCCAGATGACAGGAGACAAGACTTTCTTGCTCTAGTTATTTATTTAAGTTAAGCATGCTCAAGATGTCTCCAAGTTTGTGAATCGTGCAGCCTTTGACTGCTTTGAATGCATCAGCAGAACTTCTGCTATTGCCATTGGAGCACGACGGATTGCCTGGCTTCAGGCATCGGAGACTTGGGTACAGGACAAATTAGGCAATATCCCTTGCACAGGAGAGAATCTCTTTGGCAAGAATTGGCAGGAAAAGGCTAATGAAATAGATGCTGACAGTATCACGTTAGATTGTCAAAATCTACAGCTACTCCAGCCAAAAAGAAGCCTTATAAAAAACCCTCTTTTAGCAAAAAGAGGAAGTTTTATCCTTCCTATACCCAACAGAGCCAAAGTCAGGGTCAAGTTGCCCAAAAGGGACAAACTAGACAACAAAAGAAGCCAAAAGGCCCGAGAGCTCAACCAGCTCCGCAGGTTCAGCCCCCTCAAGGGCTTTGACTCCTTCCTAGAGAGCTTAGCCGTCCTGCCCTTGAGGGGGTCCTCAACCCCCCCAATATTCCAGGCAGGTTATGCCATTTTATCAACAGGTGGCATCAGATAACAGCAGAAGATTGGACTCTGTCCATTGTAGGAGAGGGGTACAAGCTCTATTTTCACAGCATGCTCCCTCCTACAATCCTAAGGCAGTTCAATTCGCAGACCTTTGCAGGCAATCTTCTAGGTCACGAGGTCTCAACACTTCTTGCCCAAGGGGCAATAGAGGAGGTACCCATTCTCCAACAGGGTACAGGGTTCTACTCCCCCTATTTTCTTATTCCAAAGAAAACAGGTGGACACAGACCCATTCTAGACCTCAGAGAATTGAACAAATATCTGTTCAGAGAAAAGCTCATAATGATTTCTCTAGGAACTCTTCTGCCATACCTTCAAAGTCAGGATTGGCTTTGCTCTCTAGACTTAAAGGATGCATATACTCACATTCTGATCCATCCAGATTACAGGAAATTCTTACGATTCATTTTCAAGGGAATACACTTTCAGTACAGGGTGCTTCCCTTTGGTCTGGCTTCGGCACCAAGAGTATTCACAAAATGCATGGCAGCAGTAGCTGCATTCCTGTGAACCCTAGGGATATTCGTCTTCCCTTACTTGGACGACTGGCTCATTCGAGCCCCCACGGTTGCAGAAGCCAGCGCTGCACTGTCTCGTACAATGCGAATCCTCCTATACTTGGGATTGGTAATAAACTTCCCAAAATCCTAACTTGTTCCTTCCCAGTGCCTGGAGTTCATAGGAGCCTGGTTAGACACCAGACTGTCAAGGGCTTTCCTTCCACAGGCCTGGTGTCTTCGCATAGTGTAACTAGCTTCTCAAGCAGCAGGGAAATCCTCCCTAACTGCTTGAGAACTCCTACAGTTACTGGGACATATGGCATCCACAGTTCATGTAGTTCCCTACGCTCGCCTCCACATGCGAGCAGCCCAGTGGACCCTATCCACTCAGTGGTCACAGGCCACGGGTTATCTATCGGACAAGATAACAAACTCTCAATGACTGATTTTGTCCCTCCAATGGTGGCAATCACTAGAAAATCTGTCAGTGGGGTCTCCCTTTCAACAACCCCTCTTCCAGGCCACCCTAACAACAGATGCATCACAGGTGGGTTGGGGAGCACACTTGAATCATCTCTCTACCCAGGGTACCTGGACTCATGTTGCTCCCCTATATTCTTCATATCTTCAACAATAGTCTGTCCTCCGGTGTTTTCCCCTCAGCCTGGAAACATGCCCTCATCCTTCCACTTCTAAAGAATCCTTTCCTTGATCCCTCCACACCGGCCAGTTGGTGCCCCGTATCCAACCTTCCATTTTTGTCAAAAACCTTGGAGAAACTTGTATTCACTCAGCTCTCTGCCCACTTAGATTCTACCCTCTCTCTTCACCCACATCAATCCGGGTTTCGCACAGGCCACAGCACAGAGACCATTCTCACTTCTCTTCTCAGCGAAGTTCATCAGGCTCA
Organism: Ichthyophis bannanicus; assembly: GCA_033557465.1. Lineage (NCBI taxonomy): Eukaryota > Metazoa > Chordata > Amphibia > Gymnophiona > Ichthyophiidae > Ichthyophis > Ichthyophis bannanicus. The sequence goes on from CM066044.1 coordinate 248,392,001, forward strand.
TGATCGGGGTGATCTTTCCCTTGTGGTGACTTTAGATCTTTCCTCTGCTTTTGATATTGTAGACCATCGCACCCTCCTATCTCGGCTGGCTGACCTTGGGATCTGTGGGTCTGTCCTCGCCTGGTTTCATTCTTTTCTCTCCTCTCGCACATTCTCAGTAAGGACTGACTCATCTACTTCCCCTTCTCTACCTTTCCTTTGTGGTGTTCCCCAGGGTTCTGTTTTAGCACCTCTCCTTTTCAACATTTTTCTGGCCCCCTTAGCACTTATTGTCCAACAGTCAGGAATTTCCGGTTATTTCTACGCTGATGATATCCTTCTTGTTCACCACACTAACTCCCTCTCACCAGATCTTTCCACACTCAACTTCTGTCTCTCCCGGGTCGCTACATGTATAGCCACTGACTTCCTTCATGTTAACCCCGCTAAGTCGGCGGCTCTTTGGCTTTCCTTTCACGCATCTCCACCTACCTGCGCTCCACTTTTTCTTTCTACTCCTATCCCTTTAGTCTCTTCCCTCTGCTATCTCGGTGTCACTCTTGATTCCTCCCTTTCATTCCATCATCACATTTCTTCACTTATTCGTCGTTCTTTTTTCTTCCTCCGTCAAATTCGAGCTGTTCGCCCTTTTCTCCCTTCCTCCTCTCTCACTTTAGTTATTTCCCTGGTTCTCTCAAGATTAGATTACTGTAATACTGTCCTAGCAGGTCTCCCAAAGTATCAACTTCACCGTCTTCAACTAGTTCAGAACACAGCCGCTCGTTTACTCTCTTACTCCTCCCCGCGCGATCACATTACTCCCCTCCTCCTCCGCTTACACTGGCTCCCACTTAACTTCCGCTTCCACTACAACATACTTATACTCACTCACAAAGCATTGCACACTGGTTCTCCACAGTACCTAGCTGACTCTATTCGTTTACAACCTTCCCCTCGCCTCCTCCGTTCAGCACATGGCTACCGTCTCTATCTCCCTTCCCCTTCTTCAGCCCATTTGGAAACAACACGACACTCCGCATTTTACTTTCTGGCTCCAGCACTCTGGAATTCACTCCCATCTGCCCTCCGTACCGAGCTTTCCTTCCCTCGATTTAAGTCCCTACTCAAGACCCACCTCTTTCAACAGGCGTTTGATCTACCAGACCCTTCGGAGTGACTGGCCTTCCCACGCATACCTCCCCCTAACCTGTCTCTCTCCCACTTTTGCTTCTCTGTCTCTCGCTGTCCTGTCTGAGTAATGGCGTTCTTTTCCCTTTTCCTGATTTTACAGTTTAATTTTATATTGTACATCGCCCTGACTCATCTGCCTGGGCGGTATATCAAGCGACAAATAAAGATAAAGACTCCACAGGAGGCTGGTCTACACATAAACCTCCTGGAATTAAGAGCAATCTATTTAACTCTTCGAGTGTTCTATGCCCAGTTCAGCTACCAGACAGTCCTAGTCCAAAGGAACAATCAAGTAGCCATGTTTTACGTGAACAAGCAGGGCAGAACAGGCTCTCTGTCGTTATGCAATGAAGCTTTATGACTGCGGCCCTCGCCAGAGAGCACCAAATTCACCTTCTAGTAATATATCTTCCAGGCATTCAAAATCTTTGGGCAGACAAACTCAGTCGAGTACTGCTGCCTCACGAGTGGTCTCTCCTTAGACCAGTTGTCAAAGATATTTCATTTCTGGGGTACTCCAGCGATAGACCTCTTTGCAAGTCCACTGAATGCCAAACTTCCCCTGTTCTGTTCCAGGATTCCGGCTCACAATTGTCAGGCAAGGGATGCCTTCCTCCTTCACTGGGGTCAGGACTTCCTTTATGCCTTCCCACCCATTCCCCTCATCCCCAAAACACACAGAGAAACAGTGGTCGCATGATCCTCATAGCGCCACGGTGGCCACGCCAAACGTGGTATCCCCTGCTTCTACAGCTCTCTCAAGCTGCACCTCTGGAGTTAGGGCATGCTCCAGATCTCCTTTCCCAAGAGAACGGGACACTATGACACCCGAATCCCCAGTCCCTGCATCTCACGGCCTGGTTGCTGAAGGCTTAGACCTCCAGGATTTCAACCTGTCCCAACAGGTAAAGGATATCCTTCAGGCTTCTAGAAAACTTTCCACAAGAAGATCTTATGCCTTCAAGTGGAAACAGTTTACTATATGGTGTTCCAAGAAGAGGTTAAATCCCCTTGTCATACCTTTTAGAATCGATACTAGAGTGTCTCCTTCACTTATCAAATTCTGGTCTGAAGACCAATTCGGTAAGAGTCCATCTTAGTGCAATTGCAGCTTCTTATAAGCCTCTGAATGGACAACCAATTTCCTCTCATCCACTCATATCCAGATTTATGAGAGGTCTTCTATTAACAGAGCCTCCCATTAAACCACCACTGGTGGCATGGGATCTAAATCTAGTTCTCGGGCAGCTCATGAACCCGCCTTTTGAGCCTTTAGCCACTACAACTCTTAAGATTTTGTCCTGGAAGGTCATCTTCCTAATTGTAATCACCTCTGCACGTCGCATTAGTGAATTCTAAGCTTTAGTGGCTGATCCTCCTTATAATAGCCATGATAAGGTTGTTCTTAGAACTCATCCACACTTTATGCCAAAGGTGGTTTCGCCTTTTCATTTAAATCAATCTATTTTTCTTCCTGTATTTTTCCCAAGGCCTCACGCCTCTAATGCAGAAAGAAATCTTCATACTTTGGATTGTAAAAGAGCCTTAGGCTTTTACCTACAAAGAACACAGCAACATAGAAAGTCCTCACAACTTTTTATTGCTTTTGATTCTAGTCATTTGGGACTTCCAGTCTCCAAAAGAACTTTATCCAAATGGATTGCCCAATGCATATCCTTTGCTTATGAGAATAAAAGTCTTCCTCTTCAAGGCCATGTCACAGCTCATAATGTGAAAGCCATGGCTACTTCCACGGCTAATCTCCACTCTGTATCTATCGATGACATTTGTCGAGCAGCCACCTGGGCTTCGGTACACACCTTCACAGCCCACTACTGCCTGGATAAAGCCTCCCATTGGGATGCCTTCTTTGGCCAAGCTGTTCTTCAAAATCTCTTTCAGACCTAATTCAACTCCTACCCACCAACCCTGCTGGAATGCCAGAGATCCATGGGAGGAAGGATGCCTACCTTTCTAGGGTGGCACCTTCCTGGGGCTATCTCCCTGGCATCTTCAGCTAGGGAGTCCCCATATGTGAAGACTACATTCTTGCTTGTTCCTGGAGATAGCGTAGTTACTCACCTGTAACAGGTGATCTCTGGGAACAGCAGGAATTTAGTCTTCACAACCCACCCACCTCCCCTAGGAGTTGTCTCTCTATCTCTTTGTCTCTTTCCTCTATTCTTTCACTCAGCTACAAACTTAACTGAAGAGGGACCGTTGGAAAGGCGGGAAGGCAGCACATATGTGCTGAGGGATGCTCCCAAAAGCGTTCTTATTGGACGCTCGGGAGCGTTCCCGCGCAGGCTCCATCGGTACCGACGATACCCATATGTGGAGACTAAATTCCTGCTGTTCCTGGAGATCACCTGTTACGGGTGACTAACTACGCTATGCCTGCACCCAGGATATATACTTAGAACCAAACCCCATCTTCTGCATTACAGCAAACAAGAAGGCCCAATTGACCTGATCGAATGCTTTTTCCGCATCTATAGACAGCACCATCATATGTATCTTCCTATAGCAGGCTTCCCAAATTACCTCTAGCAGTCTCTTAACATTATCTGGAGCCTGTTTGGTCTATATCAATTAAAGTGGGTAGTCCCGGGGCTAACCTATTTGCCAACACCTTCTCCAAAATCTTCACATCAGTATTGAGTAAGGAGATTGGTCGAAAGGAACCACAATGCAAGGGATCCTTCCCCGCCTTTGGCAACACCGTAATAACAGCTGTTAACATTTCCTGGGAAACTTGCCCCCCTCCTCCCATAATTCCATTAAACATCCTTTACAAAAATCCCACCAGCTCTTCCCTAAACACCTTATAAAAAGAATTTGCCAACCCAGCCAACCCTGGTGCCTTACCAAGCGACATTTCTTTAATCACCTTCTTGATTTCTTCCCGAAGTATACGTCCCTCCAACCTTGCCCCATCTCCTCCCCCACTGTAGGCAACTCTGTTAACTCCAAAAATTCCCGAATCCGCCTTGCCTCACTCTCTTCTCTAGCTTGCGCATATAGTTCAGAGTAAAACTGACAGAACCTATCCCCAATTTGTTTTTCCATCCTTATTATTTCTCCACCCACCCCTTAATTGCCACTATTGCACTTGCTATTTCCCTTTTCCGCAGTTTGCGGGCCAGCAGTCTCCCCGCCCTGTCGCCCCACTCGTAGAACCTCTGCTTTACCCTTTCCAATTGAAAAGCTATAGCCTCCAATTACAGCTGATTCAGCTCCAATTGTAGTTTATTCAAATGCTTTAATTGCCCCACCCTCCCCTGCTTACTGTATAGCTTCATAGCATTCTTAATTTCCTCATGAATCTTCTCTTCTCTTTCTTTCCTTACCTTCTTAATCCGGGCTGTCCCCTAATTACCACCTTCATCCCCTCCCATACCCCTACATCTCACACCTCTCCATTATCATTCATCTGCCAATTATCCTGGAGGCACTTCTTTACATCCCTAACCACTTCTTCCCTTTTCAGGAGGCTCTCATTTAACCTCCAAAGCGTATCCCTCCCTTCCCTTGTCCTTTCCCAATTTCCAACCAAACCGGGGTATGGTCTGACCACGTAATATTCCCTATCTCCACCTCCCGCACTCTTGTCTCCCATAGTTTGTCCACTAGTAAATAGCCTATCCTACTAAAAGTCTTGTGTGGGCATGAATAAAATGTATATTCTCTTCCCCCCTTATTATGCTCCCTCTAAATATCAGAAAGATGGAATTTCTTAATCAATCTTTTCACTGTAGTCTACTTTTCGCATTCCCATCCCCCTCTCTCATTTGTCGGTCTCACCCCGGCTGTAGGGTCAAATTAAAATCTCCTTCCATCACCAATTTCCCTTGTACATTACGCTCTAACCTCCCTCCAAAAAATATCTTGTCCTGAATTTGGTGCATAAACATTCGCCAACGTAACTTTCTCTCCTCTTCATCCACCACACAGTATTAACACTCTCTTCCCCTTTTATCCCTGATCACCTCGCCTTCCTGAAAGGGGCACTCCTTCCTTATCAGTGTTGCCACCCCCCCTTTTCTTCCCCCTCCCTCTTTCTTCCCCTCTCACCTTCCCAAAGTACCGGTTCAGTTTGCAGGCCAATAATCCTTCAACTTTAACTTTGAGATGAGTCTCCTGCACCATTATAATATCCCAGTGTAACCTTTCGGCCTCCCTAAATAGCTGTCTTCTCTTCTACGGACTATTTCGCCCTTTAGCATTTATTGTACCTATTCTTATCATCTCATCTGTTGAGTGCATGTTGGTGTACCTCGCTTATATCCCCCCTCCTTCTCCCTCCCCTTCTCCCCCATTAAGCAATCTCCTTCCAGGAAACTGACCAGACATAGGAAGTGACTGTCTAGTCCGCGTCTGCCCCTGCCACTCATTAACCCCCCCCTTACCTCAGTTTATTGTGACCTTCTCATCTTCTCGCTAATTTCTACCCATCTAAGAGGATCCCCCTCCCCTTCCAATCCCCCCCTCTTACTTCCTTTCATTACATAATGCTTTTCAGCTTTCTTCTTAAACCCTCCCCTCAGACCATAAACATTTCCCTTTAACAAACAATTCTCTGAACATTTTAAAACCAACATTATATCATCAGATTTGCCTCAAAGTCCGCTTTTCCTTTGTAGAGCCTCGAACGAGGCCCCCTGAAAAATGTCTTTAGCTTCTTCTCCAGGCCTTCTAAGTAGTGGTTACCAACTTACTCTTCATTGTTGCCTCCTCTCATCCCGTTTCCTTTGACGCTCTGTCCTCTCCGTGTTTCCCCTTTGCCAGTCTTCTTCCATTGGCAGGTACTCGCTGCCATTTCAGACCCCCAATCTTGGAAACTGATGAAGTGCCTGCTTTAGTTTGCCCCATTAGATTCTCTGGAAGATTTGATACTCCAAGTTCCTTTAACACTTCCCATGCTTCGCTAATATTCTTCGCCCTTCGCGATACCCCCTTCACTGTTATCAGTAAACCAAAGAGGTATAGCCACTTATATATCAGTCCTTCTCTTCTCAAAAGAGCCGTTACTTCTCTTAATTCTCGACGATGTTGCAAAGTACCCATAGACAAATCCTGGTATAGCTCAATATTATGTCCTTTCCACTAAAAATGTCCCATCTTCCTAGCTGCTCCCAAAACTCGCTCCTTTATTTTATAAGAGCTCATGCATACCACTATATCTCGTGGTCTATTGTCTCTTATAGGGCCCAGACCCCTATGTGCCCTTTCTAATTGCACGGGCATCTCCCCTACTGCATTTTCTGGTTCTGCTTCTTGTAGAAGGGCCTCAAACATTTCCGTTATTACTTTATCACAATCCTTATATTTAGGGTCTTTTGGAATTCCTCTCACTCTTATATTGCACCTCCGCGATCAGTCCTCAAGATCCTCTGTCTTTTCTTTCAATTGTTCTTGTATCTGTTTCAGCCCATCCCATCCTTTCTGTAAATTCCCCATCGCCTCTGACTGTTGGTCCAGTTGGTTTTCTGTTTCTTCCATACGAGATCCAAGGTCTATTATATCTTGCCTCAATGTTTATAAAGTCTCTTTCAGCTCAGTTTTAACTCCACTGATTTCTAATTTAAGCTAATCTTTCAGCTCTGTAAGCCAGTGTTTTAACATTTCTGCCGCTCCAGGGCTCCACGCCCCTTCTCCTTCCTCCTCTGTCACAGCTTCGGCGGACATTTTCTCCTCTTTCTCTGCATCCTTCCCTCCCCTAACAGGGGTATAGGAGAACTGGAACTCTGCCAACTTTTTCCGCACTGTGAGTCCTCCCCTGGCTTTTTCCATTCTCTTTCTCCAACACTTCCCTTTAGGCTAGTGTCTTTTGTGCATGCACGCAGAGACAATATCTAGTATTGCCCCCCCCCCCCCAGCCCCCTAGCACAATCTGCTCACCTGTGTTCAACTTCCCAAACCAGCACTTTTCACTTCGCCCTGCTGCCACCACCCGTGCCTTGCTGCCTCCGACGCTGCTATGGCTTCTGTGGCATTTCTCCACGGTCTCCCGGGCCTCCTCTCCTCCGAACTGCCCTTCCGTGCCATTTTCCCACCTCTGCCACTGCCGCACACTTATGCATCTCTCGGGGGCTCAGCTATACTCCGGCATGCTCCTTCTTCGCTGGTTGCACTCACTGCTGCTTCACCACTTTTTCCTGCCCTGTTTTCTTCTCCCAGGGGCCTGTTATCGCATTGGTAGGCAGTTCGGGCAGCGGAGCTCCTCTCTCACGCCGCCATCAGACCCGGTGACGTCACTTCCTTCCCCTCCACTGGCCACTATTTTAACCTCTCCGGCTCCACCACTCGCACCCACAAATGCATATTTGAGCAGGTTGGCAGTCGTCTTGTGGGTCGCCATGCTCCACTGCCTCTCCTCTCCTCCCTAGTGCGATTGCCTTCAACAATCGCACCCACTGAGGGCAGTTAGTGCCAATTTAACCGGGGATAGCTCCGGAGTTCTCTGCTCAAGCAGCCATCATGGCAGGTGATGTCACTTCCTCCCTCTAGACCTCTATTATATCTCCCCTCAGCCATCTCTTTTCCAAGTTGAAAAGCCCTAACCATTTAAGCCTTTTCTCATATGGGTTTCCTTCCATCCCCTTCACCATTTTGATATGCTCTTCTCTGTACCTTTTCTAATTCAGCTATATCCTTTTTAAGATACTGTGACCAGAATTGCACACAATATTCACGATGCGGTCGCAGAATAGAATGATAAAGAGGCATTATAATATCCTTGGTTTTATTTTCCATTCCTTTCCTTATGATTCCTAGCATTCTATTTGCTTTCTTGGCTGCTGCTGTACACTGGGTGGAGAGTTTCAAGGGATTATCCATGAAGACACCTGTGCTGCAGTGAGACGGCGTTTCCTGGAAGGTTGCTGCAAATTTATACTTGGTTATTGCACTTGAAACAGGGTGAAGGTGCCCGAAACGCGCGCGTCGTGCGATGGGACTTTTGGAAGCAGCGATGTTTGGACTGAGATAAATTTTATACTATAAAGTAATTTTGACTGTGTTTTTTGGTGAAGAACCATATAAATAATAAAAAGTAGCTACCCACTTGGCGAAGGTCGTTTTCCCTTTCGACCTCCCCACGGTCAGCTCCGACAAAAGAATACTATTTTACAGCGGGTCACATTATATCTGGTTGGGGTTCTTTTTGATTTGGTTATTGATTTACCTTGACCATGAGGTTCATTTTTTTGTGTTTAATATTGCTTTTGACATACAAGGCTACTCCTCCTCCTTTTCCACTTTCTCTGTCTCTTCTGAATAGATTATAGCCTGCTACAATCATTGAGATTCATTGAACCATGTTTCTGTAATGGCCACAATGTCCAAGTCCATTTCCACCATGCCCTCTAGTTTTACAGGTCCGGAACTTTGTTGGCTAAGCTTCGAGCATTTGTGCACATTGCTTTCCAACATTTAACTAGCTTGCATGTATTTTGCATTGATTTTGTTCTGCCCACTTCTTCCCACTTGTCGTTGATGTGTGGTTTAAAAGTGTGGCTGTTTTTGATGTTGTTCTGCTTTTGCCGGGAGTGACGTCCTGAACTTGTCCTTCCCCACCCGTCACCCCCTTTTTCTAGTTTAAATGCATATCCACATCCTGCCTGAATTTTTCACTTAGGATTCTTTTCCCTGCGACAGAGAGATGTAGTCCATCAGCACAGTATAGTCTCTTGTTGGTCCATCTGTTTCCCCAGTCGCCTGTAAATCTGAATCCTCCTTGTTTGCACCAGGTCTGGAACCATGTATTAAAGTTGTTTATGCGATGCAGCCTTTCTGCCCCCTTACCAAGAACAGGTAGAACTTCTGAGAACGCTACAGTGTTAACAATGGGCTTGAGTTTCTCTCCCAGAGTTTTGTAAGTCCCTTTGAATTGCAGAGGCACTGTTTCTAGCCAGGTCATTTGTACCCAAGTGGATGACAACATCAATTTTGGAGTGCTCACTTTCTGTGCTAAGTACATCAACAATTTGGTTTGTATTCCTGTTGGCAGAAGAGCCTGGGAGGCAATTGACTATCTTCTCTTCTTTTTACTGTGTTCCCAAGTTGGTGCCTCTGATGATGGAATCTCCAAGTAGTAGTAGTTTTCTGTTTGGTGAGTTCTTCTTCATATTTGGTGCTTTAGCAGGAGATTGTGCATTGACTGTCTCATTTAAGGGCCCTTCAGTTTTCATAGATTAGGCATCCTCATTAACCAAAGCAGAGAAGGCAATCTCCAGGAACAAGCAGGAATGTAGTATATGGGGTATCGTCGGTACCGATGGAGCCTGCGTGGGAACGCTCCCCAGCATCCAATTAGAAAGCTTTTGGGAGCATCCCACAGCACCTGCGTGCTGCCTTCCCGCCTTTCCCAACTGTCCCTCTCCAGTTCTTCGTTTTCCGCAGAGCCAGCAGGTCGCACGTCCTGTCACCGTAGAAAATATCCTTTTTACTTTTCTTTTTTGTACAGTCAAACCTTGGTTTTCATTTGCCCCAGTTTTCATACGCTTCGGTTTTCAACGTCTTTTTTGACTGAGATTTTGTCCCGGTTCTCATACATCGCTTCGGTTTTCAACGTCTTTTTTGACTGAGATTTTGTCCCGGTTCTCGTACATCGCCTCGGTTTTCGTAAAGTACAGTACTGTAAATACATACACCCTCGCGCTGCACACCGGTCTGTATACACTGCCAGAACGCCCGCCCGGTCCCGGCAGCACTGCTCCCCCGGACTCACCGATCGCCAGCGTGATGAGAAGCGAAATCCAGCTGAGCACGTAAATGAACACATCCTCGAGCCTAGTCAGAGTTAGAGAGGCAAGGATTGCGCGGAGAGGAAGGCCCCGATCTCGTCCACCGCCTGCCCGTTCTCTGGAGCACCCCCTCAGGCTCGGAGGTAGCAGGGAAGAAAAGCTGTCAACGTAAGCAGGAGATGTTGCATGAATGTGGGAGGCAGTTCTTTCTCTTGCAGGGTACGTCTGAAGCTATATCATTAAGATTTTCTGCCATTCTGAAGCATTGAGCAGATAATGTAAAGGTATTTTAATGGGCTGAATCCAATGTGATTCCGAAGAGAGCTGGGCACAGCAGCTTGTCAGGGGTGGCTAAGGCCAGATGCTAACATACTGTACTGTACAGTACTGTACTTAGCTTGCTTTCAGTGATGTTAAATGTTCATTTATCCATTTCATTAGTCATTTATATTTATTTCTCATTGTTTTCTGTATGTAAAAATATAGTTATTCTCTATAAAATGTATTTTTTGTTAATATTTTTGGGTGTCTGGAACGGATTAATTGGATTTACATTATTTCTTATGGTAAATATTGTTTCAGTTTTCATACGTTTCGGTTTTAGTCAGACTTTTTCGAACGGATTAATCATGAAAACCGAGGTTTGACTGTAGTTGCGTCTGCCTTCCTTCGATGCTGCACCGGTACCGCTGGTTCTTCTTTTAAAAAAAAAAAAAAAAAAAAAAAAAATATAATATACCTTTTTCCTGGATTCTTCCAGCTTTTTTCTCCTCAGGTGCCACGCGCCATTTTGAGCACTAGGCCCAACTTTCCTTTACAATGGAAAAACCTGCTTTGGGTTTTAAAAAGTGTTCCAAGTGTGGCGGTACCATCTCCGTCACCGACACCTATGACTGGTGCCTTAAATGTTTAGGTCCTGACCACTCTATTTCGGAGTGTGTTGCCTGTGGATTGATGTCGAAGAGGGGTCGGCAAAACCAAGCTGCTAAACTTAGCACCCTTTTTCCCTCCGATGCAGCTTCTGTAGCATCGACGTCTTCCAGGGCCTCTTCTTCCTCCCATGGATCTCAGGTAACTAAACATAGACCTAGCCGGTCCTCGAAGGGTAGATCTCCTTCCAAGCATCGAGATGCCTCTGGCGTTGCCCTCGAGGAACTTGTACCGGCAAAATTTCCCGGGCGGGAGGCTTCGGCTTCCAAAGCACTATTGGGGCTCCAGGATGTTCTCGAGGCCCCAACCTCGGCAGAACTACTGGTGCCATGCTCTGGGGTACCGGCCGCTTCGTCTGGTACCGATACCCAGGCATTGGCGGCGTCGATAGATCAGAGATTCTTGGCTATTGAACGCAGTCTGGCGGCTTTTCTGGCAGCATCGGTGCCTGCGAGACCGCTTCAGATGATTCAACCAGTACCGGTACCGGTTCCATCACCGATATCGGTACCGGTGCCGACTGCATCGACGGGTGTGTTACTGACACCGAGTCATGCTATTCCTTCCGATATCAATAAGTCAGTACCGGGTCCCTCCGATACTGACTTCGGTTGGTACCAGTATCGTGCTTTGCACGATCACCCGGACCGCAGGTACTTTGAATCCTCAGACGAGTCAGATGACTCTGAAAGCTCTGTCGATACCGGAGTACTTCTTCCGGAGGAGCCTTCTTCTCCTAAACGTAGGATGTCTCCTCCAGAGGATATATCCTTTCAGGATTTTATCCGTGATGTGGCTCGAGGTCTTTCCATCACAGTGGCTCCTGAAATAGAGCCTAGGGCAAAGGAATTGGAAATCTTACAATATCCTAAAGCTCCCAAAGAGGCAGCTACTTTGTCCATTCATGAGATTTTACATGAACTCATGTTAAGGATGTGGGAAACACCTCTTACCACTTCTCCTCATTCACGAAGGCTCGATACCATGTATCGAGTTCCTCCTTGTCCTGGGTTTCAGAAAACTCAGCTACCACACCATTCCATGGTAGTGGAGTCAGCTATGAGGAGGATCAAGAGTGCAAATAGGCATGCATCTAATCCTCCAGGACGTGAGTGTAGAACTCTAGATGCCTTTGGATGTCGAACTTTCCAGGCTTCTATGCTTTCTGCCAGGATTAGTTCCTATATCTTATATATGGGAATGTTCATTAAGGAAGTTACCGAAGATGTAGAGCTTATGAGCCCTCTCCTTCCTGATGATAAGAGGCAAGATTACCTTGCACTTGTCAAACATGCTCAGGATGTTTCCATGTTTGTAAATTGTGCAGCCTTTGACTGCTTTGAATGCATAAGCAGAACTTCGGCTATTGCCATAGGTGCACGCAGGATTGCCTGGCTCCAGGCATCTGACTTGGAACTTTGGGTACAGGATAAACTGGGGAATATTCCTTGCACAGGAGAAAATCTCTTTGGCAAAAATTGGCAAGAGAAGGCTAATGAGCTAGAAGCTGATAATACCACCTTGGATAGATTATCCAAAGCTACAGCTGATCTTGCAAGGAAAAAATCCTACAAAAAAACATTCTTTACTAGGAAGAAGAAGTTTTACCCCTCCTATACCCAACAAGGGCATCGTTCAGGTCAGTCTGCCCAGAAGGGTCAGCAGCAGCCTAAACAACGCAAAACAAAAGCTGCTAAGCCTCAGCCGGCTCAGCAGACTCAGCCTCCTCAGGGGTTTTGACTTCCATCTAGAGAACTTTGCCTTCCTGACCCTGAATGGCCCGGAGCCTTCTGCCATTCCAGGAAGGTTATGTCATTTTGCCCCCAGATGAGGACAGATAACAGCAGAAGATAGGACTCTGTCCATTGTAAGAGGCGGGGTACAAACTTTATTTCCTCAGCATGCCCCCTCCTACAAAGGTAAGACAGTTCACTTCTCAGACCTCTCTCAATGCCCAGTTGGGTCAAGAGGTCACTTTACTTCTTGCCCAGGGGGCAATAGAAGAGGTACCCCTTCCTCAACAGGGTACAGGGTTCTACTCCTCCTATTTTCTTATTCCAAAGAAAACAGGGGGACAGAGACCCATTTTAGACCTCGGAGAATTAAACAAGTTCCTGTTCAAGGAGAAGTTCAAAATGATTTCTCTAGGAACTCTGCTGCCATACTTTCAGAGTCAGGATTGGCTTTGTTCTCTAGATCTCAAGGATGCGTATACCCATGTTCTCATCCATCCAACTCACTGAAAGTTCCTTCACTTTCTATTTCAAGGGAAGCACTACCAGTACCGAGTTCTTCCTTTTGGCCTGGCCTCCGCACCAAGGGTATTCACAAAATGCATGGCTGTAGTAGCAGCATTTCTTCACACCCTGGGAATTTTCGTCTTCCCTTACTTAGACGACTGGCTCATTCAAGCCCCATCAGAACCAGAGGCCAGGATTTCTCACTCTCGCACAATGCGTATCCTTCAGTATTTGGGACTTGTCATAAACTTCACAAAATCCAACCTAGCTCCCACTCAGTCCCTAGAGTTTATAGGAGCTCTGCTGGATACCAGACAGACAAGGGCCTATCTTCCACAGCCCCGCTGCCTTCGCATTGTGCAGTTAGCTTCCCAAGCAGTGCTAAAATCTCACCTCACTTCTCGGGAAATGTTACAGTTGCTAGGCCACATGGCATCCACTATGCATGTTGTTCCCTATGCTCGCCTCCATATGAGAGCAGCCCAGTGGACCTTATCCACTCAATGGACTCAGGCTTCAGGTTGCCTGTCAGACAAAATAACAAACTCAAATCGCCTTATTTTGTCCCTCCAATGGTGGCAGTCACCCCAAAACCTTCTGGTGGGGTCCCCTTTCCAACAACCCCCACCCCAGGTTACTCTAACTACAGATGCTTCACAGATGGGTTGGGGAGCTCATCTGCAAGGCATCTCTACCCAGGGTACCTGGACCCCATAGGAGGCCAGTCTACACATCAACCTCTTGGAACTTAGAGCAATCTTCCTTGCTCTTTGAGTGTTCCACACCCAGCTCAGCTACAAGACAGTCCTAATTCAAACAGACAATCAAGTAGCCATATTCTATGTGAACAAGCAGGGCGGAACAGGCTCTTTGTCGCTTTGCAACAAAGCTCTACGACTATGGGCCCTTGCCAGACAGCATCAGATTCATCTCATTGCAGTGTAACTTCCAGGTATTCAAGACTCTTGGGCAGACAGATTCAGTCAAGTTCTGCTTCCACACGAATGGTCTCTCCATGCAGACCAAGTGTCAAAAATGTTTCAAATGTGGGGGACCCCAGACATAGACCTCTTTGCAAGTCCGTTGAATACCAAACTTCCCCGCTTCTGTTCCAGAATTCCGGCTCAGAATTCTCAGGCCAGGGATGCTTTCCTCCTCCATTGGGGTTGGGACTTCCTGTATGCCTTCCCACCCATTCCCCTAATTCCCAAAACCTTATTCAAGCTTCAGAGAGACAGAGGCCATATGATTCTCATAGCTCCACATTGGCCACGGCAAGTGTGGTACCCTCTGCTACTACATCTCTCTCAAGCTCCCTCTCTGGAGTTAGGATCTGCTCCAGATCTCCTGTCTCAAGAGGACGGGTTGCTATGGCATCCCAGTCCCCAGTCTCTACATCTCAGGGCCTGGTTGCTGAAAGCCTAGAACTTCATGGTCTTAACCTGTCTCAGCAGGTAAAGGATATCCTTTCTGCTTCCAGGAAGCCTTCCACAAGACGCTCTTATGCTTTCAAGTGGAAAAGGTTTACCATATGGTGTTCACAGAAGGGTCTTGACCCTCTTGCGATACCCCTGGAATCATTACTGGAGTATCTCCTTCATTTGTCAAATGCAGGGCTTAAGACCAATTCAGTGAGAGTTCATTTGAGTGCTATTGCAGCTTCTCTCAAGCCTTTAAATGGACAACCTGTTTCCTCTCATCCTCTCATAGCGAGATTTATGAGAGGCCTTCTTTTAATTAAGCCACCACCAGTGGCATGGGACTTAAATCTAGTTCTTGGGCAACTCATGAAGCCGCTCTTTGAACCCTTAGTTACTACCTCCTTGAAATTTCTTTCCTGGAAGGTTATTTTTCTTATTGCAATCACACCAGCACATCGCATCAGTGAATTGCAAGCTTTAGTGGCTGATCCTCCTTACACAAGGTTCTATCATGATAAGGTAGTCCTTAGGACTCATCCACACTTTATGCCAAAGATGGTTTCACCCTTTCATTTAAACCAAGCGGTTTACCTTCCTGTATTTTTCCCAAGGCCTCATGCCTCAAATGCAGAAAGGAATCTTCATACTTTGGACTGTAAAAGGGCCCTAGCCTTTTACTTACTAAGGATGCAGCAACATAGAAAGTCCTCTCAACTCTTTGTTGCTTTTGATCCTAGTCATCTTGGACTTCCAGTTTCTAAGAGAACACTGTCCAGCTGGATTGCACAGTGTATATCATTTGTCTATAAGACTAAAAACCTTCTTCTGGAAGGCCATGTCACATCTCACAATGTGAGGGCCATGGCAGCTTCTATGGCTCATCTTCACTCTGTGTCTATCGATGACATCTGTCGAGCAGCTACTTGGGCCTCGGTTCATACCTTCACAGCCCATTACTGCTTAGACAAGGACTCCCGCCAGGATGCCTTGTTTGGTCAGGCTGTTCTTCAACACCTGTTCCATACTTAATCAACTCCTACCCACCATCCCTGGTAGGATGCCAGAGATCCATGGGGGGAGGTGGAGCCCTTTCACAAGGGCACACAACTTCTGGGGTTTCTCCCTGGCATCTATAGCTAGGGAGTCCCCATATGTGAAGACTACATTCCTGCTTGTTCCTGGAGATAGCATAGTTACTCACCTGTAACAGGTGATCTCCGGGAACAGCAGGAATTTAGTCTTCACAAACCACCCACCTCCCCTAGGAGTTGTCCCCCTATCTCTCTTTTTTTCTCTTTCCCTCTTTCTCTCTTTGTCTCAGCTTTAAACTCAACTGGAGAGGGACAGTTAGGAAAGGTGGGAAGGCAGCACGCAGGCGCTGTGGGATGCTCCCAAAAGCTTTCTAATTGGATGCTGGGTAGCGTTCCCGTGCAGACTCCGTCGGTACCGATGATACCCCATATGTGAAGACTAAATTCCTGCTGTTCCCGGAGATCACCTGTTATAGGTGAGTAACTATGCTTTGTGCAGGGATATCTCTTGATGTGTAGGGTGTCTCTGCGTTAGAGGTCACAATCTACGCGATCCCACTGTGATCCATTTGTTCCTGGGATGTTTGATTCTTTGTGGGAGCGGTGGTGGACTTTGTTTGCTTTGTATCCTAGAAGAGGTGCGTTTCATTGCAGCTAGTTCTTCCCTTAGTAGAGTCAATTCTTTATGCATGGCAGCTAACGAGGCATATAGGACAAGCTCTTAGGTTCAAAATGATTCTTCTCAGAATGAAAGCACCACAGTTATTGCACTGAATACATGACATCCTGATTAAGTGGTCTCTGTGGAGGCTCTGGAAGCTGTGAAGACGAGAGTTGATCAGGTACTTGTGGAAAGGCTATAAGATAATTTAATTAGCTATACCAGGCTATACTTTAGTCAGGACGGGGTAGGAAGAAGGGGAGCTGATAGTCCAGGAGGACTCAGTTCCCTTCTTGCTTACGGCTTGGCTCTTGAAAGGGGACGGCTAGTGCATAAAGGCTACTCTCTGGTGGTGGTCTCCACTCTGCATGGAGCCCGGAGGAGGTCTACCAAGCTAGCATACATGTAGATCTGGTGTGTCTTTGAGCAATGGTGTGGCACTCAGCAATTGATTCCTGAGGTGACCAGGATGCCATCTCTGTTGGCCTTTCTACAGAATGGGCTTTCCCTTAGCTCCCTGAAGGTTTAGGCCGCAGCTTTGGCCTGTTACCAAGGTCCGGTGGCTGATAAGTCATTCTTAACAGGGGCTATACATTTCAAGCAAAGGAAAGAATTTGTGGCTTTTTAAATTACTAGCTCTCTGCTTGGAAGCTCTTAAAAGGGTTTTGGTACAATTTTAAAACAAAGTTCTTGATAGTCCCAGAAACTCTGGGTTGTCAACCTACTCCTGCAGCTTTGGAGACTGAGAATTTTCACTCCTCTGATGTCACCGGTATATAAGAGCTGGAACCGCCTCCTCTCACCAGTTTATCAGTCTCCAAAGCAGCTGAAGGAGTGGTGAGCCCAGGGATTTCAGGGCTCACCAGAGGAATGATTAAGGAGAGTTTTAAATTTGTAGGGGGTTTAAAAAAAAAGGCAGGAGTGTTGGTAGCAGATGTGTAAGGAAGGGAGCTGATGGACTTCTATACCTTTAGATGGTATAGAGGATCTGGTCTCCCGTTGCTCTGAGGTCCTCTATTTCCTGTCACTTCCTTCCTCCCTGGAGGCAGTCAGGAGCCAGTTTATTGCCTGGAACGGGCTAGGAGAGAGGACCGGCAGCTGGTTACCATTCCGGTTGAGAAAGGAACAGGAACCAGGTCAGTGCTGAGCTCAGCATGTGCAGATGGGTTGAGCTGCTGCTGCTGCTCCGTCTGATTTCCGGCAGTGGTTTACAGTACCGGCGATTGATCAACTTTACAGGCTGCTTTCGCTGGGCAGAGGAGCACAGGTTAAGAGACAGCAGTCCATTCACAACAGCGAGTGAGGTAAGCCGGCATCTTTTAGGCGTGAAAAGGCAGTGTTTTGAAAGACAAGCCAGACCGCGTGTGCTGAGCGTGGGAAAACGCTGTTAGCGATATCGGGACTTCTGAGGCTTATAGTTTAGTGTGGGAGCCTCGTTTTCAGCCCCTTTCTTCAGTCTTTGACTGGGGGAGCCTGCCTGAGGGACGACAATAATAATAAAAATAAATAAATAAATAAATTTCTTTTGGTCCAGTTTGGGGCATGCTTGGGTGCAGCATGCCTTCTAGGCAGCTTTGCCTGTTGTGTGGGGCCAAGAGGAGTTCGGTGTCCCAAGAAGGAGTATGCAGGGGCTGTAGCCAGGAATCGGAGGCTAAGGAGCTGGCTTTAGAGATAGAAGCAAGTGTGCCAGAGCACTTGGGAGAGGATTCTGAGCCCATCCTGGCGTCATTGCCTGGTGCAGAACCGGGGCCTAGTACAGCTCCCACTCAGGAACCTGCACTTTCACAGCTTCCTGTTTTGGGGAGTTTGGCGGCGATTTTTTCACCGGATTTAATGGTTCTACTGCAGAAAGCGTTAAGTGGCTCCTAGGGAGGGCAGGCATCTGGTACCTCAGGGGCTGCACCTAGCCGGAAGAGACTGACTTCGCCTTTGCAGGTGACGGGAGCCAGCAGCAACGCCAAAAGGTCCAGAGTGGATATGGATCGGCTAGAGCAGTAGGTCATGTCGGAAGATGTACAGTCAGAGCAGCCGGACCTGGAAGGTCTGGAAGAGGAGGATCTAGAGGAAGGCAAAATTAAGGAGCAAGAGGATCAGGCAAGGGTGGTACGGGTGTTCCGCAGGGAGGAACTACCAGCACTCATTGCAGAGTCCCTCAAAACTCTTAATATGCCGGCCGACGGTTCTGCAGAGGATTCTACCCTGGAGGATCCTTTACTGCAGGCTTTTCGGAAGATGCAGAGGGCCTTCCTGGTGCATAGAGTGTTTAAGGAGATGATTCAGGAGGAATGGGATATGCTTGAAGCCACCCTTAAAGGGTCTAGGGTTATGGCGAGGCTTTACCCACTGTTGGATCAGGACCGGGAGTTGTTTAAGGCTCTGAAAGTAGATGCTGCCGTGTCAACGGTTACCAAGAAAACTACCATCCCGGTGGGGGGGGGTGGGGCGGCTGCTGCCCTCAAGGATGCGCAGGACCGTAAGTTGGAGGCCTTGCTAAAGCAGGTCTTTGAGGCAAATGCACTTTCCTTACAGGCGTCTATTTGCGGCGCCTGGGTGGCAAGAGCCTGCTTACAGTGGATGCAGCAGCTTCAAGGGGACCACTCGGGGAGGGGGGGGGAGACCGAGGATGCGTCCAGGTTGGAATCCGGGGCGGCATATCTAGCCGATCTTCAGTATGACCTTATCCGGGGATTAGCTAAGAGTATGGCATCGGTGGTCGCGGGGAGGCGATGTCTTTGGCTGCGAAATTGGGCAGCGGATAGCTCTTCCAAGGCGAGATTAAGTAAGCTTCCCTTACGCGGCAAACTGCTTTTTGGAGAGGACTTGGATAAGTTGGTGAAGGATTTAGGTGAGTCGAAGGGCGGTAGATTGCCAGAGGACAAGCAGAAGCAGGGACGTCCTGGTCCCGGCCCCCAGGGACAGCAGCGGGACTTTCGCCGTTTCCAATCCCCGAGATTTGGACAGGGCCAGCGGGGACGTTTCCTTGGTCGGTCCCAGGGATTTCGGGGGTTTCGAGGAGCGAGCAGAGGGTTTACGGCCACATCCTCATCCTCCAATTTCAGGAAGTCACAATGAAGTCAGGAGGGCCCAGGGGGAACTAGTTCCCATAGGAGGTCGGCTGCGGGATTTTTACCTTGCCTGGGCCCGACTCACTTCCGATCGGTGGGTGTTGGAAGTAGTTCGAGAAGGTTATGCATTGGAATTACATCGGCCTGTGACCGATTCGTTCGTTCAGTCTCCGTGCAAGGCAAGATCGACGCGTAAGGTGGTGCAGGAGATGGTGCAAAGGCTTTTATGGCTCAAGGCCATAGTCCCGGTTCCTGCAGACCAGTTAGGATGCGGTTGATACTCCATTTATTTCGTAGTGCCCAAGAAAGAAGGGACTTGGCAACCCATTCTAGATCTGAAGAAGGTAAATCATTGTCTCCGCATCTCTCATTTTCGGATGGAGACCTTCTGGTCCGTTATCGTAGCGGTAAGGAAAGGGAAGTTTTTGACGTCCCTAGATCTCACGGAGGTGTATCTTCACATTCCGATACAACGCGAGCATCAAAAGTTCCTGCGGTTTGCGGTTCCTATGGGACATTATCAGTTTCAGGCACTTCCCTTTGGTCTGGCAATCGCACCACGGACGTTCACGAAGGTGATGGAGGTGGTGGCGGTGGCCTTGCGAAAGGAAGGAGTGTTGGTGCATCCATATCTGGATGATTGGTTAATCAGGGCAAAGTCCCGAGAGGAGAGTGTGTCGGCGACGGCCAGGGTGATAGAGCTGATGCAGAGTCTCGGTTGGGTGGTCAACATAGCAAAGAGCCACTTAGGACCGTCGCAAAACCTGGAGTATCTGGGAGCATGTTTCGACACGAGCATAGGTCGATTGTTTCTGCCTCAGCAGCGGGTGCTGGGTCTCAGGCACTTGGTGGAGAAGTTTCTCAGCATGCAGTGTCCCACGGCCTGGGATTATCTTCGGGTGTTGGGGACAATGGCGGCAACTCTGGAGTTAGTACCGTGGGCGCAGGCCCACATGAGGCCGTTGCAAAGAGCACTATTAAGAAGGTGGTCTCATCAAAGAGATTCGCTGTCCCAGAGGTTGCCTTGTCCACCGCAGACTCGCCAAGCTCTTCAGTGGTGGTTGAGTCCAGGATATCTAGAAAAAGGAAGGCAATTGGAAACGCCGGCATGGATATCCCTAACGACAGATGCCAGTCTGCGGGGCTGGGGAGCTCATTGTCAAGGTTGTCTGGTGCAAGGTCAGTGGTCCGTCCTGGAACGGACGTGGCCCATCAACAGGTTGGAGTTGAGAGCGGTGGCCCGAGCTCTGCAGGAGTTTCGCCCTTATCTAGGGGGAAAGGCCATTCGAGTGTTCTCGGACAACGCTACTGCGGTGGCCTACATAAATCGTCAAGGAGGCACCAGCAGCGTGGTGCTGGAGGCCGAAGCAGAGAGTTTGTTCAAGTGGGCCGAAAAGAATCTGACGGCTTTGTTGGCAGCGAATGTTGCAGGGGTGGACAATGTAGAAGCCAATTTTCTGAGTCGTGTGAAGATAGACCCAGGGGAGTGTGTTCGGCATCCAGAGGTCTTCGGGATGTTGGTGCGTCGCTGGGGAACGCCGGTGATGGATCTCATGGCAACGTTCCAGTCTGCGCAGGTCAGCAATTCTTCAGCAGAAGAAAGGAAAGGTTGGCGGAAGGCCTAGATGCGCTTATTCAGGTTTGGCCGGAGGGGCAGCTTCTTTACATGTTTCCTCCCTGGGTGTTGATCGGTCAGGTATTGCAGCACATAGAGCGCCACAAAGGCCGAGTGATTCTCATTGCTCCAGATTGGCCGAGGAGACCATGGTACGCGGACTTGGTCAGGCTCCTGGTGGAGCAGCCCTGGAAGCTTCCAGTTTGCAAGGACCTTCTGACTCAGGGGCCCCTTTGCATGCTCCAGGTGGATCGATTCTCGCTTATGGCCTGGCTATTGAGCAGGCTAGGTTGACAGCGAGGGGTTATTCGTCGGCGGTGGTCGCTACCTTGCTTAAGTCGAGGCGAAGGTCTACTTCATTGGCATATGTTAGAGTGTGGCGTATTTTTGAGGCCTGGTGTACAGAGAGAGGCTGCGTTCCCTTGCGTGCGTCTGTTCCACAAGTGCTGTCTTTCTTGCAGGACGGTTTTCAGAAGGGCTTGGCGGCTGCTTCCTTGAAGGTACAGTTGGCGGCACTGTCCTGTTATAGAGGTAAAGTGCGGGGAAGTTCGCTGGGTAGTCATCTAGATGTGGTAGTCATCCAGATCCAGATGTGAAGCGGTTTTTGAAGGCGGTAGCGCTTCTGAGGCCACCTCGTAAATGAGTGATTCCGGCATGGGATCTACGGTTGATCCTGGAGGCGTTGGGGAAAGCGCCTTTTGAGCCGCTGGCAGAGGCATCATTGAAGGATCTTACCCTTAAGGTGGTGTTTTTGGTGGCCATTGCCTCGGCGAGGAGAGTTTCGGAGTTGCAGGCGCTGTCCTGTAGGAAGCCGTTTCTGTCCTTCTCCGATTCTAAGGTAGTTTAGCGGCCGGTGCCGTCGTTTTTGCCCAAGGTGGTTTCCGTTTTTCATATGAACCAAGTTGTGTCCTTGCCAGTTTTCACTACCAAGAGGAAGGGTCAGGTAGTGGAACAGCTCCATAGGTTGGATGTTGGGCGAGCGTTAAAGCAGTATGTAGCTAGAACGGCTAGTTTCTGTAAATCTGACCGGTTGTTTGTGGGTCCGAGGCAAGGAGAGGCGGCCTCTAAAGGATCGATTGCTCGATGGTTGAAGGAAGTGATCGCGTCAGCGTATCTGTTGCGAGGCCGCACAGTGCCGGAAGAGCTACGGGCTCATTCCACTAGGGCGCAAGTGGCGTCTTGGGCGGAGTGGAGCTTAGTGCCACCGGTGGAAATCTGTAAAGCGGCGATGTGGTCATCATTGCATTCCTTTGTGAAGCATTACCGGCTCGATGTTCAGGTGGAGAGGGACACCTGTTTTGGATCGGCGGTTCTTCAGGCTGGTCTGACAGGCCCCTCCCGTTGATTATCTTCACTGCTCTGGTACATCCCCAGAGATTCCGGGACTAGACTGGAGGGACGATCAGGAAGATTAAATTAGACTTACCTGCTAATTGTAGTTCCTGGAGGAACTCCAGTCTAGTCCTGTGTCCCGCCCTGTCTTGGTGGTGGACTATCGCCTGAAGCATGAGCTACCTTACTGGTAAGTACCCTTTTTGGTGGCATTGGGGCATAGTTCATGGTAAGGCGGGATCCCACTTGGGGGTGTGGGAGTCAGAGAGTCCTTCTACAGGGCAGGGGAAAGGGGGATCTCAGGGCATAGCCCATGCGGCAAACGGTTTGTAAATAGTTGGGCCGGGGGTCCCGTAGAGTTCAGTTGGGCAGTTACTTTTGTGCCTACCATTTACTACTTACTTGTTGCTCCAGTGAGCCTGCTTTGTCAATAGGTTAACTGGTGAGAGGAGGCGGTTCCAGCCCTTATATATCGGTGACATCACAGGAGTGAAGTTTCTCAGTCTCCAAAGCTGCAGGAGTAGGTTGACAACCCAGAGATTCTGGGACTAGACTGGAGTTCCTCCAGGAACTACAATTAGCAGGTAAGTTTAATTTAATCCTACTTTCTTTTTGGTGCTTTAGTTTAGTTTAAAAGGGCAAATATTTTCTTTAGTGGGGTAGGTCTAAAATTCTGCTTTAGTATCTTTCTCAGCTCTTTGAAACTACTGACACCTCATCAAGCGTTAGTTCCCTCCCTACCCTCCAACTCCCACCCACCCCTAGTGAACAGTCTTACTTTATAGGGCACCTCCCCAATTAACTGCACACAGGGTCTTGGAACAGCACATTTTGAACACATGTAAAAGAGATTTAACTGCTTTTTTTTATAGAAAGGACAGCTGGGAAACCGGCTGGTACTTTGGTAGGTTTCTCTCTCTTTCTTTTGCTTCAACAGATACCTAAGCTTCACCAACTGAACAATGGCTGGCAAAAATTATCGCCAAAACTGTTGCCCCCATTACAGCTTATGCCTCTGTCCAGACAGAGGTCCCAATGCCAGTTGAATGACTGGTTCCATGTGCAGGATGCCTGCATGCTGAAGCTCTCAGGAAACAAGAGGAGGAGAGAGGAGGTGGCGAGGCTGAGAAGCATTCAAGACAGTGAGAAGTACATTGATGAGATGCTTCTTACAACATCCAAGTTGTCCAGCAGAGGAGAAGATGGGAGCCTACAGAATGACAAAGGCTGGACATGAGTCACCAGGATCTGCAGAATCACCAATCCAACTTCTCCAGCCCTTGAATTGAAGAACCATTATGCAGTCCTGGAAGTGGAGGAGGTGAAAGCAACCCTGGAAAGGGAAGAACCAGAGCTTGAGTACCCCAAAGTTGCAGAATCAGTGACCACAAGGAAGTGAAGGGTAGTGGTGGTTGGTGACTCTCTTCTGAGGGGTACTGAGGTATCCATCTGCCGACCAGACTTGATGTCCAGAGAGTAGTGCTGACTGCCAGGTGTCATAATTGGAGTGGAGGAGTGGCCTAGTGGTTGGGGCAAGGTGCTTCAGGCTGGAAGGTCGGGGGTTCAAATCCCACTAGAGGACAGCAACCTTGGGCCGGAAGGACTGGGGTTTCTAGTCCCACAGGTGCTCCTTGTGGTCTTGGGCAAGCCACTTAACCCTCCATAGCCCATGTTCCCTGTAAAATAGTTATCTCCAAGTTATAATGCCCTGTTCAATGTAATTTCAGTTTGTTCAATGTAAACCGCACTGATGCAGAATAGCGCAGTATATAAGAGAATGTAAATAAATAAATAAAAATAATCCAAGATGTTATGGAGAGTTTGCTGAGACTCAATAAGCCCACTGACTATTACCCAATGTTACTAATCCATGTTGGCACAAATGATACTGCCAGGTATCCCCCTGAGCATATCAAAAGTTACTTCATGACTCTGGGACAGAGGGTAAAGCAGATAGAGGCACAGGTAGTGTTCTCTTCAATCCTCCCTGTTGAGGGTAAAGGCCAAGGCAATGAAGCTCGCATCCTGAAGATGAATAGATGGCTGCGTTAATGGTGTCATCGAGAGCGATTTGATTTCCTGGACCATGGGATGCTGTTCCAAGAGTTTCAGAGCAGAGATAGTGTCCATCTGTCCAAGAAAGGTCGACGTATCTTCAGTAGCAGACCGGCTAATCTACTGAAGGGGGCTTTAAACTAGTTTCTTTGGGGATGGGTGAAGAAAGACCCCAGGTAAGTGAAAGCCTCCAGGAAAGTGAAACATTAAATAAATTGATGGAAATGGGTTAAAGGGGCAACATATGGAAAGCAGTATGTATAAATGCCCGTAGCATGGGAAATAAGATCCCAGATGTTGAAGCTTTAATGGGAGAGGCTGACTTGGATATAGTGGCAGTTACAGAAACATGGTTCACAGAAAACTATGACTGAGATGTAACTATACCAGGCTATACTTTATTCAGAAAGGACGGGGTAGGAAGAAGGGGAGGAGGAATGGCACTCTATGTAAAAAATAATATTAAAGTTTGGAACTACAGAGCTTAAAAGGGAGAGAGGAGACACTGTGTGTTAAACTACAAAGACGGAGAGAGAAATCTATTTGCATTGGTGATATAGAGATCTCCCTCACAGGAGGAAGAGGTGGATAGAGAGTTAATTGAAGACATGTGCAGCTTTGCCATGAAAGGGAAAGTGCTGCTGATAGAGGATTTCAATATGCCAGATGTTGATTGGCACATTCCTGCTGCAGTATCATCTAGAAGTAAGGAGAACCTGGATTCTCTATAGGGAGAACTATCCAGGCAACTGGTAACAGAACTCACACGTGAAGGGGCCATACTGGACTTGGTGCTTACCAATGGTGAAAGTGTTTCTGATGTTATAGTGGGAGATCATTATGTATCCAGTGATCACTCACTAGATGGTGGTGTTCAATATTAGGACTAGGGCTGTTAAAATCCATTCAAAAGCAAGAGTCTTAGACTTTAGGATAACTAACTTTGCCAAGATGAGCCAATACCTCAGGGAGTCGTTAGTGGGATGGGAACATCTGGGGGATGTAGAAAAACAGTGGGCAAAACTGAAAGAGGATATTTTAAGGGCAACCAACCTTTTTGTTAAAATGGTCAATAAAGGTAAAAGGAAAAGGAGACCACTCCGTTTTCGAAAGAAGTTGCTGAAAAGGTGAAGAAAATGAGTGAGTCCTTCATGAAATACAAGAGATGAGAGAGAGAGGAAGACAGGCATCTATATTAGAAAAACTTAGAGAAGCTAGCAAAGAAGTCAGGAAAGCAAAGATTCAAAAAGAGGAGGAAGTAGCCAATGCAATAAAATGGGGGGGGGGGGGGGATAAGTTATTTTTCAGATATGTTAGTGAGAAGAGGAAGGGCAAAAGTGATATTGTCAGACTCAAGGGTGAAGGGGAGGGATATGTAGAAGCTGATGAGGATAAAGCGGAATTGCTTAACAAATATTTCTGTTCTGTGTTCACAGATGAAGGACCAGGAGCAGGACCTCAGAAAACACCCACTAACAGGAACAGAAGCGAGAGGCATCTTGAACAATTTTTATAAGACTGTGTTCGTGAGAAACTAGCTAAACTTAAAGTAAACAAAGTGATGGGACTGGATGGGATATACCCTAGAATACCGAGGGAACTTAGGGACGTTCTAGCAGCTCCACTGACTGACCTTTTCAGTGCCTCGTTGGAGTCGGGAGTGGTGCCAAAGGACTGGAGAGAGGCACATGTGGTCCCTTTACACAAAGGTGGAAGTAAGGATGTGGTTGAAAACTACAGACCAGTTAGTTTAACTTCGGTAGTGTTTAAATCATTGGAAGCGCTGTTGAAAGAGAAAATAGTGAGGTTTCTGGATGCCAGTGGATTACAGGATCCGAGGCAGCATGGATTCACCAGAGGCAGATTTTGTCAGACAAATCTGATTGATTTCTTTGACTGGGTGACCAGGGAGTTGGATTGAGGGAGAGCCTTAGATGTGGTGTATTTAGATTTCAGTAAAGCCTTAGATACCGTTCCCCACAGGCGACTTATAAACAAACTGAGCACCCTAGGGATGGACCCTAAAGTTACTGCTTGGGTTAGAAACTGGTTGAGTGGGAGGCGACAAAAGGTACAGGTAAATGGAGCTCACTTTGAGGAGTATCACGTCCATAGCCCCTTACATGCAGTATGGAGGGGCGTGGTTGTCATTAGAGAGATTCACCTGTTGGTTTTTAACTGACTGATTGCCTTGCAATGCCTTATGGGAAAGGTACTTCAGTCAGAAAGTATTCAACCTCAGGTAAAAAAAAAACACCTTTGTAGTTGCCTTGAGTGGTAAGGTAATGACAGTTTATTAACTGAAAAAAACACGCTAAGGTTCACAAATTCCACCTTTGGATTATTTCTCCAGGATACTTGTAAATGAACATCAGGATATAAATGAATTCCAAACAAAACAGCTTGCAATGTTCTCCTGTATAAACATGAATACTTTAACAGCCCCTGCTATCAGGCATGGCTTGCAGTGCAGATCAAACAAACAGAAAACAGCTTTTTCTAAAGCTGGTTTCTTTTTCTCTCAGTCCAGAATACTGTTTGTCTTCTTAAACATAGAAAAACTTTCAACAAGGCAGTTAAACTCTTCACAGGCAAGCAATTCTCTATGCAAGGTTTTCTTATAAACAGCCAAACAAAAGCTTTCCTTACTTTTACCGTTAGTACGGCCTCTGGCTGAGCACTGCTCTGGCTCACAGCTGATTCACCAACTTAATCAGGCAGCTTCGGCTTGCACAGTAAAAAAAAAAGGTATTTTGCCTTTAACTCAGGACCTTCACAAGTGGCTGTTAGTGCTACCGGACACTGGAGGTTTTTCTTTACGGTTGACTCCCTTTCAACCCCTCTGTATTGGAAGACTGGCATAAAGAGCAATCCATGTATGAGACGTCTTCTTCTAAAGCTAAGTCTGGTTCACCCAATTGCATTGGCACTTCCTCTGATTCTGGCTCAGTGGGCTTAGCTGTCTGCCTTCCGTTAGGGCTACGGCTGTCTCTGGCAATTCTGTAGTGCTCAGAATTAGGCAAGCTTCTAATGCTTCTCCTCTCTCATGCTCTGGCCACCATTCACCGGTGCTTCCACGTCCTGTTCACCAACCTGTGTTCCTGGTTCCTGCTGTTCTCATTGATCCAGTTCCATTCCTCTTCCAGTAGGCACTCCTACTGCTCTCAAGTTCTCTCTCCTTTCCTCTTCTTCTTCCTCTCCTGCCTCTCCATTCTGAATAAACTGACCTAGTCTTAAACCTCTCAGGTGCCTGCTCCACCCCATCTCCTCTCAGGTGTTGGAGATCAAACTGCCTCGTGGCAGCAGAGTAATTGGGGAATTCATTGACATAAGGGTTCCTTACCCTGAGTCTGTATTCCCTCTCTTTTTCTCCACTAGGGGCATTCTGCAGCCTATTGTAGCTAGGAATTTCCTGCTTTCTAGGTGTAAAGGGAGTTTTGTGTCTCTGACCTGGTAAAATAGGTCCTTTTTATAAGGGTAAATTCCTTCTCTTATCACTGTCTCTGGGGTCCTGATAAGCTTCCTTATCACAGGAGAAAGAGATTACCAGTGGTGTGTCTCATTGATCTGTTCTTGGTCCAATTCTTTTTAACATCTTTGTTAATGATAGAGCGGAAAGGCTGTTGGGTAAAGTTTGCCTCTTTGCAGATGATACCAAAATTTGCAATAGAGTAGACACCCAGGAAGGTGTAGATAATATGAGGAGGGATCTAGCTAAGCTTGTAGAATGGTCTAGAATTTGGCAGCTGAGATTTAATGTTAAAAAATGTAAGGTCATGCATTTGGGCTGCAGCATTCCAAGGAGCAATATGGTATGGGGGGTGATATTCTTTTGTCCACTAAAGAAGAGCGTGATTGTGTCTGATGATCTTAAAGAGCTAAACATGTAGAAAATACGATGGCAAAAGCTAGAAGGATGCTTGGGTGCATACGGAGAGGAATGGCTAGCAGAAAAAAGGAGGTGATAGTGCCTCTGTATAAGTCTTTGGTGCGACCTCATTTGGAGTACTGTGTGCAATTCTGGAGCACACATCTTCAAAAGGATATAAACAGGCTGGAGTCAGTACAGAGGGTTTCTACTAAAATGGTTAGTGGTTTCATTATAAAGCATATGAGGACAGACTTAACGATCTTAAGATGAATACCTTAGAGGAAAGGTAGG
Organism: Ichthyophis bannanicus; assembly: GCA_033557465.1. Taxonomy (NCBI): domain Eukaryota; kingdom Metazoa; phylum Chordata; class Amphibia; order Gymnophiona; family Ichthyophiidae; genus Ichthyophis; species Ichthyophis bannanicus. The sequence continues at coordinate 248,420,430 of CM066044.1, forward strand.
ATAGAGGTGATATGATTGAGATGTTTAAATACCTCTGTGGCATAAATGCACAGGAGGAGAGCCTCTTTCGATTGAAAGCAAGCTCTGCTATGAGGGGACATTGGATGAGGGTGAACGGGGATAGATTCAGGAGTGATATGTGGAAATATTTGTTTACGGAAAGAGTGGTGGATCTATGGAATAGTCTCCCAGTGGAGGTAGTAGAGATGAGGACAGTATCTGAATTCAAAGAAGCATGGGACAAACACAGAAGATCTCTAAAGGAAAGAAGGGGACTGTTGTAATGGTTGATATGGAAGGGCAGACTAGACAGGCCATGTGGTCTTTTTCTGTCGTTATGTTTCTGTGTTTATGTCCTTGCACCCAGATATTTCATGCTTTCTCTAAGGGGTTCGGCATCTGTGTCTTTCCTTCCAGTCTGTGATCTCTTCCTGGGATCTGTGTCTGGTGCTTAGGTCCCCAATGGCAGCGTCTTTTGAGCCATTGAAGCGCGATACTTTGAAGGATTTGACACTCAAGTTTGTCTTCTTGTTTGCCATTTTTTCTGTAAGGCGGATTTCCAAGTTGCAGGCTCTGTCATGCCGAGATCCTTATCTTCCCTTTTGAAAGGAGACCGTTTGCATTCGGCCTGTGCCGTCCTTTTTGCTTAAGGTGTTTACTCCCTTTCACATGAACAGAGTGGTTTGCCTGCCCTCCTTCTCTAAGGATAAAGACCTTTGTCTTGTGGCTGTCTGGAGGTACTTTTCTGGTACTTGGAGGTTATGAATTCCTTTCATAAGTCCAACCATCTTTTGTGCTTTTTGTTGGCCCATGCTAGGGTGACATGGTGCCCAAGTCGACTTTGGGGGTGCTGGATTAAGGAGACCATTGCTTCAGCATATTTATTGAGGAAATTGCCTGTTTTGGAGGGTTTGCACTCCCATTCTAGCTGAGTGCAAGCACCTTCGTTGGGCAGCAACATGGCCTTCATTTTCCACTTTGTCAAGCCTTACTGCTTGGATGTCCACGCATGGATGGATATGGCCTTTGGCTCAAGGATTTTGCGAGTTGCACTGACTTCTTCCTGCCCAGTGAAGTTGTAACTTTCGTTTATCCCTCTCATCCAGACTGGTCTAGTAGGACAATATGGAAAGTGACATTTTATTTACCAGTTAATGTCCTTTCCTTGAGTCCTGTCTCCAAAAGAATCATACTTTTACTGACTTTTTCTGGTGTATTTTGGATCAAGCGCCTGATAGTCCCCGTAGAGGAGACCGGGAACAACGTTTGCATATTTTGGAGCAACGCTGGATTTTTTCTTTGAAGTCAGTTATCCCCGAAGGACTTAATCAAGAACTTGATTGGTGGAGTATTTTACCCACCTGATATTTTACCCACCTGATAGGCTACGGCTTTTCTTTTTCAGGGTTAAAAATGGTTGGTTTGAATTGTGACGTCAGACGCCATTCTTGTCTTTGAGAGGACGTTTTATGAAAGGATCAACAGCCAGGATTTTGAAGCTTAGCTGTTTTTGTACCATCTGATGCAGGGTTGGAGAACCCGAAACGCGGCGCTGGGTTATGGCTGTGAATTTATAAGCTTTGATGATGATGTGCTTTTCCTGAAGACGTGCTTTCTCGAAGGACCTGTTTATGAACAGGGAGTTGTTCTGCTTTAGAACGAACATTTCGAATGGTGAACATCTGCTGCAGGACCCCATTGCCAGCTAAGTTTTTGACCTTAAATATTTGGTCTTTTGAGAAAGAAAAACATATATTTTTTCTTAGCATGGTGGCTCTTTGGGTCTGCGTTATTCTTTTAAATGACTGTTGAATTGATTGAGTAAAATAAAAAAGATTAAAGGGAGAGATCCGATTATATGAAGGGGTTTTCCATCCCCTGATTTAACGGATGTTCCTACATTTAAATAGTGATTTTTCATGTTTTTATGTTGTAAGTGCTAGTAGTTGTTAGTCCTATTTATGAGATCTGATTTTTTGAATGGCTTAATGGGAGACAGCCAACATGGCTTTAGACAAGGAAGATCTTGGGGCTTGTTTACAAAGCAGCGGTAGTGGTTCGCGATCGCGATCGCAGCCGCGGCCCCATTGAAATCAATGGGGCCGCGGCTCCGATTACGATCGCAATCCGCTACCGCGGCTTTGTAAACAAGCCCCCTTGTCTCACTAATTTGTTATGGTTTTTTGAAGGTGTGAATAAACAGGTAGACAAAGGTGAGTCAGTTGATATAGTATATCTGGAATTTCAGAAAGCCTTTGATAAGGTCCCTCATCAGAGACTTTTGGCAAAACTAAAAAGTCATGGGATAGGAGGCAGTGTACTATTGTGGATCAGGAACTAGTTAAAAGATAGAAAGCAGAGAGTAGAGCTAAATGGCCAATTTTCCCAATGGAGAAAGGTGAATAGTGGAGTATCCCAGGGATCTGTGCTGGGTCCACTGCTTTTTGACATACATAAATGACCTTGAAAAGGGAAAAACGAGTGAGGTTATCAAATTTGCAGATAACACAAAACTATTTAAAGTTGTTAAAACCCATGATGATTGTGGAAAATTGGAAGAGGAGCTTGATAAACTGGAAAACTGGGCATCCAAATTGCAGATTAATGTGGACAAGTGCAAAGTTATGCACCTTGGAAAGAAAAACCCAAACTATGGTTACACGATGCAAGGTTCCACATTAGGAACCACCACCCAGGAAAAAGATTTAGGTGTCATCGTGGATAACATGTTAAAACCCTCTGCCCAGTGTGCAGCCGCGCCCAAGAGAGCAAATAGAATGCTAGGTATCATAAGGAAAGGAATGTAGAATAAAACAAAGGATATTATAATGCCTCTGTATCATTCCATGGTGTGACCGCACCTTGAATATTGTGTGCAATTCTGGTTGCCCTATCTTGAAAAGGATACAGCGTTATTAGAAAAGGTACAGAGAAGAGCCCCCAAAATGGTAAAGGGGATGAAAGGATATCCCTATGAAGAAAGGCTAAAAAGGTTTGGGCTCTTCAACCTGGAAAAGAGACGACTGAGGGGAGATATGATAGAGGTCTATAAATTAATGAATGGAGTGGAACGGGTAAACGTAGATCGATTGTTTACATCATCAGAATATAGAAAGACTGGGGGACATGCAATGAAGCTACAGGGTAAACTTTTTAAAACTAATAGGAGAAAATATTTTTTCACTCAATGTGTAATCAAACTCTGGAGTTTGTTACTGGAGGATGTAGTAAAAGCTGTTAGTGTAGCTGTGTTTAAAAAAAGGTTTGTTCAAGTTCCCGGAGGAAAGGTCCATAAACCATTATTAAAAGGGACCCAGGATATCACTGCTTGACCCAATACACACATTGTGGAACCTGTGTCGTTTGGGGAAACTGCTAGGTACTTATGGCCTAGATTGGCTACTGTTGGAAACAGGATACTGGGCATGATGGACCTTGGCCTGACCCAGTATGGCATATCTTATGTTCTTATCTGATCTCCACCTCTGGCACCAATTTGCAGAGAGCTCAGAGAGTCTGGACTTCTTCTTTATATCCAATAAACTCTTAAAATCTCACTCCCATACAGGTCTCCAACCACCATTTCCTTTGACTCCAAAAAATATCTGAAAATTCTAGCTCAAACAAATTCCAGCTCCAAAAATTATCTGAAAATTCCAGCTCAAACAAGGATCACATCGTAGTGGGAGACTTCAACCTCAACTCTGCACAAACGAAACAAGTAGTCGTCTTCATTGATGCCATGACTGCGATAGACTTTTCTCAAATTATAACACAACCCACTTACAACAAAGGACACACCCTGGACCTCTTCTTCATCAACAATAACCCTCAGAACATCAGCCCACCGCTAACCAACAAACTCCTCTCAGTCCCGTGGTCAGACCACGACATGATTACCTTTCCTTTCTAAATCCCAACCCAACCCCCACCTCCAACAGCAGGATAATTCAAGAACTTCGACAAAGAAGCCTTCATAAACAGCCTTGAACCCCTTCTATCCACCAAACTAGAAAATCTGGACACCTTCCTCTTAGCTTGGAATAGCACAACTGCACAAGCAGCAACCGCACCTAAGCCACAATGCACAAAAAACACCCAACACCCTAAGACACCCTGGTACACCACAAAATTCCTTGAGTACAAAAGGAAGCTCTGCAGACTAGAGCGCCAATGGCAAAAATCAAATCTCACATCAAACTGCGAAAAGTGTAGAGCTTGCTTGACTGCTGAACAGAAACTGATTGATGCAAATGCACCTATTTCTCCAAGCTGTTAAAGACCTCTCTTAATCCCCAAGAGAACTTTTCAGCATAGTCAAGGACCTCACTGCTTCCCCCCCCCCATGACTCCCACAGCACCCCATCTCCCCTCACCAACTTGCTTCATTGTACTCATCTCGCCACCAATAGCCTCATTCACGCTCCCCTCTCTCAGTATCCACAGACACACACATATCCCCTTGGTCACCCTTCGAAACTGTAAGCAACACTACAACTGAGTCCATTGTAAAAAACCTCAATACAACCACATCCCCCCCTAGATCCCTGCCCCATCAGCTGAATAAAACTGACAATCATTGAACTCTCGCCTCTACTTACAAAACTTACACAGATCTCCCTTGATCAAGGCTATATGCCAGACCGCTTGAAACAGTCATCTATACACCCCATTCTCAAAAAGCACACGTAGATCCACTTGACCCATCAGCCTCCAGATCAGTTGTCAGTCTTTCTTTCATTGCCAAGATGATCGAGAAAACTATATAGCAACAACTACAAGACATCCTGGACAAACATAACATACTGGATGACCAACAACACGGTTTCCGCCCCATCCATTGAGTGGAAATACTACTGATGTCCCTGACAAACAAACTCATCAAAGAAATCCAGAAACCAAACTCCAGATTCATCCTTTTATTTCTAGACATCTCATCTGCCTTCAGTACCATTAGTCACCAAATACTCATACATTGACTGCAGTCACTAGGAATAGAAGGCACCGTACTAAAATGATTCTAATTCTACATCAAAAACCGAAAATATCAAGTAAGGATTGGGACTTGCACCTCTGCCCAGTACATCCAAACACAAGGATCCACTCTCTCTGCACTGCTTTTTAACATACACATGTAACCACTCTGCGAAACACTCCAATCTCACAACATCTCCTTCCACATATATGCTGACGACATCATGTTATACACACCCTTCAACACCAACCACCCCTCACTCCACCTCCTACAGCAGTGCTTCACAGATGTATCCAGATGGCTTGAACAAAACCACCCCTCCATTAACCTGAACAAAACTGAAGCTCTGTTCGCCACCAGGGACAGTTTATTCACTCTATCCTCCACCATCACACTCAACAATGTCAAAATACAGATCAAGAATGAAGTCAAATACCGTGAAATCACCCTCGACCAGCTGCTAATTTTCAAACCACAAATCACCAAGACAACAAAAACTGTCTATTTCAAAATCTGGACTCTTCAATGCCTCCTCCCACTGCTAGAACCAACCAACTTCAGATCAGCCCTACAAACCCCCATCATCCCACACATAGACTACTGCAATGCCGTATACCAAGGACTCTCCCAATTCATGCTTCACCCTCTACAAACAGCCCTGCACAATGCTGCCCGCACAGTACAGGAGGCTTACAGATCAGACCATATCTCACCATCCTGAAATGCCTTCACTGGCTCCCACTGCAAGCCAGAATCTTATACAAGACCATACTCCTCACATTTAAAATCATCAATAACCTATGATCCACACACCTTCAAAAGTTACTCCACCCCCACACTTCAACCCGACCCAGAAAAAATCCACTGCAAACACTCTCATAATACCACCTGATTAAAACAAAAGAATCCTGCTGATATATATATTATTTCTTTGTTACTGTTTTTTTACTCTATGTGAAGGGTGTTAAAATTCTGGTATTGTTAATTCCTGTAGCCCCCCTTGAATTATGTTGTGGACTAAGGTGGGATGATTTAAACTTGTATTGGTTGTTGTATTTTCTTGATATTTGTATCCCTGTTTTTCTTTTCACTTATGTAATTACTTGAGTGTATTAATAAATGCCAATAAAGAATAAAAAAACAAAACCAAACAAAAAAACCCCAAAAACCGGTCAGCAAGCCTGCCAGAGATCCTTCAGATTATACACACCCTCCCTCTGGAACTCCCTCCCTGATGACCTCAGAAACTCCACAGACCTCACCGTGTTCAGAAAGATGTTAAAAAAACACCTCTATGCCAAGTACTTCGCTGATCTAAATTAACCAACCTGTAGTTCTGCCTACCCACATTACAAACCTCATCATCCTCTCCCCACTCCATAACTGCATGCCTGTAATCAGATTGTACATAGCAAAGCGCTCTAAATGCATTGTATAAAGTTAAACGGCCTAGTAAGCCATTTAAATTGTTCAAATGTACATTGTTATGTATTCCTTCAATTGTATATAGTTAAATGTTCTCTATAAACCAGTTCAAATTGTTGATTGTAAACCGCTTTGATCCGGTGAAAAGCGATATAAAAATCTTGCTAAATCTTGACTGTTGATTACTCATTGTTGCCTATGGTTGAGGTTGTGTGAGGTTTGACATGTTTCTCCCATATGTGTTGGGACAAATACTGAAGGGACCTCTGGTGGCTGAGGCAAATAGGCAGGGGAGTGATGTCATTGAAACCTTGGCTTTTCATTGGTTCTTTGTCTCCACCAATCCGCTGGTAGGGGAACACAACCCACTTGTCTGGACTGTTCTAGCAGGACTCAAGGAAAGGACTTTAACTGGTATGCAAAATGTCACCTTCACTTTATCTGTCCCTGCAGGTTTCCTCTATCAGGTGGTACTGCAATATTCTTTGACTGCCACTTCAACCGTAAAAGGGAATCGAGGACTGTGTGTTGTCATAAGATGTGAGTTCACTCACCCACCTACTGTAACCTTAGGAGACAAACCTCATGGATTTTGGTACAGTTCTTCTAACCAACTCGTATTAAGTACCGATGACACTGAATCCGTGGACATACATGCAAGAGGACGCTTCAAGTTTATAGGGCAAATAAGTGACCGCAACTGCAGCTTCAGGATAGATGACCTTGATTTAAATGATAGAGGAGCATATTACTTCAAAGTTAAGGGAAATTTTGAGCATATCTACACTAATACCAAGCCCACAGTAATTGTAGACAGTAAGTATTTTATGTCTTTGTGACTTACTAATACAACTGGTTGCTTTTGCATAAGATGAGACAAAGAGAAGTAACTATGTTGCTGAAACTGGAATAATGTTACTTGTCTTTTGGCACTGCTTGATATGGACGTTAACTGTAGGAGGTCAGAGTTATGGCAATTTTTTTTATGTCTCTCTTATTTAGTTGAGAGCATTGAACATCCACATATCGAAGACCCTGGGGAACTAGAAGTATACATTCCAGCTTCAATCAATTGCACAGGTCCAGGAAGGTGTAAAGGAAGCCATCCTATTTTCACGTGGAGTTCATCTGGTGCTGGTGATACTGTTTCTGGCAGAGAAGTTACTAAAAGAACAATTCATGAAGATGGAACAATCACTTATATCTCCTATTACAACTTCACCCCATTTTTAGGCCACCATTTGCAGCGACTATATTGTGCTTATCATTTGGCGCGTATTGACCTAAAGCTGTATGCATTTCTCACCGTAAGGGTTGGGGGTAAGTAGCTTGGTTCCTTTGGGGACATGCACTGTTGTGACAGAATAATATATTTTTTTCCTAGGCCACATGTTCATAAGAGTGAATGAGTGTTGTACACTTTGTGCTGCATAAAGACTGTTTCTCTCTACCTCGAGTAGGCCAAACCCATAGAAGGTTCATCTCACTTTTTGTTTCTTTTGATCCCAGTAATCCGGGATTTGTTGTAACTAAATAGGAATGAGGAGCCCTGGTAGGCAAAGAAGGTTACAGAGAGGCATGTAACCTATTCCCTCTGTCCTTACAAAAAAATTGCCTTCCCAATTAAATATCTCACCAGCTGCTGCTGGACAGAATAATTCTACAACAGAATCTGGGGAAAATGCAATGGCTGGCATTTCACTGAATTTAAAAAAGACTGAGGCAATTTTCATTTGGCACCAATCTGTTCCTGAAATTCTTTTGTGTTAAGACTAGGGGCTCATGCAGGTCAATATTCAAATTATGTGCTCCAGTGTTATTTATTTATTTTTTTAATGCCTTTAGTGACGCTTAAATATTTTATGCATATTCAGTATTGCTATCTAGATAGTGAACCGTGCTGAATATATATGGAGAGAAAACGTTACTGGCTCTACAGAGCCCACGATTTTCAATCGCTATCTGTATAGCTTATGGTTTAAATGAGGACAGCACGCAGGCTTTCCATAGAGTTAGGTAGAATGTCCACAGTGCATCCCAGCACTTTCCGAATAGTGTTGTGATGGTGCTATGGAAAAGTCTTACAGACTATCTGGATAATGCTGCAGAAAATTCACATATAGGGCACTTTATTGAAATAGTGGCTGCTTTTGAATATCAGGCTGATAATGTTCAAGTATTCAGTGACATCCCCAATTTAGAAATTATTTTGGGTACTAAATTAGTCATGAAAGTGCTTATTAAGAAGGTTTTTTCTTTTTACAAACTTAGGATACTATAAAAATTAACACCATTGCTTGTGCCAGAAGATTTTAGAACGGTGTTGCAGACTTTAGCATCAACAGCAGCAGATTTTTGTAATTCTTTGTATATCAGATTACGTCTCATCTCTTAAAGCCCCTTAATTCATCCAGAAGCACTTTCCACTAGACTTCCTACAGGTTGTCAGCAAGCTAAGCATATTACTCTCTGAATCTCCAGGAACAACCAAGAATGAGTTTTCACATATGGGTATCGTCGGTACCGACGGAGCCTGCGTGGGAACGGTCCCCAGCGTCCAATAGGAAAGCTTTTGGGAGCATCCCACAGTGCTTGCATGCTGCCTTCCCGCCTTTCCCAACCGCCTCTCTCCAGTTCTTCTTTTCCGCGGAGCCAGCGGGTCGTGTTCCTGTCACCGCAGAAGAAGTTCTTTATTTTTTCGTTATTCTTTTGTGTCGCGTCTGCCTTCTTCGACGTCGGACCGGTACCGCCGGTCTTTCTTTTCTTTCTTCTTTCAAAAAAAAAAAAACACTTTATCTTTTCTGTGCATTTTCAGTTTTTGGGCCCTAGGCCTAAAAATTTTTTCCTCATGGAGAAGCCCGCTTCTGGGTTTAAATAATGCACAAAATGTGGCGGTACTATTTCTGTCACCGACACCCATGACTGGTGTTTAAAGTATTTGGGACCTGACCATTCCATCACGGATTGTGTGTCCTGTACCATGATGTCCAAGAGAGGTCGGCAGAACCGAGCAGCCAAGCTCAGTACCCTGTTTCCCTCTGATGCAGCTTTGGTAGCATTGACGTCTTCCAGGGCCTCCTCTTCCTCCCATGGATCTCAGGTAACCAAGCATAAATCTGGCCGGTCCTCGAAGGGCAGATCTCCCTCCAAGCATCGAGATGCCTCCGGGCTTGCCCTCGAGGATTCCGCACCGGCAAAATTACCCCGGCGGGAAGCTCCAGCTTCCAAAGCATTATCTATGGGGTCACAGGTTGACATCGATGGCTCGGCCTCGACTGATCACCTGTTGCCGTGTTCTGGGGTACCGGTGGCTCCCACTGGTACCGACATCCAGACTCTGGTGGCGTCGATAGATCAGAAGATTCTGACCATGCAGTGCACCATAACTGCTTTCATACAGGCTGCGATGCCTCCGGTACCGCAACAATCCCCGTTGCTGGTACCGGCTCCGGTACCGGCATTGCTCCCGGTACCGTTACCGATTGCATCGACATTGGCTTCGGTGTCGACTGCTACGGTACCCTGTCCTATGATGCCCATCGGTACCGAACCGGTACTGATTACTCCCGATGTCGATCCCACTCGATACGGTTATCGGGCTTTACAGGAGCATCCAGACAGGCGATACTTCGATTCCTCTGAGGACTCTGAGTCTGAGGGTTCTGTAGAAGCATCGATACTTCTTCCTCAGGAGTCTTCTTCACCTAAATGAAGAATGTCTCCTCCAGAAGACTTGTCTTTTCAAGACTTTGTTAGGGAAGTGGCTAGGGGCCTCTCTATCACAGTGGCCCCTGAGTCAGAACCCAGAGCCAAGGAGTTGGATATTTTACAATATCCCAAAGCTCCAAAGGAGGCAGCTACTTTACCTGTTCATGAGATTCTGTATGATCTCATGTTGAGGATGTGGGAGACACCTCTCACCACTTCTCCTCATTCTCGCAGGTTAGACACCATGTATCGTGTCCCTCCTTGTCCGGGCTTCCACAAGACTCAGCTTCCTCACCACTCTATTGTGGTAGAGTCTGCCATGAAGAAGATGAAGAGTGCAAAAAAGACACTCATCTAATCCTCTAGGGCGTGAATGCAGGACCCTGGATGCTTTTGGCCGAAGGGTTTTCCAAGCTGCTATGCTAGCTGCTAGGATCAATTCCTATAGTCTCTATATAGGAATGTTTCTAAAAGAAGTCACAGATCATCTGCAGACTTTAACCCCTTTCATTTCAGAGGATAAAAGACAGGAGTTTCTCACTTGGCTCAAACATGCCCAAGATGTCTCCAAATTTTCCAACCGTGCAGCCTTTGACTCTTTTGAGTGTGTAAGCAGAGCTTCGGCTATTGCCATAGGGCATGCAGAATTGCTTGGCTACAAGCTTCTGATTTGGAGATCTGGGTCCAAGATCAATTAGGAAATCTCCCTTGTACAGGTGAGAACCTTTTTGGTAAGGATTGGCAAGTAAAGGCCACTCAGATGGATGCTGAAAACTCTGCTTTTGGATCGACTTTCAAAGTCTACCTTTGCTCCTGTTAAGAAAAGATTGTTTAAAAAGACATTCTTTTCCAAAAAGGGAAGATACTATCCTGCTTTTGGTCAGCAGGCATCTTCTGCAGGTCGATTTGCTGCAAAGCGTCAGCAACCACCCAAACAGGCCAAGTCAAAGGCAGCTAGACCTTCCACGGCCCAGCAGCCTCAGCCTCCTCAGGGACTTTGACTTGCAACTAGAGAACTTAGCCTTTCTAGCTCTGGAAGGACCAGAGCCCCTTACCATCCCAGGAAGGTTGACTTACTTTGCTCACAGATGGGAGCAAATCACAGCAGAGCAATGGACACTCTCCATCATAAAGGAAGGGTACAAGCTTCATTTCTTAAGCCTTCCCCCTCACACCATGGTGAAACAATTCAATTCTCCAACATCTCTCCTCAACCTTCTAGGTCAGGAGATTGCCATCCTTCTTGCCCAAGGGGCAATAGAAGAAGTACCTCTTCTTCAACAAGGCACAGGGTTCTACTCCCCTTATTTTCTTATTCCAAAGAAGACAGGGGGCTACAGACCCATCTTAGATCTCAGAGAATTGAACAAATTTCTATTCAAGGAGAAATTCAAGATGATTTCTCTCGGTGCTCTGCTTCCATACCTTCAGAGTCAGGACCGGCTTTGTTCTCTAGATCTCAAGGATGCGTACACCCATGTCCTCATCCATCCAACTCACAGAAGTTTCCTTCGGTTCCTTTTTCAAGGAAAGCACTACCAGTACAGGGTGCTTCCTTTTGGTCTGGCCTCTGCACCAAGGGTGTTCACGAAATGCATGGCAGTAGTAGCTGCATTTCTACGCACTCTAGGAATATTTGTCTTCCCATATCTGGACGACTGGCTCATTCGAGCTCCATCTCAAGCAGAGGCCAAGACTTGTCTAATCTGCACAATGCCTGTCCTTCAGTATTTGGGACTAGTAATAAACATCCCAAAATCCAGTCTCACCCCTACTCAGTCCCTCGAGTTTATAGGGGCTTTGTTGGATACCACAACTGCAAGGGCCTATCTTCCTCAGGCCCTTTGCCTACGCTTGGTGCAGTTAGCCTCCCAAATACAGTTAAAGCCCCTTTTAACTGCTCGAGAAATGTTGCAACTCTTAGGCCACATGGCATTCACTGTGCATGTGCTTCCATATGCCCGCCTTCACATGAGGGCAGCTCAATGGACTTTGTCCACCCAATGGACTCAGACATCAGGTTGCCTGTCAGACAAAATAGCAAACTCCAGTCGCCTTTTTGGTCTCTCCAGTGGTGGAAGTCCTCTCAAAACCTGTTGCTGGGGTCCCCTTTTCAACAGTCACTTCCCCAAGCAACCCTTACAACAGATGCCTCTCCAATGGGTTGGGGAGCTCATCTGCAAGATCTCTCCACCCAGGGCATCTGGTCTACACAGGAGACTTCACTACACATAAATCTCTTGGAACTCAGAGCAATTTTCTTAGCTCTCAGAGTGTTCCACTCCCTGCTCAGCTACAAGACAGTCCTCATCCACACGGACAATCAAGTAGCCATGTTCTATGTAAACAAGCAAGGGGGGACTGGCTCTCTGTCGCTTTGCAACGAAGCTTTGCGACTGTGGGCCTTCGCCAGAGAGCATCAAATTCATCTTATGGCAGTATATCTTCCAGGCATTCAAAACTCTTGGGCAGACAGACTCAGTCGAGTTCTGCTTCCACACGAATGGTCCCTCCACAGGGACCAGATAGCCAGGATTTTTCGAATTTGGGGAACCGTGGAATGCCAAACTTCCCCGGTTCTGTTCCAGGATTCCGTGTCAGGGAGTTCAGGCCAGGGATGCCTTCCTCCTTCACTGGGGTCAAGACTTCCTTTATGCCTTTCCACCCATTCCCCTAATTCCCAAAACACTGTTCAAGCTTCAGATAGACCGAGGGTCTATGATCCTCATAGCACCACATTGGCCACGCCAAGTGTGGTACCCTCTACTTCTGCATCTCTCTCAAGCTCCATCCCTGGAGTTGGGCTTTGCTCCAGATCTTCTCTCCCAGGAAGACGGAATGTTGTGGCACCCAAACCCCCAGTCTCTCCATCTCATGGCCTGTTTGCTGAAGGCCTAGACCTTCAAGTTTTCCATCTCTCTCAGCAAGTCAGAGATATTATTCATGCTTCTAGAAAGCCTTCCACTAGACGTTCCTATGCTTTCAAATGGAAAAGATTTACCATTTGGTGTTCAGAGAAGGGTCTTAACCCTCTAGCAATACCTGTGAATTCTTTACTAGAGTATCTTCTGCATCTTTCACATGCAGGCCTCAAAACGAATTCGGTAAAAGTCCATTTGAGTGCTATTGCAGCGTCCCTCAAGCCTCTCAATGGACAGCCTGTTTCCTCTCATCCTCTTATAGCAAGATTTGTGAGAGGCCTTCTTTTAACTAAACCTCCCATTAGACCACCTCCAGTGGCATGGGACTTAAATCTGGTTCTTGGCCAGCTTATGAAGCCACCCTTTGAACCTTTAGCCACCATCTCCTTGAAATTTCTTTCTTGAAAGGTTATTTTTCTCATTGCAGTCACCTCAGCACGTCGCATCAGTGAGTTGCAAGCCTTGGTGGCTAACCCTCCTTATACAAGGTTCCATCATGATAAGGTAGTCCTCAGGACCAATCCACACTTTATGCCCAAAGTGGTCTCGCCTTTTCATCTGAACCAAGAGGAATACTTAACTGTCTTTTTTCCAGGACCTCATGCATCAAGTGCAGAGAGGAATCTTCATACTTTGGATTGTAAAAGAGCTCTCACCTTTTACTTACAAAGGACACAGCAACATAGAAAGTCTTCTCAACTCTTTGTTGCTTTTGATCCTTCCCATTTAGGACTTCCAGTTTCTAAGAGAACACTGTCCAACTAGATTGCTCAGTGTATTTCTTTCGCCTACCAGAGTAGGAACCTTTCTCTGGAAGGCCATGTCACAGCTCACTATGTGAGGGCCATGGCAGCCTCAATGGCTCATCTGAACTCTGTGTCCATCGACCAAATCTGTCGAGCGGCCACCTGGGCCTTCATTCATACCTTCACAGCCCATTACTGTTTGGACAAGGACTCCCGCCGAGATGCCTCGTTTGGTCAGGCTGTTCTCAAACACCTGTTCCATTCCTAATCAACTCCTACCCACCTACCCTGATTGGATGCCAGAGATCCATGGGGGGAGGTGGAGCCCTTTTCAGGGACACACAACTCTGGGGTCTCTCCATAGCATCTGCAGCTAGGGAGTCCCCATATGTGAAGACTCATTCCTGCTTGTTCCTGGAGATAGCACAGTTACTTACCTGTAACAGGTGATCTCTGGGAACAGCAGGAATAAGTCTTCACAACCCACCCACCTCCCCTAGGAGTTGTATCTCTCTATCTATCTTTCCTTTCCTCTCTCTCTCTTTGTCTCAGCTTTAAAACTCGAACTGGAGAGAGGCGGTTGGGAAAGGCAGGAAGGCAGCACGCAGGCGCTGTGGGATGCTCCCAAAAGCTTTCCTATTGGATGCTGGGGAGCGTTCCTGCGCAGGCTCCGTCAGTACCGATGATACCCATATGTGAAGACTTATTCCTGCTGTTCCCAGAGATCACCTGTTACAGGTAAGTAACTGTGCTTTATTTGCACAACATTGACTACCAATTAGTTGGTGAGCTGCGTTGAAGTTTTTATGAAATGTTGCTCCTGTGTATTTTAGATCTAGTATAAGGTTATATTCTCCAGCCCACTTATTTCGTCCAGATGATAAGTGTTTGTTGACAGTTTCTCAAGAGGCTCAATTTTCAAAAGTATGAAATCAAAGCTTTTTCTAGTGCAGCTCCAGTGATTTGGAGTGAATTGCCCTATGATATTTGGTTGGAGAGAATATCCTAATCTTTTACAAAAAGGGGCTAGCATATCATTTTAATTAAGCATTTGAGTTTTTTACACGTAATTAGACTTTGTTGTATTTTAGACTATGGGGTATGTTTACTAATATCCCGGAATGGTGCGGGCCCCGTTAGTGTGCCTGTGCCATATAAGGAGTGGGCGGTTCAGGCAGAAAAAAGAAAAAAACCAGGAGTAAGCGATCGCACATGTGCGCGGCGCGCTATTGTGTGCCGTGCACAATAGTGCGTGGGAAGGCTAAGTGGCGCCCTGATGTGCACATACAAAGGAGCAGAGCCATAGTACAATGGTTAAGACACTGACTGCTGGTGCAGGGGCAATGGGTTCAATCCCCCATTGTGCGTAACAAAAAAGGCTGGCTGAGGCATTAACTTTAATGGGTAAAAGTGCTTTAGGAGGCATATTAATTTTGGGCGGCATAAGGCGGCGCACTGTTGGGCGGCATAAGGCGGTGCACTGTTAAGTTTGGGTGGCATAAGGCGGTGCGCCGATGTCCAAGCACAGGAACAGAGCCACAGCACAATGGTTAAGACACTGACCAATGGTGCAGGGATCAGGGGTTCAATCCCCCACAGTGCCCAATGAAGAAGGCTCACTGAGGCAGTACGTATTATGGGGATGAGTGCTGTAGGGGGCAATTTATTTTTATTTCAGTTATCACTACTAGCAAACGCACTCACAAAGCGTGTTAACATAAGGCGGCCCATAAGGCACATGTTAAAGTTCACTGTCCGCCAAGGCACCCTAGAATGTCCCCTATAGGGCACCATATATGTTGCGTCACAGGATAATGTATAGTGCACCTTATATGGATGGCAACCATAAGGTGCCCTATAGGGCGCCCTATAAAGCACCCTCAGAGGCACCATATGGGTACAGTACGCTGAGGGTGTTATTGCTGGCATCAACATATGTACATTAAATTAAAAAAATGCTTTGGACAACCCTATCAAATAACCCCACTGTGGGTTTGAACCCATGACCTCTGGCTTCACAGGCAGTGAAGTAACCATTGGGCTACAGCTCCATAGCTGCCAGCAAGCCCCTGGCTGGCTGCAGAGAGCCTTCACGTCACCACACAGACAGTCTGCTGTGGTAACCAGGATAGGGTTAGGCCACCCGTACCCATGATGCACTGCACATGCAAATCAGCTGTCCACAGATGAACACAAGATGGGGAATGCACCCCAACAGCTCCCCGGCCTGGTAGGGGGAAGTGTCCGTGTGTTTTACTGGCACAGAGTAGCTACACACCGTCACATTGTGCGGGTACTGTGCTCACCTTGAGGGTGCGATGAGGCGCCCAGGACCAGGTCCACAACACCTTCCATGGCTGAAAGAGGCCATGCCGGAGCTCCAAAGCAGTATTAATCTGTGAGATAGGTAGTTTCTGCAGAAACACCTTGGGTATCTCTGTCTGTCTCAGTCAGGGGAACCCCCCATGGACCCCTAGGTGGGCCATGCACCACCATTCCCTCCCTCCTTCCCCCCCCCTCCCCCAGCCGCAGGCAAAAAACAGGGTCTCCTATCAACAGATCCACATTCTACCTCCCTGCAATGGTGGCAGTAGAGTGGACCATCAACCCCAGTCCTGCTGGGGAACAGACACCCTACAGGGCATCCAAAGCAGCTCTATATACATCCATAACACAATATCAGACAGACATTAGGCCTGGATATGCTAAGCTGCACCCCACCACTATCAGATATTCTCCTGCAGCAAGCCTTCAGCTGCTGCACCCTGCAAGGTGCTCCATAGGACACATACCAGCTGAGAACAGTCTGCTAGTTAGTCCTGGTGGAAATGCATGCACCCAGAACTGGAATGGCAGCACACACAAGCAGATAAGTCAGTGACTGGGCCCCAAAAGGAAACCCATAAATATCACATGAGAAAAATACTATCTAGCACTATGGGGGTGTCTAGCCATGCTGTCGTCACTGCACAGTCAGGGTGGAGTGAAACCCCAGCAGCACATACAGAGGTCACCCTGTCTGTGTAGGTGGTGGCCAGCCATTACAATGTCCCTGCCAGTGCCCTATGCCCTGTGCAGATGCATCCTGGCCAGCCCACCCTGTCTGAGCTATACCCATGGTACCTTGCTGCTCATTATGCACATTGGCAGGCCAATACTGGCAACAGTGCTGGCAGTGTGGGCTGTGGAAGGTGTTTGCAGCCAGCACACACTGTATAGACAGACACACACTCCCACACGTATGCCAGCATTGTGCTACTATAGAGGGGCTTATCAGCCTTGCCCACCACACCAGTCCTGGGCACAGTACAGGCATGGATATGCTACGCAGTACTGTTGGGGGTCACTCCCCAGGGTGGTAAACACTGTCAGAGACCAGACCTGAAGCACGCACCGCAGACATCAGACAGATTGTTATGTTGGAGCTCAAAGAGCAAACTGTGCTTAACAGAGGAATGTCTATCTGCCAGTACTCATAGCAAACGTTTGAGAGCTGTGTACCGTATACCCAGGTGTAGGGTGGCATTGCTAAGGTATGCAGGTGCTAGTATTGGGAGATGCACGCAGGGCTCAATGTCCTGCCTCTCCAGGAGGCATTGGCCAATGGGGCCTGTGGGTGTGGGTGTGGGTGTTTGCCCCTGTTGGCTGCTGCTTTACGGCAGAGGTTCCCAACTCCAGTCCTGGTGTGCCAAACACTGTTCGGGTTTTCATGCTGTCCCTCATGAATATGCATGAGCTACATCTACATGCCATGGGGGTGGTGCATAGCTATGCAGCACAGGCATTTGTATTAGAGGCAGCAGGGAACCTGAATGGTGTGTGGCCCTCCAGGACTGCATTTGGGAGACTCTGCTCTAGGTACTGCCCCTGTTCATGGTGTCTGTGCTCGGTGGGGTAAAAGATAGGTGTATTACCAATGCATATGTCCTCAGCACGAAGGGTGTGTCCTTACTATCACTGTTTAGTTGTGGGAAAAATATGTGGACAGGATTGGCAGTAGCCCCAGTTGGGCATTGAACCTGTGACCTTCTGTTTTTGCACACACTGTCTGTGTGCACTGCACCACGGTGTAGCCACAAATAGGCTGAATTCCCTGGGAAGTCCATGACTGTACATCCGACAGGGCCTGTCTTGCAGTGGACGGTGCCAGCCTGCACATGGCTAGGCCACTGTCTGCTGTGGCTAGCAGCCACTGCCCCCGCCACCACCTGTACCCTTCCGCCAACATGCTGGCATGTCCTTATCTTGGAAAAGCATGTGACCTGATTGAGTTGTGGCACTCCAGGACTGCATTTGGGGGACTCGGCTGTCGGTAATGCCCATTGTTATGGTGTGTGTGCGGTGTTAGGTAAAATACAGGTGTTGGAACCATGCTTATGTTCTCTGCAATAACGGAGTGTCTTTACTATCTCTGTTTAGTGGTGGGTAAAATATGGGGACTGGGTTGGCAGGAGCCCCAGCTGGGATTTGAACCTGTGACCCTCTGGTCCTAGTGGTACTGGCTCTGTCTGCTGCACCACACTGTGGCCGCAGGGACAGTGCAGTCCCTGGGGATGGGAAACCTGGCCGGCAGAATCCTAAACCCTGCTCTGCACATTTTTACTGTGGGCTCATTCACCTTGTCTGGAGGCAAACGTGCAAATACACCCCGCGAAAAAAGGGGGAAAAAAGATAACCAAGCTGGGCAACAGTGATATTAATGGGCAACCATAAAAAACACTCCCAGGAAAGCTCCCAAAAAAGGAAATGATTTTTGGAAGGGTCTCCGCTCCGTAGACCCTTCCAAAAATCATTTCTTTTTTGGGGGGCTTTCCTGGGAGTGTTTTGTGTTGTTGCCCATTAATATCACTGTTGCCCAGCTGACTTACGCTTTTTAGTAATTTTGTTGTGGTCATTTTCTATTTTTATTTGCACTTTTGTTCTGTGCACATGTATCACACTGCTCACGTTTTTCAGGTTTCCCCGGTTTTCCTGTACATTGCTGACGGAAATGGTTTCTCTTCCCTTTAAATGCACTCTACTAGTTTTTGCTTGTAAATTCGGCCCCGCTGATGTGCGGGGAGCCTCTCCCCTCCCCTTCCCCGCCCATTAACCCCATCTCTCCGCCCCTCGGGAGCCTTCCTCTGCCCTTTCCACGCCTCTATCGGACATTTGCGGGCCGCGTACTTGTGCGTGCCCGTTAGTGCGGCGCGCAAGTGTGCGTGGGCCCATCAGTGTGACGCGCAAGTGAGCGGGGCACTTAAGAGCACTTAAGTGCATCATTGCCGTGCGCTATTGTGCGGTGCGCAATTGTGCGGTGTTTAGTAAACATACCCCTATGTGTTATAAGAGATATTTTTAGGGGGGCTGTGTTTGTCAATTTTGCCATTTTTTAAATTGGTATCCATTTTTTTTTAATATTTTGAATTTCTTTTTGGGGATCTGGAAAGAACACAATGACTTAGTTGATTATAATAAATAATAATAACCTGGTGATGCAGTATATAACACAGGTGCGGTCTACAGTAGACCCAGTTTAACTATTAGGTCATTGGTTTCAAAAATTGAAATGTTGCAGAATTCTCTCTGATTATACAATGTTAATTGTATGTTTTATTTCAGGCACCACTACTGCAACAACTACAACTACTACCACTACTACCCATTCCCCTCCCCCTAGACCTGGCCTTGCCCCTACACCTGCACCTGCACCTGCACCTGCAGCTGAATTGCCTGAGTTCGTTAACTGGATGAAATCAAACTGTAAAGAGAAACCTGAAGGGATGAGCTGCACCTGTTGGATTCGGTCAAACCCTCCGCCAGTATTATGGTGGCTGATTAATAAGGAGGTTGTGACTGGGAATTACAGTACCCATAGACTGGAGGTGTTATCTGCTGCTTATGGACATAACGCAAACAGCACATTAACCCTTCGAAATACCAAGGCCGGCACCATTGATATTCAGTGCCTGAATGCAAATAAAGAGCGCACACTTAAAAGTAACGTTCTTTGCATCACTAATTAGTTCATTGAAAGTATTATTGTTTATAATAGTTAATGCAGAAAACCTGTTATAATAGATCAGCCGATGTAGATGAGAAAATAGTAATCATATATGCTTCCATCCACCCAATCAGAGGCTTTGGCTGAAGCTCTATGCTATGTCTTCTACTATGAAAAGTGAATATGACATGTACACTCAGGAATGGGTTGAGGGGGGGGGACTGTAGTACTCAAGAAATGGGATATTATCTCTTTCTTTTTTCCTTGCAGTTGGACAGTTGGACTCTGAGAGTATCACTTGGATTATCAGTGGGAATGTGATTTTCATATCCCTCACTATCCTGACTGCTTTCTACCTTGGCAAAAAAATCAGGATAAGAAAAAAAGGTAAGAAACTGAGAGAAGATACAAGTAGAAGTGGGTGGAGACTGGAACAAGACTTTGTGGTGAGTCACTTTCTCATCTTCCTGTGCCTCTTTTCTAATCCTGCTCTGCCACAGACTGACTCTGAACCTGGAAAGTTGTTTTACCTTGGCGTCTTAAGGATGTTTTTCTTAATGTGAGAGCCTTTGTATTGTCTCTTAAAATTACAATTTTTTTAAATTGAATTTATTCATAGTATATGAAAGTGTACTCTGCACCTCCCCTCACCGGTAACTCACCAGGGCTCTTGGGTAACGCATATCCACACACAAAGCAATGAGAAGGAAGCGAGCACGGTTAATACTACACAACACACTTGTATTATAAAAAATACCAAAGTTTTGGGCGAGCAAACCAAGTTAGCACCTTGTTTACTCTGCCATCACAGCCTTCAGCCATTTTATTTGTAGGTAAATGGTCCATTACACAGCATAATTTCCACCTTCTTGTTCTACGTCAAGCATCATGTATATTCATAACATGCATCTCTATATCTCTACGTCATAGGTCCTCATGAGGAGACACACATGTATTCCCAGACATAACTTCTTAAACAATAATTCTAACACTTGCAGTTTTGATATATCTGAATTGAGACTGAGAAACAACTTCTCCATGCACTATCTTTTTCATAACAAACCTAGTGCCTTTGTTTTAGGAAATTTCAGCCTAGTTATTTCAGTAGAGTCTTTCAAGGTTGTTGTTGAGTAATAAGCTCTGGAATGTCTGTGGTGTTAACTCTTTCTTAGGGCTTTTAGTAATATGATGTTGTTAAGTACCCTGACTGTGTACATAGCCCTGTACAGACAAGCTTCCTTTCAGTCCCTCCTCTGATTCTGCAAAGAATCATTTCCAAGATAAGGAAACTCAGACATTGATATTAAAGAAGGATTGTAAATTGACTCTGGGTCCATCTGTAACATCATTTTAGGTCTTACAGCAAGCAGATATTACACAGAGCATCAATGCTCCTAAAATAAGAAACCCCAAAAAGCCAAACAGTGATGCTAACATGCCTTGCAGGGGCTTAGACAATGAATTCCAGAAAGAAGAAACACAATCAAAGAAATCAGAAAAAGAACTTACATAACTACTACTTGAAAGAAAAGTATGATTTCTAACCTTATCTAGTAGCCCTTTCACTACCTTTCCTTCATCAAGCAGAGTACAACAATGATCAAGGATTAATCCACATACTCCATTTTCCTTCGCTAGGAGTTAGTCTAAAGCCATGCAATTCTGGGCTGCATAGGCAGACACCTTGTCCACTGCACCTTGTAACACACTAATCGCTTCTGTGAGATCCAGGGCTATAAGTTCAACTGCCTGTAATCGCATAATCTGGGTACCATATTCTCTCGTGGATGCTATTGCTCCAAAAGTTGAAAGCCAAAAACGGTACCCGTAAATACATCCCATGTCCCATACATTCTCAGGGATGGTAATACCCTAACAAGGGGCAACTCTAATTAGGTATGTCTAGATCTGAACCAGAGTCATTTAAAGGGGTTGGGTATCCAGAACTATTATACTATAACAATTCATAATCATGCACTTGGTTCCCTTGAATTGGCACTAATTGTACTACTGAAATAAAGGAACTTCTTACATGGGATTTTTTATACCAGATAGAGGAATTATGTAGTATTACTGTTTTACAGATGTTCCAAGGAGTGTCCCCTACCTTTTTCCCTGTATTTTGAGCCATAAAACATATTGGAGGGGACATTAGAGGCATAGGGCTAATCACTCTAGGGTCTGTGGTTGTATGAAACCATGTTACAGTGGTTAGATTAAAAGCTATACCACGAAACTCTTGAAAGGTTTTAGGCCTAGCTCGTAGCAGAAACCCATGCTGAGTGGCTGTCACAGTTGGAAGGCAAACAGCACAATTTGACAGATTAAAGTGTTTTGTAACCGAGCGTAGATGTGACTCAAAAATATTTGGGTATTCCCCATAACATTCCCAAGATTCTGAATGCAGTACTGCTTCATTAACAATAATATGCCACAACACAACTATGACCAGATAAGGAAACATTCTTAACAAACCTCTAAATATCTAAAACTATTAATTACTCCAAAAATAAATGTTCTAAGACAAAATGAAAACACAACTAACTACCTTTCTTAATACTATGAAGATAAACACTATAACTATAACCACTCCCAATTCCTAATCTCTTCACGAAGTAGAGGTTAAGTGCCAAAGGTCATTGCTTATATATCAGTAAAGAACTAACTCAAACTAATTTTATCAACCTAATCAGCAGTATAGATGCTGGAAGAAGGTGTTTTGCATAATTAGTTCATTCAAAAAGCACTTAATCATGATAGTCTTTTCTGCAATATCACTGTTGTCCAAATCTGAATGAGTCTCTGTGTTGCAATCTCTTGATTCACCGATGCAGGGAACCACCTTCTGGATCCTGTGAAGGAGTCTTTTTACACTGTGAAAGATGTATCCAACGAGAATGTCCTTCCATTTTACAAGCTGAGTATCCCACCAGGAGCACACGGAATGGACCTAGGAACTTGGGATCCAAAAGTGTCTTTGGATGCAAATTCTTAATCAGGACCCAATCCCCTGGCTTCACTTCTGGATATGATGACTCTCAAAGAGTATCTTGTTGAGGATTCACCTGCAATAAAGGGGAAACAGACAGGACTGAGTGCAATCGTGAGCAATAAGTCAAATTATCGCTGCGCAACAGTTGAGGATCTGGGATTACTGCCAATTCATGTGGAGAAGTAGCTAGACGTCCAGTAACTATTTCGTACAGTGTCAGGCCTCCTTGAGCACGCTGGGGGAATTACGCACTGCCATAAGGGCAAAAGGCAGGGCTTCTGTCCAATCTGTAGCCCAATCCTGTGTCAGAGTGCGTAAGTGACCTATGAGTGTCCTATTCATCCATTCCACTTGGCCAGAGCTTTGAGGATGATAAGGAGTGTACAGTTGTCTTTTAATACCAAACCAATTTTCAATACCCTTCCAGACACTTGCAATGAAGGCTGGACCCTGATCAGAAGAAAGAACAAAACAGGAATAAACTGAGTGAACAGTAATTTGATGGAGACACTGGTAGGGGATAAACTTCTACCCATCCAGAGAAAAGTCAAGAGATCAATATCAAATACCGTTTCCCCCCTCTGGCACAGGACAGGTCTGTAAAATCAAGCTGCAAAATCAAAAAGAGTCCGGAAGGCAGAAATCCTTATAACTGACCCTACTCTGTCAGTCTTGAAACAGTGCAGACAAGCTGTGCCATAGAAAAAAAAAAACTTCAGGTGATACCAGAGAACTGAAAAGGCATGATTCATAGCCACAGCGGATAGGTGAAGCTTATGATACAGGAACAGGGCAAGTGGAAACAATAGACTGTCAGGGCAAATGAGCAGATGATCCTTTTTCCAGTAGCCCTGTGCATCACAGGTTGCACCCCACGAAGTCCACAGAGTCTGAGTTTCAAAGGGAGTATCTTGATAGTGCTGTAAGAGAGATGAAAGGGAAAACAAAGTCATGTTAGATGGTGTTAAGTACAACAATGTTGGTGACACTGATGCTCGGAGGGCAGCTTGCTGTGCTTCTTGGTCTGCAAAATGGTTTGAAAACAATCATGAGACCCATCATCCTCCACAAGATCTGTCAATGGAGTTAGAAGTGTTGAAGGGTTGCCTATTGATGTAGTATATACTGTAACACGAGGCTGAAAAAATTAGAAAATCAGTAATTTCAATTGCAAAAGCCACTGCTACTGAACTACGTAGACATGGTGGGAGTCCCAAAGTCACTGAATCAAATCGCTTTGAGAAATAGCCTACTGGCTTGCAACCAGTCGGGAAAGCTTGTAAAAGCACACAGATAGCAGAGGAATCAGAAATAGCCACATACAGTTTGAATGGCAGAGAATAGTCTGGCAAAGATAAACATGGCACATTTTCCAGGCAGACTTTATATTCAAAAGGGCTTCTCACTGTAGTAGAGTAGGTACAATGAGACCTTCAGGTCCTTCTTTCCCAATGAGAGCATAAAGCGGAGCAGTAAGGTCTGAGAAATTTGCTAGCCATTGTTTACAAAAGATTAACAGACCCAGGAATCTACACAATAACACTGGTGTTGCTGGGAAAGGCAATGAAAGAATAGGTTTCAATCTAGCAGAGGTTATTGCACAACCAGATGGTGTTAGGGCAACACCCAGGAAAGCAACATTTTGAGATTCAAATTGCGGTTTTGACAAATTGACTTTCAATCCAAAATCAGCAATATGAGCTAATAGAGACAAGGAATCTGACAAACAAGTCTCATAACTTGGTGAACATAAAAGCAAATCATCAACATACTGAACTAAAGAGGAATGGTCAAGCCTTACATCAAGCAGTGCAGTTCTTAGGGCCTGTGAAAAATATGCAGGACTATCAGTGTACCCTTGACACAAAGTGGTCCAAGTATATTGTTTATTGTCAAAATGGAAAGCAAATAAAAATTGATTTTCTTTGCTAATTCTCACTGAAAAGTAAGCAGAACTCAAATCTACAACAGAAAACCAGGTAGTCCCTGGAGGTATCTGTGTCCAGATATCATGTGGATTAGGTACCAAGGGAAAAATTGGCAAAATCACATTATTTACTGCTCGCAGGTCTTGCACAAATCTATGAGTCTTATCATCAGCCTTTAGCACAGGAAGAATTGGAGTATTACATGGTGAAGTTGTAGAATAGATGACACCTTGTTTCTGAAGATCTTCAATCACAGGACAAATTCCATCGATGGCAGCTGCTGGTAGTGGATACTGCTTGAGTCTGGGAAACTGGGCTCCAGGTTTCACAGTGATCTTCACAGGCGGAATTGAAAGGGATCCGACATTGGATCCTGGCACTGCCCACAGGGTAGAAGGAAGTTCTGCAAGAACAGGATGAATGATTCTGGCATCTGCAGGGGACGGCACTTCAGAGAGAGAATACAGCTGGAAAAACAACTTTCCACTCATACAGGATAGAGTAGCACGGTGTGAAGCTAAAAAGTCCCGACCTAAAAGATTTACTGGTAAAGTCTCTCCCACAAGAAAGGTAATAGGATGCACAGTCTCTCCAATCTGCAAAGGTAAAAATTCAAGCTTACGATGAAGAATTATCTTACCTTCAATGTCTTCACAGTGTACTATCAGTACTTGAGCTAGCTGAGCGTAATAAATGGTAGGCAAATCTTGTAAACGCAGTGCTGAAATAATAGCTCCAGTATCAATAATAAACTTCAAATTAGTTCCTTCCAGCTTAGCTTCTAACTCACCCTGAGGGGTTAAATTCAAATTCAATAATAGTCATGCATCCCATGTATCTCCTCCAAAGTCTTCTGGGCTAGAGTAACATTGATATACAGGAGTGAATTCAGCTTTCACTAGAAGGAAATCAGCTTTCTGGACTTCAAGATTCTGACTCTGGGGGCAGTCATGCTGTAAATGTCCAATCTCACCACAAGCATGCATTCCTTTTGACTGTCCATATCCTTGCTAGGAATTCACATAACCTCCTCTCCCTCTGGCATTACTCCTACCCCTGCCCATGGGTAGCTGCATAGAAGCAATCTGTAAATTGAGCAGTTTAGTCTTTTTCGCATCTATCTTGGTTTGCTCTTCTTGCTGTTCCTTCATAAACTTCAACTCACTGTATCGAGCACCTTCCAGAATTGCATCAGCTGTTCTAGCTGGCCAATCTATTATTGAAGTCTCCAAAATTTCTTTTATTCTCGAATGAAAACCATTTACAAAAATATTAGTGAATCCTGAAGGTGTGTCTTCTGTCTCACCAGAATAGTCCTTAAAAGCTAGCATACACCTACTGTGAAAATCTGTAACCTTTTCACCCCTAACCTGCCTTAGAGATGTTAGCCTCGACCAATCCTTTACATGCTTACATACTACTTTAATGGATTCTAACAATTTTTCTCTACACAAAACAAAATTATCTCTTTGAGTCTTCTCTTGAAAATCTATCACGGGGTCTGTGAGTGGCCATTGCCAGTTACCTTCACGGATTGGATGAGTGACCCTATGAAAATCAGTTGGATTAAAAAGCACAGCTCTAAGCAAATTATCTAGATCTGCTCAAGTGGGATTATAACTGTTAATTATTTGAGACCATAAGGACACAAATCTACCAGGGTTATCCCTGTAATTAGGAAATGTTTTAGCCAAATCAAACACTTCTTTAGGGCTCCAATTTTCAGGCACAGTCATAGAACCTGTCAAGCCTGTTGGATACAAACAGAAAGGATAAGTAGGCACAATATCACAACCCTCAGCCGCTTCAGATTTAACTGTGCTAGAACGCGAGTTATTTTGCTGGTGTATAGCTTCCTGAATAGAGCCTAGATCATGATATAATTGATCATGCTCCTCTTTATAGGTTTCATAATGTCTGTCCAAATCTCTCTTATATCTGTCAATAAGTTCATCAGTAACACTTAATTCTTTTGCAATGGAAACACTATGACCGATTGCCACTCTTAAGGTTTTTATTACAAGTACAACACTTTCTGTTTCTCTGTCCATACGTGCTCTCAATTCTTTAAGTTGGGATACATTACAAATATCCAAAATACACAATTCTACTCTCCCTAACTTCTGTTTCTCTTTAAGTGTGTCTTCTCCTAGTTCTGCTGCACGAGTGACCCGCACTCGCTCAGCTGGTCATTAGTTTTATTTCCTAACACAAACAACTTTTGTTTTAAATCTTGAACTTCATTCCTATGGTTTTCTTCATGTGCCATCCATTCCCACCATGTAAGCACAATCCATTCAATGACTATTGCACGGTTTACCTTTAACCGCCAACTCATATCTCAGGTAATGGACCTTACCTACAGAGAAAGTTCCCTCCAGAGGAAACTGCAAATTCTCATTACCTCTAGTCACTGAATCCCAGTGTGCTATGGAATCGATGGCTACATCACCATGCTTCTCATACATACAATAGAAACATACAATAAGAAGGGCTATCTCTCTTAAACACTAAAGCCCTAACTCTGTCATGCCATTCACGCATCTGAGACAGATCCTGTCTACTTAACAGATTACCCATCACTGGTAATACTCACAAATCTTCTGGCACCTTCTGCCCTTGCCCTGAATGCAGAGATCTGTATCCGGCTCGGCACCAACTGAAAGTGTACTCTACACCTCCCCTCACCGGTAACTCACCAGGGCTCTTGAGTAACGGATATCCACACACAAAGCAATGAGAAGGAAGCAAGCATGCTTAATAATACACAACACACTTGTATTATAAAAACCACCAAAGCTTTGGGAGAGCAAACCAAGTCAGCACCTTGTTTACTCTGCCATTACAGCCTTCAGCCATTTTATTTATAGGTAAATATTCCATTACACAGCATAATTTCCACCTTCTTGTTCTACGTCAAGCATCACGTATATTCATAACATGCATCTCTATATCTCTACGTCATAGGTCAGTTCTTACTAGCATAGGTCATCATGAGGAGACACACATGTATTACCAGACATAACTTCTTAAACAATAATTCTAACACTTGCAGTTTTGATATATCTGAATTGAGACTGAGAAACAACTTCTCCCTGCACTATCTTTTTCATAACAAACCTAGTGCCTTTGTTTTAGGAAATTTCAGCCTAGTTATTTCAGAGTCTTTCAAGGTTGTTGTTGAGTAATAAGCTCTGGAATGTCTGTGGTGTTAACTCTTTCTTAGAGCTTTTAGTAATATGATGTTAAGTACCCTGACTGTGTACACAGCCCTGTACAGACCTGCTTCCTTTCAGTATATATAGAGGTCGGTATTTAGCTTTGTGATCATTTATAATTTGAAATATCTAGCTTAGACATTTTCAAATCATACATATATTCAGTGACCCCATGTATAACTTTCAACGTCTAAGTTATATCACGGTATGCGTGCTATTTGTGCAGCCTATTTAGACATACAATTTATACTTTTTTTTTTACATATATTTTTATTGAGTATATTCATAAGAATAACAAAAATATACATCATTCTCAAAGAAATACAAACAGAAAAACATAGTCCACATCCAGGGGAGCAAGACCAAAAGAAAGAAAATCTTAGAAGTACAATATACTTACAAAAAGAAAAATTGAGGAGTTAAGCCCAAAATCTTACATAAAGCTCTAATTACTATGCTTACAGAATGCAAATAAAATATAACACATTAGTGCTTTGGGGGAGCCTGATAAATAATAAACGATTCTAAGGAAGAAGTCTCGGAAAAAACATACTTGGTGCTATCGAGTACAACCACACATTTACAGGGAAATTTGAGGAAAAAAGAAGCACCAAGAGCTAAGACGTGAGGCTTCAAATTCAAAAAAGCCCTGCGTCTAAGTTGTGTTTGTCTCGAGACATCAGGAAAGATGTTTATCTTGCCCCCACAGAACATAGCATTTTTATTAGCAAAAAACAACCGCATTACTGAATTCTTAGCAGCCTCAGACATAAATGATACTAACAAAGGAGATCCCACGTGATGCGTGAGTGAGCAAGACGGACTCTCGCTTGCTCCGGGGCTGCCCCGAGGAATATAATTTAATTTTGCTGATTAATCCACAAAAAGCGTTCCCTGCTTAGGGATACACAGTGCCCTACTGGACAGCAAATGAAACGGGGGCTGAGAACAGACGGAGCCATGCCAAATCCTCCAAAAAAAGATTGGCAGAAGCCGGGCAGGTCCAGGGCCTTGGCGGCGGGAATGGTGCAGCCGGCCTCCCCAGGTGCGCCAAGTATGGACTCGGCGACAGAGGATATGGCTAAAGAAGTGGCGAATCTCCTTGATCCCAAATTCGACCAAGTCATCAAGAAATTAGATACCTTAGGAGACTCACTTGCTGACATTGGTAAAAGAGTGGAGGAATTGGAGCACAGAGTCTCGAGTGTTGAAGATGGCGAAGGGCGGCAGGAATGGGACATTGCCGAGCAGAGAAAGCAAATAGAGGATCTTAAATGAAAACTCGATGATCTAGAAAATAGATCTCAAAGGAACAACTTAAGAATTGTCGGGATGCCGGAGTCCTACACTGATAGTATGTTACTGCCGCTGCTGGAAGAATGGCTGCCCAAGGAATTAGGTCTTGCCTCGCTGGTGGGGGAGCTGAAAATTGAGCGGGTGCACCGAATAGGCAGGAGCCGGGAGGGGCAGCAGAAGCTGCGAGTGATGATAATGCAGGTATTGAATTTCCACCATAAATTACAATTGCTGCGTGCTTACCGAGAAAAAGGTGAACTCAAACTGGAGAATCACAGACTTCTAGTTTTCCAAGATTACTCGGCACTGGTGGCAGAGCAAAGGAAAGAGTACACTCCGATTTGTGCTGCGCTATTCAAGAGGAACATTCGGTTCACATTGGCTTTTCCAGCAACCCTGTGAGTGTGGAATCAAGGGAAGAGCCTTGTCCTCCGGACGCCGAGTGAGTTGCAACGTTTTTTGGATGAGAGGGCCAAAGGCGCTGGAGACGCAGGCGCCGCGGTGGGAGAAGGCCAAGGCTGAGCAGCGGACAGCAACCATGGAGAGAGAAGCAATACTGAGGGAGAAGAGGCCAGAGGGGACACTGTTTAACCGGACTAAAGTCTCAGATCCTATGGGATCTTTTGGGAAAGCAGCAGTTGGGACATATGAAGGTTGAGTTTGCACATATGTTTTGAATGATTATATATATAATGTTACAAGCGTGTGAAAGTCAAAGAGAGATCTTGGGGCAGCCCTGTTGCATGTTTTGCGGATCTGTTCTCAGCAGGGGTGGCTGAGGTTTAATTGTTGCTGTATTAATGGGGGGTAGGGAAAGGGGGAACGTTGGGGGGTGGGGAAGGGGGAGGGCACCGGGGGGGGATTGCTTGAAAGGAGGGTGAGGGCCAAGGGGGGCCAGTGTGAATTCCAAGCACATGCTGTAGGAAGATAGAGGGGAACTGTGTTGGGCGACCCAGACTGATGATGGAAATGTTGTTTGGGGCTGAGGCTGGGCAGCCTGGAACGCCAGATCATATAGAAAATTTTTCAATAAGCACCCTGCCAAAAATTGATACCCATGCTATCTGATTTGCGAATAATCACGTGGAACGTGGGGGGGGGGGGGGAATAGGCACGCCTGTGAAAAAGACGAAAATTTTACAGGCTCTAAAAAGAGGGAAGGCGCAGATTGCCATGCTACAGGAAACCCATTTGTCTCAGCGGGAGCATAAGTTGAAAAAGGACTGGGTAGGGCAAGTATTTTCAGCCTCCTCTGGAGGTAGGAAAAGAGGAGTAGCGATTCTGATAAAGAGAGGGATTCCTATTGAGATTTTCAGTGAGGAATCTGACTCCCAGGGAAGATGTTTCTTCCTGCATGCCATAATCAATGGGGAGGAAATGATGCTTGGTAATGTATATGCCTCCAATAATTATGACCATAAGTTCTTCAAAATGATTTTACAAAAAATTACAGGGGCACCGAGGATACCACTGATACTGGCTGGAGACTTCAATTGCCCTCATGACCCTTCACTTGATAGATCACAAGGAATGCGAGGGGGGAAAGGAGGGGGTTGGGGCAATAAAGGAGTAGGTTACTTGTGTAATTTGGGGGATTTGCTGGATGTGTGGAGGATTCTCCATGAGGGGGAACGGGATTACACACACCTTTCGAGGGCACACCAGTCTTGGTCCCGGATTGACTACATATTGATCTCTAGGGACTTATTTGGTAAAGTATTGAAAACGTAGATTGAACCGATAGTAATCTCGGATCATGCTATGGTATATATAGACCTAAAGGGGAGGTCCACCCCGGGAAACAGATGGTCATTCCCAAGACATTTATGGAAAAATGAACAGTTTCGACACTACCTGACCCAGCAATGGGAAGAATACTTGAGGCTGAATGAGTCTCCGGCATTGCGGGTGTCAACCTTTTGGGAGGCTGGGAAGGTAGTCCTTCGGGGATACATTATAGCATATGTAGCGAGGGAGAGGAAAAGGATTAATGCAACCATCTCAGAATTAGCCCGAACCTTACAAGTAGCCAAGAAATGAGCCATAGCGCATACTGGGGGACTAGAGGCCTATTTAGAGAAGCAGAGGGCTCTTAATGAAGCGTTGCAGGAGAGGGCGATTTTCTCGAACCAATATTATAGACATCAAATGTTCCGGTATGGGGATCGAACGGGGAAATTACTGGCGAGATTGGTTAAAGAGAGAGGGGGTTTACAGGGAGTAACGACCATTAGAGATAGGGCTGGGGCCCGGCAGAGGGACATAGAGCAAATCCTGCAGGTGTTTGAGCAGTATTATCGCGATCTATATACTCCTGAGTGGGAGAATAGAGTACAGGAGCAAGCTTTTTTGGAGAATGTTCAGTTACCTAAGCTCACAGAGGCGGAGATACAAGAATTAAATATACCCATTACCGGGGAGGAAATACAGAGGGTTATTAAACAGGGAAAGCCACATAAGCCCCTGGAACTGACGGGTATGGGACGGAATTTTACAAGATTTTATTGGCTTCGATTACCCCTACCTTGATGGCTCTCTACGAGGAGGTGCGAGAAACGGGATCCTTTCAACGGGATATGAGGACGGCAGCGATAACGATTATACCAAAAGCGGGGAGAGACCCGGAGGATCCGGCCTCCTATAGGCCGATCTCCTTAATTAATTATGATATGAAAATTATTGCATCGATAATGGCATATAGATTGCAGAAGGTATTGCCTAAATTAATAGGGAGCCATCAATTGGGGTTTGTCAGGGATAGGGATGCCTTTGCGAATATCACTGGAGTCATACTAGGAATGGAGAAGTGCCTGAGGCAGGATACTCCTTTGTTGCTTGTGAGCCTAGATGCAGAAAAGGCGTTTGATCGTGTATCTTGGCCTTACATGTTTGAAGTGTTGAGCTGGTTCGGGTTCGCTGGTCCTGTCTTAAGAGTGGGTGAGGGCGTTATACATGGACCCTTTGGCTTGTGTCACTAGTGGGGGGAGGCTCTCTCAACCATTCTCGCTGAAGCGGGGCACAAGACAGGGGTGTCCATTGTCTCCCCTGCTATTTGTGCTGCAATTGGAGCCTTTGCTTTTGATGCTCCTTAAGGAGCAGAAGGTAAGAGGGATAGAGTGGGAGGGTGGGGGTATTAAGCTTAGTGCCTTTGCTGATGACATGTTGCTGTGTCTCTGTGATCCGCGGGAGTCCATACTGGCGGCCCTACAGATAATGGAGACCTTTGGCTCCTTCTCAGGATTGCGCATCAATCAGGATAAATCTTTAGCCTTAGACGTAGGAGGCCAAGTTAAAGGTGGATGGAAGGGCCCCTTTCCACTGGTATGGGCACAGGAACATTTTCGATACCTTGGTATTCAAATACCAGAGCATACCACGCAATTATATGAGGTGAATGTTGGCCCGTTGATTGATAAAACGGCTGCCAGGTTACAGAAGTGGAGAGATCTCCCACTGACGCTTATGGGTCGAGTAGCACTTCTAAAAATGGTGGAGCTTCCTAAGTGGATATATGTCTTGCGCCACCTCCCCATATGGTTGGCGCAGAGAGACTTGTTGACTTTGCGGAGACATTTCGTCAAGTTCCTTTGGAGGGGTAAGAAGCCCCGTATAGCATTCTCTGTAATTATGAAAACGAGGGAAGAGGGGGGATGGGGCTGACATCCTTGCGCAATTATAATCTGGCATGCCTACTCAGGCCTTTAACAGACTTGTTGATGAAGGATCGGGGTATCCTTCCGATGGAGCTAGTGGATGCGATGTCTGCGCCTTACCATCGGGTATTTCTGCTGCATGCGGGAGATGGAGCTTTGCCAGAACCTTGGAAACAGTCAGTGTATATGAAGGCTCTTAGACAAGTCTGGAAGATGTTGTGTCAGCAGAAGGGTTTGAGTTGGAGGTGCACCGACTGCCTGCTCCTAGCAGGGAATGCAGCTTTTACACCAGGCCAACTGGGCTCGGTCGCTCAAAGTTGGGGGAGAAGGGGGATAGAGTATATTGGGCATTTGCAAATGGAGGGCGTTATGGAGTTAGACTCCTTTCAGTCTTTGGCATGGAGATATACTTTAGAACACAAAACCTTCTATTTCTATTTGCAGGTCCGGCATTATGTTAGGGGCCTTCAAAGAGGTTCAGGATTGCAGATGGGAAAGGGGGCTATGTGGGATTTCTTCAGTTCATTGGAAGGGGGCATTTCCGTGAGGAATTTGCGACAGGAACTTTGGCCTGGGGGTGACTGGGAGGCACTAGAGAGGCTGGCGCAGAGGTGGGCCCGAGATGGCATGTCACAACTGACGGTAAGCATGCTACAAGAGGCACTCTCGAAGATTGGGACTGTATCAGAATCGGTGAGCCTCCAAGAAATTCAGTACAAGTTCCTGTGGAGAGCCTACATTCCTAATGTATGGGCGGTGAAAATGGGGCTGACCTCCACAGATAGGTGTACGCTGTGTGCCACAGAGAGAGGGACTTTAGCTCATCGTTTCTGGTATTGTTCTATGATTTGTTGTTTTTGGAATGAAGTGGGGACTAAGTTGCGAAGTGGAGGCCCCAGGGAGGCGAACGTTCGCCGGAGTGGTGCCTATTTGGAGATTACACAGGAGACGTGGTGCTGAAGAAGGAATGTAGGCAGCTATATGAAAGGGGTTTTGTCATAGTTAAGCAATGCATATTAAAACATTGGTTGGCAGACAAGCCCCCGGGAATCCATGAGTGGGAGCTGAGAATGAGAGAATTAAAATACATGGAGTGGAAAACAGCTAAGTTGCTTGGGAAGAGACACATGGAGGAGGTTGAGGAGAGGTGGGTGGTAATTGGTTAATTCTCCGGATGAAAGACCACATTGGGGTATGGTAAACTGTATCTGTCTGTGGCTGGGGCCCTGGGAATCGTAGGACTGAGTGATGGTCTTACCTAATGGGGAGTGTCGTGGGACTGTGGATTGGGGTGGGGGATAGCAGGCACTCACACTGGCTGTAGGAAGGGGGGGTGGGATTGGGGGGCTGAAAGATTGGGAGGGGGAGAGAGGGGTAAGAGATAAGAACTATGGTTAAATTGTTAAGTTGGGGGCTTAGGAGGGAAGCCTGAATAATGTGTTGTATGCTGTAGACACTATGTCAGTGGACAACTGTACTGTCAAAGCTGTTACTGGTAATTATATGGAAGTTTTATATGCTAGTACCAATAAAAAATTATTTTCATAAATGATACTAACAAAGTAGCCTGGCTAGAAATTAAATCTTGCGATGATTCTATAAAATCAGACACATCTAAAGTATCAGAAACAGCTTTAGGGACACCGTCTGGAGGAACACTACCAGAAGGCGCCCCCCACCCCCTACCGGAAGATAATAAAGCTTTTGCTAATAGAAGGCTTAGTGATATTATCATAACCCAAAACTTCCACAAGATATTTATCAAATAATATCTGAGGAGAAAGGAGGCGAGTAAAGGGAAAATTTAAACAACGAATATTCATCGCCCTTAATGAATTCTCTAACAGTTCCCGTTGCATATGCAAAGAAATACTATCCTTCTTAAAAGACAAAGAAGATTTTTGCAGAGAAACATAATTAGTTTCTAATTTTCGACATTTAGCATCTAAAACTGCAATTTGAGAATCATGTTACATAAGAACATAAGATATGCCATACTGGGTCAGACCAAGGTCCATCAAGCCCAGTATTCTGTTTCCAACAGTGGCCAGTCTAGGTCATATGTACCTAGCAATCTCCAGGAACAAGCAGGAATGAGTCCTCACATATGGGTACGTCGGAACCGACGGAGCCTGTGCGGGAAAGCTCCCCAGCTTCCCAGAAAGGAAGCTTTTGGGGCCTCCCACAGCGCATGCGCGCTGCCTTCCCGCCTTCCTGACCAACTCTCCTCAGTTCTTCTTTTTCCGCGGAGCCAGCAGGTCGTGTTCCTGTCACCGCTGAAGAAATTGTTATTTTAATTTGTTTCTTTGACCGCGTGTCTGCCTTCCCCGATTCCGGACCAGTACCGCCGGTCTTTTTTTCTTTATTTCTTAAAAAAAAATATATATATATTATTTTTTCTTCACTTGGTGTGTTTTTTCTGTGAGGCCTCTAGGCCTTCTCAGATTCTCCCTCATGGAGAAACCAGCCTCTGGTTTTAAAAAATGCACCAAGTGTACCAGTACTATTTCAGTCACAGATACCCATGAATGGTGTCTTAAATGTTTGAGGCCTGACCATTCCATTCCGGATTGTCCATCCTGCTCTCTGATGTCCAAACGGGGCTTACAGAACAGAGCAGCCAAGTTTCATATGCTGTTTTCTGTGGATACTCCAGCATCAACATCCTCCAGGTCTTCCTCTCCTGATGGATCTCAGGTAACCAAAAATTCTTCAGGCAGGTCCTCAAAGGGCAAATCTCCCTCTAAGCAGCGAGAGGCCCTTGGGTTTGACCCTGAGGACCCTGCCCCAGCCAAACAACCCCGGCGGGAAGCTCCGGCTTCCAAAGCTCCTCCTATGGGGTTACAGGTAGACATCGATGGCACGGCCTCGACCGATCACCTGTTAGACTGCTCTGGGGTACCGGCTAACACCGGTACCGACATCCAGGCAGTTGTGGCGTCTATGGGTACTACGGTACAATCCATGCAGCAGGCCATACTGGCTTTCATTAACGCTGCAACGCCCTCGGTACCGCGACAATCGGTTCCGACTCCGGTTCCGGTACCACAACCGATACCGGTACCCAGAGCATCTACTTCCAGTAGTATGCCGGTTCTGGTCTC
The DNA here is from genome assembly GCA_033557465.1 of Ichthyophis bannanicus. NCBI lineage: Eukaryota > Metazoa > Chordata > Amphibia > Gymnophiona > Ichthyophiidae > Ichthyophis > Ichthyophis bannanicus. The sequence continues at coordinate 248,456,379 of CM066044.1, forward strand.
TGGTTCCGGAGATTTTCTCGATACCGATCCGGTTCCCGGTACGCCCAATGTCGATACCGGTCGGTACGCGTATCGATCTCTGGAAGCTAATAGGCGGTACTTTGAATCTTCTGAAGATTCTGATACCTCAGATGATTCTGCTGATGTCTCTTTTACTCTTCCTGAGGAGCCCTCTTCTCCAAAAAGGAGAATGTCTCCTCCAGAGGATTTGTCCTTTCAAGACTTCATTATTGAAGTAGCTAAAGGACTCTCCATATCTGTAACCTCTGAAAAAGAACCTAGAGCAAAAAAATTGGATATTTTAGGATACTCTAAGGTTCCCAAAGAGGCAGCCACCTTACCCATACATGAAATTCTTCAAGAACACATGATGGACTTGTGGGAGGCTCCTCTCACTCTATCTCCACATTCTCGACGTTTGGACACCATGTATCGGGTTCCTCCTTCTCCTGGTTTTCAAAAAACTCAGCTCCCTCACCACTCTATTGTGGTGAAGTCTGCTATGAAAAAGATAAAGAGTACCAAAAGGCACTCTTCTACCCCTCCAGGAAGAGAATGTAGGACTCTGGATGCTTTTGGTAAAAAAATCTTCCAAGCTAGCATGCTTATTGCCAGAATCAATTCATACAGCCTTTATATGGGCATGTTTTTGAAAGAGATTGCACTGAAGATACGTCATTTTCTCCCCTTTATCCCAGAGGATAAAAAGGAGGAGTTCCTTCTTTTGCTAAAGCAAACTCAAGATGTTTCAAAGTTCTCTAACAGAGCAGCCTTTGACTCTTTTGAGGGAGCTAGCAGAGCCTCCGGCATTGCCATAGCTGCTCGCAGACTTGCTTGACTCCAGGCCTCTGATTTAGAACCCTGGGTACAAGAAGGCTTGGGCAATCTGCCCTGTATAGGTGAAAAGCTGTTTGGCAAGGAGTGGCAAATCAAAGCCACTCAAATGGATGCAGAGAATGCTGCTTTAGATAGACTTTCTAAGTCTACCTCTACCCCTGCCAAGAAAAAACCTTTTAAGAAGCCTTTCTATAAAAAGACCAGATTTTCCTCAAATACTGGCCAGCAATCTTCCCAAGTTCGCTTTGCTCCTAAGCGTCAGCAATCTAAACAGGCCAGAACAAAGTCTACAGGGGCTGCTACAGTCCAGCAGTCCCAACCCCCTCAGAGATTTTGACTTGATTCTAGAGAACTTAACCTTTCTGGCTCTGCAACAACCAGAGCCTCTCACCATTCCAGGAAGGTTAACTCATTTTGCTCCCAGATGCGAACAAATCACATCAGAACAGTGGACCCTCTCTATTGTCAGAGAGGGCTACAAACTACATTTCTCCAGCCTTCCTCCCCATACCATGGTGAGACAATTCAATTCTCCCCCATCTCTCCTGTACCTGTTGGGTCAGGAGGTGACCACTCTTCTCGCCCAAAAGGCAATAGAAGAGGTTCCTCTTCCTCAACAAGGGTCAGGTTTTTACTCCCCTTATTTTCTCATCCCCAAGAAAACAGGGGGGTACAGACCCATTCTGGATCTCAGAGAATTGAACAAATTTCTATACAAGGAGAAATTCAAGATGCTTTCTCTAGGCACTCTCCTTCCATACCTACAGAGTCAGGACTGGCTTTGTTCTCTAGATCTCAAGGATGCGTACACACATATACTCATCATTCCTACGGTTTCTGTTCCAGGGAAAACATTTCCAATACAGAGTACTTCCCTTCGGTCTAGCCTCTGCTCCAAGGGTATTTACCAAATGCATGGCAATAGTAGCTGCATTTCTACGCACTCTGGGAATCTTTGTCTTCCCATACCTGGACGACTGGCTCATCCGAGCTCCATCTCAGTCCGAGGCTCAGACTTCCCTGGACCACACCAGACGCATACTGCAGTATCTGGGACTCGTCATCAATCTGCCAAAGTCTCAACTCACACCTACTCAGTCCCTAGAATTCATAGGGGCCTGGCTAGATACCACCACTGCAAGGGCCTATCTCCCTCAGGCCCGTTGCCACCGTCTAGTGCACTTGGCCTCTCAAGTTCAGTCCAGAAGCCACTTGACTGCCAGGGAGATGCTACAACTGCTAGGCCACATGGCATCCACAGTTCATGTGGTTCCCTATGCTCGCCTACATATAAGAGCAGCTCAATGGACTTTGTCCACCCAGTGGACCCAAGCATCAGGAGCTCTCTCAGACCAAATAGCAACCTCAAAATGTCTTTTTTGGTCTCTCCAATGGTGGATATCCACTCAAAATCTGTTGTTGGGGGCCCCCTTCCAACCTTTGTTACCCCAAGCAACTCTCACTACAGATGCCTCCCAAACAGGTTGGGGAGCTCATCTCCAAGACCTCTCCACTCAGGGCACTTGGTCTCCACAGGAGACCACCCTTCATATCAATCTTTTGGAGCTGCGAGCAATTTTCCTTGCTCTCAAGGTCTTTCATACCCTCCTCATCAACATGACAGTCCTTGTTCATACCGAGAATCAAGTAGCCATGTTCTACATAAACAAACAAGGAGGGACTGGCTCTCTGTCGCTTTGCAATGAAGCTCTAAAATTGTGGGCCTTCGCCAGAGAGCATCAAATCCATCTCCTGGCAGTATACCTCCCAGGAATCCAAAACTCTTGGGCAGACAGACTCAGTCGAGTTCTGATTCCACACGAATGGTCCCTGCACATGGATCAGGTATTCAGAATCTTTCAGAAATGGGGAACCCCTGACATAGACCTGTTTGCAAGTCCGTGCAATGCCAAACTTCCCCGGTTCTGTTCCAGAATTCCGTGTCAGGGAGCTCAGGCCAAGGATGCCTTCCTCCTTCATTGGGGTCAAGCCTTCCTGTATGCCTTTCCACCCATTCCTTTGATTCCCAAGACTCTATTCAAACTTCAGAGGGATCAAGGATCTATGATCCTCATAGCTCCATGCTGGCCACGCCAAGTGTGGTACCCTCTACTTCTGCATCTCTCCCAGGCACCCTCCCTGGATCTGGGAGCTGCTCCAGACCTTCTGTCTCAAGAGGAGGGGACTTTGTGGCACCCAAACCCCAAGTCCCTTCACCTCAGAGCTTGGTTACTGAAGGCCTAGACCTTCAAGACTTCAATCTTTCTCAACAGCTGAAGGATATCCTCCATTCCTCTAGGAAACCTTCAACCAGGCGTTCTTATGCTTTTAAATGGAAAAGATTTTCCATTTGGTGTGCTGGAAAGGGTCTTAACCCTCTAGCACTACCTTTGAATTCTTTACTCGAATATCTCCTGCATCTTTCCAATGCAGGACTTAAAACAAATTCTGTAAGGGTCCATTTGAGTGCTATTGCAGCATCTCTTCAGCCTATCAATGGACAACCTGTTTCCTCTCATCCTCTTATTGCAAGATTTATGAGAGGTCTAACTTTAACTAAACCTCCCATTCGTCCTCCTCCGGTGGCATGGGACTTAAACGTGGTTCTTGGTCAGCTTATGAAGCCACCCTTTGAACCCTTAGCCACTACCTCCTTGAAATTTCTTTCCTGGAAGGTCATTTTCCTTATTGCAATCACTTCTGCTCGCCGCATCAGTGAACTACAGGCTTTAGTGGCTAATCCACCTTATACAAGGTTCCATCATGATAAGGTAGTCCTTAGGACAAATCCTCACTTTATGCCTAAAGTGGTCTCACCTTTTCATCTTAATCAAGAGGTATATCTACCTGTCTTTTTTCCAGCTCCTCATGCATCCAGTGCAGAGAGGAACCTACATACGTTAGATTGTAAAAGAGCTCTTGCCTTTTACATCCACAGGACACAGCAACATAGAAAGTCTTCTCAACTTTTTGTTGCTTTTGATCCTTCTCATTTAGGACTTTCAGTCTCAAAAAGAACACTGTCCAATTGGATTGCTCAGTGTATTTCTTTTGCTTACCAGAGTAAGAACCTTTCTCTGGAAGGCCATGTCACAGCTCACAATGTGAGAGCCATGGCCACATCTATGGCTCATCTTCATTCTGTATCCATCGATCAGATCTGTCGAGCAGCCACCTGGGCCTCGGTTCATACCTTCACAGCCCATTACTGCTTGGACAAGGACTCCCGCCGGGATGCCTTGTTTGGTCAGGCTGTCCTCAGACACCTGTTCCATTCTTAAGCAACTCCTGCCCACCTTCCCTGAATGGATGCCTGAGGAAGATGAGGAACCCTTGGAAGGGGATCTCCCCGGCATCTCAGCTAGGGAGTCCCCATATGTGAGGACTCATTCCTGCTTGTTCCTGGAGATAGCACAGTTACTTACCTGTAACAGGTGATCTCTGGGAACAGCAGGAATTAGTCCTCACAACCCACCCACCTCCCCTAGGAGTTGTATCTCTCTCTCTCTTTCCTTTCCTCTCTCTATTGTCTCAGCTTTAAACTCGAACTGAGGAGAGTTGGTCAGGAAGGCGGGAAGGCAGCGCGCATGCGCTGTGGGAGGCCCCAAAAGCTTCCTTTCTGGGAAGCTGGGGAGCTTCCCCGCGCAGGCTCCGTCGGTTCCGACGTACCCATATGTGAGGACTAATTCCTGCTGTTCCCAGAGATCACCTGTTACAGGTAAGTAACTGTGCTGTTTCCCCAAGAGACACAAGTTCCACAATGCTTGTACTGGGTCAAGCATTGATATCTTCGGTCACTTCTTAATAATGGTTTATGGACCTTTCCTCCAGGAACTTGTCCAAACCTTTTTTAAACCCAGCTACACTAACAGCCTTTACTACATCCTCCAGTAACAAATTCCAGAGTTTGATTACACGTTGAGTGAAAAAATATTTTCTTTTATTAGTCTTAAATAGTTTACCCTGTAGCTTCATTGCATGTCCCCTAGTCATTCTATATTCTGATAACGTAAACAATCGATCTACGTTTACCCGTTCCACTCCGTTCATTAATTTATAGACCTCTATCATATCTCCCCTCAGCCGTCTCTTTTCCAGGTTAAAGAGCCCTAACCTTTTTAGCCTTTCCTCATAGGAGTATCCTTCCATCCCCTTCACCATTTTGGTGGCTTTTCTCTGAACCTTTTCTAAAATCGCTATATCCTTTTTAAGATACGGCGACCAGAATTGCACACAATATTCAAGGTGCGGTCTCACCATGGAACAATATAGAGGCATTATAATATCTTTTGTTTTATTTTCCATTCCTTTCCTTATCATACCTAGCATTCTATTTGCTCTCTTGGCTGCCGCTGCACACTAGGCCGAGGGTTTTAATATGGTATCCACAATGACGCCTAAATCTTTTTCCTGGGTGGTGGTTCCTAATGTGGAACCTTGCATCGTGTAACCATAGTTTGGGTTGTTCTTCCCTAGGTGCATAACCTTGCACTTGTCCACATTAAATTTCATCTGCCATTTTGATGCCCAGTCTTCCAATTCATCAAGATCCTCTTGCAATTTTTCACAATCCTCTTGGGTTTTAACAACTTTAAATAGTTTTGTGTCATCTGCAAATTTGATAACCTCACTCGTTACTCCACTTTCCAGGTCATTTATGAATATGTCAAAAAGCAGCGGACCCAGCACAGATCCCTGGGGTACACCACTATTCACCTTTCTCCATTGGGAAAATTGGCCATTTAGCCCTACCCTCTGCTTTCTATCTTTTAACCAGTTCCTGATCCACTATAGTACACTGCCTCCTATCCCATGACTCTTTAGTTTTGCCAAAAGTCTCTGATGAGGGACCTTGTCAAAGGCTTTCTGAAAGTCCAGATACACAATATCAACCGACTCACCTTTGTCCACCTGTTTATTCACTCCTTCAAAAAAACATAACAGATTAGTTAGACAAGATCTTCCTTGTCTAAAGCCATGTTGGCTGTCTCCCATTAGGTCGTGACTATCTACATGCTGAGTAATTTTATTCTTTACGATGGTTTCTACCATTTTTCCCGGTACTGACGTCAGGCTCACCAGTCTGTAGTTTCCCGGATCACCCCTGGAACCCTTTTTAAAAATTGATGTTACATTGGCGATCCTCCAATCTTCAGGTATTAGAGATGATTTTAATGATAGTTCACAGATTACTAATAGCAGGTCTGCAATCTCATATTTCAGTTCTTTCAACACCCTTGGATGTATACCATCCGGCCCAGGTGATTTGCTGCTCTTCAGTTTATCTAATAGTTGTAAGACATCTTCCCGATGTATCGATATTTCCTTCAATTCTTCCGCACCTTTAAATACCACTTCAGTCATGGGTAACATCTCTACATCTTCCTCAGTAAAGACCGAAGCAAAGAATTCATTCAGTTTCTCCGCTATCGCCTTGTCGCCTCTTAGTGCTCCTTTAACCCCTTTATCATCTAATGGACCAACTGACTCTCTCACAGGTTTTTTGCTATGAATGTACTTGAAAAGGTCTTTATTTCGTGTTTTTGCTTCCGCAGCAAGCTTCTTCTCAAATTCTCTCTTTGCCTGCCTTATCAATGCCTTGCATTTGACTTGCCAATGCTTGTGCTGTTTCCAGGTTTCGTCATTTGGCTCTTTTTTCCATTTCCTGAAAGATGCTTTTTTGGCAACAACAGCCTCTCTGACCTCACCTTTAAACCATGCTGGCAGTTTTTTTGGACTTCCTTCCACTTTTCTTAAAGCGTGGAATACAGCTGGTCTGGGCTTCCAAGATAGTATTTTTCAACAACATCCAAACTTGATGTACTTCTTTAACCTTTGCAACTGCTCCTTTTAGTTTTTTCTTAACTGTTTTCCTCATTTTATCATAGTCTCCCTTTCGAAAGTTAAAGGGTAGTACTGTGGATTTCCTTACTATCCCTCCTCCACTAATTAAATCAAAGGCGATCATGCTATGATCACTATTGCCAAGTGGCCCCAACACCCTTATCTCTTGCACTAGATCTGGTGTTCCACTAAGGACTAGGTCTAATATGGCTTCCCCTCTGGTCGGTTCATGAACCAGCCGCTCCAAGAAGCAGTCATTTATTTCATCTAGGAACTTTATCTCCCTACCATGTCCTGCTGTGACACTGACCCAGTCGATGCCGGGGTAATTGAAATCACCCATTATTATTACTGCACTGTAACTTTTGCTAGCTTCCTTGATTTCTTTGAGCATTTCATCATCCATTTGTTCATTCTGGCCAGGCGGACGATAGTACACCCCCACTGCCATCGCCTTCCCCTTTTTACATGGAATTTCAATCCATAGAGTTTCTACAGCAAATTTTGTTTCTTGCAAAACTTTAATCCTTTCTGACTCAATGCCCTCTCTAACATAGAGCGCAACCCCTCCACCAATTTGATCAGCTCTATCATTACGATATAGTTTGTACTCAGGTATCAGTGTCCCACTGGTTGTCCTCCTTCCACCATGTCTCTGATATTCCAATCATATCTAACCTCTCGTTTAGTGCTATATATTCTAACTCTCCCATCTTGTTTTTTAGACTTCTAGCATTTGCATACAAGCATTTTAGAGACTGTATTTTATTCATATTAATTTGGCTATTGGTAGACATGGGTAATTTGGGATCTTTAAGCTCTGTCTGCTCCATACTCGAGGGCATTTGGGCTACTTTACTCTTTTTTGGAACCTCTCTGCTTTTTGTAGTATCCTTCAAGGATACATTCTTCCGAACCATGCGCTCTTGGGCGACTGTCGGCCAGCAGCCTGGTTCCATCCCGGTTAAGGTGAAGCCCATCCCTTCGGAAGAGCCCCTCCTTTCCCCAGAATGTTCCCCAGTTCCTAACAAATCCAAACCCCTCATCTCTGCACCATTGTCTCATCCACGCATTGAGACTCCGGAGCTCTGCCTGCCTTTTGGGTCCTGCGCGTGGAACGGGAAGCATTTCGGAGAATGCTACCCTGGAAGTTCTGGATTTCAACTTCCTACCTAAAAGCCTAAATTTAGCTTCCAGAACCTCCCTACCACATTTTCCTATGTCATTGGTACCGACATGTACCAAGACAGCAGACTCCTCCCCAGCACTATCTAAGACCTTATCTAGGTGGCGCGTGAGGTCCGCTACCTTCGCACCAGGCAGGCATGTTACCAGGCGATCCTCACGTCCACCAGCCACCCAGCTATCTACATGCCTAATGATCGAATCACCAACTATAACTGCTGTCCTAACCCTTCCCTCATGGGCACTTGGCCCTGGAGAATTCTCCTTGGTGCGAGAGGGGTTTACATCACCTGGAGGACAGGTCCTAGTTACAGGATCACTTCCTGCCACACCAGGGTGATGCTCTCCTGTCACGTGACCTCTCTCCTCCATGGCAACAGGGATGCTGCCAGACTGGAGGTGGGACTTCAGGACTATATCCCTGTAGGTCTCATCTATGTACCTCTCTGTCTGTCTTATGCTTTCCAAGTCTGCTACTTTAGAGCAAAGAGCTCCTTGCACCTAGAGCACACGTAAGACCTCTCACCAGCTGGGAGAAAATCATACATGTGACACTCAATGCAAAAGACTAGAAAGCCCACATCCCGCTGCTGGACTGCTGTCTGCATCTTAGTTTTAAGTTTGTGTTTAGATCTTTAAGTTCTTTACGTACTAAAGGGTGCTATGGATATTTATACCACTAAAACTGTACGTAATAAGTTTAATATACCTTGTTCATCTGAAGCTTAATTAATCTCAGGTCCTTAGTGTATGACTGATTTGGGTAATGAGCTTCACCTGAGAGCACCTCCTGTCTTTTAAGTTGTGCAAGTACCTATAAAGCTGTGATTATCCCAGGGGAGGGTGGGTGTGGGGAGGGAGGGAGGGATATAACACTTATTAAAAGAGGTCTGCTACACAGTACCCTGTCCTGTGCTGCTGAGGTAAGCTATATTCTGATTTGATTTAAATTATAGCTCTTTGCTGCTGCTAGGCTCTAACCTATTATGAAATTTAAACTACAAGCTCTCTGCTGGATTCTAAATTTAACCAGAAAGCCCTCTTCTGTGTTTTAAATTGAAACTAAAAGTACTTTGCTGATGCTAGGCCCTGAGTGACTATGAAATTTAAACTACAGCTCTCTACTGGGTATGAAAGGTAACCAGAAAGTTCTCTTCTGTGTTTTAAATTGAATCTTAAACTGTTGCTACTAGGCCCTGACTGATTTAACAAAAAATAGTGGGTTCACAGATTAATTAGCTTTAAAAGAAAAAAATTCCTTTCAGAAAAATTCCCAGAAGTATATACTCACAATTTCAGATTTCTCTCCAGAAGTAACAGCCCCCCTTTCTAGTCCTTCAAGACTATGTTGGGCCATTTTAGCAACAGAATCTTTTGAGAAAACAGAAAAATGAGAAGCCACAGATGCTAAGTAAGTGATAGAAGCTTCTATACGTGAAAGGGCAGATAAAACATCTACTAAAGAAACATTTTGAGTATCAAGTATACTGGAGGCGCCCTCATAGTGAACCACCACACAATCCTGTGGCAACTGAATGACCTGTGGTAGCGGAACCACCAAAGGCTGTCCATCACTGTCCGATAGGGCAGAAGGAGAAAACAGAACTCCATACTGCAGTTGACCATTTGCTATCGGAGAAGATGCCACTGGATCTATAGAGTCTAATTCCCTAAGCAGGGCAGAGCTTGAAAAACCCCATGAGGAAACATCCGAAAGAGAAGGGCACTTGGCGGCAGCATTAGGATTCGCCTCATCCATACTCATAGGAACAACATGTTTATCCATAGGTCCAACAGTCTTGACGACCTTGGACGGATTAACAGTACTTACATTCAAATGGTGCTTCCTACGCTTACCCATACCAGGAGCACCTTCACCGGAACACCTCGAGCGCCGAAGGAGCGCATAAGGAGCAGGTCACGCCCTTTTAAACGTGCCCCTTCAAACGCAACTGCGTCCACGAAACCACAGAGGAGAACAGTTCTTATGACCCGGAGATGACGTCGGGGCAGGCGCTGCGTGTCAGCAGGTCCTACAGGTGCCTAGAAGGACCACACGGCACACAGAGCACAATCGGGCAACTCCCTCCACTCACTCCCGAGTTGTAGCTGGAAACGTTCCTTCTCATATGCCCTGGAGATGACGTCGGGGCAGGCGCTGCGTGTCAGCAGGGCCCTACAGGTGCCTAGAAGGACCACACGGCACACAGAGCACAATCGGGCAACTCCGTCCACTCACTCTCATAATTTATACTTTTAAGTGGCATCTCCTCCAGAATGCCCAAAATATTGCCCCCTTTTCTGGACAAGAGTTCTTTGTTGACAAATAGAGAAATATTATCACATTTGTGGTGTCGTCTGTGTGGAGGAGTAGCCTAGTGGTTAGAACACTGGCTTGGTAACCAAGCAACCAGGGTTCGAGTCCCACTAGCACTCCTTGTGGCCTTGGGCAAGTCACTTAACCCTCCATTGCCTCAGAAGAAAGGCCTGGCAATCTACTTCCGGTGACACTGCCAAGAAAACCCAGGAGCTTCTGGGTCGCCAGGAGTCAGGACTGACTCGAAGGCACACATTGCATTGCTTCTGGATAAAGCCCATGCCGGACAGCTGCTCTCCTTCAATTGTGCAAGCCTTTAAAGGATGGTTTCCCATGTTCTTTGTGGCTGTCACTGTGCTGTCAGTATATTTCTTCCACTGAGCTTGCCACATGTTCTCCTTCAGTCTCTGAAATTCATTTATCAATAGCAGTGCTCTTCCCTGCACTGGCAAAAGCAAGAATAACATAAAAAAGAACTCCAATAAATACATTGTTTTCCAATCCCAACTGCAGTGCCAGCTATCATGGACCTCTTCAAGCACCCATGGGCAGGGTGTCTCACAGTGTTCCTCCTATCCCAGCAGACTACATAAAAGCATGTGAGGGCTCTAACATTTAAAAAGTACAAGAACTGCTATTGCTCTAGAGCTCCAACAAGAAGGAAGAGAGCAGATACTAGACAAAAGTCTGCTGAGGAGGGAGAGTTGCCTAAATTGTCAAAAACACCTTCCCCATTCCCACAGGAATGAATTATTCCACATTACTGGCAGACCCTCCCCAATCTGAGGTCCCTTCACGGAAAGAGGCTTCCTGATGTGTCAGACCTCTGGTTCTTGCTCACAACATGGAGACAGGTTAGAGCACATCTTTCACAGCCACCCTCACATATGCCCACACCTCAGTAGACTCGAGGTACTCAATGCAGATATAAAAAAGCCAAACTAAATGTGCACAAAGAGGCACTTGTTCAAAAGAATTCAGGGGGGCAAAAATAAAACAAGACACAAAGAATCATCAGCAAAAATACCTCAGAGACACTGAACTCTCACTGTATTCATACAGCTTTGGGATTGCGGACTGGCCTCTGAAAGATCTTGAAAAACTGGATGTGCAAACAAAAAAACTCCTCCATGCCCTTGAGGTAATTTACAAGAAACACAGTGTATGCTGAGATTCTACGTTTTAGAGATGATGGAGGGCGAGGAGTCACAGAGATTGATTACACAGCTACTATCATAGGCCTCTAGGCCTAGCTAACATCATCAAATCCAAATACACAAAAAGTGCTGAAATATTAAAGTACATGTCCAGAATTGTCTCCATCATCGGACTTGGACAGACGTTCCAACGACTAGAAAGGATGAATGAGAATCCACAAGCACACACAGGAAAAGAAGCAACAGAATTTGCAAAACAAGAGAAAAAAACTCTTCAAAGAATTAGATCAGCAAACGAGTTAAAACAAGTGGCAAATACACAAATACAGTGGGAAATACATTGTTGCTTCAGGAAACCTTTGTCGATTAAGAATGGACACATGAATGGTCAAGGAGAGGTAAACTGAAGGATGAGAGATTGATAGCTGCAGCCCAGGACAACGGATTACAGATGAGATGGTTTACAAACTGGCAAAAGACATATGTCAATGAAGGACCTGGAACAGTGATTCCCTTCATAACTGGCTGTGAAGTTCTGATGGTGGAAAATTTCTATACTGAAAGGCACAACAAAGTAGCATAAATTGGAAGCTTTGTAAAACACTTCATCCCAACTCATGCTGCTAGTCCAGTCCATACAAGTGGGTTATGGCCCCCTGCCAGCAGATTTTGGAGACTGAGAAAGTACCAAAGGTTTCAGGGAGCATGCCCTGGTACATGTAGCTGTACCCCTAGAGATTGCCTTCAGTATTTTTGCTGTCTCCAGCAGATGTGGATGCTTTTCCTTTTGCTCCTGATGGTCATCAAGAGGGTTCTCTGTCATAGAGAGACATAGAAACATGATGACAGAAAAAGACCACATGGCCTATTTAGTCTGTCCTTCCATAACAACAACTACAACAGTCCACTTTTTACCTTTAGAGATCCTCTGTGTTGGTCCCATGCTTTTTTGAATTCAGTTACTGTCCTCATCTCTACCACCTCCACTGGGAGACTATTCCATGGATCCACTACTCTTTCTGTAAAGAAATATTTCCACATATCACTCCTGAATCTGTCTCCCTTCACCCTCATCCCATGTCCCCTCGTAGCAGAACTTGCTTTCAATTGAAAGATGCTCTCTCCCTGAACATTTATGCCACGGAGGTATTTAAACATCTCAATCATATCACCTCTATCCTGCCTTTCCTCTAAGGTGTACATATTAAGATCCTTAAGTCTGTCCTCATATGCTTTATAATGAAGCCCACTAATCATTTTAGTAGCCACCCTCTGCACCGACTCCATCCTGTTCACATCCTTTTGAAGGTGCGGTCTCCAGAATTGCACACCATACTCCAAATGAGGTCGCACCAAAGACTTATACAGAGGCATTATCACCTCCTTTTTTCTGCTAGCCATTCCTCTCCGTATGCACCCAAGCATCCTTCTAGCTTTTGCCGTCGCCTTTTCTACCTGTTTAGCTACTTTAAGATCATCAGACACAACCACGCCTAGGTCCCGCTCTTCTTTAGTGGACAAAAGTACTTCACCTCCTATACTGTATTGCTCCCTTGGATTGCTGCAGCCCAAATGCATGACCTTACATTTTTTAATATTAAATCCCAGCTGCCAAATTCTAGACCATTCTTCAAGCTTAGCTAGATCCCTCCTCATGTTATCTACACCTTCTTGGGTGTCTACTCTATTGCAGATTTTGGTATCATCCGCAAAGAGGCAAACCTTACCCGATAGCCCTTCCGCTATATCACTAACAAAGATGTTAAAAAGAATCGGACCAAGGACAGATCCCTGGGGCACACCACTGGTAACATCCTTCTCCTCAGAGTGAGCTCCATTTACTTGTACTCTTTGTCGCTTCCCACCCAGCCAATTTCTAACCCAAGCAGTAACTTTAGGGTCCATCCCTAGGGTGCTCAGTTTGTTTATAAGTCTCCTGTGAGGAACAGTGTCAAAGGCTTTACTGAAATCTAAATACACCACATCTAGAGCTCTCCCTCGGTCCAACTCCCTGGTCACCCAGTCAAAGAAATCAATCAGATTGTCTGACAAGACCTGCCTCTGGTGAATCCATGCTGCCTCGGATCCTGTAATCCGCTGGACTCTAGAAACCTCACTATTTTCTCTTTCAGCAGCGTTTCCAATAATTTATTCACCACCGAAGTTAAACTAACCGGCCTGTAGTTTTCAACCACATCCTTACTTCCGCTTTTGTGTAAAGGCACCACATGAGCCTCTCTCCAGTCCTTTGGCACCACTCCCAACTCCAACGAGGCATTGAAAAGGTCAGTCAGTGGAATTGCTAGAATGTCCCCAAGTTCCCTCAGTATTCTAGAGTGTATCCCATCCGGTCCCATCACTTTGTCTACTTTAAGTTGAGCTAGTTTCTCACAAACACAGTCTTCTGAAAATTGTTCAAGATGTCCCTCGCTTCTGTTCCTATTTGTGGGTGTTTTCTGAGGTCCTGCTCCTGGTTCTTCATCTGTGAACACAGAACAAAAATATTTGTTAAGCAATTCCGCTTTATCCTTATCAGCTTCTACAGTCTTTTTCAGCAATCTTAACTCTTTCTTTTCCTAGTCCGTGGTTGCCTCCAGGATACACAAGAGGTGTTTCTCTAGGACCCTTTCCACTGTGTAGGACTATGAAGATGGGGAATGGTCACCTCAGGATGACATCGCTGAGGATCCGGGGGAGACTCAAGACATCCTCCTTTTCTGCAAAGAGGAGCTTTCATCCCTCATCACACGGGTTGTGGATGCCCTACGGCTTTTGCCAGCTCCCAATCCACCGACACCTACACCAGGTCAGCCTCAGCCATACCTAGGGGTGGCTCAAGGCAGTCTGCTGCCTGAGGTGAGGGATGAGATGGCGCAACCCCCTCCCCCCCTCTCCCCTCCCGGAGCTTGGGGGCTTGGGGTGGGGGAAGCTTTCTCAAAATTCCAGTCAGGGATTGAACCAAACCAAAACTAGCCGATTAGATAATGTGGAGGAAATGTGAGATGTTCGCACAACAAGGAACTAAAAGAGACAGCGAGAACCACAGCACATTTTATAACACCAAATTAGAACTCATTTTTATTTTGTTATAAACTGCATTATTATTGTTGCGTTTTCTTTTTGAACATGTATTTTGCATTCACAGAATCCCTCCCTCAACAATGGGTGTGGAGCAAAACAAAACTAGGTCATTCATCCACAGAACTCAATATCTTAAAACAAAATCTGATTCTGAACATCTCACTAGCCAATAACAAACATTCTCCAGTACCAGGCATAGTGTGAACTAATACAAAACCCTACAACAAAGTCACTGGGCATCTGTTGAGCAAACCTACCATACCATTCCAGCATAACTTCCAAAACTCACATAAGGAGCCTACCCAAAAAAAACATCACTGTAAATACTGCAAGTGGGCCCTGGAACATCCAACATCTACTTGAAGAGCTAAACAATTTAGATTACTACAGTACAGATCCCTGTGTACAAACTCCATGTTAACAGAATACCTGGCCTTGGTCACAGACTCAGAACACAGACACTCAGCAAGTACAGAATAAGTGACCATAACCTAAAAATAAACATATGTAGATAGAAATTAAATTGCAACCCCAAGAAGTCAGATTCTGCATACAATGCAACACTAGAGAAATAGAAAGACATGCATTTCCTTGTACTTTATAAAGACAGCACCAAGTCTGATCATTAAATTGAAAATAAAAATTTCTTCTACCTTTGTCTTTTCTTTTTATTCTCAGATCATGTTGGTCCCAATCTGAGGTTTCTACTTTCCTCCACCTCCCAGTGCCCTCCCTGTCTGCTTCCTCCCAGGGGCAGCATGAGAGATTCATTGTGGCATAATTTGCATAAATTTAGTATACTTTATTTTAAAATGTACATGCCACCCAGCTAAAATCCTTGGTGGCTTCCAAACATACACATGCAATTTAGTAAAATAGATGTTACAATAAAACAAACATAATAAACATTAAATTTGATTAATGAAAAGGCACTTACACAGCCCCGCCCAATCAAACCATTATAAGTATATTCACATCAGATTTATTTTGCTATGACCAGATTATTGATGAGGAGGGAAGATATAAAATACAAAAAACTAATCCTGGTAGCCATGAATTCAAAGGCTGGATTGGATTGTGCTGAACAAGTCAAGTTACTGCAGTGCAGTTCCCTACGTACAAACACCATTTTATTTATTTATTATACCGCGCTCTTTAGAATCAGTGTGGTTTACATGTATACTAACAGGTACTTTTTATTCCCTTGTCCCTGAAGGGCTCACAGTCTAAGTGTACCTGAGGCAATGAAGGATTAAGTGGCTTGCCCAAGGCCACAAGGAGTGACCATGAGACTAGAGACCCCAGTCCCTCCGGCCTGAGGTTGCTTGTCCCAATGTGGGAATTGAACCCCTGGCCTTCCGGCCTGAGGTAACCTGTCCCAACCTGTCCCATGTTAGCAGAACGCCTGACCTCAGTCATACACTGAGAACACAGACTCTCACCAAGTACAGAATAAATGACCACAACCTAAAGTAAAAATAGAAATATATAGGCAAAAATTAAACTAAAACCCCAAGAAGCCAGACTCCACAAAAGGAGCAATATCAGAGAAATAAGAGATGCAGTTCCCCATACTGCGTAAAATATAAATAATGTGGCAAAATTCAATCACTAAATTGAAAATACATTATTTTTTCCACCTTTGTTGTCTGACCATTTTATTCTCTGATCATGCTAGTCCCGATCTGAGGCTTCTGCTTTCTTCTGCCTTCTTTTAGCTCTCTTTCTATGGTCTCTAGTTCATCTGCCATTTCTTGTCTCTCCTTTTGTTTTCTTCACTTTCTTCCATCTTGGATATTGATTTTTTTTTCCTTATCAGCTTTCTTCCATTTATTTCTCTCTCTGTCCACCCAGATTTCACTATGCTTTACTATCCAATTCTGAATTTCTCTTTTTTTTTATGCCATCTACTTACTGCTTTTCAAACTTCATTCCAGTCTTTCCATTTCCCAGCTCTTCTTCCTTGGTCCATTATTCCCTAGCCTTTTGCTCACTCTCTCTTCCCCTCCATGTCTAACATCTCTCACCTCCCATCCAGTCTCTCTTTGGCCCTCTGTTTCCCTCCATCCAGTACCTCTACTCTTTCCTTCCTATCCCTCTGTAACCCTTCCTATCCATCTCTCCCTTCCTATCCCCCTGTAACCAGCATCTACCCTATCTCCATACCATACTATCCCCTCCCTATTACTCCCATGTCCAGCTTTTCTCTGCTTCTCTCTCAATCTATTTACCCCATGTCCATCTTCTCCCATCTCTCTCCCTATTACCCCATGTTCTGCATTTTCTTCTCCCCTTATTATTCTATATCCAGCATTTCCCTTCTGCTCCCCCTCCCTAAGTCCAGCATTTTCCCATAGTCTCCCTATAACCCTTGGCCAACATACTGCTCCATCTCCCCTCTTTGCTTCTTCCTATGTCTCTTTCCATGTCCAGTAATCTCTCTCTATCTAGTCCCCAACCTCAGTCTTATCCCCGCCTCATCCCTATTCCCCTTCTGCGCCCAGCATTTCCCTTCTAACGCCCTGTGCCCATCCACATCCACTACCACCTCCAGTGCCCTCCCATGTCCCCACCTCTTGTATGTACAAGGGGCAGAGCCTGCCCATAGAGCAGTACAGCAGTAGCAGTAGTACGTCCCACGGGTAGGGGCTGTGCAAGCCTTGATCCCAGCCCAGAGAGGCATGGCACAGTTGGCCTTGCACAGCCCCTGCCTGCAGGACATGTTGCTCCCACTGGCAGGCTCTGCTTCTCTGGGCCACGATCACTGCCTCCCATACCCTTCTGCCTGTGGGAGCAGCATGTCCTGTGGGCAGGGATTGTGCAAACCATGACTGTGGCACAGAGAAACAGAGCTTGTCCACAGAAGCAGACGTCAGGAGAGCACCGTTGCTGGCTGCCCACCTCCACTCCCCATTCAGGATGACCTGCAGAGCACCGGTGGCCTAGTAGAGAGCCTTCCCGTGAGACACAAGACTGTAAGAAGCAACTGCGGCCTCTCACAGACTTCTTCCGCAGGCAGGCTCTCCACTGGGCCAACGCTGCTCCACAGCTCATCCTGAATGGGGACTGGGGGACAGGTAGCTAGTGAGAGAACCCTCCTGATGTCTGGGTCCCCTTGCCATGCTTACCAGGTAGTGCTGGCACTGGTCCAGCATTTGTCTTCATGCTTCCCCGCCCCCCATTGTCCAGCATTTGTCTTCCTACTTCCCCCCTTCTTGTCCAGCATTTACTCTCCTCTCCCTCCTGTCTGTTGTCCAGCATTTATCCTCTTGCCCCCTCCCGCTTTCCAGCATTTGCCCTCTTGTCCTTCCCCACCATTGTCTAGCATTTGCCCTCCTGTCCCCTGCCCGTTGTCCAGCATTTATCCTCCTGTTCCCCCCCATTGTCCAGCATTTACTCTCCTGTCCCTCCCCCCCATTGTCCAGCATTTATCCTCCTGTCCCTCCTTGTCCATCATTTGCTCTCCTGTCTCTCCCCCCCCCTCTTGTCCAGCACCTATCCTCCTGGCCCCCCCTCCATTGTCTAGCATCTGTCAGCCATCCTTCCAATGTCAGAACAGCAAAAGCGCAGGGTTTTCAAGACTTCAGTGCTTCTAAGTCCTTTGTTGGTTCTGCCCCCTCTGCCGTGAAAAACATCATCAGAGGGGATGGCACCCTGATCAGGGTCTTACAAGCATGCCAGATTTGCAAGAGTCAGTGCTTTTGCTTTTTTTTTTTTTTTTTTAAGCTGATAGCTCGCTGCACATATAAGTGGCAAAGAGCCATCAACTTTGAAAAAAAATGGAAAACATTGTGACTGGCATGCTTGTAAGACCCTGATGGGTCCTGCCCCCTCTAATGAAGTTTTTTGCGTCAGAGGGGGTGAAACCAGCAGGGGCTTAACAGCATGCTGGAGTCTTCAAAAGATTTTGCAATTTATTTTTTCCTGCCGCCGCTGTCTCGGTGTCCTCAGATCTGGGGCGGCAGCAGCGGTGGCAGGTGTGGTGGTGTTTGATTCCACTATTGCCAACCAAAAGAAGTGGAGGTGGCAGCCGCAGCTGGTCCATTTTATTTATTTATTTATTTTTAACTTTAGAGGGCAGAGTGAGGCGACAGACATTTGGCTGTTTTGGGGGCATTTTTTGCCGCCCTCAAAACTTTGCCATCTGAGGGGCTGCCTCACTCTACGTCATTATAGAACTGCCCCTGGTCAGACCCCATTCTGATGGGAATCCGCAAACCCTCTAGGTCCTTCTCTTTCCCTTTGGAACTCCAACAGATGGTCTCCCTCAAATGGAATTCCCCAAATACTTTTTTACACACGACCAGACAGCTGTGTCGTCATTACAGCTGGTCCCTGAAGAGCTCAACAAGTGGCTGTGGTACCCTAAAGTGGATGCCATCATCGCAGCAGTAGACAAGCATACTGCCAGCCCTTTTGAGGGAGGAGCAGCCCTCCGCGACCAGCAAGACCGTAAAGTTGAAGAACTTTTGAAGATAGCTTTTTCTTCCTCCTCCCTGGCTCTGCAGGCTGCCTCTTGTGGTGGTCTTGCTGCTTGGGTCCCTCTTCGTTGGATTCAATGCCTGCTTCAGGACCTGGTGGCTGCTCGGCTGGAGTCAGTCACAACCTTTCTGGTAGATACTTTTTATGATCTGCTCTCTGTCTAGCGGCTCGTGCACTGGCGGCGGTTACTGCTGCTCATTGCTAGCTTTGACTTCATCATTGGTCAGCAGACGTGACCTCCAAGGCTCGGCTAGCCAGCCTTCCCTTCAAAGGCAAACTTCTCTTTGGAGAGGACCTCGAGAAACTGGTAAAGGATCTGGGTGAGGTGGCTCTCCAATGCATTCCTGAGGAGAGGCTCAAGTCTGCTTCACATTGCTAGGGATTGGGTACATCCTCATCCTCTTCCTCTGCCTTTCGCTCGTGCTTTCATGATGCCTAGCACTATCAACCTGGGAAGTCCTCCCATTCAGTGCCATCATCTAGAACAGGAGTGAAGGCTCAGCCCTTTTAAGGTTTTCGTCGCAACAAGGACTCATACTCCTCTTTTGCTAAGTTCTCCGGGACCAGACGTGCCTCCCACTTAAAGTCCTTCGACCCACTCCAGAGTGCTGCTGGTGGGCAAGCGGTTAACCCTTTTCTCCGGAGCATGGACCCAGATTACTACAGACCAGTGGGTGCTTGATATTGTCTGAAACAGCTATGCTCTTGACTGTGCCAAGCCCATTTTGGAATTCTTTCTCATTTCACCTTACGGATCTACAACCAAGCATGCGGCAGTAAGAGCCACTCATCAGCAGCTATTACATCTCCAGGCCATTGTTTCAGATCTCCACAGAAAGAGGCACAGGACGTTACTCCGCCTATGTCACTGTACCAGAGAAGGATGGCTTCTTTTGGCCGATTCTCGATCTCAAGGGTGTCAATTGCTGCCTTCATGTCCTACTTTTTCGAATGGAGACTCTCTGTTCTGTCATTCAAGCGGTGTAGACAGGGTAGTTCCTGGCCTCCCTCGACCT
This sequence comes from Ichthyophis bannanicus, assembly GCA_033557465.1. Taxonomy (NCBI): domain Eukaryota; kingdom Metazoa; phylum Chordata; class Amphibia; order Gymnophiona; family Ichthyophiidae; genus Ichthyophis; species Ichthyophis bannanicus. Next base: position 248,476,298 of record CM066044.1, read on the forward strand.
TGCAGAGGCCTACTTTCACATTCCCATTTGTGAAGATCAACAGTGTTTGCTCCGCTTCACCATTATGGGTGGCTATGACCAGTTCCATGCTCTGCTATTCAGCCTTGTCACAGCACCCCACACCTTCTCAAAGGTTATGGTCATGGTTGCTGCCACCCTCTGCAGATAGGGGATTCGTATCCATCCATATCTGGATGACTGGCTTATTCAGGCAAAGACTCAAATGGAGGCTCTCAAAGCGGTTCCCTTGTGGTCAGCTTCCTCGAGAGATTAGGCTGGGTAGTCATTCATGCCAAGAGTGTTCTTTGCCCATCTCAGTCCCTCAAATTCCTCAGAGCTTGATTTGATACCTGGCTGGAGAAAGTCTTTCTGATGGCTGATCGCTTTCCGAGGTTTTCAGTCCAACTTTGCCTTTTTCTAATGCAGGTTCTGCCTTAGGCCAGGGATTATCTCCAGGTTTTGGGGGCCATGGCAGCCACAATCGAAGTGGTGCTATGGGCACGAACACACATGTGACTGTTACAACACTCTCTTCTGGCCCGCTGGTCTCCCTTGTCTCAAGATTTCGACATTCGCCTACTGCTACCTCGAGCAGTTCGCAGCGATCTTCAGTGATGGCTTTCTCCAACACGCCTCCTTTGAAGGATTCCATTGGACACCCCACACTGGGTTTTTCTCACGATTGATGCAAGCCTATCCAGCTGGGGAGCTCACTGCCACAGTCAGATGGTACAAGGCACCTGGAGCCCTCCAAAAATGAAGTGGCCCATCAATCGCCTCAAAGCTCGAGCGGTCTGCCTTGCCTTACTTCGGTTTTTGCCACTTTTTCACAGTCAGGCGGTTTGTGTTATTTGCGACATGGTTGCTTACTTCAACTGTCAAGGGGACCCAAGGTGTCATGGTGCAGCCAAGGAGATGGCAGTTTTCCTCTCTTGGGCAGTGGCCAACTTACAAGCAATTGTCCGCCCAGCCCATAGTGGGGGGTAGAAAACATCCAGGCCGATTTTTCTTAATTGCCACGTGCTGGACCCCAGTGAATGCAAACTCACCTCCAAGGCTTTCTAGAGCATTGTGAGATGATGAGGTCAGTCCACACTTGACCTCATGGCCATGGCAGCAAACTCAAAAGCGCCCGCCTTCTTCAGTCCCCGAAGAGAACATAGTTCCAGCGGATGCAGATGTTTCACTGTCTCTTCCCTCCGTGGGTAATGATTGAAGCTCATCCTGAGTTGATTCTCATGGCACCCAACTGGCCTTGCCGTCCCTGGTACACCGACCTGATATGCCTCCTCGCAGCACCTCCTCTTCTGCTTGGGATGTGCAGGAATCTCCTATGCCAAGGGCCTGTGCTGATGGACGATCCAGCTCCTTACTCGCTTACGGCTTGGCTCTTGAAGGGCAATGCCTAGTGTGGAAGGGCTACTCCCCCAGTGTAGTCTGCACCCTTCTCAAAGCCCGTTGTCCCTCCACCTCCCTGGCAAATGCCTGGGTTTGGTGACTTTTTGAATCTTGGTGCTCTCAATGCAGTCTCTCGCCTTGGCGCACATCCATTTCGAATATCCTGGCATTTTTTACAAGATGGTTTCGATAAGGGTTTAGCGCTTAACTCCTTGTGTGTTCAGGTGGTAACCATTACATGTTTTCTCAGGCCCATTGCAGATGCACTCCAGGATACAATAATCAAGGACATCGGTAACAGGCCTAGGAGAGCCAACAATGGTAATAGGCTCAGAACACCCGCAGGATATCACAAGACGAAACAGGCTACATCTAAGAGAGCTCCCTCGCTGTTGGCACCTGCCATATGAACTCCCTCCCTAAGGAATTAAGGGCCCTAAATGACACCAAGGACTTCCACAAGTCACTTAAGATCCTTCTGTTCATGGAGTCCTATGGACAAGTAACATAAGATGCCAAACACTAGATTACACCGCAAACGGCCCACCAACAACCCATACCTAATTGAGAACTATATGTAGATAACCTGTATGTATCTTTCCTGTTAAATGTATATCTACAATTGTGTTGTTGACCACTTTGATTGAAGGATAAGGTGGTACACAAAACTGTCTAAATAAATAAATAAATTGTAGGGTGCACCATGGCCTCCCATGTGGATGTTGGCCGATTTCTCAAGGGCGTGCGCTCTCTACGCCCTCCGCTGCACCAAGTAGTTCCTCCTTGGGATCTGTCGCTGGTACTTCATAGCATCATGTGGCTGTCCTTTGAGCCCCTTAAGGATATTAACCTCAGCGATCTGTCCTTTAAAGTGGTTTTCTTCGCAGTGATTGCCTTGGCCAGGAGAGTGTCTGAGCTCCAGGCCATATCTTGTTGAGATCCTTTTCTTATCTTTTCACGTGACAGGGCCTCCCTCTGGGCAGTTCCCTCTTTTCTTCCTAAGATCTTGACACCCTTTCATCTTAATCAGACCATTTCTCTTTCCTCCTTTTGTAAGGAGTTGTCTATTGGTGCTGATGCCAGTCTCCAGGCTGTGGATGTCTGCAGGGTCTTGCGCAGTTATCTATGGTTGATACAGGTGCTCTAGACCAATCATCTCCTTGTCCTTTACGCAGGACCCCATCAGGGTCTGGTGGCATCCAAGGCCACCATTTCCCATTGGATTAAGCGTGCGGTTGAGTCTGCATACATTTTGTAGGGACGGCTCGTCCCTGACATTCTCCGGGCCCATTCCACGCACGCTCAAGCAACCTCTTGGGCGCAACGCTCTCAGGTTGCCCCACTGGGCATCTGTCATGCAGCTACCTGGTCTTCCTTATCAACCTTTGCTCATCATTACTTCCTTGATCTCCATGCCCCTGATTTGGCCCATTTTGGAGCTCACGTCATAACAGCGGCTGTGTTTTCCCACCTGGTGGATGTGTAGCTTGGGTACTTCTCACTTGTATGGACTGGTCTAGCAGGATAAGTTGGAAGGAGAAATTTCACTTACCATTAATTTCTTTTCCTGGAATCCTGCTAGACCAATCCATGACCCGCTCTTGCTCGCTGCGAACAGCTGCCTTAGAAGAATCAGGTTCGAAGAACCATTGTCAGTACAGTGCTGCTGTTCACCTTTTTGTAGTACCTTGGTGTACTTGATGCATATAGTTCTGTGTTTTGCATTACTAGGAGTTGCATGGGCTTGCATTGCATGTGCGGTTCATCTGCTTTGTCAAGGGAATACTGAAGGTGACCCCTAAGGGTACAGCTACATGTACCAGGGCATGCTCCCTGAAGCCTTTGTTACTTTCTCTGTCTCCAATATCTTCTGGCAGGGGGACGTAACCCACTTGTATGGACTGGTCTAGCAGGATTCCAGGAAAGGAAATTAACGGTACATGGAATTTCTCCATATCACTGTTTAAAAAGCACTGGTATCATGACCCTAAGAGAATTACAGAGAATGCAGATGTTATGATCACCTGGGACATTCCCATTCCAACGGATAAGAAACTGGATGCGAGGAAACCCGACATATTGGTAAAGGAGAAAGACACCAGAACGGCATTGATAATATAGGTGTCTGTTTCAAGTGATTATTCTGTGAATCAGGTAGAGAGGCAGAATACCTTGCAGTACTAAAAAAAATGCAGTCGAGACCAACAAAATGTGACAGAAAGATACAGAAATATTTCCCATCTTATTGGGAGCCACAGGCTTGATAGAGAAGAATTTCCAAGCACATCTTGACAAACTACCCATGCATGTTACAACTTACAAACTCCAGAAGGAAGCTCTCTTTGGCACAACACAAGTATTATGCCGAGCATTAGCAGTAAATTTGAGAGACTTACTCCACATACCCTGGCTTAGAAGTGAGGTTCATGATTGTCAGGGCATGCGCAAAACTAACCCAATTGGAGAAGCTGACCCACCCTGAACTGATGCACCAAACTCAGGACAGCATGACCACGCTGTCTAGGGAGGCTCCTACTCTGTTTGCATCTTTTCATACCAGTGCATTCCACCACTGGCTTACTAATTCAGTTAGTATTGAGGCTCCTGCAGGAAAACCTCTAATGTGTTTTGATATGACCCCCTCAAAAGAGCTCCTGCTCTTCAGTATGCTAACCTTAGAGCCCATCAGAATTATCATTGGAAGAATGGGAATCTCCTTCAGTCTTTTTGATGATAGCATTCTTCGATACCAATTATACACATATCAAATGATATTGTTAATATGATTGAGGAAGCATTACTGATAGCCCAGCCCAAGACTCGAGCAATGCCAATGACCCCAGACCCTGATACTCAGGAGGAAGATGTCATATACAAGATTTCTCCAGAAGATCTTTTAAGTTCCTCTTATTATTGATTCTGGAAACACTTTACAACAAACAAGATTTCAGTGCCATCCTGCAATCAGTCAGTGTGCTGAAAGGGGCAAATTTAATTCTATCAATGTACCAGATCCTCCAAGATCTCTAGCTAAAAGTCTGACAGACTTCCCTATGGACATCTCCAATATAGAAGTGTTTAGACCTACAGTATAAAGACCTCCTCCTTTTACCGCACTCAACTTCACTCTGCCAAACGTGACTTCTTTTCTAATGCCATTTCACAGGCACCCAATCAAACCCGTCATCTGTATTCCACCCTCCGCTCCCTCATTTCTCTACACACCCCTTCGTCAACTACCACTATTCAGTCTTCTCCTTCCCCCTCGCAACTGGCCTCTTTCTTCATTTCAAAGGTTGTCTCTCTGAGGGACTCTCTGCCCTCCTGCCCTGCTCCTATCACTTCCCCTCCTCCTTTTCCTTCGCCACCGCCTGTCTCTCAGCTTTCTCATTTCTGGGCTACCTTCTCACCCATTACTGCACCCGAACTTCATCATCTTATCTCCTCTTCTCGAAAGACCTCTTGATCACTTGATCCCATTCCCTCCTCTTGGCTCCTCACTCCATCCCTAGGTGTCCTCCCTTATATCCTCACCATGTTCAACTCTAGTCTCTCCACTGGGATCTTTCCTAATACCTGGAAGCATGCATTGGTCCGTCCCATCTTGAAGAATCCCTCCCTTGACCCTTCTCTCCCGTCCAACTATCGTCCTGTTTCTAATCTTCCTTTTCTGTCTAAGCTTCTGGAGAAATTTGTTTTTGCACAACTCTCTCATCACCTTGATACTATTAATTTTCTCCACCCCCGTCAATCAGGTTTCCGTTCTGGGCATAGTGTCGACACTGTTCTTCTGGCTTTCACTAATGCACTACATGTAGCTCACGATCGTGGTCACAGACCTAGGCAACCCGACACAGGCCGTGTTGCGTAACCTTCGTCAGGGGTTGTAAGGCAAAATTACTATAAACATAGAAACATAACATATTAAAAGTGAAGGAACAAACAAATTCATCTAACAGATACATAAAAGACATAATAAAAAACATAATAAAAAAATGTATCATAAAATTAAATAAAACAAATCATGTAATAAATATATAATATAATAATAAATACATAATGTAATAGTGTTGGAACGCTATAAATCTAATGATATCATAATTAAATAATAAAAATTAATAAAAATTAAATTAAAAACTAGGTACATATGACCAACATCATATAAGTGTGACAAGCAAAAACATATCCATAAAGTTAGTTTCTTTATAATCAGCTTTAAGTCTATATTTGAGGTAGACAACAAAAATTTAATAGAAGGAAATATAGACAGCACCTTTAGCACTCTATTCACCTAGAGATACACCTTGATAGTAAAGGCTCCCCATAGAATAAACAAAAGGAAGGAATATTATTAGACAATAGATTTTGGAACAATGTGACCTCAATATGCCCCTCCCCTTTCCCACGGGTAAGTAGTATTTTAAGCGCATGTGCTGAGGCAATCGCAGCCCAGCTGATTGCAGATGAGAGCAGTCTGTATTTTGCTCTTCGAAAGCTTTTTTACCTTGGGATTTAACAAGAGTTTTTAAACGGTAAATTACCCTTCGGGGTTAATGTCTACAAATGTCTTTCATTTTTAAATTATACAGGGCAGAATACCAATATAAATATTTATAGAAAAGAGTAATATGAGATTTTGGAATAATGTGATCTCAATATGCCCCTCCCCTTTCCCACGGGTAAGGAGTATATTAAGCGCAAGTGCCGGGGCCACCACAGCCCAGCTAATTGCAGAAGAGAGCAGTTTGTAATTTGCACTTTGGAAGCTTTTTTATCTTGGGATTTCGATAAGAGTTGGTAAATACCCTTCGGGGTTAACGTTTACAACTGTCTTTTATTTATATGGGGCAGAATATCAGTAAGAAAGAATTTATAGAATATGAGTGATGGTTTTCAGAACGGAGCTCTTTTTATTTTAAACACTCAGAGTTTTAATGATTATACAAGGGGGTGAACTTGTCGGAGGTTATTTACAAAATGGATAATTTTGCCTTCAACTTAGAAACAACAGTTTCCCGCCCGGGAAGCTGACGAAGGCGCACGCGCCGGCGTTTCTGAAGACAAGACAAGTGAGTCTATCTCTCCGTTTTTCCCTCCTTTTTCACAATATCCCTCCTTTATGGCCGTGCAAGTATATACACTAATGGAATACAAATGTTGGATTCTCTACGGTCCGAAGTTTCCCCCCCTTTTTCATAAGATCACATAAGTAGACAGACGGTTGATTTTATTAGGCTGCAAGTCTATGGTTTCCATAAATATTACCCTTTCCTTGCAGCACTAGGTAGCAGACACGGATTAAATATCAGTAAATAGAGGTACTCTTGCCAAATTATGCACAATAAGATATAGAAGTATCATTTTGAATTTTTCAAAATTCTTTTTCTATTAGCACTAATAGGCACACGCAAAATAGAGGTTGTCTGTTTAAAACCAAGGAGGTTGAAACGGCGTTTCTTTTAATTTGAGAAATGATTCTATAAAAAGATTTAAAAATCATCAAAAAGCAGTCAAAATTGTAATTTTTAAGGTTTTAATCAGTTTTTAGTATAAAGTATTTTTTTTAAAAATATATATTTTTAAAAAGGTGTATTCTTTTAAATATATTTTTAACAGAATATAGAGAGGTATGAGAGAGTATTTTTAACCCTGTGATGGTATTTTTATTTAAGTTTACTATAAATATTGTGACAGGTTTGTTTCACAACACAAGAAGATTTGGTATGAGATTTACAAACCATTGCTCATTCTATTATTTTATTATTTTATCTTTATCTTATATATAATTTCATTATTTATCATCTTTTATTATAAATTTATAAAGTTAATTTACTTCATGATCTTAATTTATTAATCCTTTAATTTTTATTATATTTTATATTGATTATTTATAATAAAGTTTGTTTTTATGTATTATAATTTTATACTTTGTTAATGTATTTTGATCATTTTGAATATATTTCAATGATTCATATTAATATTTTTATTTCCCTCTTTTTTTATCTTTTTATCTTATTTAATTATGATTATTTATTATTTTATATGGTTTAAATTTTAGAAACTGCTGATGATTTATAATTGTTTCTATAAATACCTACCTCAATTGGATATTCGTATCTATTTAATTAAGATTTGTTCGCTCCTGCTGCTCTCTTTTAATTATCTCTTTGTAGTTATCATTTTATAATTAGATATTCAGATATTCCCTGGTATTATGGTTTTAGGGTAATATTATTATTTTTATTACATTTATTATTATTATTATTATTATTATCTTTTTCTGTGTGTGTATATATATATGTTAGCATTGGTATTATCATACTATAATTAGTATATATAGAGGTCCACTCTTTTAACTTTATGGATATGTTTTTGCTTGTCACACTTATATGATGTTGGTCATATGTACCTAGTTTTTAATTTAATTTTTATTAATTTTTATTATTTAATTATGATATCATTAGATTTATAGCGTTCCAACACTATTACATTATGTATTTATTATTATATTATATATTTATTACATGATTTGTTTTATTTAATTTTATGATACATTTTTTTATTATGTTTTTTATTATGTCTTTTATGTATCTGTTAGATGAATTTGTTTGTTCCTTCACTTTTAATATGTTATGTTTCTATGTTTATAGTAAGTTTGCCTTACAACCCCTGACGAAGGTTACGAAACACGGCCTGTGTCGGGTTGCCTAGGTCTGTGAGCTAATAAATTTGTCTTCCACACTCCTCACGTCTTGGACTGTGTTTGTGCTACTAACGTGAGTACTGCCTACCTCTTGGACAGCTCACGATCGTGGTGACATTTCGGTGGTGGTTGCCCTAGATCTTTCAGCGGCGTTTGACTTAGTCGATCACTCTCTTCTTCTTCACCGGCTTCGGGAAGCTGGTCTTTGTAGCACTGTTCATCACTGGTTTCACTCTTTTCTCTCCTCTCGCTCTTGTACGGTCCTTCCTTCCTCATCTGCTTTCCCTCCCTCTGATCCACAGCACCTTCCCTGTGGGGTTCCACAGGGTTCTGTTCTTGCCCCCCTTCTTTTCAATCTTTTTCTCGCCCCTCTTGCTCTCCTTATCCAGCAGTCAGGTATCTCGGCTTTCTTTTACGCCGATGATATTCTCCTACTCCATCACACTTCTCCTTCTTGCCCTGATCTCACTCCTCTGAATTCTTGCCTCTCCTCTGTTGCTAGCTGGCTCACTACCAATTGTCTTCACCTCAATCTTACTAAGACTCTTGCTATTTGGTTTACTCCTGGTGCTCCCTCCCCCATTCTAGCCCCCTCTTTCTCCAATTCCCCGGTCCCACTGGTCTCTACATTTCGGTATTTAGGTGTTCACTTTGATTCGGATCTTTCCTTTCGTTCTCATATTTCCCATATTACTAAAACCTCTTTCTTTTTTCTCCGGCAAATCCGCTCAATTCGCCCTTTCTTTTCTCCTTCTGCCCTGTCTACACTGGTGTTGTCCTTAGTTATGTCACGGGTGGACTTTTCTAATGCACTATTTCTCGGTCTTCCCAAAAACCAGGTGGTTAGGCTTCAAAGAATACAGAACACTGCTGCACGTCTTGTCACACATTCCACTCTCCGAGATCACGTCACTCCCTTACTTTTTCATCTTCATTGGTTGCCAGTTTCATTTCGTTCTCAGTTTAAGTTACTGACCCTGCTTCACAAGGCCTATCACACCGGTTCTCCATCCTATCTGACTGACCTTCTCTCCTTCCATTCCCCCCGGTACACTCCTCGCTCTTTCCACCTCAACCGTCTCGCCCTTCCCTCCCCTTCCCGTGCCCACCTCCAACTCACGCGTCTTTCTGCTTTTTACTTTGCTGGTCCTGCACATTGGAACTCCCTTCCCTCCGCCTGGAAGCACAATTCACAGTCTTCAAACAAAACCTCAAAACTCATTTCTTCTCTCTGGCATTCAATATTCCCTCCCCTTTTGTATGAGTTTGCTCCCGATGTATTTATTTTGCCTTTTGTATCCTGTCCTGTATCTCTTGCATTTTAGCCTTCTGTCCTTTATAAATTTGTATATTTCTTTTCCTTTCTGGCTTTGGCCAAAGCTTCTATGTATTATGTTTTACGTTTTGTGTAATCTATGTATTTTATGAATTTTATGTATTTTATTATTGTACACCGCCTTGATTGTTCCAGAAAGGCGGTTTTTATCAAATGAATAAACCTAAACCTAAACCTTTCCACACCACGGTATGATTACTTCAGCCCCCTTATCACTGAGTGGCAGTGGAGGTGGCCCTTACAAATTCAAAGGTTCAAAATATTAAGCCATTGCACCACCAGGAAGGGATCTTAATACTTTCCAAGCCACTATGCTCAGTTCCAGAATCACTGTTGTAAATGATGCACTATCATATATTCCCCAATTCACACCAAACAGCCTTCATACACACATCTCCCGCTTTACAGACATCTCCTGCTGGTTAGCTGCAAACAACCTGACAATCAATTACAAGAAAACTGATGCACTGTTTGTTACAAAGGACTTATTCAATTCCCCCCCAACCTCCAAAACCTTAAACAACTTCCAAATCAATTTGAAACCAGAATTGAGATATCTAGGTATCATGCTAGACCAGCACCTCTCTTTCAAGACTCAAATAATGACTACAACCAAAACAGTATATTTCAAAACCAAAACCTTAGTGTCTTTGTCCCCTCCTAGAGCCACCAGATTTCTGCTCAGCACTACAAACCATCATCCTACCACACATTGACTACTGCATCATAATATATCAAGGTCTCCCACAGTCCACCCTTCTTACATTACAAACTGCCCTCCACACTGTCACTCGCACAATCCAAGGAGCATCCAGACAAGATAACATCTTTATCTTTTCTTTATCTTTATTCAGAAACTTAATATACCACTCGAACCAAAGGCATAGAGCGGTTTGCAAACTTGTAATAACAGGGAGGTACTGCTAGGGAAAGTAAAATAGAACGCCAATAATTTGGATAGGAAAGATATAGCAGAGTAAAGATGGGACAGCCATAAAGGAGGGAAGATGAGGACTGGACATCAGCGTGGGGGAGGAGACAAGGGGGAGGGTGGAGGGTGGAGGTTGAAAACTGAGCAGAAAAGATAGATTTTTAATCTGGCTTTGAAGACAGGGAATGAGGATTCCAGGTGGAGTGCTGACGGGAGCGAATTCCAGAGACGGGATCCAAGAAAAAAGAAAGCGGAAGAGCGAGTAGATTTCAGGTGGGCTTGGGATGGAAACAGGGCCGGCCCGTCCATTGAGCAAGAATGTTGTTTGCAAAGGGCCTTGCGTTTCAGGGGGCCCCGCACAAACAACATTCTGCATCGCCCAAGTAAATTTAAAAAAGAAAAAAACTGTCTGTTGCTGCTACCGCAGAATCAAGTGCCCCGTGGGGCCCCTCCTGCCCGGCAGAGCCCTCCCTGAGTTAGCCCCCTCAGCACTGGCTTTCAGAGCCACGAAGGGAGAGTTTCTCTCTCGCTGCTCTGCTAAGCCCACCGGCTCTGATGGGAAACAGGCATTTCCTGTTTCCCATCAGCCCTGGCGGGTTTAACAGAGCCGGAAGAGAGAAACTCTCCCTTCGCGGCTCTGAAAAGCCCGCGCTGAGGGAGCTGATACAGGGAGAGCTCTGCTGGACAGGGGGGGCCCCGTGGGACACTTGATTCTGCGGCAGCGGCAGCAGACAGATTTTTGGTTTTTAAATTTACCTGGGCTGATGGGGGGAGGAGGGTTAGGACTGGTAATGGGCTATGGGCTGATGGGAGGGTTAGGACTGGAAGTGGGCTATAGGAAGGGGGGCTAGAACTGGAAATGGGCTGATGGGGGGAATTAGGACTGGTAATGCGCTGGGGGGTTGCTATGAATGGAAATGGGCTGAGTGGAAGGGGGGGCTTGAACTGCAAATAGCTGATGGGAAGGAGGCTTGGAATGGAAATGGGCTGTGAGGGGAGGGAGCTAGGATTGGAAATCGGCTGAGTGGGGGGTGGGGTGCTAGGACAGGAAATGGGCTGATGGAGGGGCTAGGATAGGACTGGTAATGGGCTGTTAAGGGGTGCTAAAATTGGAAATGGACTGTGGTGGGGGCTTGGATTGAAATGGACTCATGGAAGGGGCTAGAACTGAAAGTAGACTCATGGGAGGCTTGGATTGGAAATGGGCTGAGTGGAGGGGAGCTAGGATTTGACAGGGGCTGATGGTGGGGCTAGGAAAGGAATAGAAGGATTGATGGGGGGCTGGGATTGGAAATGAGCTGATGGGACTCGGATAGGACTGGAAATGGATGGGGGAGCTAGGACTGGAAATGGTCTGATGGGGCTAGGATAGGATTAGAAATGGGCTGATGGTGGGGCTAGGACTGGAAATGGGCTGATGCGGGGACTAGAAGGGAGCTGATGTTGGGGGAGGATTAGAATGGGATGGAGCTGGGAGAGTGAAATGGAGAAGGGAAAAATATTTTGTGTGGGAGGGAAGAAAAATCTGCAATTGGCCGGGTATTGGGAGAGTAAGTGAGGATTGAGGATGGAGGGTAAAATTTGAGTGGATGAAATAGGAATGAGGAAAGAGGAAAAGGAGAAAGATTAGTATGTTAAAGCAGATATAGAGAGAGAATGGAAAAAACTAGAAGAGAGAAGAAAGGACAAATGGACAGCAGACGATGGAGAGTTAGCAGAAGACACTAAGAAACCAGAAGAAAGTGGCTGGAGCAAATGACACTGAAAAAAAATGCACAAAAGGTAGAAAAATGTCTCTTTATTTTGAATTTATTAACTGGAATATGTCAGCTCTGGGAAAAGAGGAAATTAATTTATAGTTTTATTTCTACAGTGTTGTTGTACATTCCAAGTTTGGCGTTTGGGGTTCCCAGTTTAATTATTGTCTTCCTGTTTCTAAATTGTCATTCCTTGTTTGGTGATGGTCTATGTTCTACATGTGTAACTGAGCTGAGGTATTCTGTTTATGTATTTCCTATTTGACATTGCCGCTTGTTCTCTTTCCCCAGTAGGTCATGTGTTGTTATTCTCTGAAATGTATTCATTTAATATTTGCAGTGTTGCCTTTTGATAGGGTAGGGTTTGGTGCTTTGTGAGTCCTGGTAGTGCTGTTAGGATACGGTGGGTTTGCTATGGGTTCTAAATGGGCAGTGTTTGTAGTAATTCCTAATGTGCCTGGCAGTTGGCACTGGATTAAACTGTAGTAATGTAGAAATCTTTTAGTCTTTCTTTATCCATACACTCATTAAGAGGCATATTTACTAAAAGTTAGTGTATGGTAACATGCAAATATTTATGCAAATGAGGCCCCTTATGCAAATGAGGCCCTGCACCGAGTTTCCACACATGGCCCCGCACCCCCATTGGGCCGCCCCTGGATGGAGATAGAAGATATAGATGATTAGAATGGACAGACCTGAGGAGTCGATGAGGGGAATGAAGATGGACCAAATCAGAAGTAGAGTGGAATACCGATGTGAATTGATCTATGAACAAAGATAAGGATTTTGTACTGAATTTTAAATGAGATGGGGAGCGAATGAGGAGGGGAGTGATGTGGTTGAACCGGGAGGCATGGGTCAAGATGCGAGCTGCTGTGTTGCGGACCAACTTAAGTCTACACAGTTGGGTTTGGGGGAGGCCGGCCAGGGAAGCATTACAATAGTCAAGATGTGACACGACGAGGTTCAGAAGTAACGTGGTCAGAGAGGAGAAAGAAAGGAAAGGGCGGAATGCACGAAGCTGCCTTAGGGTATATAAGGGGCGCTGGACTACAGATAAGATGTGGTCTTTGAAAGAAAGGGATGAGTCAAGGGTAACACCGAGATAAGAACATAAGATGTGCCATACTGGGTCAGACTGAGGTCCATCAAGCCCAGTATCCTGTTTCCAACAGTGGCCAATCTAGGTCATACGTACTGTCACGTCCTCTCCTTTGTACAGGCGGATGCCTAGTAGAAGAGGACGGACCACATTTGTGTATCCCTATAAGTGCTGCGGGTCTTATATTCCATGTAGTTGTGGTCAAGACGAAAACAGCCAAGGATTTAAGGGTAACAATAAGTTTTACTGTTGCACAGGTATTTTTCTACTACCCCTACTGAACATAAAGAATAAAGGATTCTTCTCCATACAGAAATAAAGTCAACTGATACAGCAAAGTCCATGTGTTATACATCCACGCACGATTGCTTCAAACAACTTTCCCAAAACCTTCTTCCAGTTGCAAATTCACTTTACTTATCCTTGGGTTAGTTGAGGCATCCAATCAAAATCATCAACAGCTCTTTCTCTTCATTAGACCAACTGTTGCATTTGTATGACAATCAGTAAAACAATAGCATTCTCTTCATTCGAAGTTGCCAAACTGGCTAGGTGTTCTGGGAGGCATCTAACTGCCTTTCCCAGTGTTAATCCCTCTAGCCAAGTTTCAGGCTTCTTCCAGCACTTATAACATCAGCATAGAACGTTAGCAGCTTTTACTCCCTTTGGCAATAAGCACAGTCTGTCTCCATATCAGAACATTCACCCTCTAAAGGGGCTTCTTCAATTTGCATAGCCTCTTCCTCCGAGTCTGATACAACCTGCCTATTCTCAGGGTTCTCCACAGTAGGCTTCCATTGCTCTAACAGGTTTTTAAGCTGTCTCCAGCGAGACTCTTCATTAAACTGAGATATAGGGGAAGAACCAAGGAGACCACTCTCCTTTAACACAGATTTAAAGGTTTCAAAAGGGCTCACCTTTTTCCTAGCACTCCTTGACTTCTCTGGTAGTGCTAAAGGCAACCACTTGTCCCCAGACTGCTTCACCTGGACTCTTGTACCATGCTTCCCAGCAGGGTCTGGCTCGGACTCCTGTCTCCCAAGCTTCTGGTCAGCTAATTGTTTTCTATCAGCTGGGCTTCTCTCGGAACTGGAGCTACAGACACGCTGCCTGCAATAAGAATCCTTATGCAGCTTTCCAATAGGGCCTTTACTTCTGCCTATTCTCCCACCTTCCAGAACAGCTTCTACAGAAGACTCATGAGAAGAACTCCTCTGACTTCTGGACAAGCTTTCCAGACTTTCCTCCCGAGGATTATTTCTTCTTCTCTCCCACTTCTCTTTGCTGCTCCTCCTGTGGTTTTTTCTGTCTCTCTCCACGTCTCTCTCACTAACTGTTTCTTCCTTCTTAAGTGTTTGGGGCTGTCCTATGGGCTTTGACTCCGCCCCTCTGCTTCCCACGTCAGCTCCCTTGGTCACCATGGAGCTGAGGTGTGGCTCCCTCTCTGGCTTTCGGTGCATAGAGTTTTTCACATTTGTTGGAGGTTTAACCCTTTCCCTTCCTGAACTGCTCTTTGCTTCAGGGGAAAAAGACTGGTTTCTCCTACTTTCTCCAGGGTTTAACCCTGCTTCGCCACCACAGTACCTAGCAGTTTCCTAGCAGATAACGTAAGGACGTGACAATGGGAATGGTGGAGGAGGACAGAAGAGGGACAAGAGGGGGGGCATGGTTGCCAGCAGAAAACCTCAGACAACTACATTGGCTCCCACTCTCCAGTAGGGTAAAATACAAAACCCTACTCCTGACCTGGCCCGTCTTTTGCCAGTGTGAGGCCCCTGGCACCTGGTGGCCTGCAGGGGCCCTGGATGGGCTGGACCCCACATGATGAGCCTAGCTGCCCATGTCATGGACTCCTCACTAAAGTCATTCGTGACATCATTTTGTTACAAATCATTGAAATCAACTATAATCAATTACTGACAAACTGACCGACAAAGCCAACAGTCATATGTCGACATCACAATTCACAAACAGTTGTCAGCCTGTCAAACACTTAACAATCAAATTGGAAATTTACAGTTTCAAGCATTCTAACTTTGCAATGCATTAATGCACATTCCACGTGCTGACTGCTGACAGTTAGCTAAGTATCAACATGTCGAAGTTCGAACATGTGTTAATGCAAAGTCACGGATAATGCACTCAGAGTCAACTTCTCTCAGAAGGTCCTGCTCGATACTCAACAAGCTAAGCATGTTCAGACGCTCGTGCAATATCGTTGATCTGAGATGATTCTTAATCAGCTTCAGCTTGCTGAATGACCCTCCACCTGAGCAGTTCGTCACCATGAGGCAGAGGAAAATGTGCAGCACGATCTCCGTGTTCGCAAACGTGCTACGGAGGCCATTATCAACGATGAAGTGATGCAACTGAATTTCGATCGTGCTGCAGATTGTAGCATTATCTGGATTGCCATTCTCATCTTCCTCCAGGTCGTCCGACGCCTGCAATGCTTTCTTGCCCAACTTTTTTTGCAGAGCTGCCTTAAATTGTACTAACTCTTCCACCAGTTCAGGCTGCAGATCAGAGGCATAGCGATTAATTAATTTGCTTGCACCTTCTTGAATTTCTGCATCAGAAAGTGATGAAATTTTATGCAAGAAAGCAAATCGGTCGGCCAATTCAGCATATGCTTCCTTGCTCTTCGACAGTGCAGCAGCAAGGCTGTCGATGATAACGATGAATGTGTCAGTACAGAATTTATCACGTGGTTGCAACTGAATCTCAGTGTCTGCGCCGGATTCGTCATATCTGCGATTTCGTCTGCGAACTCGCTTGCTGAAATCAGCCCGATAGTTTTCACAGCGTGACAGGTCTTTGCCGTGTGCTTCAAAGTGGTCAAACTGTTCACGAAGGCTTTGGATGTACATCTGCAGTGAGTCATAAATCGCAGCAACAGAATTCAAGTTTTGATCAGCTGACTGCAATGACATGCTGTTCGCTTGGAATCTTGCGAGAACCTTCTGCCAGAAAGCAACCATTATGCCTGTCTCAAGGCACTGCTTTCGATCGTGCAATCCTCTGGCTTCTTGACACGTCTCTGCCTTGTGTTTTCCCACTTTGTCATCTATAATGTCCTCCAGAGCTTCGACAATCTCATCATAGTCCCTCACCAGAGCATTTGTCGCATCAAATTGTGCTGACCACCGTGTGTCGGACAGTCTTTTTAGTGTTAGCCGGCCCGCAGTCTGTTCCATCTTGTCCTTGAGGATGGCCCAGCGTGCTGTCGAACCAGCAAAAAACACATACAGCCGTTGGACAAAGTCAAAGAATGATACGGCATTGGCACAACAGGCTGCTGCGCATTGACCAACGAGGTTCAAGGAATGGCCTGCACAGGGTATGTAGGCGGCATGAGGATTTACCTGCCGTATAAGAGCCTGCATGCCTCTGTATTTGCCGCTCATGTTGCTGGCGTTATCATATGACTGTCCTCGACAATCGTCAGTGTTGATCCCCCAGCTGTACAGAAACTGAAGCAAGCTATCTGCAAGCTGTTCACCTTTGTGACCTTGCTGAAGTAGAAATGTAAGGAACCACTCAATAGGGCCAGATGGCAACACATAACGAATAATCACTGTTAGCTGATCCTGGTGTGTTATATCAGGTGCCGAATCAACTGAGATTGAGAAGTACTTGGCAGACTGAACTTCGGCCTTAATCCGATCGACAACTGACTGGCCAATCAGCTGAATTAGTTGATTGCAGATGTTGGCAGACAGGTATGAAGTGTGTCCTTTTCCCTTGTTAGCATGCATCTGCAGGTGTTGCACCATGAAGGGATCAAATTTTGATATAAGTTCAAGGATTCCCAAATAATTGCCATTATGGGCAGAGCCATCGATCTGGTTGTCACCTCTAAAGGCCAGGCCACATTCAGATAAAAAGGAAATAGTTTCAAACAACCGCTCAAACAGCACGCCAATTCTCATGTTGTTTGTCACGTTGCTTTACTAGTGCCTGATCAACACATTTTGCTGTGTCACATCGCATTAGCAGTTTAATCACGGATGCTCGATGAGTAGAACTGACCTCGTGCTCCATGATTTGTTGCTTCTTATGCTTCCAGTTGCAAAAACCTTTTGTGTCGAAGGCTACAACTTCTGGTGACATTAGCTTGCATGGAAAGCAAAATAGACAGCTTAGATGGTGAATAGCAAAGCCAGTCATGATCGATAGGTTCCTTCGACAGTGGATAAGTTGTTTTGAACAGGTCACGAGAGCATTTCCTTGGTTTTCCATCGGCTGCATAGACAGTTCTGGTTGGAGTGAAATCCGAGTCCCAGTGGGCACATTGCACACTACCTGCTGTTGCCCAGTACTCACGCATGTCGTCGACAATCTCGATGGGCCATTCGCCAAGGTCTATAGAGTAGCAGACAGCAGATAGACACCGAACTGGAACATCATCACGTTCTAGAAACTCAGTAATGTCCGTTGCAGCGTCTTCTGCCTGTTGGAATGGTGGACAGTCCACTTCCATTTTCTCTTCAGTTTTAACTGCTGTCTCATTTATGTTAGTAGTCGCAGTCATTGAAGCTTTGACATCTACTCCTACCTCCAGCCTCCTGAGCTGGAGCAGTCATGCAGGGCTGAGTTGTCTGCCCAAAGTACGTCATAATCGACCGTGTTCCAGTTATAACGGCAGCATCCCGCTGCGCCTGTTCATGGCGTTTTTGCCAACCGGACTTATACTTGCGGTTTATGTCGCGCTCCCTTGAAGTCATGCCGTTATATTAACTGTAGTTTTGTTATATAATCTGTAATAGAAAATACTGTATATAAGCAAGTTAATATTATGGTAACCAGTAAAACTAACCATAGACACGGTTAAATTAAACCAGCAAAACTTAGTAATAGCAGACAACCGTGACAAAACTTGTGTTTACATTACATTTACATTACAAAGAATAGCAAACATATATATTATATTATATAACATATCAGACCTTACATAAGAACATAAGATATGCCATACTGGGTCAGACCAAGGTCCATCAAGCTCAGTATTCTGTTTCCAACAGTGGCCAATCTAGGTCATATGTACCTAGCAGTTTCCCCAAGAGACACAAGTTCCACAATGCTTGTACTGGGTCAAGCATTGATATCTTCGGTCACTTCTTAATAATGGTTTATGGACCTTTCCTCCAGGAACTTGTCCAAACCTTTTTTAAACCCAGCTACACTAACAGCCTTTACTACATCCTCCGGTAACAAATTCCAGAGTTTGATTACACATTGAGTGAAAAAATATTTTCTTTTATTAGTCTTAAATAGTTTACCCTGTAGCTTCATTGCATGTCCCCTAGTCTTTCTATATTCTGATAAGGTAAACAATCGATCTACGTTTACCCGTTCCACTCCGTTCATTAATTTATAGACTTCTATCATATCTCCCCTCAGCCGTCTCTTTTCCAGGTTAAAGAGCCCTAACCTTTTTAGCCTCTCTTCATAGGAGTATCCTTCCATCCCCTTTACCATTTTGGTGGCTCTTCTCTGAACCTTTTCTAAAATCGCTATATCCTTTTTAAGATACGGCGACCAGAATTGCACACAATATTCAAGGTGCGGTCTCACCATGGAATGATATAGAGGCATTATAATATCTTTTGTTTTATTTTCCATTCCTTTCCTTATCATACCTAGCATTCTATTTGCTCTCTTGGCCGCCGCTGCACACTGGGCCGAGGGTTTTAACATGGTATCCACAATGACGCCTAAATCTTTTTCCTGGGTGGTGGTTCCTAATGTGGAACCTTGCATCGTGTAACCATAGTTTGGGTTGTTCTTCCCTAGGTGCATAACCTTGCACTTGTCCACATTAAATTTCATCTGCCATTTTGATGCCCAGTCTTCCAATTTATCAAGATCCTCTTGCAATTTTTCACAATCCTCTTGGGTTTTAACAACTTTAAATAGTTTTGTGTCATCTGCAAATTTGATAACCTCACTCGTTATTCCACTTTCCAGGTCATTTATGAATATGTCAAAAAACAGCGGACCCGGCACAGATCCCTGGGGTACACCACTATTCACCTTTCTCCATTGGGAAAATTGGCCATTTAGCCCTACCCTCTGCTTTCTATCTTTTAACCAGTTCCTGATCCACAATAGTACACTGCCTCCTATTCCATGACTCTTTAGTTTTGCCAAAAGTCTCTGATGAGGGACCTTGTCAAAGGCTTTCTGAAAGTCCAGATACACAATATCAACCGACTCACCTTTGTCCACCTGTTTATTCACTCCTTCAAAAAACATAACAGATGAGTAAGACAAGATCTTCCTTGTCTAAAGCCATGTTGGCTGTCTCCCATTAGGTTGTGACTATCTACATGCTGAGTAATTTTATTCTTTATGATGGTTTCTACCATTTTTCCTGGTACTGATGTCAGGCTCACCGGTCTGTACTTTCCCGGATCACCCCTGGAACCCTTTTTAAAAATTGGTGTTACATTGGCGATCCTCCAATCTTCAGGTATTAGAGATGATTTTAATGATAGTTCACAGATTACTGATAGCAGGTCTGCAATCTCATATTTCAGTTCTTTCAACACCCTTGGATGTATACCATCCGGCCCAGGTGATTTGCTACTCTTCAGTTTATCTAATAGTTGTAAGAGATCTTCCCACTGTATCGATATTTCCTTCAATTCTTCCGCACCTTTAAATACCACTTCAGTCATGGTAACATCCCTACATCTTCCTCAGTAAAGACCGAAGCAAAGAATTCATTCAGTCTCTCCGCTATCGCCTTGTCGCCTCTTAGTGCTCCTTTAACCCCTTTGTCATCTAATGGACCAACTGACTCTCTCACAGGTTTTTTGCTATGAATGTACTTGAAAAGGTCTTTATTTCGCGTTTTTGCTTCCGCAGCAAGCTTCTTCTCAAATTCTCTCTTTGCCTGCCTTATCAATGCCTTGCATTTGACTTGCCAGTGCTTGTGCTGTTTCCAGGTATCGTCGTTTGGCTCTTTTTTCCATTTCCTGAAAGATGCTTTTTTGGCAACAACAGCCTCTCTGACCTCACCTTTAAACCATGCTGGTAGTTTTTTGGACTTCCTTCCACTTTTCTTAAAGCGTGGAATACAGCTGGTCTGGGCTTCCAAGATAGTATTTTTCAACAGCACCCAAGCTTGATGTACGTCTTTAACCTTTGCAACTGCTCCTTTTAGTTTTTTCTTAACTGTTTTCCTCATTTTATCATATTTTTTTTATTTTATTTATTTTTATTTATACATCTTTTCTATACCGCCACTTCCAGAGATCAGTGGCGGTTTACAGGTAACATAAACTTTAATAATAGAGGACTATTATTTTACATAGAAGAGATTTAGAACAAAGAACATTCAACTATTAAATGTAACTCAAAAATACAATGAGATAACAGGAGAGGTAGGAACGTTTGAACTGGGTATGAATTAGATAATGTTTCAAAACATACTACCAACAGTATATCAACAGTAAAGGGAAATATTTACATTAAATTACAGTTATTCACATTAGCGACAAGCAATTGCTTTCAAAGAGTAAGCTTAATCTAGGTGAGCAATGTGAATGTGTGGGAAAGGTTTATGCCTTGTCTAGGTAGGGTCAGTGAGTGACTGATGATCGGTGTTTTTCTCTGTGTTAGGATTATCTTCAATGTGGAGGTTATTGTAGTGCAGAGTAAATAGATGGGTTTTTAGATTTTTTCTAAATAATTGAAGATCTTTGATTTCTCTGATTTCAATCGGGAGGTTGTTCCATAACGTAGGGGCGAAGTATGAGAAAGCTGTGTTACTTGTTTTCTGACTTGTCTTTCGAATAGAATCAGGGACTTGTATGGTGTGAAGGTTTATTCTTCGTCTTGATCTATTTTCATGTGGGATGTTGATGAGCGTAGATAAGAAAGATGGTGCTATATTATTAAAGATCTTAAACGTATTGACTAAGGACTTGTAGATGATTCTGCATGAGACGGGTAACCAATGGAGAGCATAGAGAATCGGAGATATATGATCTGAAAGTTTCGCTTTATAGATAATCCTTGCGGTGACATTTTGGGCTAATTGAAGTGTGTGAATATTTTTCTTAGAGGTCCCTTGAAGAATACCATTACAGTAGTCTAAATGTGGTGTAATAAGTGTTTGTACTATGGTTCTGAAATCAGTGTTATCTATCAATGGTCTAAGTTGTTGGATTGTCCTCAATTTGAAATATATTGTTTTTACAGATTGTTTTATATGTTTGGTGAGGCTAAGGGTCTTATCCAGAGTGACTCCCAAGTATTTGATCTCATCTTTGACTGGGAGAGAGTTTTTTCCAATGTTGATTTCAAGTGGGGGAGTGAAGCTTGTGTTTCATCATCCATTTGGTCATTCTGGCCAGGTGCTCGATAGTACCTTCAGACTTCTTTGTAGTTTAATACTATTTAATATTATTTAAATTAAATGTTACGCTGTCAGGTGAGGTGTCAGCATCTTTCAGTGTATACAAGTTAAACCGGAAGTAGAGGATTATGATAGCCTGGTTCCTGGTCTACAGTCTACTGTTCAGGAATACCAAACAAGCTGAACGAAGGACCAAAACATTTTAAAATAACTTTAAAAAACTTTACGAGTGTAAAATAAAAATGTAAAAAAATAAATTGAAACTAGAATAAGTAAAGAAATAACATAATAAAAAAAATTAAACTTTAAATGTCTTCCTCTAAGGTGTACATATTAAGATCCTTAAGTCTGTCCTCATATGCTTTATAATGAAGACCACTAACCATTTTAGTACCCACCCTCTGTACTGACTCCATCCTGTTTATATCCTTTTGAAGGTGCGGTCTCCAGAATTGCACATTATACTCCAAATGAGGTCTCACCAAAGACTTATACAGAGGCACTATCACCTCCTTTTTTCTGCTAGCCATTCCTCTCCATATGCACCCAAGCATCCTTCTAGCTTTTGCCGTTGCTTTTACTACCTGTTTAGTACTTTAAGATCATCAGACATAACCACGCCTAGGTCCTGTTCTTCTTGGGCGAGCATGGCTTCGGCGGATCCTCCGAATGGGTCAGAGGATCTGAGCATGGAAGGGGTGGAATTAAGCCCTTCACAAGTGCCGCCGGTTCAGCCAGTTCAGCCGCCTTCGGGAGGGGCAGCTTGGTGAATTATCTCTATTTCAAGAGGTACTCACAGCTACCGGGGGTTCCCCTGTGAGGAGTGAGGCGACAGTGTCTGCTGCTGGAGCGGTTGTGGGGGGTCGGGTAGTACCCCCCACCCCCAGCGGCAAGGCTGACAAGAAACAACTGTCTCCTGGTGTCTCCGGCTTTTCGGCCTCCCGGCTTCCGGGAAGAGTGGGAAACTGGCGCGGGTAACGCTAGATAGCTTATGGGAGGCTATCTCCGACCTACAACAGTCCCTACTACCATTTGTCAGAACTTTTTCACAGGAATTGCTGGATTTTAAAACTCAGTGTTCTTCTACAGATTCGGAGGTAACTGCTCATTCTGGAAGACTTTCGTTGTTGGAGGCTAAGGTGGAGGGCCAGGAGACCCTTTGGGCTGTCAATGAGCAGGATCATTTAATCCAAGCTAGGAAGATTGAGTACCTGGACAATCAACTGCATAGGAATATCTTAGGTTTTTGAACTTTCCTCGCTCTCCTTTGATAGCTCCCATGGACCTGGTCCGCAAGTTCTTCGTTGAAATTCTTCAATTGCCAGCTGATTCGTTGCGACCAGTGGTTAGAGTTCAATATGTTTCAATATCTTCATTTGAGTCTGGGGCCCAGCGGACGCGGGGGGCGGACTCTGGATCACCTCAGATGGATTTATCAGAGTTTCTGGATAGCTCGCTGTGATCGTATTTTCTATGTTTCTATAGGACAGATTAAATAGGCCATGTGGTCTTTTTCTGTCATCATTTTTCTATGTTTCTGTGTTAACTGCATGCTCACTAAAATCATGGAGATAGAAACCTTCTCTAACATACAACCGCTTTTACTCCCAGACATCCTCCGCCCAGCTCATCCTCCCAGAACTCTCACCCAATATCTCTGTTACACTGGCTGGGATTTACTAAAGATCCCAGCAAGTGAGGAGTACTACTCCACAATAAATTGTTTCTGACAGTGTTCCATAAGCAAGCCTCTCTTTAATTCACTAAGTTCCCTAGTCACTGGAACCAGATTCATGGGCTGAAGGACAAAATGTCTCAGCTGGAAATATTGAAAAGCTAGTATTTGAAATCCCATGCTCTCCTCCAGAGTACAATCTCTGAAATACCACAGAGGTATTTAAACATCTCAATCATATAACCTCTATCCCGCCTTTCCTCTAAGGTGTACATATTAAGATCCTTAAGTCTGTCCTCATATGCTTTATAATGAAGACCACTAACCATTTTAGTACCCACCCTCTGTACTGACTCCATCCTGTTTATATCCTTTTGAAGGTGCGGTCTCCAGAATTGCACACTATACTCCAAATGAGGTCTCACCAAAGACTTATACAGAGGCACTATCACCTCCTTTTTTCTGCTAGCCATTCCTCTCCATATGCACCCAAGCATCCTTCTAGCTTTTGCCGTTGCTTTTACTACCTGTTTAGTACTTTAAGATCATCAGACATAACCACGCCTAGGTCCTGTTCTTCTTTAATGGACTAAATTCATGGAGATTGTGATAAGGAAGCTTATCATAGCTCAGGTAGGAGCTATAGAAAAGATGATGTGACTCAGAACAAGCAACCTGTCAGTTCTGGTAGAAGCAAGAAAACAGAGTTTTCACATAAAAGACTACCAGTCCCAGAATGCACCAGGTTTCCAGCAGCCATGAGAGGGGCTGAAGTGAGGAAATGTGTGTGCAATCAAGAGAGCTATGAGGTAATCCCTAAGCACTCATCTCAAAGGGCAGGGCCTGATTCAAGACAGCTGCGCTGTGTTAGGGAGCAGCACACATTAGAACAGGATAAGAATAGAGCTTATTCTTCAGATAACAGCTTCAGGGAGAGCTTCAGCAAAGGTTACTACAAGCTCCAGCCCAGCTTCAGGGAGAGCTTCAGCTACAAAGGGAGGAAGAGATACAGAGACAGCAACGGCTACAAGCTCAAGCACCAGTATCATCTGGAGAAACAGAAGCCAAGCCAAGCCGATAGAGAGAGAAGGAAACTCTCTGGAAGGAAGAGAAGGAAGGCCATTGGAAGGTCTGGGAGATTCCAAGGCAGTACTCATACTGGGAGGTATTCCAAAAGCCAGCAGCGTCCATTGGACTGGATTCAGCCAGAGGAATGGAGTGGCAGAGATAGGAATCACCAGTGGCTACCTGGAAGAGAGAAGACTGCATGTGGAAGGGACTTTCAGACCAAGGCCAGAAGGTATGTGAGAGGAGATCCAGTGTCCAGGGATCAAGATTGGAAGGCTGGACATCAGAATTGGATTACATATTGGCCAGGCTTTACAGAGAGGAATTATGATGGCAGGAGAGGCTCAGGTATGAACACTGATCCAGACCCTATCTATAATAGAGAATGGCAGCAAGGGAATAAGCATTCTCATGATAGTGCCTTAATGAAAGACTCATCTGTGCCAATGTATGATATTGACCCTATGATTGTTGATGAGGGGGGAGATACAGCAGATGAAACTGTTTATATGGACTGTTCTCTATCTAAATGCTATTGCTAGTTTTCCGTGAGCAAACACATCAGCCATCACAAAGAAACCTAACTTTGTTCTTTATTTCCACTGCAAACAGCTCTTAAAGCAGGATTTGGGCTCACACAGTAGCAGCCAGCCAGCTAAAGGCTTTCAGCTGGTCCATTGATAGTAATTAGGGCTGCACCTGATTGTGTGTGAGCAAGGGAGAATCACTGCTGAGATCGGCGTGGAAAATAAGCAGAAGTTAACCTAACCAGCAAAGTTTATTCTTTACTTTGTGCCTTTGTATTTGGTAATTACTTGCTAAGAAAACATTAGCTAATTGCCTGACAAGCTGAAGGTTGTTTCTGGTTTACTTTGTGACTTTTTGTTATCCATTTTAAACACTGCAAGCAAGTAACCTCATTTATAGTGCTATCAAGCATACATGTGTTGGGTGAATTAAACCCCATCAATAAAAGAAGTATTTTATTGATCTTACCACTTGGTTTCACAACTCAAATTATTGTCATCAGCTGTGTTTGGGAGTGAATGAACTACAATACCCACAATACCTTGCAAGAATCATATGAATATATGCATCGTCAAGATTGTGTAAGTTCTCACCCTAGGCAGCCGTCTGACAAGATGGAAACCTTCCTAACATACAACCGCTTTTACTCCCAGACATCCTCCGCCCAGCTCATCCTCCCAGAACTCTCACCCAATATCTCTGTTACACTGGCTGGGAATACTAAAGATCCCAGCAAGTGAGGAGTACTACTCCACAATAAATTGTTTCTGACAGTGTTCCATAAGCAAGACTCTCTCTAATTCACTAAGTTCCCTAGTCACTGGAACCAGATTCATGGGCTGAAGGACGAAATGTCTCAGCTGGAAATATTGAAACGCTAGTATTTGAAATCCCACGCTCTAATCCAGAGTACTCTTTGATGCAATAATTTTGTTCTCAAAACAATCTCTGAAATACCAAACTGGATTCCCACCATTCCTCCAGTATTACCCCATGTCGCTCAAAAACTCAAATGCACAAAGATAGGTAAAGGGGGGATAACTGGGGAGAGACCTTCCAGTTTAAAAATGTGGAACCAGCATTTCGTCACAGTTGCCAAAAAGGGGTGTGTCCAACTACACTCTGGAATCACTTCATGGTCCACATACAAAAAACTGGCAATGGAATTGGGGACAACAAAAAGCTCTCCAATCTTACTCATGCTGGCACCTCCCCAGACTTTATCCAATATCTTATTGCCCACAAATAGGCACTAAAATGGTACCACAAAGCATTCAGAAGGCCAACTCCGCCTTGCACAGTCGACCTTGTCAAAATATCATAGGCCACCTGGGAATGCTCTGCCCCCCATATCAACCTTGTAAAGCATCAATGCAAATCCTTGAAGAAACGGCTTCGAAAACTTATCAGTAATTGTGTAAGCAAAAATAACAACTTGAGAAATATGAAAGTCTTTATCACATTGATGCAGCCCAGCCAGGAGACGATAATGTCCTGCATATGCAATAAGTCTCCTTTCAATTGTTGCAACAGCTTCTCAAAATTAAGATTATACAACTGAGACAAATCTACAGAGACATTAAGCCCTAAATATTTACATTTTTGTACCTCTTGAAATGCAAAAGACCTGCTCAAGTCAACCATCCAACACCCCCCACCCAAGATAACAAAAGCATCCATGCTGATTTTTTTTCAACATTTACTGTGTATCTCCAGGAACAAGCAGGAATGAGTCTTCACATATGGGTATCGTCAGTACCGACGGAGCCTGCGCGGGAACACTCCCCAGCGTCCAAGAGGAAAGCTTTTGGGAGCATCCCACAGCGCCTGCGCGCTGCCTTCCCGCCTTTCCCAACCACCTCTCTCCAGTTCTTCTTTTCCGCGGAGCCAGCAGGTCGTGTTCCTTTCACCGCTGAAGAAGTTCTTTATTTTATTTTATTTCTTTGGTCGCGCGTCTGCCTTCTTCGACGTCAGACCGGTACCGCCGGTCTTTCTTTCTTTCTTTAAAAAAAGAAAAAAAAGAAACTACCGTTGCCACTTCTGTGCTTTTTTCTTTTGGGCCTTAGGCCTAGGGAAAAATTTTCCTCATGGAATAGCCCGCTTCCGGGTTTAAAAAGTACACGAAGTGCAGCGGCACTATTTCTGTCACTGACACCCATGAGTGGTGTCTAAAATGTTTGGGTCCTGACCACTCCATCACGGACTGTGAGTCCTGTGCCATGATCTCTAAAAAGGGTCAACAGAATCAAGCAGCCAAGCTCAGTACCCTGTTTCCCTCTGATGCAGCTTCGGTGGCATGGATGTCTTCCAGGGCTTCTTCTTCCTCCCATGGATCTCA
Source organism: Ichthyophis bannanicus (assembly GCA_033557465.1). Classification (NCBI taxonomy): domain Eukaryota; kingdom Metazoa; phylum Chordata; class Amphibia; order Gymnophiona; family Ichthyophiidae; genus Ichthyophis; species Ichthyophis bannanicus. The sequence goes on from CM066044.1 coordinate 248,503,505, forward strand.
GGTAACCAAACATAAGTCCAGCCGGTCCTCGAAGGGTAGATCTCCCTCTAAGTATCGAGATGCCTCCGGGCTTGCTCTCGAGGATCCTGCACCGGCAAAATTACCCCGGCAGGAGGCTCCGGCTTCCAAAGCTTTATCTATGGGGTCACACAGGTTGACATCGATGGCTCGGCCTCGACCAATCACCTGTTGCCATGTTCTGGGGTACCGGTGGTTCCCACTGGTACCAACATCCAGACATTGGTGGTGTCGATGGATCAGAATATTCTGACCATGCAGCGTGCCATTACGGCATTCATACAGGCTGCGACGCCTCCAATACCGCAACAAACTCCGTTGTCGGTTCTGGTGCCGGTACCGATTGCATCGACATCGGCTTCGGTGTCAACTGCAGCGGTACCCTGTCCTGTGATGCCCATCACTCCCGATGTCGATACCACTCGGTACGCGTATCGGGCTCTGCAGGAGCATCCAGACAGGCGATACTTCGATTCCTCCGAAGACTCTGATGAATCAGATGCTTCTGTCGAAGCATCGGTACTCCTTCCTCAGGAGCCCTCTTCTCCAAAAAGGAGAATGTCTCCTCCAGAGGACTTTTCTTTTCAAGACTTCATTAGGGAAGTGGCCAGGGGCCTCTCTATTTCAGTGGACCCTGAACCAGAACCTAGAGCCAAGAAATTAGATATTTTGCAATATCCTAAGGCTCCTAAAGAGGCAGCTACTTTACCAATTCATGAGATCCTTTATGATCACATGTTGGGCATATGGGAGACTCCTCTCACCACCTCCCCTCATTCTCGTAGGTTGGACACCATGTACCGTGTTCCTTCTTGTCCTGGCTTTCATAAGACTCAGCTTCCTCACCACTCTATTGTGGTGGAGTCTGCTATGAAGAGGATAAAGAGTGCAAAAAGACACTCCTCTAATCCTCCAGGAAGAGAATGCAGAACCTTAGATGCTTTTGGCAGGAGAATTTTCCAGGCCAATATGCTTGCTGCCAGAATCAACTCCTATAGTTTCTATATGGGGATGTTTCTAAAAGAAGTTACAGATCATCTGCAAACCTTATCTCCTTTTATCTCAGAAGATAAAAGGGAGGAGTTTCTCACCTGGCTTAAGCATGCCCGGGATGTTTCCAAATTTTCCAACCGTGCACCCTTTGACATTTTTGAGTGTGCCAGCAGAGCCTCGGCTATTGCCATAGGTGCACGCAGTGGCTTGGTTACAAGCTTCTGATTTGGAACCTTGGGTCCAGGATGGATTAGGAAATCTTCCTTGAACAGGTGAGAACCTTTTTGGTAAGGATTGGCAAGCAAAGGCCACTCAGATGGATGCTGAGAATTCTGCTTTAGATAGACTTTCAAAGTCTACTTCTGCTCCTGTCAGAAAAAGGTTATTCAAAAAGGCTTTCTTTCCCAAAAAGGGGAAATATTATCCTGTTTATGGTCAACAGGCATCTTCTGCAGGTCGTTTTGCTGCAAAGCGACAGCAACAACCTAAATAGGCCAAGCCTAAGGCTGCAAGGGCTGCTACGGCCCAACAGCCTCAGCCTCCTCAGGGCCTTTGACTTTCAACTAGAGAACTTAGCCTTTCTGGCTCTAAAAGAACCAGAGCCTCTCACCATTCCAGGAAGGTTAGCTCACTTTGCTCCCAGATGGGAACAAATCACAGCAGAGCAATGGATCCTCTCCATCATAAGGGAGGGGTACAAGCTTCATTTCTTAAACCTTCTTCCTCACACCATAGTGAGACAGTTCAATTCTCCAACATCTCTCCTCGACCTTCTGGGTCAGGAGATTGCTACCCTTCTTGCCCAAAGGGCAATAGAAGAAGTACCCCTTCTTCAACAGGGCTCAGGTTTCTACTCCCCCTACTTTCTTATCCCAAAGAAAACAGGGGGCTACAGACCCATATTAGATCTCAAAGAATTGAACAAGTTTCTATGGAAGGAGAAATTCAAGATGATTTCTCTTGGTGCTCTCCTTCCATACCTCCAGAGTCAGGATTGGCTTTGTTCTCTAGACCTCAAGGATGCATACACCCATGTCCTCATCCATCCAGCACACAGAAGGTTCCTTCGGTTCCTTTATCAAGGAAAGCACTACCAATACAGAGTGCTTCCTTTCGGTCTGGCCTCTGCACCAAGAGTGTTCACAAAATGCATGGCAGTAGTAGCTGCATTTCTACACACTCTAGGGATATTCGTATTCCCATATCTGGATGACTGGCTCATCCGAGCCCCATCCCAGTCAGAGGCCCAGACTTCCCTAGCCTGCACAAGGCGTGTTCTTCAGTATCTGGGACTTGTTATAAACATCCCAAAATCCCATCTCACCCTTACTCAGTCACTAGAGTTCATAGGGGCCTTGCTGGATACCACAACTGCAAGGGCCTATCTTCCCCAGGCCCGTTGCCTACGCTTGGTGCAGTTAGCCTCACAAATTCAGTTAAAGTCCCATTTAACTGCTCGACAGATGTTACAACTGTTACGCCACATGGCATCCACCGTGCATGTGGTTCCTTACGCTCGCCTTCACATGAGGGCAGCTCAGTGGACTCTGTCCACCCAATGGACCCAGGCATCAGGGTGCCTGTCAGACAAAATAGCAACCTCCAGTCGCCTCTTTTGGTCTCTCCAGTGGTGGAAGTCCACTCAAAATCTGTTGCTGGGGTCCCCCTTTCAACAGGTGTTACCCCAAGCAACCCTTACAACAAATGCCTCTCCAAGGGGTTGGGGAGCTCATCTACAAGATCTCTCCACTCAAAGCATCTGGTCTCCACAGGAGACATCTCTGCATATCAACCTCTTAGAGCTCAGAGCAATTTTTCTAGCTCTCAGAGTCTTCCACACCCTGCTCAGCTACAAGACAGTCCTCATCCACACGGACAACCAAGTAGCCATGTTCTACGTGAACAAGCAGGGCGGGACTGGCTCTCTGTTGCTTTGCAACGAAGCTCTGAGATTGTGGGCCTTCGCCAGAGAGCATCAAATTCATCTCATGGCAGTGTATCTTCCAGGGGTTCAAAACTCTTGGGCAGACAGACTCAGTCGAGTTCTGCTTCCACACGAATGGTCCCTCCATGGGGACCAAATAGCCAGGATCTTCCAAATTTGGGGAACCCTGGACATAGACCTGTTTGCAAGTCCGTGGAATGCCAAACTTCCCCTGTTCTGTTCCAGGATTCCCTGTCAGGGAGTTCAGGCCAGGGATGCCTTCCTCCTTCATTGGGGGCAAGACTTCTTCTATGCCTTTCCACCCATTCCCCTAATTCCCAAGACACTGTTCAAACTTCAGAGAGACAAGGGGTCTATGATCCTCATAGCACCACATTGGCCATGCCAAGTGTGGTACCCTCTACTTCTGCATCTCTCTCAAGCTCCCTCCCTGGACTTGGGATCTGCTCCAGACCTCCTGTCCCAGGAGGAGGGAACATTGTGGCACCCAAATCCCCAGTCTCTTCATCTCAGGGCCTGGTTGCTGAAGGCCTAGACCTTCAGGATTTGCATCATTCTCAGCAAGTGAAGGATATCCTTCATGCTTCCAGAAAGCCTTCCACTAGACGTTCCTATGCTTTTAAATGGAAAAGGTTTACCATTTGGTGTGCAGAGAAGGGTCTTAACCCTCTTGCAATACCTCTGAATTCTTTACTAGAGTATTTGCTGCATTTATCCCATGCAGGCCTTAAAACGAATTCAGTAAGAGTCCATTTGAGTGCTATTGCAGCATCCCTTAAGCCTCTCAATGGACAGCCTATTTCCTCTCATCCTCTTATAGCAAGATTCATGAGAGGCCTTCTTTTGACTAAACCTCCCATTAGACCACCTCCAGTGGCATGGGACTTGAATCTGGTTCTTGGCCAGCTTATGAAGCCACCCTTTGAACCCTTAGCCACTACCTCCTTGAAATTTCTTTCCTGGAAGGTTATTTTTCTCATTGCAGTCACTTCAGCTCGCCGCATCAGTGAGCTGCAAGCCTTGGTGGCTAATCCTCCTTATACAAGGTTCCATCATGACAAGGTAGTCCTCAGAACCAATCCACACTTTATGCCTAAAGTGGTCTCACCTTTTCATCTGAACCAGGAGGTGTATTTACCTGTCTTTTTTCCAGGACCTCATGCATCAAGTGCAGAGAGGAATCTTCATACCCTGGATTGTAAGAGAGCGCTCGCTTTTTTCTTACAAAGGACACAGCAACATAGAAAGTCCTCTCAACTCTTTGTTGCTTTTGATCCCTCTCATTTAGGACTTCCAGTCTCTAAGAGAACTCTGTCCAACTGGATTGCTCAGTGTATTTCTTTCGCTTACCAGAGTAAGAACATTTCTCTGGAGGGCCATTTCACAGCTCACAATGTGAGGGCCATGGCAGCCTCTATGGCTCATCTAAACTCTGTGTCCATCGACCAAATCTGTCGAGCGGCCACCTGGGCCTCGGTTCATACCTTTACAGCCCATTACTGCTTGGACAAGGACTCCCGCCGGGATGCCTGGTTTGGTCAGGCTGTTCTCAAACACCTGTTCCATACTTAATCAACTCCTACCCCCCATCCCTGGTTGGATGCCCGAGATCCATGGAGGGAGGTAGAGCCCTTCTCAGGGACTTACAACCTTGGGGATCAACCTGGCATCTCTAGCTGCGGAGTCCCCATATGTGAAGACTCATTCCTGCTTGTTCCTGGAGAAAGCACAGTTACTTACCTGTAACAGGTGATCTCTGGGAACAGCAAGAATAAGTCTTCACAACCCACTCACCTCCCCTAGGAGTTGTATCTCTCTATCTATCTTTCCTTTCCTTTCTCTCTCTCTCTTTGTCTCAGCTTAAAACTCGAACTGGAGAGAGGCGGTTGGAAAAGGCGGGAAGGCAGCGCGCAGGCACTGTGGGATGCTCCCAAAAGCTTTCCTCTTGGACGCTGGGGAGCGTTCCTGCGCAGGCTCCATCAGTACCGACGATACCCATATGTGAAGAGTTATTCCTGCTGTTCCTAGAGATCACCTGTTACAGGTAAGTAACTGTGCTATCCCGACAACTGACTAAATTCTCTGATGTTCTTCATAGGGAAGGGTAAAGATCGTGCAAGGTCCTTCAGATAAATGAGGGTTTCATCAGCATACAGGGAGATCGCATGCGTCTCACTCCCTATGGTGATGCCCACCTCATGAAGTTCCTCTCTTATTTTACATGCAAAGGACTCTAAAGCTAAAACAAATAACAAGGGGGACAGAGGGTACCCTTGCTGAGTTCCTCTGCCCAGTAGAAAAGGTTCCGATAAATGCCCTTTTTTGCGACTGCCAACTCCAGACCGGTCATTCCATCTTGCTGTTCTATATGCTTGGAACAAACCACCTGAGTTAGTATGCCAGGCTTCTTTTCTGGACCTATTCAGATCTAGGCTAAAAGCCCACCTCTTCAAGGCCGCATTTTGATCCTGATCCCCTTATTCTCCTGCTTATCATCTATCTGTATCTTGCCATTCTTCTTGAATTACCCGAGCCCCCAGTTGTTGTGTGGTCTGTCTTGATTAGATTGTAAGCTCTGATGATACCTAGTAATATAGCATATGATGGCAGATAAAGACCAGTGTAGTCCATCTAGTCTGCCCAGTAAGGGGGCTAGAGTGGTTGTAATCACTGCTCTGTGCAAGTCACCTCTCCCTATGTCTTTGTTTGGAGTTGTATCCACCGCTCCGTGCAGATCATTCCCCTCTATTTATTGAAGTATAAGAGAGATTTAAAGTTTGCTTTGTTTCATCCTCTTGCTATAAAGGTATCCACTGTGTCTGTCCCATGCCATTTTGAATTCTGTCACTGTATATGCCCTTATCACCTCCATTGAGAGGGCATTCCGTACAGCGCTGCATACACCTTGTAGCACTATACAAATGATTATTATTAGTAATAGACCATTCATAAGCACAGTAGCTGTAGATTCCCTATAGATGGATTCTATCTTGTCACAAACATGGGGCCAAAACCAAAACTCTGAAGCACTTGAAAAAGATAAGGCCATTCTGTCTTGTCAAAGGCTTTTTCTGCATCCAGTGACAGCACAACATAGAAACATGATGACAGAAAAAGACCACCTGGCCTATCTAGTCTGCCCTTCCATATCAAAGGTTAAAGACTTACATCAAGCTTGGGTGTTGTTTAAAAATACTATCTTGGAAGCCCAGACCAGCTGTATTCCACGCTTTAAGAAAAGTGGAAGGAAGTCCAAAAAACTGCCAGCATGGTTTAAAAGTGAGGTCAGAGAGGCTGCTGTTGTCAAAAAAGCATCTTTCATGAAATGGAAAAAAGAGCCAAATGATGAAAACTGAAAACAGCACAAGCACTGGCAAGTTAAATGCAAGGCATTGATAAGGCAGGCAAAGGGAGAATTTGAGAAGAAGCTTGCTGCAGAAGCAAAACGCATAATAAAGACTTTTTCAAGTACATTTGTAGCAAAAAAACCTGTGAGAGAGTCAGTTGGTACTTTAGATGATAGAGGGGTAAAAGGGGCACTAAGAGGCAACAAGGCGATAGCGGAGAGACTGAATAAATTCTTTGCTTCGGTCTTTACTGAGGAAGATGTAGGGATGTTACCCATGACTGAAGTGGTATTTAAAGGTGCGGAAGAATTGAAAGACATATCGATACATCGGGAAGATATATTACAACTCTTTGATAAACTGAAGACTAGCAAATCACGTGGACTGGATGGTATATAGGGGTCTCAAACACGCGGTCCGCGAACTGCATGTGGCCTGCAAGAGAATTTTGTGTGGCCCGTGACGCATTTTGGGATGATAAAAATGTTCCTCTCGCCACTGTTTAACATTAACGCCATGCATGCAGGGGGCGGAGTGCTCCTCCAACCGCGATTATGACCCAGCCGATTGAAGAAGGAGTGTTTTCTAGCGAATCGGAGGCATCGGAGAGCCTGGTTTAATGGCAAAACTCACCTGTATTAGAAAAAGTGCTACCGAGTGCAGCCCGCGGGTTACTTTACAAGTCCTCATTTGGCCCTCAAAGCAATTTGAGTTTGAGACCCCTGGTATACATCCAAAGGTGTTGAAAGAACTGAAATATGAGATTGCAGACTTGCTATTAGTAATCTGTGAACTATCATTAAAATCATCTGTAATACCTGAAGATTGGAGGATGGCCAATGTAACACCAATTTTTAAAAAGGGTTCCAGGGGTGATCCGGGAAACTACAGATCGGTGAGCCTGACGTCAGTACCGTGAAAAATGGTAGAAACCATCATAAAGAACAAAATTGCTGAACATGTAGATAGTCATGGCTTAATGGGAGACAGCCAACATGGCTTTAGACAAGGAAGATCTTGTCTTACAAATCTGTTATGTGTTTTTGAAGGTGTGAATAAACAGGTAGGCAAAGGTGAGTCGGTTGATATAGTATATTTGGACTTTCAGAAAGCCTTTGACAAGGTCCCTCATCAGAGACGTTTGGCAAAGCTAGAGTCATGGGATAGGAGGCAGTGTACTATTGTGGATCAGGAACTGGTTAAAAGATAGAAAGCAGAGGGTAGGGCTAAATGGCCAATTTTCCTAATGCAGAAAGGTGTATTGTGGTGTACCCCAGGGATCTGGGCTGAGTCTGCTGCTTTTTGACATATTCATAAATGACCTGGAAAAGGGAATAACGAGTGAGGTTATCAAATTTGCAGATGACACAAAACTTTTTAAAGTTGTTAAAACCCATAAGGATTGTGGAAAATTGCAAGAGGATCTTGATAAATTGGAAGACTGGGCATCAAAATGGCAGATGAAATTTAATGTGGACAAGTGCAACGTTATGCACCTAGGGAAGAATAACCCAAACTATGGTTACACGAAGGTTCCACATTAGAACCACCACCCCGGAAAATGATTTAGGCATCATTGTGGATAACATGTTAAAACCTTCCGCCCAGTGTACAGCGGTGGCCAAGAGAGCAAATAGAATGCTAGGTATCATAAGGAAAGGAATGGAAAATAAAACAAAGGATATTATAATGCCTCTGTATCATTCCATGGTGCTACTGCACCTTGAATATTGTGTGCAATTCTGGTCGCCAAATCTTAAAAAGGATATAGCGTTTTTAGAAAAGGTTCAGAGAAGAGCCACCAAAATGGTAAATGGGATGGAAGGATATGCCTATGAAGAACGGCTAAAAAGGTTAGGGCTCTTTAACCTGGAAAAGAGACGGCTGAGGGGAGATATGATAGAAGTCTATAAATTAATGAACGGAGTGGAACGGGTAAACGTAGATCGATTGTTTACATCATCAGAATATAGAAAGACTAGGGGACATGCAATGAAGCCACAGGGTAAACTATTCAAGACAAATAAGAGAAAATATTTTTTCACTCAACGTGTAATCAAACTCTGGAATTTGTTACCGGAGGATGTAGTAAAAGCTTTTAGTGTAGCTGGATTTAAAAAAGGTTTGGACAAGTTCCTGGAGGAAAGGTCCATAAACCATTATTAAAAAGGGACCGAGGATATCACTGCTTGACCCAATACAAACATTGTGGAGCCTGTGTCTTTTGGGGAAACTGCTAGGTACATATGACCTAGATTGGCGACTGTTGAAAACAGGATACTGGACTTGATGGACCTTGGTCTGACCCAGTATGGCATATCTTATGTTCTTAACCATTAACCACTGCAACAGTCCCCTTTTTTCCTTTAGAGATCCTCTGTATTTGTCCCATGCTTCTTTGAATTCAGTCATCAACTTTACTACCTCCATTGGGAGACTATTCCATGGATCCACCACTCTTTCTCTAAAGAAATATTTCCGCATATCACTCCTGAATCTATCCCCTTTCACCCTCATCCTATGTCCCCTCGTAGCAGAGCTTGCTTTCAGTCGTCTCCTCCTGTGTATTTATGCCACAGACGTATTTAAACGTCTCAGTCAGATCACCTCTATCCCGCCTTTGCTCTAAGGTGTACATATTAAGATCCTTAAGTCTGTTCTCCTATGCTATAAAATGAAGACCACTAACCAATTTAGTAGCCATCCTCTGTACTGACTCCTGTTTATATCCTTTTGAAGGTGCGGTCTCCAGAATTGCACACAATACACCAAATGAAGTCACACCAAAGACTTTCCCTTTGGGATTTTTCTGCTTGTGGCAAATGCCAATCCATTCACCAGAAACTCCTGTGAGACTGGAGCTTGGGCCAAATATAAGTAGCAGTAATATTCACCACATTGACTAGCCATCTGTTTGGAACTCACTATCTCAAGTCTCTTCTCATCATTCAATTTCTGAATCCTCTTCTTAATCCTAATCTTATTTAACTGCCATTGCAAGAGTTTATCAGTCCTATTCACATGTTCTCAAGAATTTGAGGTCAGGTTTCCCCTCCAGCAGGAGGTGGTGGCAGCCACAGCATCCGAGGAAGGGTATTCCACTGGATGATCATTTGTATCTTCTCCTGTTGATGGATGCTAGCCTCTTTTACTGGGAAGCCCATTGTGAAAATCAAACTCAGGTTGATTAGATCCGCTGTGAGGTAGCATGGCCCATCAGCCGTCTCAAGGCAAGGGCCATTCATCTTGCCCTTTTGCATTTCCAGACTTTAGGTCAGAGCAGTCTGAGTGTTTTTGGATAGTGCCACGGTAGGAGGAGGGGGGCATGAAGAATGTCGGAGTGGCCCTGGAGATGATCCTCCTGTTCTCCTGGGCAGAAAGGAACCTTCTATTTCTGTCAGTGCAACACATCACTGGAATAGACAACGTGGAGGCAGACTGCCTCAGTTGCCACTCCCTCGATCCTGGGAAATGGGAGCTTAGTCAGATAACATTTCAGCAGATTCTGTGCCTTTGGAGCCACCCTGAGATGGACCTGATTGCAACCCGATCCATTGCCAAAGTGCATAGGTTCTTCAGTTGCTGCAGGGAAGCAGGTTCCAAGGGTGTGGATGCCCTAAATCAGTCCTGGCCAAAGCACTACCTGCTGTGTTTTTCCTCCTTGGCTGCTCATGGGATGTGTACTTCAATACATAGAGCAGCACCCGGGTTCAGTTGTCCTAGTGGCGCCTGATTGGCCACTAAGGCCATGGTTCAGGGACCTGATGCAATTCTTGAAGGAACCTCCTTTTTTGCCACCCCCAGCCCAGAGGCTTTTACATCAAGGGCCAGTCCTTGTGGATGGCCCTGCTCCCTTCTTGCTTATGGGTTGGCTCATGAGAGGCTTTACTTAATGAGTGAAAGTTATTCTTCTGCTGTGGTTTCCATGCTCCTCAAGGACAGCAGAGGTTCTAGAAATCTGGCCTAGGTGCGTGTCTGGTGTCTTTTCGAGCATTAGTGCTCAGGGCTTCAGACTAGGCATGATATGGCGGATTTGCCATCCCTACTTGCCTTCCTTCATGATGGTTTGGACAAAGGTCTTTCCCTTAGCTCCCTGAAAGTTCAGGCTGCAGCTTTATCCTTCTTGAAAGGATCGATGGAGGGGTGGTCCTTAGTCTCACACCTGGATATTTCCCGTTTCCTTCAGGGTGTTCAGTACCTGCATCCTCCTCTGTGTTCAGTCGTTCCCTCATGGAATCTCTGCCTGGTGCTCCAGGCCTTGATGTCAGAGTCCTTGAAGCAGGCTACACTTCAAGATCTAACCTTTAAAGACTGTTTTCCTGGTTGCAATCTTCTTGGCGAGACGTATTTTCGAGCTATAGGCTTTATCATGCAGGGATCCTTTCTTATCCTTCACAGAGAAGGCCATGAATATTTGGCCTGTTCCTTCCTTTTTGTCCAAGGTGGTATCTTCCTTCCATGTGGAACAAGTGGTTTGTCTGCCCTCCTTTTCTAAGGAGCAGTACCATGGGAAAGACAAGGATCTTCATCTGATAGATGTCCAGAGAACGCTTCTTCGGTATTTGAAGGTTATGAAATGAGAGTCAGAAGCTGTAAAGATGTCTTACACATTGGAACATGGAACGTACGAAGCATGAACCAAGGGAAGTTGGAGGTGGTCAAGAATGAAATGGAACATGTACAGCTTGATCTGTTGGGTGTCAGCGAACTGAAATGGACTGGCATCGGGCACTTTGCATCAGATGATCACATGGTCTACTATGCTGGAAATGAAAGACAAAGAAGAAATGTTGTTGCATTTATAATAAAGAAGAAACTTGCAAGAACTGTAATGAAATACAATGCAGTCAGCGAACACTTAATCTCTATTCGTCTACGAGGAATGCCTATCAACACAACTGTAATTCAAGTATATGCCCCAACAACAGATGCAGAAGAGAATGAAATTGAAGAGTTCTATGAACAAGTACAAGCTGAAATTGACAGAACATGCAAACAGGATATCCTGATAGTCATGGGTGACTGGAACGCAAAGGTTGGTAACAAATAAGGGGGAAAAGTAGTTGGAAAATATGGATTTGGCAACAGAAATGAAGCTGGAGAAAGACTGATAGAATTCTGGAAGACCAACGACCTATTCATCTCAAACACCTTCTTCCATCAACACAAGCGGCGACTGTACACATGGACTTAACCAAATGGATTGTATAAAAATCAGACTGACTACATCTGTGGAAGTCAACGATGGAAAAGCTCTGTAACATCAACAAAGACAAAACCTGGAGCTGACTGTGGTACAGATCATCAACTACTAGTATGCAAACTCAAGCTAAAGTTGAAAAAGAGCAAACCACTCATGAATAGAGCAAAATATGACCTTGAGAATATACCACTGGAATTTAAAGACTGCCTGCAAAATCGATTTGCTGCTTTAGATACAAATGACAGAGCTCCAGAAGAGTTATGGAATGACATCAAGAAGGTTGTGTTGGAAGAAAGCGTGAAGTCTCTACAAAAGGTGAAAAAGCAAAAATGGCCAAAATGGATGACTGAAGAAACTCTGAAAATTGCCCAGAAACGTGGAGAAAGAAAGACAATAACAGAACTCAACAGAGATTTCCAACGTGCAGCAAGACAGGACAAGGAAAAGTACTACAACGACACATGCAAGGAAATAGAAGCAGAAACTATTAGAGGAAGAACAAGATCGGCTTTCCTAAAGCTACGAGAGTTAAAGAAAAAGTTCCAGCCTCGAATTGGAATGTTACAACATGCTCAAGGTTCTATGTTGAATGATGCTGAGAAGATCAAGAAAAGGTGGAAGGAATATACAGAGTTTTTATATGATAAGGATCAAGTGGACCAACAGCCATTTCAACCTGTACCTTATGATCGGGAACCATTGGTGATGAAAGAAGAAGTTGAAGCAGCATTGAAAGCCTTATCAAAGAACAAAGCACCAGGCATTGATAGCATTCCCATAGAAGTATTACAGCAATCTGATGCAGCTGTTACCGTACTTACAAGGCTCTGCCAAGAAATATGGAAGACAACATCATGGCCAACTGACTGGAAAAGATCTGTGTTTATACCAATACTAAAGAAAGGTGATCCAACTGACTGTGGAAATTATCGCACAATCGCTCTGATCCCACATGCCAGCAAGATTCTACTGAAGATTATTCAAAAGAGACTACAACCAGGCCTGGAACAAGAATTACCTGAAGTGCAAGCAGGGTTCAGGAAAGGGCGAGGAACGAGAGACATCATTGCGGATGTGAGATGGATCCTTGAAAAGACTAAAGAATACCAAAAGGATATCTATTTGTGCTTTATGGACTATAGCAAGGCTTTTGACTGTGTAAAACATGAGAAACTCTGCGCCACATTAAGAAGCATGGGTATACCAGAACACCTGATCGTACTCTTGCACAATCTGTACATTGATCAAGAAGCAACAGTTCGAACGGAACAAGGAGAAACAGAATGGTTTAAAATAAGCAATGGTGTAAGACAAGGCTGTATACTTTCCCCCTACCTGTTTAATTTATATGCAGAACAAATCATCAGAGAAGCAGGATTGTATGAAGACAACAGAGGTGTGAAGATTGGTGGAAGACCCATCAACATCCTTCGCTATGCTGATGATACCACATTACTGGCTGAAAGTGAAGATGATCTGAAACATTTGCTTCTCACAATCAAAGAACATAGGGGCTTGTTTACAAAGCCGCGGTAGCGGTTTGCGATCGTAATCGGAGCCGCGGCCCCATTGATTTCAATGGGGCCGCGGTTGCGATCGCGATCGCGAACCAGTACCGCGGCTTTGTAAACAAGCCCCATAGTCTCAAAATGGGCCTGCACCTTAATGTAAAGAAGACAAAGATCATGACAACTGGCATAATCAACAGGTTCATCGATGAAGGAGAAGAAATTGAAATCGTGAACAACTTTAACCTACTTGGATCAACTATCAATAAAGAAGCAACAAGCAATCAAGAAATCAGACGACGCATTGCTCTTGGCAGAATGGCTATGAAAGACCTAGATAAGATTCTCAAGATCAGAAATGTCTCTCTTCATACAAAGATTCGACTTGTTCAAGCCATGGTATTTTCAATGACATCATATGGATGTGAAAGCTGGAAAGTGAAAAAGATAGACAGGAAGAAAATTGATGCCTTTGAATTATGGTGCTGGTGGCGAATACTGTGTATATCATGGACTGCCCAAAGAACAAACCAGTCGGTATTAGAGGAGATCAAACCTAAGCTTTCTTTAGAAGCTCAGATGACAAGACTTCGCCTTTCATACTTTGGACACATCATGCGAAGAGAGAGATCATTAGAGAAAGACATCATGCTTGGCAAGATAGAAGGTCAACGCAAAAGAGGAAGGCCAGCAATGAGATGGATCGATACAATAACAGCAGCTACGGGTACCAGTCTGTCAACAATGAGCCGCTTGACTCAAGACCGAACACTATTTAGGATAGCTATCCAGAGGGTCGCCATGAGTTGATTCCGACTCGACGGCACTTAACAACAACAAAAACAACTCCTTTCGCAAGTCAGACTATCTATTTGTGCTGTTTGCAGGTCTGTGTAAGGGTGATTCAGTGGCTAAGTCTACTTTAGGGCGGTGGATCAAGGAGGCCATTGCCTCAGCGTATCTGTTGTGGAACCAATTGGTTCCAGAGGGTTTGTGTGCGCATTCTAGTTGGGCGCAAGCATCCTCATGGGCAGAGAACATAACATAAGATATGCCATACTGGGTCAGACCAAGGTCCATCAAGCCCAGTATCCTGTTTCCAACAGTGGCCAATCTAGGTCATACGTACCTAGCAGTTTCCCCAAAAGACACAGGTTCCGCAATACTTGTACTGGGTCAAGCATTGATATCCTGGGTCCCTTCTTAATAATGTTTTAATGACCTTTCCTCCAGGAACTTATTATTCCCCTTGACATTTATTGGGTGGCAGTGTGAGCATCACTTTCCAACTTTGTCAAGCATTACCACTTGAATGTCCACACTTGGGTTAGTGCAGCATTTAGCTCAGAGGCCTTTAAAAGCTGCCATGTCTTCTACCTGCCCCGTGGAGGTGTAGCTTTTGTACATCCCACTTCTCTGGACTAGTCTAGCAGGATGATATGGAAAGTGGCATTTTATTTACCTGATAATGTCCTTGAGTCCTGCAGGACCTGCCCCTGGAGCCTGTATTGGTCTGGGGTACTCTCAGTGGTTGGCCCTGTAGGCTCTTAACCTTCTGATAAGACTCCTGTTGAGGTTGATTCTGTGCAAAGCTGTGCTTCCTGTTCTGTTGAATGTTATTATTTCTCACAGGTAGTGTGAGGTCAAAGATTCCTTACCATAGGTCTTGACAAAGCCCAGGCGCCAGGTCGCCATGGCAGCCAGAACTATATACCTGGCACCTGGAATTTGTTCTCCCCCCTCTCCCTCCAAACATGAACAGAAAACTCCTTCTGTCTGCTGCAGCAGAACAACGGGGATCTTTGCCACTATCAGAGCTTAGATGCAGCAGACAGTCTGTCTAAGCCCCAATCGCAGCAAAGATCCCTCCTGTTTTGCCTGTGGGGGATCGTATCCCTGCGGGCAGAACAGGAAGTTAAATCTGCCCAAAGAAGCAGAGAGCCAAGGGGAACAGTGCTATCAGAAAAAAAAAAAAAGTAAGATGGGGAGGGAGGCAGCAAAAATTTAGAGGTAGTACCTTTAAAAAAAAAAAAAAGTAGTAAGGAAGTTAGAGGAAATGGAGGGCAGGGGGTGGGAGTGCTGGTGGGAGGGAGAAGGGGAGAAAGTACAGAAGGGGACAGAGTGGGGAAGGGGTTTACGTGAGGGGGGAAGAGTGTCATTTTTGTCCCACAATGCAAACTGTACATGCCAAAGGGTGCACCACCCTTCCAGAACTTACATGCAAGCACACTACCCCCACCCTACACACACAGACTCCTTCTCCGGGAACAAGCAGGAAGTCAGTCCTCACATATGGGTGACGATGGAGCCCTTTGTGTCGAGCAAATCCCCAGCTTTCAGAGAAAGCCTTTGGAAGTTGCCATCACACATGCGCGGTCACCTTCCTGCCCAAGGGTGCCATCTTGCTCAGTCTCCTTTTTTCTGCGGAGCCCTTCGGACTTAGTTCTTGTGTCCCCTTAAAAAAGTTGATTTTTTTTCCTCTTTTTCTCGATCAGTCGACACCGGTACCTCTTCCCGCCTTTGGCTCGGTACGTCGGTATCGAGTCCGTCTCTATTGTTCGGTTTTTGTCCTTCATGACTGGCATTCGCACCTTTTTATCTTTTTCACTGGCAGCCTGAGTCTTCGACCTTGAAGGGGCCCTTTTTCCCCCGATGGCTGCCAGCGGGTTTAAAAAATGCAGTCAGTGTGTGAAACTGATGTCTCTCACCAATACGCATGACTGCTGTCTCCTGTGCCTTGGGCCCGACCATGACCCATCGGTCTGTGGTCCATGTAGGAAAAATGTCCTCGAAGGCCCTGAAGAGCTGCCAGCAGCAGCATGATAGGATTTTTTCCGTGTCCATGCCTCCGAGAGCCAGGACCTTGTTCGAGGCCTCCACTTCCCGGGGGGAGCTGTCCGGGCCTGAGTGGCATTGAGGTTCCTCAGGGCAGGGGTCTCCCTCGAGGGAACATAAGAGGAAGAAGAAATCCTCGAGGGCGGCATTTCTGGATGGCTCTGAGCGACCCGGTTCCTCCCGGGGCTGGTCGCGGAGCCCTGAGCGCCGACTGGGATCATCGGAGTTGGAGCGCCCGGCAAAGATGCCTCGTTGTGATGCGGATCAGCCGAGGTAAGTACTGACTGTCCTTATTGAGGACTCCCCTCAGGGGGAACCGGCGTCACGCCCGAGCGTGTCGGGACCCAAGCCGATGGCTGCGGAGCCTTCCAGACTCGAGTCCAGAAGGGTGGCCAAGGGGCACAATTTCACTGCTTTCATGGAACAGCAGTGGGCGCTGATGGCCAGCCTGTCCAGTTCCTCCACCCTGACTACCGGGCCCTCGATGTCGAAGTTGACCCTGGAGGCCGAACCAATCCTCAAAGCCCTTCAGGCTCGAGTCGATCTTCGGCCAAGGTCCCTCTCAGCCTCCCGTTCGGGACCAAGGTCGTTGTCGCTGAGTCTGCTGGCGTCTGGGCGGTCAGCGCCAGGGCCATCAATACCTGAGGAGCACCCCGATTCCTCCTCTGAGGCGTCGGCGTGGGAAACCGAGGATGAGGAGTCCCCGGATACCCACCGGCACAGGGATGTACCATCTGACTCCCCGGTATCCAAGCCTCGGAGAATGTCCCCCCCCCCCCCCCCCCGGAGGACATGAGGTTCTTGGACTTCTTGCGGGATATTTCCAAGGTGTTGGTGTTCCCCATGGAGTCGGAGGAGGATCCTCGAGCTGATGAGCTCAAGACCCTCCAGTATGAGGCCCCTCCTTGGGAGGCCTTTACTGTACCCATGTCTCCAATCCTGGAACCAGTGATGCTCCACATGTGGGAGACACCGGCATCAATGCCAGTGGTCAGCAAGCGGCTCAACTTGATGTATCAAATCCGCTGGAGGCCTGGGTTTCAGAAGTCACAGCTGCTGCACAACTTCATGGTTGTGGAATCGGCCATGCGCCGGCTGAAGAGCCAGAAGACGCACTCCTCAGTGCCTCCTGGCAGGGAGACCTGCAACTTGGATGCCCTCGTCAGGAAGTGCTTCCAGGGTTCAACGCTGACTTGTCGGATCCAGGCCTACCAGCTGTACATGGGCATGTACCCGAGGGACCTGGCAAAGGAACTCGCCGGGTTCTCAGCTGGTCCCTCCGAGGAACCTTTGCAGCACTTCAGGGACTTGTCTAAAGCCATCCGTGAGTGCTCGAAGTTTGTCTCGGGCAGCCTATGACAGGTTTGAGTTGGTTGCCCAGGCAACCGCGGCTGGCATCGGTGCATGCTGCCAGGCATGACTGCAGTCGTCAGACCTCGAACAATGGGTTCAGGACAAGTATGTCAATGTCCCATGCTGAGGGGAGAATCTCTTTGGCAAACCTATGACCAACAAGGCCGCAGAATTGGAGACCGAGTACATGACGAGGACATGGCTCTCCAAGAAGACCTCTGCCCCTTCTCGCAAGAAGGGCTCAGGTAAAAAGCCCTTTTACCCGAGGAAGGGTGCTGCTTACCGAAGCTACCCCCATTTTCAGGCCTCCCTGGCTCCCCATCAGGGGCAGCAGGCCAAGGGACAGGGGCATGGCCCGCATAAGCAGAAAAGTCCCAAATCCCAGGCACCGGCTCTGGCCCAGCCTGGCAGTGGCTTTTGACTCCTACAGCATGGCCACTCTTCCCACAGGAGAAAGGCAGATCATAGGGGGCGGGCTGGCTCTGAACACCCACAGCTGGGCAGCCATTACCACCGTTGCCTGGGTCTTACAGATAGTCCAAGAGGGCTATCTTCTTCACCTGGCCCAGGTGCCTCCTCATTATTTTCCAGGAGAGCCCATCAGATCTCCACCACCGGGACCTTCTTCTGAAGGAGTTAGCAGGTCTTTTCGAGGATCAAGCGTTAGAACCGGTGCCCCACCACTTGCAGGGAAGGGGCTTCTACTCCAGGTACTTTCTGGTGACAAAAAGGACAGGAAGCCTCAGACCCATCTTTAACCTGCGCAACCTCAACAAATTCCGGGTGAGGGAGAAGTTCAAGATGCTCTCCCTTGGAATATTGCTGCCTTACCTCCGCCAGGGAGACTGGCTATGCTCCTCAGACCTGAAAGATGCGCATACACACATCCTGATACATCCAAACCTCTTCAAACCTCACCTTCTGAGAGGAGAGGCAGAGAAGCTCTCATCCAGGAGGTGAATGCATGGATGGTGTCTCGAGAGCATTTTGGTTTCCTGGAACATGGGATGCTATTCCAAGGGTTGCAGAGCAGAGATGGTGTTCATCTATCCAAGAAGGGTCAACGTGTCTTCTGTAGCAGACTGGCTAACCTGCTGAAGAGGACTTTAAACTAGATTCATTGGGGATAGATGAAGAAAGCCCCCAGGTAAGTGAAACATTAAATATCTCTTTAGAAATGGGTAAAAGGGGCAACATCTGTAAAGTGGTGTGTATAAATGCCTGTAGCATGGGAAATAAGATCCCAGATGTTGAGGCTTTAATAGAAATGACTGACTTGGATTTAGTCAGGGCCGGATTTACCTGTACGCCATGGCGTAGGGCCCACAGCTGGCAAGGGCCCACCCGGGACTGGCCCACACACCGCAGGGCTTCAGAGGGAGCAGGGTAAGCTCGCGTGAGGCCCCGGCTCCCTCTGTACAACCGCCAGCGTGAAGAGCCTTTTCCTTCACGCTGGCGGCTGTATCTGTAAAGCCGCGATTGCTGGGAAAGGTTAAAGGCACCTTCCCCAGCATTCGCGGCTTCACAGATACAGCCGCCAGCGTGAAGGAAAAGGCTCTTCACGCTGGCGGCTGTACAGAGGGAGCCGGGGCCTCGTGTGAGCTTACCCGGCTCCCTCTGAAGCCTCTCAGACAGCCGCGGTGCTGGTCGGGGGGGCCAAGGACTGCATGGGCTGTGATTGGGGGGGGGGGGGACCTGGACCGGAAAAGGGGGGGGGGGGGGGGACGTGGACGGGAAAGAAATGGGCTGTGATATGGGGGGGGGGGGGGAACCAGAACTGTAAAAGGGGGGAACCTGAACTGTAAAAGGGCTATGGGGGGGGGACTTGTACTGGAAATGGGTTGTGATGGGGGGGGGGGGACCTGGACCGGAAAAGGGCTATGGGTGGGGGATTCGGACTGGAAAGAAATGGGCTGAGATGGGGGGGGGGGGGGACCTGAACTGTAAAAGGGCTATGGGGGGGGACTTGGACTGGAAATGGGTTGTGAAGGGGGGGGAACCTGGACCGGAAAAGGGCTATGGGGGGGACTTGGACTGGAAAGAAATGGGCTGTGATGGGGGGGGGACCTGAACTGAAAAAGGGCTATGGGGGGGGGGGACATGGACTGGAAATGGGTTGTGATGGGGAGGGGGACCTGGACCGGGAAAGGGCTATGGGGGGGAGGGACTTGGACTGGAAAGAAATGGGCTGTGATGGGGGGGGGGACCGTAACTGTAAAAGGGCTATGGGGGGGGGGACATGGACTGGAAATGGGTTGTGATGGGGAGGGGGACCTGGACCGGAAAAGGGCTATGGGGGGGGGGGACCTGGACCAGAAAAGGGCTATGGGGGGGTAACTTGGACTGCAAATGGGCTGTGATGGGGGGGGGGGGACTAGGACTGCAAATGGGCTGTGATGGTGGGGGCTAGGACTGGAAATAGGCTGTGATGGGGGGGGGGCTAGGACTGGAAATGGCCTGTGATGTGAAGGCTAGCACTGGAAATGGGCTGATGAAGAGCTGGAAATGGGCTGATGTGGGGCATGGGAGAATGGGACTAGAAGGGAGTGGATGCTGGGTGGGTCTAGAACTATAAGGGAACTGATTTTGGGGGAGGACTAGAATGGATGGGGAATGAGAATGGAGAGGGGAAAAATATTTTGTGTGGAAGAAAAGTCCATGATGGGCTGGGTATTGGGAGAGTAAGAGGGGCTTGAAAATGGAAGGGTGAAATTTAAATGGATGATAAAGGAATAAGGAAAGAATTGGGGGAAAGAGCAAAAGGGAAACAATCAGTATGTTAAAGCAGAAATAGAGAGAGAATGGAAAACATCTAAAAGAGAAGAAAGGACAAATGGATAGCTAGCAGAAGACACGAAGAAACCAGAAGAAAGTGACTGGAGCAATTGCAACTGAAAAATAAAACGCCCAAACAGAAGGTCGCAAAATACTTTTTATTTTGAATTTATTAACTGGAATATGTCTTTTTTTAATGTATTTCTTGAATTCCGATGCTGATTTTGTCCCTATTGCCTCTTTATGTCAGGCAATTCTATACATCTATTGCCATTTCTGTTTTGGTAAGTTGATCTCGTTTTTATTTTTTCTGGGGGCCCACAATTTTTGTTGGCGTAGGGCCTCACTCAAGGTAAATCCGGCCCTGGATTTAGTGGCAGTTACCAGAGACATGTTTCACGGACAACCATGACTGGGATGTACTTATACCATGCTATACCTTATTCCGGAAGGATAGGGGAGGAGGCGTGACACTAAATGTAAAAAATAACATTAAAACTATAGAATTACAAGGTTTAAAAGGAAAGAGGAGGTACTGTGGGTTAAACTAGAAAGAGGGAAAGAGAAATCAATTTGCATGGGCATGATATACAGACCCTCTCCCACAGGGAGAAGACGTAGATGGAGATTTAATAGAAGACATACGCAGCATTGCTGGGAAAGGGGAAGTGCTATTGAAAGGTGATTTCAGTGTGCTGGATGTGGATTGGTACATGTTCACAGATGAAGGGCTAGGAGCAGGACCTCTGAAAACAACCACAAATAGGAACAGAAGCGACGGATCTCGAATGATTTTCCGAAGAGTGTGTTCGGAAGGAACTAGCTAAACTAAAAGGCAAAATGATAGGACCGGATGAGATACATCCGAGAATACTGAAGAAACTTGGGGATGTACTAGCAACTCCGCTGACTGACCTTTCAAAATGCCTCTTTGGAATAGGGAGTGGTGCCAGAGGACTCGAGAGAGGCACATGTGGTCCCTTTATTCAAAAGTGGAAGTAAGGATGTGGTTGAAAACTACATGCCGGTTAATTTAACCTCTGTGGTGAGTAAATTATTGGAAACGCTGGTGAAAAAAGAAATAGTGAGATTTCTGGAGTCCAATGTATTACAGGATCGGAGGCGGCATGGATTCAACAGAGGCAGGTCTTGTCAGACAAATCTGATTGATTTTTTTTGACTGGATGACCAGGGAGTTGGACCTAGGGAGCCCCCTAGATGTGGTGTACTTGGATTTCATTCCGCACAGGCGACCTATCAACAAACTGAGCACCCTAGGGATGGACCCTAAAGTTATTGTAAACCAGCTTGCTGTAATGAAGGTGCAGTATATCAAATAACCAAAATAAACATAATGATTGGGTTAGAAATTGGTTGAGGGGGAGTCGACATATGGTATAGGTAAATGGAACTCACTCTGAGGAGAGGGAGGTTCTCCAGGAACAAGCAGGAAGACAGTCCTCACATATGGATGATGTTGACGCCGACAGAGCCCGCATGGAGCATTTCCCCAGTTTTCAAAGAAAGCCTTTGGGAATGCTACCACACATGCGTGGTCCCCTTCCCGCCCAGGGGTGTCATCTTGTTCTGTCTCCTTTTTTTCCCAGAGCCCAGTGGACGTAGTCCTCTACTTCCCCGGAAAAAGTTCTAAAAATCCTTCTATATTTCCAGTTTGCGTACCGGTTCCCTTCACGTCTCGAGGCCTCAGCTCTCTTTTTGTTCATTTTTTCAAGGTTCCTCATTGACTTGCCTTCACGCCAATTTTCGTCCGGGGACTCCCACCATGACTGCTGCAGCCAGACTATTTTAATTACTGATACCCATGACTGCTGTCTCCACTGCCTGGGCCTGGACCACGACAGCTCCACCTATGACCAGTGCCAGGCCATGACCTCCCAAAACAAACAAAAAGTGGTCGGAGTTGCTGAGATCTGACTCTGCCCCAGCTTCCCCATTGCCAAGCCTCAAAGCTGGCACGTCCCATGAGGTCTGGGCGTCCTCTGAGTCCTGCGGCGGCTCCTCTGGTGTGGCTCTGGATCCTCCCAGGAAAAAGAAGAAGGCACCGAAGCCTGCTGAAGTGCCCCGATGAAACCTGGCAAAGTCCCGCGACGGGACTCTGGCGACTCCAAGCAGCGCCCTCAGAAAGTCTCAAGACAGGAGTCCTCGGCTGGTGGAGACCACACCAGGACCCATGAACCCATAGTCCTGCTCGAGGATGCACTCTCTGGAGTGCTGGTATCAGATCTGAGGCCCTTGCTGTCCATGCTGAAGGCAGCACAGCCATCGGGTCTCGAGTCCCATATGGTGGCCATGGAGCAGAGCATCTCCTCCATCCTGGCCTTGCAGCAGGCATTGATGTCTGGTTTTCCAGCATCATCGGCCCCGACCCTGGGCACACCGACCTCGGGGGAGTCCCAGGCATTGAGCTGGGCACTGAGCACCATCGGCCTCGGGTAATCCTCGGCATTGATCGAGGTCTCGGTCATGCTCCTCGGGGATTTGGTCTTATCTGGCTGGTTTCCTGGAGTCCGACACTAGATATTCCGGGGGACCCCAGTTCCTTGACACCCTCGGGATCCAAATGGGAGACTGAGGACAAGGCTTCTCCAAAGACCTCACGACACTGGGACGTTCCCTCCGAACCCACTCCCCCGGCGCCTCGGTGCCACTCCCCACCCACGGACATAGCCTTTCATGACTTCGTTTGCAACATGGCCTGGGCTCTTTTGGTCCAGATGGAGTCGGAGGAGGATCCGCACACTGAGGAACTTGAGATCCTGCAATATGAGTCTCCTCCCAATGAGACTCTCACAGGGGGCCGGTTCCGCCCATCCTCGAGAGGCTTCTCCTCAGGATGTGGGAGAACCCAGTCTCGGTGCTGGTGGTCTGTCGGTGCCTGGATGCTATCTACCACATCCGGAAGGGCCCCGGGTTCCATAAACAGCAATTCCCCCACAACTCCATGGTGGCTGAGCCCTCCATGCAGAAAATGAAGAGCCAAAAATCTTACTTTTCATTTCCCCCTGGCAGGGAGGTCCGGGCTTTCGACGTCCTGGGCCACAAGTGCTATCAGGGCACCATGCTTGGATGCCGTACCTAGACATATGAACTGTACATGGGAATCTACCTAAAAGGCCTGATCCAGGAGCTCTTGGGGTTCTCGGCAGGCCTTGCTGGGGAACCTCTGGAGAGGTTCCAGTCCCTGGTGGCAGGCATCCGGGACTGTTCCAAATTCCTCTCTAGGGCCGCCTACAATGGGTTCGAGTCTGCAGCCAGGGTGGCGGCCACCGGCATTGGCGCCCAGTGCCAGGCATGGTTACAAACCTCAGACCTCAAGCAGTGGGTACAAGAAAAGCTGCTGGATGTCCCCTGCAATGGTGAGAACTTGTTTGGGAAAGCGATGTCTGACAAGGCACCAAAGACTGTCTAGGAAGACCTCGACCCTCCCCAAGAAAAAATTCTCAGGATAAAAACCCTTTTGCTCCAGAAAAAAGGGCTATCACCAGGCTGGGCCCTACCAGCCTTGCTCGAGGTAGCAGCACCAAGCCTCACATTGCACTCAGGGCAACTGGTCCCAGACGAGTCTCGGTTACAAATCAATCTCCTCAAGCTTAAGGCCATCTTCCTGGCTCTACAGGCCTTCCGCTACCTCCTGAGCAACCTCTCGGTCCTCGTACAAAAGGACAATCAGGTTGCTATGTGAACAAGCAGGGAGGCACGGGCTTCTACTCCCTCTGTTGGGAGGTGGTAGCCCTCTACTCCTTTGCACTGTGCAACAGCATGCTCCTCAGAGTGGTGTATGTGCCAGGCCAGGACAGTCTCCTGGCGGGCAGGCTCAGCAGGGTCCTTCACCCACATGAGTGGCATCTGAATCCCAGGGTGGCACAGTGGCTTTTCCGCCTCTGGGGCAGATCCTGGCTGGACCTGCTCACTTCCCTGGACAGCGCACAGCTGCCCAGATTCTGCTCACTTTAGCCACACCACAACAGGGTGGCAGCAGATGCCTTCCTCATCTCATGGTTGTGGGGCCTGCATTATGCATTCCCACCGACACCTCTAATAGCCTGGTGCCTTTTCAAGATCCAGAGCGACCATGCCGCAGTAATCCTGGTTGCTCCCAGGTGGCCCAGACAGTCTTGGTAACCCCTGCTACTCTCTCTGTCAGTGGCATCCCCCGGTGGCACTGAGCCATCAGCTGGATCTTCTCTCGCAGGAGGGGGGCTCCCTTCTCCACCCCAACCTGGCATCCCTGACGTTAACTGCATGGATACTGACAGGCTAGCACTGGCCCCCTTCAGTCTCAAAGACAAAGTACAAGAGATCCTCCTGGCCTCCTGGAAACCCTCCACCAGGAGGGCATATGCCTTCAAGTGGAGGAGGTTCTCTCTATGCTGTGCAGAACAGAATGTGAATCCCTTCTGCCATCTTCAGCTCATTCTGCTGTACCTGCTGCATCTCAACCACAGGGTTGAAATCTAATTCAGTCAGGGTGCATCACAGCACCATAGCTGCTAACCATCACCCTGTGGAGGGGAGGCCCCTCTCCAGCCAGCACCTGGTCTCCAGGTTCTTCAGGGGCCTGCTGCTTTCAACGCCCCCCCTCCGCCAGAGTGGGATCTCAATGTGGTGCTCTCACAGCTTACCAGACCATCATTTGAGCCCTTGGTGACTTGCCACCTGAGTTATCTCTCCTGGAAGGTGTCCTTCCTAGTGATCCTGACATCCACCCGGAGAGTGAGCAAGCTGCAGGCCCTAGTGGCGGATCCACCTTATACCAGGTTCTATACGAACAGGGTTGTGCTTTGCATGCACCCCAAGTTCCTCCCGAAGGTGGTGTTGGCTTTCCACCTTAAATCAGGAGGTGGTCCTCCCCACCTTTTTCCAATGACCTCATGCTGGTAAGGCAGAGTCAGTCTTGCATATGTTGGATTGTAAGAGGGCCCTGTCCTTCTATCTACGGAGGACCTGGGCCCACCACAAAGCTCCTCAACTCTTTGTCTCTTATGAATCCAGCAGACTGGGGCTACCTGTGACCAAGTGAACTCTGTCCACATGGGTGGCTGACTGTATTGCCCTCACGTATGAGTGAGCTGGCCTCTCCCTAGAGCACCAGATCACTGCTCATCATGTGAGGGCTATGGCCACATTGGTGGCCAACCTACACTCCGTGCCGGTGACAGAAATTTGTAAGGCCGCCATGTGGTCTTCAGTGCATACGTTCGCAGCTCACTACTGACTAGAGAGTGAGTCCTGCAGGGCAGTGCTTTTGGCCAAGCAGTAATTTGGCCAAGCAGTAGGCAACTCCTGCCCTCCGACCCTTCTGTGTTTAGGCTACAGGAGTAATGGTGATGCTGGACACAGAGGTCTGCAGAGTCTCTTGGTAGGGCTTATCCTCCCTCTGCAACTCACGTCCTCCCTATTGGTAGCAGTTGGTTCTGTCATGGTTCGGTTCCCTGGAGCTAAGGAGTCCCATATGTGAGGATTGACTTCCTGCTTGTTCCTGGAGAAAGCGTAGTTATTCACTTGTAACAGGTGTTCTCCAGGAACAGCAGGAATCAGTTCTCACAATCCTCCCTCCTCCCCTGGCAATTGCCTCCTTTACCTTTCTTTACTTTTTCACCGTTGCCTAAGCTATGTCATCTGACAGATCAAGATGGCACCCTTGGGCAGGAAGGGGACCAAGCATGCATGGTAGCATTCCCAAAGGCTTTCTTTGAAAGCTGGGGAAATGCTCTGCGTGGGTTCCGTTGGCATCGACGTCACCCATATGTGAGTATTGATTCCTGGAGAACACCTGTTACAGGTGGGTAACTATGCTTTACCAGTGGTATGCAGCAGGGATCTGTCCTTGGTCTGATTCTTTTTAATATCGTTGTTAGTGATATTGCAGAAGAGCTGTCGGGTAAGGTTTTCCTCTTTGCAGATGATACCAAAATCTGCAA
The DNA here is from genome assembly GCA_033557465.1 of Ichthyophis bannanicus. Taxonomy (NCBI): domain Eukaryota; kingdom Metazoa; phylum Chordata; class Amphibia; order Gymnophiona; family Ichthyophiidae; genus Ichthyophis; species Ichthyophis bannanicus. Next base: position 248,529,424 of record CM066044.1, read on the forward strand.
TAGAGTAGACAGCCAGGAAGGAGTAGATAACATGTAGAGGGATCTAGCAAAGCTTGAAGAATGGTCTAGAATTTGGCAGCTGAGTTTTAAATTTAAAAAATGCAGGGTCATGCATTTTGTCTGAAAAAATCCAAAGCAGTGGTACAGTGTAGGGGAAGGAGTACTTCTGTCCACAATAAAAGAGTGGGTCCTGGACATGATTGTGTCTGACTATCTTAAAGAAGCTAAACAGGTAGAAAAGGCGATGCGAAAGCTAGAAGGATGCTTGGGTGCATAGAGAGAGGAATGGTCAGCTGAAGAAAGGAGGTGATAGTGCCTCTGTATAGGTATTTGGTGTGACCTCATTTGGAGTATTGTGTGCAGTTCTGGAGATTGCACCTTCAAAAGGATATAAACAGGTTGGAGTCTGTGCAGAGGATTGCTATTAAAATGGTTAGTGGTCTTCATTATAAAGCATATGAGGACAGACTTAAGGACCTTAATATGTATACTTTAGAGGAAAGGCAGGATAGAGGAGATATGATAAAGATGTTTAAATACCTCTGTGGCATAAATACACAGGAGGAGAGATTCTTCCAAAGAAAAACCCAAACTATGGTTACACGATGCAAGGTTCCACATTAGGAACCACCACCCAGAAAAAAGAATTAGGCGTTATCGTGGATAACATGCCCAATGTGCAGCAGCAGCCAAGAGAGCAAATAGAATGGTAGGTATCATAAGGAAAGGAATGGATAATAAAGCAAAGGATATTATAATGCCTCTGTATCATTCCATGGTGTGACTGCACTTTGAATATTGTGTGCAATTTTGGTCGCCATTTCTTAAAAAGGATAAAGCATTATTAAAAATGGTATAGAGAAGAGCCACCAAAATGGTAAAGGGGATGGAAAGATACCACTATGAGGAAAGGCTAAAAAGGTTAGGGCTCTTCAACTTAGAAAAGAGATGATAGAGGTCTATAAATTAATGAATGGAGTGGAACGGATAAATGTAGATTGATTGTTTAAGCCATCAAAATATAGAAAGATTAGGGGACATGCAATAAATCTACAGTGTTATCCATATAAGACTAATAAGAGAAAATATTTTTTCATTCAACCCGTAATCAAACTCTGGAATTCATTACTGGAGGATGTAGTAAAAGCTGTTAGTGTAGCTTTGTTTAGAAAAGGTTTGGACAATTTCCTGGAAGAAAGGTCCATAAACCATTATTAAAAGGGACCGGGGGGGACTTCCGGTGATGTCACGGAGCTCATGGCAGCTTGAACACCAAGCTCCGTCCGAATCCCATGTAAAAGAGCATTAAAAGCGAGCCCTCATCGGTCATAGTGGAGAGAAAGCGACCATCCAGGAACGCGATGGCAGCCCGGAAGAAATTAGAGGGCTTCCAGTCCCCGTACGTCCGCCGAGAGTTGTTGGCAGCAGCGGAGAAGGAGTCGGCAGGAGCGAGCGCGAGTGAGCGCGGAGGGGCCTCGGCGGACGAGGATGCTAACGATGCCGAAGGGGAGGATGACTTGCCCTTGCAGGAATGGCTGCACGAATTTAAGATGGACATGAAAGGAGAGTTGAAAGCAATGAGGAAAGAAATGAGGGATACCCTTCATGAGATACAGCAGGAGCTGGGCAGTCTTGGTGGCTGGGTGGAAGAACTGGAAAGCCACGTGGAGGACTGTGAGGGGGAGGTGCGCGGCCTGGTGGCTGTGCAAGGCTCACTGCAGTCCCAGCATGAGGAGTTGCTGGAGAAAGTCGAGGAGATGGAGGATCGGGCAAGGCGAAATAATTTACGCATCAGAGGGGTGCCGGAGGAGGCAGGCCCCAAGGACTGTGTTGAGCTGGTGCAACGGCTCTGTAGCCATGTGCTTCACTTGGGGGATGTGACCGGCACGGCTCCGGAGCAGATAGATGTGGAGCGGGCTCACCGGAGTTTGGGGCCACGGAGGGAGAAACAGGCCCGGGACATAATAGCTTGTTTGAGCAGCTTTCCCTTGAAAGAGCGAATACTCAGCGTGGCTCGGAAGTTTGGGAGAGTGGCCTGGGAAGGAGCCGAAATTGAGATGTACAATGACCTATCAAAAGGTACTTTGGAGCGACGAAAAGCCATGAAAGATGTGACCGCTTATCTGCGGGGGAAGAATTACCGGTACCGATGGTTGTTCCCGTTCGGGGTCCTGCTCTCCATAAATGGCACGAACCGCAAAGTGAAGTCAGCTGATGAGGCCTGGGAGCTGTTAAAAGACTTAGGTTGTGAAGGCTTACCGGCGGCGGGGCAGGCGGTGCGGCCGAACCCGTCAACCAGCGGCAAAAGTCGACAGAGGATGCAGTCTAGCTCCCAGTGGCAGCGCGTGGGGGAGCGCGGGAAGCATCTGCAGCGAATGACCCGGGATCAGCAGCAGGAAGCGGCAGAGCGGGCGACATGATTTGGCGAGTAGTGAGAGCGGCCTGGATGTTTGCAGCACACATGAGGGGGGTGTTAGCGCCCTTTTGCTCATGGTAATGAACACTGGACTATTAGGGCATACTGGAGTTTGGGGGGGGGGGTTTGGAGGGGGGAAGGGAGGGAGAAAGGGATGCTAGTGGGAGGTAGATGGGGAAGGTTATGGGTTGGGGCAGTGGGGGATGGACCGGGGGCTGGGGGGGCAGTAGTAAGGGCGAGGTGAAGAATTTGTATGATGGATGGGGGCGGTAGAGGTGGGTGTGGGATTGGACGTCAGGACTGGGAGGACGGGTAGACTGGGAAAGGAGGCGGGATCGGGGGGGAGGGGGGGACCAAGGGGGGTGGGGGGGTAAGGGGGGAGAGGGTTGGGATGGGGACGCCTTACGGGAGGGTATGGAGAACACAGGGGTTGATCAGGTATGCTGCGTATAGGCACTATTAATGTACGGGGGTTGAATTCGCCCACTAAGAGGGGACTGTTTTTTCGGGAGGTGGTGAGGTCTCAATGGGATGTGGTTCTACTACAAGAGACGCACCTCCGGGCCCGGGATGTGGGGCGGATGCGGCACCGGCAATTCCCGGATCAATACTTTTCCTGCACTAAAGGGGGGGGACGGAAAGGAGGAGTGGCAATCCTGATACATGGGGGTTGTGGGATACAGGTGGAGACCTCGTTTAAGGATCAGGAGGGTAGGGTAGTGGGGATCACGGGGAAGATGGGGGGTGAGGATATTGTGATTGTGGGGGTGTATGGCCCTAACGGGCAGCAGGGGGGCTTCTGGGGGGAGGTGCGGGCTTTACTGGATAAGGCGGGGGGGGGGGAGGTATTAGTGGGAAGGGATTTTAATGTGGAGCTGGACCCGGGGTTGGATCGAAAGCCGAAGGGGGGGGAATGGGGGGCGTAAGAATAGATTAGGATTGCGAGGACTGATGCGGAGCTATAATTTGTTGGATGTATGGCGTGTGATGAATCCGCAAGGGGAGGGGTATACTTTCTATTCGGCTCCACACGGTAGTTGGAGTCGGTTGGATATGTTCTTGATGGATCAGAGATGGTTGTCTGCTGTCCAAGACGGGGGGGTGGTGCACATTGGATGGTCGGACCACAAATGGGTTGAGCTTCATCTCCGCATTTCCAGAAGTAAAGGGGGGGTATTTTGGAGACTGAATGATAATCTTCTGCGTGATCGGAGAGTGGTGGAGGATGTGCGTGGTGTCATTAAGGAGTATTTGCTTATTAATGATACAGGGGAGGTGCGAGATGTCATGGTATGGGAGGGCTTGAAGGCAGTGGTACGGGGGAGATTCATTATGTGGGGCTCAAAGAAAAAGAGAGAGCGGGCACAGCGGGAAGAAGAATTAAAGAGGGAAGTGGGGGAGAAGGAGGAGCGGTTCAGGGGGTCGGGGACGGTGGCGGACAGGGTGGCGATGGAGCAGGCGCGGGATGCGTTAAAGGATCTACAAGTGGAGAAAGTGGCCTTTCTGTTGCAGAGAGTGCAACAGACCCACTACGAATTTGGGGATAAAGCGGGGAGGCTACTTGCGCGACGTTTGCGGAGAAAGACAGGGATGTCCACGATAGCGTATATAGAAGGGGTGGATGGGCGGAGGTGTTGGGGAGAAGATGAGATTAGGGAGCGGTTTAGGGATTTTTATCTCGATTTGTATCGAGAGATGGAAGGGGGGAATGAGGGGGAGATAGAGACTTATTTGGATGGGATTATGCTCCCAGTGCTATCAGAGGAAGCAGCTGCGCTCCTAGAGGAGGAGATCTGCGAGGAAGAAATTGGTCGGGTGGTGAAGGGCCTAGTAGGGGGGAAGTCTCCGGGCTTAGATGGCTTGACAGGGCCTTTTTATAAGGTCTTTTGGGGGGAGCTGAAAGGGATAATGTGTAAGGTGTTCAACGGGGTGTGTTAGGGGAAGGGGGGGAACTGTTCCGGGATATGTTGACAGCAGGGATAACGGTCCTGTTAAAGCCCGGGAAGGACCCGGGGAAATGCAGCTCCTACAGGCCGATATCCCTTTTGAATGTGGATACTAAAGTGCTCACCAAGGTAGTGGCGGGGAGGTTGGCGGAGTGGCTACCGGGGCTTATTCAGGGGGATCAAGCGGGCTTCATTCCAGGGCGTCAGGCAGCGGATAATATTCAGAGAGCGATAGGGGTGGTGTGGGAGGCGAGGGAGGGGTGGGAGGATTTGATCCTGATGTCTATCGATGCTGAAAAGGCCTTTGACAGAGTTCATTGGGCCTTTCTGATGCGGGTAATGGAGCGCATGGGATGTGGGCCCAATCTAATGGGGTGGATAAGGGCGTTTTATCGGGGTCCACGGGCTAGGATCAAAGTTAACGGGCAGTACTCCCGAGATTTTGCTCTGGGCAGGGGGACCCGTCAGGGATGCCCACTGTCCCCACTTTTGTTTGCCATGGTGGTGGAGCCATTGGCTGAGAGCATTCGGCGGAATGATAAGATTCTGGGATTGCAGAGAGGAGGGCGGAAGCATAAAATTTCACTATATGCGGACGATATTCTGTTGTATATAGGTCAGCCCGCCACATCGTTACCAGAGGTAATGCAGGAGGTGGAACGATATGGAGCAGTTTCGGGGTTTAAGATGAATGTGGATAAAACAGAGGTGTTGAAGGTGCAACTGGATGTGAGGGTGGAGGAGTGTTTGCGGAGGCAGTTTCCCTTGCGGTGGGTCAGTGGGTCTCTGGGATACCTAGGGGTCCGTATTACCGATCGGTATGAGACTCTTTATCAGGCTAATTATCCACGCTTGTTACAGGCTATAGGTAGGGATCTGGGAGGGTGGATGGGGTTGGAGGTATCCTGGCTGGGGAGGATAGCGGCTATTAAGATGAATGTCTTGCCCCGTCTGCTCTACTGGTTTCAGGCCTTACCGGTGGAGATCCCGGTAGGCGTGATGCGGATGCTACAACGGCGGGTTTTCACCTATATTTGGAAACGGAAACCGCCCAGGGTGGCGCGCGAAGTGATATACGCGCCTAAGGCAGAGGGGGGTTTGGGGGTCCCAAATCTGTTGGCCTATTATAGGGCGGCCCAGTTAGTGCATGTACTGCATTGGAGGACAGGGGGGGAGGAGAGGCCTTGGGTGTCCTTGGAGGCGGAGAGAGTTAGGGTGGGACATTTGACAGCCTGGCTATGGGCGGATGCCGAGGGGCGGAGAAGCTTGGGGGGGGGGATCGCCGGCGATGCGACAAGGGGCAAAGATCTGGGATAGTGTACGGGGAGGGGGGGGTAGGCAGCACCCAAGGGGGTATTCTTTGATGACACCGTGGAGGGGGGCCAGGGGGTTCCAACCGGGTTGGGACGGGGGGAGATTTGACGAGTGGACGAAAGAAAGGGTTATTATGCAGTTATCAGTGTCTGGAGGAGGGGGAAATGAAGAGTTTTGAGGCCGTCAAGGAGGAATTCCAGCTGGAAGAAAGGGACCGTTATGCTTATTTGCAGGTTCGCTCGTTTCTGGGGAAAGTGGTGGGAAAAGAGAGGTGGAGCAGGGAACTCACAGGTTTGGAAACGATGTGGTTTGGGAAAAGGGGGGCCCGGGGCATGATCTCGGGGCTCTATAGAGTGGTGAGTGGTAGCCAAGGGAGGAAATATCGGTATATGAAGGAGTGGGAAGCGGATTTGGGGCGTACCGTTACGGAGGTGGAGTGGAAGCGGGTGTGGGATCAGACTCGGCGGGGGCTCCTATCCAGCCGGTCCACTGAAAACAGTTATAAGGTATTGCTGAGGTGGTACTACACCCCTAGCCGCCTACATAAGATGTACGCGGGGGTATCTTCCTTGTGTTGGAGGGGGTGTGGGGCAGTTGGGACGTTCTGGCATGTATGGTGGAGCTGTATGAAAGTTCATGAGTACTGGGAGCGGATCGTTGGATGGATACAGCAGCATCTTGGGGTGGAGATTCCGATGGCTCCTACCATTTGTTTACTGTCCTGGTGGGAGGAAGGGCAAAGGGAGCAGGGGCGGTAGGGCGGTGGTGGCTTGCTTGAGCGCTGCTCGCTGCGAGATCGCGGCGGCCTGGCGGAAGAGCGAGTTACCTGGGGTGGGGCAATTTGAGCAGCGAATTCGACACATGGTGTTGATGGAAAAGTTAACGGCTGCACGTAGGCAGACCTTGGCTAGATATGAGGAACACTGGGGAGTATTGGGGGGCGTCCTGGGGTTGGGAGGGGGGGGGGAGTGGGGTGGGGTAGTGGGGTGACGGGATGGAGTAGGGGGGGGTGAGATAATCCGCTATCCCAGGGGGGGTCAGGGTGGTTTGCACATTGATTGGGGGGGGTAGGGGATAGGCTGGGGGGGGCAATGCTAGTTAAGGGGGGGGTAGGGTAGTGGGGGGAGTATGGGGAGGGGGGGCAGGGGGCTGGGGGGGAGCGAGAGATGGGGGGTAGATTATTCTGGGAGAGCACTGGATTTCCGGGGTTGGGGAGTTGGTTCCTAGTGGTTTTCTATTCTTGGATGTTGGGGGGATGAGAGGTGGGGGGGGGGGGTAGGGTGGCGGTATGGTGGGTGGATTACAGGAATAGTTAAACGACCACAGCCTGGAGTTAAGGTACAGGTACACTGGGTAGAGGGGGGACGTAGGGTGATGGTAGAGGAAGGTATACATTAGGAAACTGGAGAGTATATAAAATGGTGTATTTTGTTGACCGAAAATTTTGGCTGTTAGGTACCTATTGTATAGAGGATGACGTGTTATTGTTTGTGGTTATGGTTATGTGATGGAAATGATGTCAATAAACACTTAAATACAAAAAAAAAAATAAAAGGGACCGGGGAAATCCACTGCTTGTCCCAATACAAGCATTGTGGAACCCGTGTCTTCTGGGGAAACTGCTAAGTACTCATGACCTGGATTGGCCACTGTTGGAAACAGGATACAGGGCTTGATGAACCTTGGTCTGACCCATTATGGCATATCTTATGTTCTTATAAGTTATAGCCAAGATGTTATCATAAAGTGAGTACACGTGCATAGTAGAGCATTCATTTAAACTGTCCATTCTATAGTTCCTCCTCATCCTCCTACTCATAATGAATATTTTAGTCACTCAATGGGGTATGTTTACTAAAGGGCATTAAGGGAGCAAGTGTGCCGTTAACACCATCATTGCACCCTTAACGCTGTGAAAAAGCTGATTTAATGGGCGTTAAAGGCTCCTGCAGAGTAAAGGGCGCAGTAGGCAGAGAGTGGGTGTTATTGGGGCAGAGAATGGGCATTAAAAACGTATGCTCCCTTAACGCCTGTTGCGCAACACATGTTAAAGCTCTTTATTGCTGGGAACCCTAATGCCAAGAAAAACCTCATGGAAAGGATGTATTTTGAGCAGAGAGTGTCTATTTCAATGTTTGCAATGTGATGCACTGACAGGGGAGCCCCAGACAGTGATAGTAGTGCTCCATTAGGAGCAACAACATAGTGCCCAAGTATGAAAGGGCACTAGGTTGATGATGCAAATGGGGCAAAGGAGGTGGCACGTGGATCATGCTGTGGGGATTGCTGGTGCACAAGGCGGACCAAGCACTGCCCAAATTTTTTTATTTATTTATTTAACAGTATTTCTAAACCGCCTTATCTTAATAATCAAGGTGGTATCACAGCAAACAATCAGGTAAAGTGAGTGTGTTATACATGCAGTGAGGGTTAAATTTAGTTGAGTGTGTGTTGTATTGTGTGCTAGATTGGTTTGCGCTATGTACAAGGTGGGCTATATACAGTAGTGCTAAGAACATTTTCCATACATACATTGTTTAGGCGGTATCATGTGCTGTTATACATTCTCTGAGGTTATGTGATGTGTCCATAGTGTTCTATGAACAGCATGGTTTTCAGCTGTTTTCTAAAGTCTTTGAGGTCTGTAGTTGCCCTTAAATCGTCCATTAGTTTGTTCCATATTGTTGGAGCAGCCATGGAGAGTGCTCTGTCTGTTGTGTCCTTGCGTGTGTGTTTGTATTCACTTGGGGTGCTGACTCGGTTGTGTGTTTGTTTTCTTCTCGGACGTGTGCTGCTGTCTGGTTGTATGAGGGTGTGCAGGCTGTTGGCTGATGTGTGCTGTTTTATCTTAAATAGGTTTATGATAGTTTTGTATCTGATGCGTGCACCGATTGGGAGCCAGTGTAAGTCCTTTAAGGTAGGTGTGATGTGCTCTTGTCTTGCAGTTCCGGATATGATTCGTGCTGCAGTGTTTTGTGCCAGTTGGAGTGGTTTGAGGGCTTGTTTCGGTAGTCCAAGGTATATCGGATTGCAGAAGTCCAGTAGTGGGGTTATCAGTGCTTGACAGACGGTACGGAAGTGTTCTGGGGCGAGGAGTGGCTTCAGTCTCCTGATGATTCGCATCTTGTAGTAGGCTTTTTGGATTGTTTTGCCTATGTGTGACTTGAGGTTGAGTTTATTGTCCAGAGTAACTCCGAGGTATCTTACTTCTGATCTTATTGGTATATTAGTGCTTTGTATCTTTATATTTGGTGGGTGTATGAAGCTTTGGTTCCGAGTGATGATTAAAGCTTCGGTCTTGTTGTAGTTTATTGCGAGGTTGTTGTTTTGACACCAACTCGTCATTTGGGTAAGGCAGTCTGTTATTTTAGAGAAGTCTGGGTTGTCGATTGATATCGGGGTGTATATCATGGTGTCGTCTGCATATACTGTGTATTGAATGTTGTTCTCTTTCATGATGTTACATATTGGTTGGATGTAGATGTTAAATAGGAGTGCTGAGCGTGCGGATCCTTGAGGTACTCCTTGTCGGACATTTATGGGACGGGAGGTGTTGTGTCCCACCTTGACCTGTAGTTGTCTTTCGGTTAGGTACGATTGGAACCATTTCAGTGTGATACCGTGTATACCAGTGTTCTTTAGTCTTTCCAGATGACACATAAGAGCATGAGATCATAAGATATGCCATACTGGGTCAGACCAAGGTCCATCAAGCCCAGTATCCTGTTTCCAAGAGTGGCCAATCTAGGTCAGAAGTACCTAGTTATATCCCCAGAAGACACACAGGTTCCACAATGCCTGTTTTGGGGCAAGCTATGGATTTCCAAGGTCATCTTTAATAATGGTTTATGGAACTTTCCCCTTGGAGCCTGTCCAAACCTTTTTTATACCCAGCTACATGAACAGTTTTTACGACATCCTCCTGTAATGAATTCCAGAGTTTATGCATTGACTGAAAATATATTTTCTTTTATTAGTCTTAAATGGGTTACACTGTAGCGTCTTTGCATGCTCTCTAGTCCTTCTACATTTTGATGGTATAAACAATCCATGAATGTTTACCTGTTCCACTCCATTCACTAATTTATAGACCTCTATTATATCTCACCTCAGTCTTCTCTTTTCCAGGTTGAAGAGCCCAAACCTTTGTAGCCTCTCTGCAGAGGGGTATCCGTCCATCCCCATATAATGCCACAGTGACAGTGGTGGCACACACAGACATGTTGCTGCTGTGGAAAGGTGATGTGCCACATGAGGCGGACTAAGGGTCCTGGCACCCTAAGCAGAGATCCGGGCTATCCCTGCTCCCGTTGCCACTGAAGCCAGCTCTGGAGGAAGAGGCCAATAATGCCAGCAGCTGTAGCCCTCCAGGTAGCTGCCCAATGGATGTGCCTGGGGAAATACCACAGCTGTGGCTGTCATCCTCCAACTGAAATGTATCAGTGGCAGGCAGTGATGGGGTTCTTGCACAGGCAGATGGTTTGGGGAAGCAGTGAGGCTGTCCATGTGTGCCTCTGCCTCGCCCCCCCAAACAAACCTTGCGCCCTAGGCATCTGCCAGACCTGCATGTTGGATGGGCTGGGACTGCACACCACCCCTGCCAACAGCACATGAGGATGTTGGCAGCAGGTTCAGTGGCACCCGCCTGCAGCAGACCAAAGCGATGTCCTGGTCCAATGTGCTGTGCGCATTGCAACATGTGCCAAGGTCTGTCTGATGGGCAATATGTCAGACCCAGGGGCTGTTGTATCCTTATGGCAGCACTGTGGCTCAGCACACACAGTCGCTGTGTATATCATCATAAGATATGCCATACTGGGTCAGACCAAGGTACATCAAGCCCAGTATCCTGTTTCCAACAGTGGCCAATCTAGGTCATACGTACCTAGCAGTTTCCCCAAAAGACACAGGTTTCACAATGCTTGTATTGGGGCAGACAGTGAATATCCTGGGTCCCCTTTAACAATGGTTTATGGACCTTTCCTCCTGGAACTTGTCCAAACCATTTTTAAACCCAGCTACACTAACAGCCTTTACTATATCCTCCAATAACAAATTCCAGAGTTTGATTACACGTTGAGTGAAAAAATATTTTCTCTTATTTGTCTTAAATAGTTTACCCTGTAGCTTCATTGCATGTCCCCTAGTTATTTATATTCTGATAATGTAAACAATCAGTCTGTGTTTACCCGTTCCACTCTGTTCATTAATTTATAGACTTCTATCATATCTCCCCTCAGCCGTCTCTTTTCCAGGTTAAAGAGCCCCAACCTTTTTAGCCTTTCTTCATAGGAGTATATCCTTCCATCCCCTTTACCATTTTGGTGGCTCTTCTCTGAACCTTTTCTAATATCGCTATATCCTTTTTAAGATACGGTGACCAGAATTGCAGACAATATTCAAGGTGCTGTCGCACCATGGAACGATATAGAGGCATTATAATATCCTTTGTTTTATTTTCCATTCCTTTCCTTATGATACCTAGCATTCTATTTGCTCACTTGACTGCCGCTGCACACTGGGCGGAGGGTTTTTAACATGTTGTCCACAATGATGCCTAAATCTTTTTCCTGGGTGGTGGTTCCTAATGTGGAACCTTTCATCGTGTAACCATAGTTTGGGTTTCGCTTCCCTAGGTGCATAACTTTGCACTTGTCCACATTAAATTTCATCTGCCATTTTGATGCCCAGTCTTCCAATTTATCAAGATCCTCTTGCAATTTTCCACAAGCCTCATGGGTTTTAACAACTTTAAATAGTTTTGTGTCATCTGCAAATTTGATAACCTCACTCGTTATTCCCTTTTCCAGGTCATTTATGAATATGTCAAAAAGCAGCGGACCCAGCACAGATCCCTGGGGTACACCACTATTGACCTTTCTCCACTGGGAAAATTGGCCATTTAGCCCTACCCTCTGCTTTCTATCTTTTTTTTTTTTTTTTAATTTTTATTATCATTATCATCCATGTCATTACATTTCCATCTGACCAACAGCTACAATGCACCAAGTCTTCCAGAGGCAACACAATAAAATACAGACCTCCTGTACACACTACCAAATATACAGAACTAGCATAGGTTACCCCCGCCACCCAGCCTCCCCTCCCCTACCCTGAAGCTCTATCAATGCTGTATAGATAAGGATGGAAATGCCCTACAACGGACCACCAATATTACCAACATAACATTAGCGATAATTAACATTGATAAATCTTTCTTTTTTTTCCGACAGTCCCCCAAGGTCTCTTAAGCCAGTCAAAAACTCCCCCTCTCTCTTCCTAGCCCCCAAAGTTAAGCCCCCCCCCTGCTTCCACCCCTCTTCGCGCAACCACTTCCAAACCCCCGCCCACCGCTTCCCCATTTGCTCCCCTCTCCCCACCCTCTCCCCCGTCAGTTTATACATGGCATAAAGATGCGACACTCTACTTGCAAAACTCGCTATGGAGGGCAAGAGCGGCCTATTCCAGTACCATGCTATTTCGCACCGTGCCGCTGTTACACAATACCAAATGATTCTCCAGTCCCCCTCCCACCTCCCATCTGGTCTATGCAGGAGACACATCTCAGGTCCAAGCACAATATTCGCACCCACAATTTTGTTAATATTCTCCCCTATTTTGTTCCAATACTCTCTAACAACTGGACACGTCCACCACATATGCATCCAGGAACCTCTTTCCCCACACCTTCGCCAACATTCATCTGTCTGCAACACCCCCGCCTTACACAATCTCTCCGGTGTGAGATACCAGCGACTCAGCACCTTAAAACCATTCTCTCGCGGGGGGCAGAGCCTGCAAGGAAACGAGATGGCTGCTTAGTTCTTAAGCTCCTGCATCCACTGGATTGAATCCTGTAATAAAGTGCTAACCTCCCCAGCTACAATACCTAATCTGCCTGGTCTGGTTGTGGGAAGCTCCGGTGCTATGGCAGGGGGGAAGCCCACCAAGTTGGACTTTGCTGCGGCAGTAAATTCAGGGACGAAGAGAGCAAAGTCCGACCCTTTATCACCCCAAAAGATGGCGGCTCCTCGGGAAGCCGGTGATAATCTGAAAGAACTGCTTGCAGAAATTCGAGCGGTAAAGGACTTAGTGCTAGCGAACGGAGATGCGTTGGGTCGAGTGCAGTCGGAACTCGGAGATATGAATCAGCGCTTCCATGCCCTATCGGACCGCCTAGATAAAGCAGAAACTGCAATCGAGGCACACAAAGAGCGGCTGAGGCCCTTGCCTAACCTCTGTAAGCGCATGGACCGCCTTGAGTTACAAGTTGAGGACCTAAGTAACCGCAATCGACGAAACAATATCCGCATGGTGGGCCTTCCTGAGGGGGCAGAGGGCCCGGATATCTCAGCGTTTCTGGTGAAACTCCTTCCCCCACTGCTTAAAGTTCAACTCGCCGGTCAGCTAGACATCGAACGTGCGCATAGAGTTCCGTCGCAAAGGCCGGTGAATAGGAAGTACCCGCGCCCGATTATCTTCTGCCTGCTTCGCCACCAACACGTTCTGCTACTACTTTCTGCGGCCAGGAGACAAGCAGTCTGGGAATATGAAGACAGCAAGATCTCCTTCTTTCCGGATGTGTGCAAGATCACGGCTGATAAGCGCCGGCAGTTCCTGGCCCTTAGACCCCGGTTCCAGCGCATACAGGCCCGGTTCGGCCTTTTCTACCCTGCCCGGCTGAAGGTCACTTACAATAACAACACTAGAGCGTTCGAGGATCCGGCTGCAGCACTTCAATTTCTTGAAGAGCAGGAAGCCCTGCAAATGCAGTGACTTGATGGACTTTCCTGTATGGTGGGTCTTTGTTTCTAACAGTCTTCCCCTCCTTTTCTCTGTATACGTTAGGGGACCCTCCCTTCTGTAGAATTGTTAAGCACTAGCTTTCTTTTACGGCTTGCCCTGTACACCAAACATGGGGAAAGAGCAGTAGGTATGTTTAATGGCTGCTGTTTCTGCCTGCTGTGCCCCCCTGTTTACTCCTTTTTCGCCTCCTGCTTTATGGGGAGATGGAGGGAGGGAGGAGAAGGGTGCCATGGAAGGCTTGCGGTTGTATAATAATGCTGGGGATGCTATAGTACTATTTCAAGTTCTTTCTGTCATGATAAACTCTTTAAGTTCTTTCTGTTGGTTTGTTTTGGCTGTGCACTTTGTTTATACTAAAGAATGGTCTAATAGGTGGGTTGCAGGATTGCCTCTTGTGCCCCTATGCTGGCTCACCCTGTTGGTGGTCTTTATATTGTAATGCCTTGGGTAACACCTCACAGTCCTCAGATATTAATTTGTAAGATATCGGCCTGTCTATTTGAAGCGATCCAGGGCTCTAGGGCCCTCCAGTATGTCATACCACATGTCCTCTCTTAAAGTCCTGTCCCTGAATGTGAAGGGCATCAAACTCCCGGCTAAGTGCAAAAAGATCCTTGCTTATTGCCACAAACAAGGAGCTGACTTAGTGATGTTGCAGGAAACGCACTTGTCTGCTGCTGAAACGATGAAGCTGGGCTCTGGCAAATACATCCTGGTGGCTCAGTCCCCTGCTATCGGGAAAAAGAATGGGGTAGCGATTTTACTTCGTAAAACTATAAAAGCTCAAGTCCAGATGCTCCGTGCTGACACTGAGGGGAGGTGGGCCAGTGCCCGCATTACTGTAGATCAGCAACAACTTACGTTCCTGAATGTCTATGCACCCAACTGTGACAATCCTGTTTTTTTCCATGGGCTAGCAGAGGTGCTCGCGGAATACCCCTCTTCCTCCATTGTGATGGGGGGCGACTTCAACCTGGTTCTTGATCCATTGATTGATTGTCAGCCCTGCAGGAGACCCAGGAGGAACAGAGCGCTTGAAGTCTTGGAGTCTCTTATGGAAGAAAAAGGCCTCGTTGACATATGGAGAATCTTGCACCCCTCAGAGAAGGATTTTACTTTTTACTCCTTTCCACATTCGTCTCACTCTCGGATTGATTTTTTTCTCGTGTCTCGCTCCCTGGTCTCTAGTATCCCTAGTGCGGAGATTCTTAGCTCTCATGTTTCTGATCACGCCGCCATAAGGCTCATACTGGACATCTCCAATTCGCCACCACCCTCGGGAGGTTGGTTTTTTCCACGCTACCTTTTGGCAGATGAACCCTTCAAGCAATTTATCCGGCAAGAAATACAGGTCTTTTTTGAGTTTAATCGGCCAGAGGATACATCTGTTTGGGCATGGTGGGGTGCCTTCAAAGCCTCCATTAGAGCGAAGGTCACCAGCTTTAACATTGCTTTTAAACGGAAAGCGAAGGAAAAGTTGCGGGCCCTGGATTCTCAGATTAGGGCTGGAGAACGCCTTCTACTCCGGCAACCCAACCCCCTGGCTCTTTCCAGATTGCAAAATCTTAGATTCCAATACAATGCCGTGTTAAGCAAAGAAGTGGAGCAATACTCGTTTGACCAGGCGGCGCGTTACTACACGGAGCTAAACAAGTCAGGTAAACTTCTAGCAGCCTCCCTGAAGCCTAAGCGTGAAAAATCGCATGTGGTAGCCCTGTCCGACGGAAAGGATGGTCAGAAGTCTGGAAATGTGGAGATCCTTGACATCTTTAGAAGATTCTACAGCTCCTTGTACACTTCTGAGGTGGAGAGTGACGCGACCACTATGCGGGACTGGTTGCGAACGATAGCACATCCGACGTTGGACACTGAGCACGCTGCGGACCTCGAAAACCCCCTGGAGTTAGAGGAGCTCCAAGAGGTCCTAGTGAGTCTGCAGGGGGGTAAGGCGGCAGGGCCGGATGGAATTCCGACTGAATTTTATCAAATGTTCATAAAGGACCTCTCGCCATTCCTGTTGCGATACTTTCAGCTCCTTCAAGAGCTAGACAAAGACCCCGGTGCCTTTGCTGAGGCCACGGTGGTCGTCCTGGAAAAACCTGGAAAAGACCCGATGCTGGTGGGCAGCTACCGGCCGATCTCCCTTTTGAACGCAGATTATAAGCTTTATGCTGCGATTCTGTCTCACCGTCTTAATAAGGTACTCCACCTTCTCATCCATCCGGATCAATGCGGCTTCGTGACTGGGAGGTCAACGGCCGACAATGCCCGTTTACTATGCAATCTCCTTGACCTGGCTGACCACTCTGAAGAGCCTTTCATTGGGTTATCTTTGGACGCAGAGAAGGCCTTTGACAGGTTGGAATGGCCCTTTTTATTCCTCGTCCTTGAATGGTTTGGCATCCCGGCCAAATTTGTTGACATGATTCGCCCTATGTATGCCCGGCCTGTGGCTAGGATCTTCGCTAACCAGGAGTTGTCCAGTCCTTTCCATCTCCACAGAGGCACACGGCAAGGTTGCCCCCTGTCTCCCTTACTATTTAATCTGGCGCTGGAGCCTCTGGTCTTGTGCATTCGTCAATCGCAGACCATCAGGGGCTTTGAGATAGCCGATCTGCATATCAAGCTTTCAGCGTATGCTGATGATCTTCTTTTTGTCTGCACCCCTCTTCGGTTTCTTCTCTCCTTCAAGTGATTGATCAATATGCTCGATTCTCGGGCTACAAGGTTAACTGGTCTAAGTCCGTGGCCTTCCCTTTAAACCAAAGGGCCCACAGCAACCTGATTCAGGAATTCTCGTTTCAGTGGGCTGGGTCAGCCATACAATACCTCGGAGTCCAATTTTCCGCTCCCTTGGAACAGACTATTCAGCTGAACGCTGCGAAGATCGTAGATATTGCCCGATCCTTCACTACGAAATGGTCCCCCCTACATCTTACCTGGTGGGGCCGGCTAGAGTCGATCAAAATGGTCCTCGTGCCCAAAATCAACTACATCCTCGGGATGGTCCCGATTCCGTTTGAGAATACTGTCTATAAGAAGGTGGAACGGATCCTGAGCACCTTTCTGTGGAAAGAGAAGACGCCTCGAATTGCCCTCGCGAAACTGAAGGCGCGCAAACAGAGCGGCGGGGTACAATTCCCAGACTTCCATTGGTACCATCTTGCTGCGATATTGAATCAGGGTGGGAAGTGGGGAGCTGGACTCACTCCCGCTATGAAACCCATCTGGCTCTCTCTGGAAGAACAACTTCTCCGTCCCTGCCCGTCTCAATTCTGCATGTCCATGCGACACCCTGTGAGCTCTGGAGTGGGCAGGGTAATCGTTGGCACTCAGCAAGCGTTCCAAAAACTGTTCCCTCTTATAGTCCGTGAGAACCCACTTTCCCTGCATACTCCTATTTGGCGCAATCCTGTCTTCAAGATCAACAAAGTCCCCTTCTCGTGGCCATCTTGGCAGCGCTGTGGCGTCTGGACCCTAGGCCACTTAATTTTGGATGGCGTATGGAAGTCTTTTAGCTTGCTCCAAGAAGAATTTAAACTCCCTGCGTCCTGCTTCTATCAATATCTCCAGCTCCGACATTGCTTAGCTCAGTTGAAGATTAATCCCCTCGATCTTGATGTGTCCTGGGGCTTATGCAGGCTTGTAACTGATCTCTGTCTGCAACGTGGAGGCACATCTCGTTTTTATGCTCTCTTTCGGGACTCCCATCCTGATCAGACGCTGGGCCTCCGGAGGATTTGGGAGGATGAAAACACCTGGGTCACTAACTCCCTCTGCTTGGAACCTGATGTGGGGTCCTATTGTGCGTACCTCGAGATCAGCATCCCTTACGCAAGCTATGTTTTTTTTCGCCCATCGTGCATTTATCACTCCGGTAAAGCTTGCCAAATGGGACTCTGGACAGACATCTCAATGCTGGTCCTGCCAGTGTGCGTTAGGTACCATGAGTCATATGTTCCTGGAATGCCCCGGCGTTCAGGGTTTCTGGTCTCAAGTCTGGAAGAGAATCCAGAGAGTGTTGGGTTTCTCCTTCCCCCTGTCCTGGCGCATAGTAGTGTTACGATCTCTGTCCGAAATTCCTGAGCTGGGAAAAGAAAATTTTTTGCATTGAATTTTATGTTATCCATAGCCTTGAAGGAAATCTTGTGCTCTTGGAAAGACCCCTCGAACCTGCACTGGGGCAGTTGGTGGAGCAAAGTCTGTCTTTACAGTCGATATGAAAGAGCCTGTGATCGCTCCTCTGCTCTGGGGGGGCGGGGGAAACCCATGGATAGGTGGGCTGCCCTGAATCGCTTTACTTCTATCTCAGATGTTTCGTTAGGCTGATGTGCAGGATTCTGTAGGCCTGTGAGGTGTTGGGGTGGGTTTGGGTTCTTCATCTTCTTCTGTATCTTTTTTGTTGCTCACAAGGTTTTACATTACTTTCCTGTTGAATGAGTTCTTGGATTTGTTTGTACTCTGACTGCATTGATCCAGTTAAATGCTGTAATTGTTGTTGTTTTATACAAAACTGGAATAAAAATAAATTTAAAAAAAAAAAAAAAACCGTTCTCTCGCAGTGACGTGGCTATGGAGAATCTGGCTATGCCCATTGCTACAGCTTCCCACTCTTCCACCCCCCACTGCACCCCTAAATCATTTTCCCACGCTTCCATGTACTTCAACTTACCTTCCCCCCCTTGCAATCAGACCTCTATAGATCCTAGAAAGCATCCCCTGCCGTCCCATGGAGCCTAAACATGCTCCTTCAAACCACTCCCCGCCTCCCCTTCCCCCCTGCTCCCTCCCCTTTTGGCGCACCATCGAGCATATCTGCGTATACGCAAACCTATCCGACTCCCCCAGTCGATAGAGATCTCGCACTCCCTCAAAGCCTCTGCACTGGGACCCTACCACTATCTGGGACACCTGGGTCAAGCCTAGTTTCGCCCACTTACGAAGCACTGGTGCACTTGGACCCATATTCTCCGCACAACAGGCCTGTAGTGACATGGTAGGCGACCACCTCTTATCACCCACCAACCGCTGCCTATACTGTTGCCACACCCGCAATGTGTGCCCCACAATGGGGTTCCTCCCCTTCTCTCCCCTCCCCTCCCACACTATACGTTCTAACTCTCCCGGCCTATATTCGTCCACCTCCATCTGTACCCACTGCTTATGTGGCTCCCGCAGCCACGCGTAAACTGTTCGCAGCTGCGCTGCCGCATAATACAAGCTAAGGTTTGGGACCCCCATCCCCCCCTCCCCTACCGACACTTGCATCGTTCTTGCCGCCACCCGTGGCCGCTTTCCCCCCCCAGATGAATCGCTCCACCTGTTGCTGTACCCTCCTCAGCACTCGCCGGGGTACCTGGACAGGTAAGACTTGAAAAAGGAACAGAAACTGGGGAAGAAGCATCATTTTTACCGTCGCCATTCGCCCAAACCACGAGTAGTACCCCCTGCTCCAGCCCTGTAGGCGCCCCTCTACCTGCCCCAACAATTTCTTATAATTTAAAGCGTACACGTCCTCCAAAGTTCTCCCCAACTGTACCCCGAGATATCGAATCGATGTCTTTGCCCACTTGAATGGAAAACTCTGATCCCAATCTCATTGCTCATCCTTCTCCCCCCCTATGCTCAAGATCTCTGATTTCCCCCAATTAATCCGAAAGCCCGCCCTCTCGCCATATTCTTGAATCTCATTCATCACTGCTTTCAGTGATTCTCTAGGTTTCGTGATAGTCAAGAGTATGTCATCCGCGAAGAGGGACACTTTACATTCCTGTCGTCCCACCCTAACCCCCGCGACATCTAGCCTACCCCTCAACCTTGCCGCTAAAGGTTCGAGGGAGAGTGCAAACAATAAGGGGGAGAGGGGACACCCCTGCCGAGTCCCTCGTTCTAGCGGAAAAAACTCTGAGTATCCCCCATTCACTCGGACACATGCTGTCGGCCTAGCATATAAAGCCCTTATCCACTGCACGAAACCAGGCCCGAACCCTTGGAGCTCCAGTACCGAGTACAGGAATTTCCAGGACACTTGGTCGAAGGCCTTCTCGGCATCCAGTGATACCAACAGAGCCTCCGTCCCCTTCTTTTGTGCCGACCACATCACATTTAACACTTTCCGAATGTGGTCTGCCACTTGCCGGCCCGGTACGAACCCAGCTTGGTTTTCATGCACCAATCTCCCTAGCAGTCTATTAAGTCTCGTCGCTAATACTTTTGCCAGTAACTTCGCATCAATATTCAACAACGAGATTGGTCGATAGGACGCACAATCTTGGGGATCCTTCCCATCCTTATGAATAAGAGTAATACCTGCCCAACCCATTGTGTCTGGCAAGGTCTCCCCCTTTCGCGGCCCATTAAATACCCTGGCCAGCGGGTTCAGCAAAAGACCCCCAAATTGTTTATAAAACCTTGCCGTCAAACCATCGAGCCCTGGGGCTTTGCCGGTCTTTAAAGCCTTAATGGCCTGCAAGACCTCCTCAATTTGTATTTCCCTATCCAGCCCTTCCTGCTCGTCTCTCGTTAGGGCCGGGAGCCTTGCTCCCCTCACATACTCCCGAATATCCTCCCCTGACCCCGCTTCACGTGCTGCATATAAGTTACTATAGAAGGACACAAATTCTTCCCTAATACGCTGATCCTCCCGTACCACGACCCCCTTACTCTTAATCTGTGCAATCCTATTCCACTCCCTCCGCTTTTTCAACTGTCTCGCAAGAAATTTCCCGGCTTTGTTCCCCCCTTCAAAGAACCTCTGTTTCAACAGCTGCAGGCGGAACTGTATCTTCTCCGCCTAGAAGTGCGTTCACTTTGGCCCGTAGTTCCAAGACCGCGCCCCGAAGCTGTCCACTTCCTCCCCGCCCATCCCTCTCCTCCATCTCCCTCAGTTGCCGGCGCAACTGCTCCTCCCGTTCTGCCCGCTCCCGCTTTATACGTGCACCCCACTTAATGAGCACCCCCCGTACGACAGCCTTAAAAGTGTCCCAGACTACCCCTTCCTTTACCTCCCCGCCACCATTCTGCTCAAAATACACCGGAATCAAGCTTTCAGTCTCTTTCACCACCCTGTCATCATCCAGCAGGCCCTCATTCAATTTCCAAAATTGTCGTCCCTTGTCCTCCCTTGCCACCCGCACTCGCACCACTACTGGAGCATGATCGGACCATGTGATTGGCTCTATATCGCCCCCCTGAATCCTCCCTGCTAGCTCCTTCCCCACCCATATAGCATCTAAGCGGGAGTAGGTTCCATGGGCTGCCGAGTAAAAGGAAAATTGCCTCCTTCCCGGATTCAGTATCCGCCACGCATCAATCAGGCCATTCTCCAGCACAAATCTGTGATAGCACTTCCTATCCTTCCCTCTCCCCTCCCTCTGCCCTGTCGTGTCTCTCCCCACCTCCCAGGCCACATTGAAGTCCCCTCCACAAATCAGCACTCCTTCCCCCATTGCCGCCACTTGCTCACCCAGTTCTTTCCAGAACTCAGTTTGGGTACCCGTAGGTGCGTACACATTTACCACACAGAACCACTCCTCCCCCAGCTTTACCCTCAACAAGAGATACCATCCCCCCTTATCTCGGGATATCACCTGGACCTCTGTTGGTGCTTCCCCGCTGATGAATACCACCACCCCTCCTTTCTTTTTCTCTTTAAGATTAGAGGCAAACACCCGATGCTTATACCCCCGGGGCTGCACCAATGCCTCATATTTTTTCTGTAGATGTGTCTCCTGCAACATTACTATATCCGCTTTATGCCTTGCTAATTCCTTGTACAGTTTCTGTCTTTTCATTGGTGAGTTTAATCCTTTAACATTCAACGTTAAAATTTTCAACACACCTCTGTCCCCCAGTCCCCCTCCTCTCACCCGTAAGCCCATCCGCCCTCCCCTCCCTCCCTGTCCCCCCTTCCCCTTCCCATCCCCCCCTCCCCCCTCTCCACCCCTCTCCCCCTCCCTCCTCCCCCCATTCATGACTCTCCTCTGCAGAGATTCAACTTCCATTTCAGTGACCCTCTCTACCTCCCCACCTCTTCTACCCCGACAGCCCCCTAGCCCTCCATTCCCCAACCTACCCCAATTCCCCCCTCTACCCCCTACCCCCCTTACCCCCTCCTCACCTCCCTCCTTATACCTCCTCCCTCCCTGCTCAACCCCCACCCCCCCCCCCCCAATCCCCACCAGGCCTACAATTCAGCCCATCTCCCAACCCCGCTTACTATACTCATTCAAGAATACCAGTCCTTTAATGAGTTGCCATCGCTCATCCAGTCTCTTGTTCTGACTCCAGACTCTGATGGTGGTCTTTGGCCGTCCTGGCCAATCTCCGACCGCTCGCCCTCTGCCATCTCATATTCTCCGATCTTCCGGGCCTGGGTTCCTTTCTCGGTGGAGTAGACGTACTGTCTGCCATCTTCGGTAGTTGCTCCGCTCCCAGCTCTCGCAAAGCTTTCCAAGCCTCCGCACTGGATCTCACCGTCCTCGATCGCCCTTTCACCGTGATGAGTAATCCAAATGGGAAAAGCCACTTGTATCTCAGCTCAGCTCGCCTGAGATACGCTGTGACTTCTCTGATCTCTCTCCTTCGTTGCAGCGTTCCCTGGGACAGATCTTGATACAACTCCACCTTATGTCCCTCCCAGTGAAAGCTTTTCAACTTGCGGTTGGCTCCCAGCAGGAGTTCCTTGCTCTTGAAGGAGCTCAGGCATACGACTATGTCTCTCAGCCTATTTTCTCGAATGGGCCTTAGGCCTCTGTGCGCTCTTTCTATTCCAGGGCGCGTATCTTCCTCGGCCACCTCTTGTCCAGCTGCCACTAGGAGATCCCTGAAGACCCTCTGGACCACCTCCTCACAGTTCTTATACTTAGGTTCTTCCGGCACACCTTGCACCCGGAGGTTGCATCTTCGTGAGCGGTCTTCCAGGTCTTCTGTCTTTGCTTTGAGTACCTCCTGCGCCGACTGTAGCTCTTCCCAGCCTTTCTGGACTTGTGTCAAAGTCTCCCCTTGACTTTCCAGCTTGGCTTCCGTCTCTTCAACTCGTTCTCCCAGCTCCAATATATCTTGTCGCATGGTCTGCATGGCCTCCTTGAACTCATTTTTTACCCCGCACATCTCCACCTTTAATTCCTCCTTCAACTCGAGTAACCATTGTTTAATCTGCTCCGCGGCAGTCAGGCACTCTTCTCCACCATCACTCCCCCCCCGGGCTCTGCGGGGCCTCCGTCGCTTGTTTGCCTGCTTTCTCGCCATCTTTCCCGCCTTTGGGGACAGTATACGGGGAGCGGAACTCGGACAGTTTCTTTTTCATAAGGCTCTCTTTTTTACTGGCTTTCTCCATTGCAGACCTGTGCACTTTTCCTTCTGTTGTCTTCACAGCCTGCGCTCCGGGTTCTCCGCCCTCTCTCCTCCTCGCGGCCGTTGCAGTAAATAGGCCTCACTCCCAGGTTCACTCAACCTCTGTCCCAGCCCTTGATATTGCTTGGGCTTTGGAAACTCACTGCTGTTGTCCGCTCTCCCGCTTTTTCCCGCTCTTTGTTACAGGGGCGGACTGTTGGTATAACTGTCTCTGCTCTGCATCAGCCACGTGTTGGGCCTTTCGCGGTCCACGCTTCTTCTGGGCAGTGCGTGCCGCGGCACGCCTCTTCATTCAGCAGCGCTGCGTTTATATCGTGTCTGTGCTGTTTCGTGCTGTTTACATGCACGATCCGTCTGCTCTCTCACCGGCCTTTCGCGGCCCTGGAAGCGCCGCGTTCTCACCTCTGTCACCCCGCCGCCTTTGATTAAGAAGCTCGCGGGTGGCTGGTCTGCCGCTCCCGTTCGGCTCTCGCCTCTCCGCTTCTCCTCCCCTCCTTCACTGACCTCCGGTGGGGTAAGTTGGTGCCCCCTTGATCGCGCCCACACTCTGAGCTGCCCCTTCGATGCCCTTGGAGGGCTATTTTATCATAAAAAAGCTTGTTGGTGGCGGAGCTCCCGCGCTACGCCGCCATTCGGGTGGGTGACGTCACCGGAAGCCTCTGCTTTCTATCTTTTAACCAGTTCCTGATCCACAATAGTACACTGCCTCCTATCCCATGACTCTTTAGTTTTGCCAAAAGTCTGTGATGAGGGACCTTGTCAAAGGCTTTCTGAAAGTCCAAATACACTATATCAACCGACTCATCTTTGTCTACCTGTTTATTCACACCTTCAAAAAAACATAACAGATTAGTAAGACAAGATCTTCCTTGTCTAAAGCCATGTTGGCTGTCTCCCATTAAGCCATGACTATCTACATGTTCAGCAGTTTTGTTCTTTATGATGGTTTAGAATCTAGAGTTACAGAGCCTGATGACAGGGGTGAGCTGTGATTGACGGCTCTGCCAAACCCTTTCTCATTTATGGGAACGTGATACTGCTGAGCAAATGTAAGAACATAAGATATGCCATACTGGGTCAGACCAAGGTCCATCAAGCCCAGTATCCTGTTTCCAACAGTGGCCAATCTAGGTCTTAAGTACCTAGGAGTTTCCGCAAAAGACACAGGTTCCACGGTGCTTGTATTGGGTCAAGCAGTGATATCCCGGGTCCCTTTTAATAATGGTTTATGGACCTTCCTTCCAGGAACTTGTCCAAACCTTTAAGTTATATTCTAATTGACTTTATTAAGTGCAAATAGAGTTTTATCACTAAGCTATGTTTAACTGACAAAGAATTTGAATTTAACCCAAATTTACCTTTTCCTAAGACAATTTTTGTAGCAGATAAGTACTCAGAAGTGTATATTCCTGCTCAGTAGTAGCAGATCCTGTCTCAGCACTTCTTCGGGAAGACTTGGTTCTACAGACCTAAGAATAACATTGAACCAGCTAGGGTACTACCCCAGAGATGGGCCCATAAAAACTCCTCCCATGCTAAAGGGGCAGCACAGCAAGCAAACTAAGAGATATGCTCCTTTCATATCAGAGCCTAAGTCACACTTCCTGCCATCTGATTTCAAGGGATGCACAGGCCGAAAAATGTTATTTCATATCATTTTGCTTTTTTTTCTTTTGTTTTTTTTTTGTTTTGTTTTTTTAAGTGTGCCTATTGAGCAATAGTGTGTACTCTTTTACGAGCGTGTGCACTATTGAGCATACCATTTACACATGTGTGAATAGTGTGCCCTATTGCTCACCAGTGTGTGCTCTCGCAAAAAAGTGCAGTGTTACTCAAAATTGCGCACTTTTGCAAAAGAGGGCGCAACATTGATGGCAAACAGGAAATGATGACATCATCATTTCCTGTTTCATGGAATGGAAGCATAGCTCTACTGATTTCCTGATGGAGTGCCCAGCAGACTGAACAGTGAGGAGAAGTATCTGCTGCAGCCGGCACAGGTGAAAAATCAGTTTTGTCAAAAAAGGCTACAGGCTGAAGCCCGGGAGAGATTGTTGCCAGTCTTGGTTTAGCAAGAGAGGCTGCTGCTGCTGCCACAACTCCAGGGGAAAATAAGTAGTAAATGAGAGCGGTAGGAGAAAGGGTTTGAGGAAGGACAAGCCAAACAAGAAAAAGAAAAATTAGTAAAGATACATAAAACAAAAATCAAGAAGGACCAGGATATGGAGTTTTTTCTTGGCCCACAACATATTTTAGCTGATACCTAAGGTCCCATCTCCTTTTTTTAAAGCCTTTTGGGTGATGTGATATATTTAAGCAGTGTACAATAATTAAAATTTCAGAGATAAGAGCAAAGAATTCCGGATCAAAAAGTTATCAAGTAGTGTTTTCTGTAGTGTTTTCTTGTACTATCTGGTATGCCTGGCTTTTTATCTCTTGCTGTCCTGTCTAAATATTGTAACTTTTCTTTTCCTTTTCCAGTGGCCCTCTTTTGTATTTGTGAAATTGTTAACCGCCTTGATTGTTTGCCTGAACGGCGGTATATCAAATACAATAAACATAAACAAAACTCCTCCATTGGAGCTTTGAGGGGAACCCATATCTCTAGTTCAGCCCAATCCAATTGGATTTATATAAAATCTGACACCTAAGTGATATGAATTAGACCTGGGTAATGGAGATATGCTGCTATAGAAACTTTTACAATACAGAGCTGTTAAGTTTGCAGTCCTTAACAGTAACATAGATGCATGAATTTGCATGTTGTTGTTAAGTGCCGTCGAGTCGGAGGCGACTCATGGCGACCCTCTGGATAGCTATCCTAAATTGTGTTCGGTCTTCAGTCAGGCGGCTTATTGTTGACAGACTGGTACCCGTAGCTGCTGTTATTGTATCGATCCATCTCATTGCTGGCCTTCCTCTTTTGCGTTGACCTTCTATCTTGCCAAGCATGATGTCTTTCTCTAATGATCTCTCTCTCCGCATGATGTGTCCAAAGTATGAAAGTCGAAGTCTTGTCATCTGAGCTTCTAAAGAAAGCTTAGGTTTGATCTCCTCTAGTACAGACTGGTTTGTTCTTCGGGCAGTCCATGGTATACACAGTATTCGCCGCCAGCACCATAATTCAAAGGCATCAATTTTCTTCCTGTCTATCTTTTTCACTGTCCAGCTTTCACATCCATATGATGTTATTGAAAATACCATGGCTTGAACAAGTCGAATCTTTGTATGGAGAGAGACATCTCTGCTCTTGAGAATCTTATCTAGGTCTTTCATAGCCATTCTGCCAAGAGCAATGCGTCGTCTGATTTCTTGACTGTTTGTTGCTTCTTTATTGATAGTTGATCCAAGTAGGTTAAAGTTATTCACGATTTCAATTTCTTCTCCTTCGACGATGAACCTGTTGATTATGCCAGTTGTCATGATCTTTGTCTTCTTTACATTAAGGTGCAGGCCCATTTTGAGACTATGTTCTTTGATTGTGAGAAGCAAATATTTCAGATCATCTTCACTTTCCGCCAGTAATGTGGTATCATCAGCATAGCGAAGGATGTTGATGAGTCTTCCACCAATCTTCACACCTCTGTTGTCTTCATACAATCCTGCTTCTCTGATGATTTGTTCTGCATATAAATTAAACAGGTAGGGGGAAAGGATGCAGCCTTGTCTTACACCTTTGCTTATTTTAAACCATTCTGTTTCTCCTTGTTCCGTTCGAACTGTTGCTTCTTGATCAATGTACAGATTGTGCAAGAGAACGATCAGGTGTTCTGGTATACCCATGCTTCTTAATGTGGCCCAGAGTTTCTCATGGTTTACACAGTCAAAAGCTTTGCTATAGTCAATAAAGCACAAATAGATATCCTTTTGGTATTCTTTAGTCTTTTCAAGGATCCATCTCACATCCGCAATGATGTCTCTCATTCCTCGCCCTTTTCTGAACCCTGCTTGCACTTCAGGTAGTTCTTGTTCCAGGTATGATTGTAGTCTCTTTTGAATAATCTTCAGTAGAATCTTGCTGGCATGTGGGATCAGAGCGATTGTGCGATAATTTCCACAGTCAGTTGGATCACCTTTCTTTAGTATTGGTATAAACACAGATCTTTTCCAGTCAGTTGGCCAAGATGCTGTCTTCCATATTTCTTGGCAGAGCCTTGTAAGTATGGTAACAGCTGCATCAGATTGCTGTAATACTTCTATGGGAATGCAATCAATGCCTGGTGCTTTGTTCTTTGATAAGGCTTTCAATGCTGCTTCAACTTCTTCTTTCATCACCAACGGTTCCAGATCATAAGGTACAGGATGAAACGGCTGTTGGTCCACTTGATCTTTATCATATAAAAACTCTGTATATTCCTTCCATCTTTTCTTGATCTTCTCAGCATCATTCAACATAGAACCTTGAGCATCTTGTAACATTCCAATTCGAGGCTGGAACTTTTTCTTTAACTCTCGTAGCTTTAGGAAAGCTGATCTTGTTCTTCCTCTAATCGTTTCTGCTTCTATTTCCTTGCATGCGTCATTGTAGTACTTTTCCTTGTCCTGTCTTGCTGCACGTTGGAAATCTCTGTTGAGTTCTGTGATTGTCTTTCTTTCTCCTCTGGCTTTAGCTTCTCTGCGTTTCTGGGCAATTTTCAGAGTTTCTTCCGCCATCCATTTTGGCCATTTTTTCTTTTTTACCTTTTGTAGAGACTTCTCGCTTTCTTCCAACACAACCTTCTTGATGTCATTCCATAACTCTTCTGGAACTCTATCATTTGTATCTAAAGCAGCAAATCGATTTTGCAGGCAGTCTTTAAATTCCAGTGGTATATTCTCAAGGTCATACTTTGCTGCATCATGAGTGGTTTGCTCTTTTTCAACTTTAGCTTGAGTTTGCATACTAGTAGTTGATGATCTGTACCACAGTCAGCTCCAGGTTTTGTCTTTGTTGATGTTATAGAGCTTTTCCATCGTTGACTTCCACAGATGTAGTCAATTTGATTTTTATACAATCCATTGGGTGAGGTCCATGTGTACAGTCGCCGCTTGTGTTGCTGGAAGAAGGTGTTCGAGATGAATAGATCGTTGGTCTTGCAGAATTCTATCAGTCTTTCTCCAGCTTCATTTCTGTTGCCAAGTCCATATTTTCCAACTACTTTGTCGTCTTCTTTGTTGGCAACCTTTGCGTTCCAATCACCCATGACTATCAGGATATCCTGTTTGCATGTTCTGTCAATTTCGGCTTGTACTTGTTCATAGAACTCTTCAATTTCATTCTCTTCTGCAGCTGTTGTTGAGGCATATACTTGAATTATAGTTGTGTTGATAGGCATTCCTCGTAGACGAATAGAGATTAAGCGTTCGCTGACTGCATTGTATTTCATTACAGTTCTTGCAAGTTTCTTCTTTATTATAAATGCAACACCATTTCTTCTTTGTCTTTCATTTCCAGCATAGTAGACCATGTGATCTTCTGATGCAAAGTGCCCCATGCCAGTCCATTTCAGTTCGCTGACACCCAACAGATCAAGTTGTACATGTTCCATTTCATTCTTGACCACCTCCAACTTCCCTTGGTTCATGCTTCGTACGTTCCATGTTCCAATGTGTAAGACATCTTTACAGCTTCTGACTCTCATTTCATGCGCAGCTACATCAGCAGTCAGACGTCCCGAGGGCTTTGATCCAACCACATCATAAATGCTGGCTTTACTCTGAAAGGTCTTCAGCTCTTCCCCAGTAGCTAGTTGAGTGCCTTCTGACCTGGGGGTCTCATCTTCCAGCACCATAGCACAATTTGTTTTGTTGTAACTATCCATTGGGTTTTCATGGCAAGATACAGAAGTAGATTGCCGGGCCTTTCTTCCACGCAGTTTAAGTTTGGTGTTGTTGCCGTTGTCACAGAAATGTGATCCTCCGCCGTCAACACTATCCCATTCTGCTTCTGCCCAGATGGGTGGTTTGTCTTGGTCTGGCATCTCAGCTGAGACCATCTTGGGAGACCCTGCCAGTAGTTAAACTACCGATAGTTTAGCTCTCAGCATCACTGATGCACACAAGTCCTCACAGCACGACAAGCTGCAAACCAAGTGAGGGATGAACTTGCATAGATTTGCATATTAACTATGCATTTTATTGTTCTTGAGAGAGGTTAACAGTGGGAAAAAGTGATCTTAATGCCCCTTCCTTTGCTCCCTGCACTGATCATGCGTGTGGGGAAGAGATCTCAAGGAAGGGGGGGGAGAACTGGAAATGGATAGAGAGAAAGAATATCTGTGGAAAGGGGAGGGGAGACCAGAGAGTGGGCGGGAAAGAGAAATAAAACCCCTCTTTCATGCCTCCCTCGTCATGTACCCCATACATTCCCTCCAGTGTGAATCCTTTCTCTTGCATTTTTACACACATGTACACCGCACTGATGATAATAGCGCGGTATAGAAGAAATGCTAAATAAATAAATAAAATAAACAAAACATACATATACACCAAGCTCCTCTTCCCACTCCTCCTGTCATACTCCCACCTTCTGTCTCTCGCACATTCCCACTGCCGACCCCCTGTAATCTTTCTCATATATCCTGTCTATCTCTTATCTCCCCTCTCAGCTGCCCCTCTGAGTCAGTCCCTTCTCTCACTGCTCTCAGTTTAGCTCTGCCAAGGTGCCCATTCTGTGTATTCCCTCCTCTGCTGATTCTCATTCCTTCTTCCCTGACAGTCTAGTTAATATGAGCTGATGGCAGGAGAAGAAGGAGAAAAGCGATATCTCACACCATATCCTCCATCTCTGTCAATGGGACCTAAGTTATGGTTTGAACCATGTGGGATTCTGCATCTCTACATGGTTTAAAATGTGAGTTGGAAATAGATGGCAGAGGAAGATGATGCTGTGGCCCTGTCTACCACCATGCTTCTCCTCTCACAGGCAAGGAGAAGCAAGTCATTGCCTACTGCACCTTGCTCCCCTTTGCCTGCGATTCTAGTGAGATTTTGCATACCTTGCAGGAGACCGAGAGTCCTGGCTATGATGTGCAGCTTGCTCTCTGGACTAATTGACTAACTTAGATAATGCTGAAAACTGGGGAGTTAACAGCCACATCTTTTTCTTCTAGTGGATTCCATCTCAGAGACAGAGACAGAGACGGAGACAGAGACAGAGACAGAGACGGAGACGGAGACAGATTCAATGGTGGGGATTGCTAGAGAGGTGAAGTTTGCTAGAGAGGTGGAGATTGTTAGCGAAGAAGAGAACCCCAGCACCACCATCACTTCCTCTTCAACAAGTATGGAAACCCTGGAAGAACCGGATCCCAAAAGCTGATGGTTTACCAGAAAATTTGCTGCTGTCATGTAGCTTAAACACTAGAATTTTGAGATGCTGCAGCAGAATTATATCTGACCTTCTCTCTGACTTATAATGTCAATATGCAGAAATTTTATCTACTCTGGGTAGAAAAAAATATATATAAATGTTAAAAAGATGTTTACTTCATCTCTTTTACACAGTTCTAATATTAAGACTGGCTATCATGCATTCCCAGAATCAGCCGCCCTTCTTGTGTGGTTCCATTCTATAGAGATCTGGTTCAACCATACAAGAGAAGCAGCTACCTATGAAGCAATATGGTAGCATCTTGCTATTACTTTTCTGATAAGGAGCTATTCTAGAGTGTGCAGACCTCGGTATAAGGAATAATGATGATGGAGCCACTTAGCAATAGTGATCATACACAATCAGATTTGGCATAATCCCTTCAGAGAGTACATTAAGGAAAACTACTGTTGTTGTGGCTAATTTTAAAAGGGGAAGAATATAATACAATGTTGAAATTATTTAGAAAGAAACTAAAGGAGGGGTTGCACGGGTCAGAGGTTTACATGCAGCACTGTTTAAAAATACAATTTTAGAACCCCAAATCAAATTTATTCCACACATTAGAAAAGATCAATGGAAGACCAATGGTGAGTTGAAAGAGGCCATTAAAGCCAAAATGACATCTTTCAAAAATGGAAACGGGATCCAAATGAACAGGAAAGAACATAAAAAGGGACATGTGATGCTAAGCTGGGAGCAGGACGTGCCTTGCTGGGTTCCTGTAGTTGACCTATTGAAACATGCATTTTCTGTGATTCCTGATATTTTATGGTTTTCTGCCGTGAACATGAAAGATGACATCCAAATTGGATTATAGAAAGCAGTCATAAACTGCAGTAGTGGTGGAGAAATCATTCAAGATGAGGCAACAAACCCCTACTCACCGACAACAACTTCCAAATTGTATGCCAAGCCATAATAATCACTGAAAAAACCTATAACTAGGTCAAAAATATCAATAGCAAAAACTGAACCTAGTCAATCTAAATAACCAGCTTAACAGGACTAATTTTTTTGTTGGAATAGGCCAGCACAGAGAAGAGGAATCATCCTCTCACCACCAAGCAAAGGTTTGACCTGAAGCAGGGGGACTACCGTGCATACCCCGAAACGTGACACATCGTTCACAAACTTGCTGTTTATGGTATTGTTGGAGCAGCCCAGAACAGATTCAGCTAAGTAAACTCTGTCTTTCAAAAAGAGTTCTCTCTAATTAAAATGGATGAGCCACGGTGGTGAGAGGATGATTCCTCTTCACTGTGCTGGCCTATTCCGACAAAAATATTAATCCTGGGGCGGAGTCTGCCACGGAGAAAGATGGCCGCTTAGGCTGAGGCTCCCTCCTGATATTACAGAATCCGGAGCATATCTAGGTGACGGGTGCCCCTATAATCGCTGCCTTTCCCTGTCGGGGTTCTCTGAGATATGTCCGCTTTGAAGCCGGCCAGATTGGAATTCCCGCAGACGTCAGGTCAAGCGAACAAGCGGGCTAAGCAAGACCTCCCTTCCCCCAAAAAAATGGCGGCCGAAAAACTATCAGCGGACGGGGTGAGGGAAATACTTCAAGAGCTGCGCACGGTTAAAGACATTATTACTACTAACTCTGAGACGTTGGCGCAAGTGCAAGAAGACCTGAAAGAGGTAAAGGAACATCTAGGGGATGTTGCTAAGCGCTTAGACAATGTGGAAGCCGAGCTGGACAGGCAGTCCACTATGATAGCGCAGATCGGCCCGTTAACGAAAAGGGTGACAGCCCTTGAAGCGCAAATTGAAGATCAATCCAACCGGTCCAGGAGAAATAATATACGCATAATGGGAATCCCAGAAGGCCGGGAAGGGTCGGACCCTATCAGCTATTTGGAGAAATTACTACCAGAGCTCTTGGAAATTACCTTTGCACGTCCCCTGGAACTGGAAAGGGCCCACCGAGTTCCGTCGCATCCTTCTCCTCACACTCAGCGACCGCGCCCGTTCGTGGTGAAAATACTTTGTTACCAGCAAGTTCTTCAGATTATGCAGGCAGCGAAGCGTCGGCAGAATTTGCAATTCGAGGGACAGAAAATCGCCTTCTTCCCAGATCTTAGCAAGCAAACCGTTCAGCGCCGGAAGGAACTTTTGGCCTGTAGGCCTATGTTGCAACAGCTACAAGCGCGTTTCGGACTTTTCTATCCCGCGCTAATGCGGGTAACCCTCGACAACAACACCAGAACCTTTTCATATGGCCCCGCGCTCCGCGCATACCTGCAAGAGCGTGTGCGGATGGATGTGGGGTCCTGAAAGAAACAAGAGACTTATATGTTGTGTCTTACACTGTCATGCCCTTTATCTCTTGTGTTAGGCTGTGTTCAAGAGGGAGGGCAAGACTGTAAGTGTTTAGCTCCGTCTTAGCATACTAAATATAGATTGGGGTTCTTGTTTTTTTTTTACCTTCCCTGGGGTAGGCAGACTGTTATTGTTTAGCTGTAGTTTTGCATGCAACGTAGGATTCTCATGTGTGAACTGGAGCCCTGTTGCCTCAAGATATGCTCACAGAATGTTGTGTTATTTTATGGGGGGAGGGATGGGTGGGCTAAGGTGGGCGGTTGGGGCTTCGCTATGCAAGTTATAGTAGTTAATAGTACAGTACAGTCAGGTTTTATCAGTTTGGATATCAGAAGCGTTGCATACCTATTCTTGGGGCAGATGACCGCGAATGCCATTCTCCAGGGTTCCTCTAGTGCAAAATATGGCTGATTGTAAGTTGAGGGTTTTGTCCCTAAATGTCCAAGGTATTTCTAATCCTATCAAGAGGAAGAAAATCCTAACCTACTGTAAACATCAAAAAGCAGACGTCATATACTTACAGGAAACCCACCTTTCACTTGCCGAATCGTACAAAGTGGCAGATGGAACCTATCAGAACATCCTATCAGCACCCGCCCTTAAAAAGAAGGGGGAGGGTATTGTTCTTTGTAGGAAAACCCTCCCCATGGTAGTCCAAGAAACCAAAATTGATCCTACTGGCCGATGGGCCAAGGTAATTGCACAACTTAAGGAGGATGTCTTTACTTTTATGACGGTATATGGCCCCAGTATTGATGACCCGCAATTCTACATTCAGGTCACTCAGGAGCTATTGGATGCAGGGTCTTCATATATCATTTTAGGGGGAGATTTCAACCTCATACAAGATCCATTGATTGACAGAACTCCCTATAAGCCACAACACAAGCCTCAATCCTCCAACAAGCTGCTGAACATGATGGAACTGCTTGGGCTGGTAGACCCCTGGAGACTTTTCTCTCTCAACGGTAAAGAATATTCTTTTTATTCCCTACCTCATAACTCGCAAACCCGAATTGACTATTTTCTGACTTCCAAGATGTTGCTGCCTAAGATTGCAGGCACCGACATGTTACCTAGAACGGTTTCGGATCACTCAGCGGTCTCCCTGGACCTTGTTGTAGGATCGGACAGGAGATCCCAGGTGTGCTGGTTTTTTGAAAAGCATTGGTTAGAAGAGGAAGATTTTTGCACTTCCATAAAGTTGGCTATTAAAGAATTCTTTGCTACTAATCGATATGGGGACACCTCAACGTGGGCCTGGTGGGAGGCCTTCAAAGCCAATATTCGTGGGCACATG
Source organism: Ichthyophis bannanicus (assembly GCA_033557465.1). Lineage (NCBI taxonomy): Eukaryota > Metazoa > Chordata > Amphibia > Gymnophiona > Ichthyophiidae > Ichthyophis > Ichthyophis bannanicus. The sequence goes on from CM066044.1 coordinate 248,563,236, forward strand.
ACTACATACAAGATTCATAAGCACAAAGCTGACGTGCGGAGAAGATCGGAACTGGATGTGGAAATCCGTGCGGGCGAACGGCTCCTGGCCAAGTGGGCCGATCCGTTGGTGTTCCTCCGGCTGCAGAAGCTTCGGTTCCAATACAACACCCTTTTACATGATGAAGTCAGTAAGTCAGTTAGAGCTCAGCAGGGGCGATATTATCATGAGAGTAACCGGGCGAGCTCGCTGCTTGCGAGCACATTAAAAACTAAGCGAGCGGTAACCCGGATAGCAGGACTGAAGGACTCGACCGGCGCACTGAAGGTGAAGAATTCTGTGTGAAGAATTCTATTCTAAGCTCTACCAATCTGAAGTAAAATGTGAGGAATCGGCTTTTCTAAACTTTGTCTCCTCTATAAGCGGCCCTAAACTTACGAGACAGCAGCAACGCTCCCTGGAAGCACCCATCACGTGCAAGGAGATTCGTACAGCCCTCAAACAGCTAGCCAAAGGGAAAGCTAGCGGCCCTGATGGGTTGCCTGTGGAATTTTATGAGGCCTTCTCGGAGCTCTTGGTACCTGAGTTAATGCTCTACTACAGCGGAGTCAAGGACGAGTGCCCAGAAGTTGGTACACTGGCGGCTGCGACGATAGTTATACATCCAAAGTCGGGGAGAGACCCACAAAAGGTTGAGAACTACAGACCTATATCATTATTGAATGCCGATTATAAAATCTATGCAAAGATCTTGGCTAATCGGCTGTCACAAGTCATGGGGACGCTGATTCAGCCGGACCAATGCGGATTCATGCCCAGGAGATCCACAGTAGATAACGGGCGTCTGCTGGCCCATGTCCTTTGGAAAGCACAACAGGTGGACCAACCAATTGTGGGCCTTGCGCTAGACGCGGAGAAGGCATTCGATAGGGTGGAACTCTCCTACTTGTTCCAAGCTATGCGATGGATGGGGATGCCTGACAGCTTCCTTCAGAATGTTCAGCTGCTTTATACCAAACCGGTAGCCCGTGTGGTGGCGAATAATGCAATCTCACAAGAGTTCCAACTCACAAGGGGCACAAGGCAGGGATGTCCCCTATCCCCCCTGTTGTTTAATTTAGCCTTGGAGACTCTGATCCTCAAAATTCGGCAGCAGAAGAATGTACTTGGAATACAGTTAGAAGGATATCATTGTAAACTTTCAGCCTATGCTGACGACCTGCTGCTATTTCTTGATATCAGCTCAGTGGATGCGACCTTAAAGATTATAGAGGAATACTCTAGCATCTCGGGTTATAAGCTGAATCTGGCCAAGACTGTAAGTATACCCCTCACGTCTGCTGCCACGGAAAATGACCTACTACAATATCCGTTCCAAGTTGAAAAAACATCATTTAAATATTTGGGGGTTACCTATGGCGTCACCTTACTAGACATGGTCTCCTTGAACATCGATTGCTGCAATAAGGTGCTTCAAGAGTATGTGCACAAATGGTCGCCATTGAATTTAACCTGGTGGGGCAGGCTGGAAACCATTAAAATGGTCATTGTCCCCAAGATAACTTATATCCTGAGTATGATTCCTGTGCTTTTTGATAGGAAATTCTACTCCAACATGGAGAGAATTCTGTTGTCCTTCATCTGGGAGAAGAAAACTCCAAGAATAGCGGCTTGGAAATTGAAGCTCCCTAAAATCCCGATTTTTATTGGTACCATGTTGCTGCTCTGTTAAAGCTGGGCTCCTGGTGGGCGGAGGAGCCGAAGACCTAGGGAGCCCCGAGCTGGCTGTTAGTAGAGGACGCCGCGAGTGCACCAATTCCATTGCAGCTGTGTATTGGAGCTGATGCGACATACGCAAAGATGGATAATATGATCTTAAAAGCCACTCAGCAAGCGTTCAATTTTGTTGCACCCCTCATAGAAGGTGAGCAAACCTTTACGGCAGCAACTCCAATTTGGCTCAACTCGTGTTTCAAAATAGGAGGGAATTGTATTGCATGAACCACTTGGATTCACCAAGGTATTCTGCATCTGGGTCAGCTGATCAGTGGACAGAAGTTTAAATCTTTTCCAGAATTGCAACATGAATTTCAACTCCCGCATAGATGCTTCTTTCAGTGGGGTCAGCTGCGTCACTGTTTGAGTAAAGCAGGGGTGTCGCCCTTGCACCTGGGTAGTGGGCGGCCACTCTATCTCCGGATACAGGAGATCAGATCGGGAACACAACTAATATCGAAATTTGTGGGACTTATTCGGAATGCTGATGACCGTTGTCCCAAAGGAGCTCAATTGGTATGGGAAGCTGAAGTGGGTACCCTCATGACTGCGGAGATGTGGAATTCCTTTTGGGGATCGCAGATACGGATAACGAGAGCTGCTTCACTCACTCAGATGCTATACTTTCTTGCTCATCGTGCATATCTGACCCCGGTGAAGATTGCTAAGTGGCAAGTGCAGGAAGATGAAAAATGCTGGTCCTGCGGTTCTGGTGTTGGGACGTTGGCTCATATGTTATATTACTGTCCCTCTCTGAAGACATATTGGCAGAGGGTGTGGCAGCGATTACTGCAGTTATTTCGGATGAGCTCGCCACTAACATTCCGTATTGTTATTTACAAATCGTTGGCGGGCGTGCCAGACCTAGAAAGGAGACACTACACAATTTTCGATCTATTGCTGAGCTTGGCATTGAAGGCCATATTAAGTCACTGGAAGAACTTCAGCACTTTAAATGCGGAATATTGGTGGAACTTAGTCTGTTATCACCGCTCCTGTGAGACAGCATATGTGAATCAGAACCCTGCCTCTTGTAATCTTTTGAAAAAGTGGGATACCCTCACAATGACATAGGCTCTGCCTCATATAATGGTAACCTGTTACCGAGGAGATATGGCACTCGCGGTCCTACCCCTCCTTTTCTTCCTGCTGCTTCGGGTTACTATGTGATCAGTGATATACCTGTCTGTCTTTGCTATTCCTGTTTTGTATTTTTGATTGTTATGTTCTGGTTGTTATGGTTGGAAATGGATAAATAAAGAATTTAAAAAATATATTAATCCTGTTAAGATGCTTATTTAGATTGACTAGGTTCAGTTTTTGCTATCAAGCCATAATAATGCCTATAATGGATTTCTGTAATGCAATTTACCATGGCCTTCCAAAGAAAACAACTCCCCCTACAACTGGTACAAAACACTGCAGCCAGAATCATTATGGAACAACAAAATACAGCCAAATAACCCCCATGCTCCACCAGCTACACTGGCTCTCTGTCACTGTATGCACTAAATACAAAAACATAATAATAATCTTCAAAATATTAAATAACCTCTTTCCAGCAACTCTCCAACCATTGATCAGGAAGACACACCCCCAACCAGAACAAGAAAAGGAGCAGACAACAACATCCTAGAAACCTCACTAAACTTCTGAAAAGCAAACCAATCCACCTGCAATAGAGCCTTCTCCCTGTATGCACCCCAGCTGTGGAATGATCTCCCCACCTCAACACATGCAATCAAAGACCTAGTGGACTTTAGGAAAGCCATAAAAACTCACCTTTTCCTAGAATACTTTGGACCTACCCCAGAAGACTATGATCCATCACGAAATCAATTTACCATAAGGTCCGGATACTACGTCACCTGCGCCCCCTATTGGACTTTAATGACTACCGAACTATCTTCCAAGCCTTGGTGCTCCCACATCTAGACTTTGCAAATATTATCCTTCATGGCCTCCCTCAGTCAACACTAGGACCTCTTCGCCTTGCAATGAATGCTGCAGCAAGGGTACTTGCAGGTACATCAAGAGCTAAACATATAACCCCAGTCATGATGGATCTCCACTGGCTTCCACTTCAGGCTAGAATCCAGTATAAGTCCCTAGTACTAACATTCAAAGCCCTAAGGAACCAGATCACCCCACCCATCAGCAAACTCATTCAAAGACGGCCGTTCAACAGGATCAGGAGATCTAATCAAGCAAACACTCTAGAGATCCCCAACATTCTAACTAAGTGCAAAAAGGCTACTGCCAATAGAGCCTTCTCCCTATTTGCACCCATGACCTGGAATGCCCTCCCCACTGAGCTCCGTTCCACCCCAGACCTATTGTCATTTAGAAAAGCCCTCAAACAACACCTTTTCCTCATCCATTACCCAGAATCCAATCCCAGAAACAACCACCCATCCTCACATCCTACACCCTACTCCACCCCACCCAAAATCCAACACCATAAAGAAAATGACTAGCTCTACCACCATATCCCCTCTCTTATTTATTATTGGTACTAATCACACATCTTATTGATTAAACCTCTTATAAATATGTTGAAACCAAGCTATACTATATGTATAATTTCTCACCATACACCATGAATAATTACTCTGTAATTAGTTACCCCTGTTACCTCCAGGTTATCTCGTCCATGTTCAATGTAAAAACTCAATTGTCGTGTGACATTGCAGTATGTTTTTTGTTCAATTGTAAACCACACTGATTTTAATAGCACGGTATATAAGAGAAGTAAATAAATAAAATAAATAAATAAATCCATGACAAAATGGACCTCAAAAACACTGCAACAGTTTGTATACAGTTAGCAATTGTTAATTGCTTGTTATACCCCAACTAACCTCCAAGTTGTATATCCCTGTTCTATGTAAAGCTCGTTGCTGTAACTGTTCCATGTAAACAGCTTTGAATGTATGATAAGGCGACATAGAAGACCTGTTAAGTAAATAAATAAAAAATAATACATTGTCAGCCAAAGAGGAGACGCGTCTGCAGATTCAAAGAAACACTTCCTGCAGTTCATTATGGTGGTGGTTCCATGAGGTTCTCATCTTGTTTTGCTGCCTCCAACACTGCAGACCTGGAATGTCTTGAAGGAATCGTGCATTCAGGGGACAACCCAGGATTAGCTACCTGACATCAGACAGCTAGGTCTTGATCAGTGGTCAGGTGTCCTCAAGAAGGACAATGACCCAAAACATACATCCGAAGGTACATATATTTTGGAAAGCAGTAGGAGTAAATGTACTTTTTATAGCTACCCATCAATAAGTACAGATCTAAATTCAACGGAGAAGGTTTGGACAGAGCTGAACTCTGTCATTGTTAACAGCAATTGTGAAAACATGAATGAATTGCAAGACATCACAGTGGCAATGTCTGAGAAACAATCAGCAGACAGCTGTGTGAAATATATATATGGCAACATGATATGTTTTGAACTTGTCATCACTAATAGTCATTAAGTTGCCATTGATTACATCCATAATGTTTGCATTATTTGTGGCAACTTTCAAACATCACAGTTGCACCAACAGTGTCTTTTAATTGTTTACCCTGGAACATATCCTTCACATATCATGATGACATATGTGTGGCATTCTCAGAATAGCCTCTCAGGATATTGTCCACAACATACCTAGCCCTGCAAGGGTTCCAATGATGCTGACCACAACTGCATTGGTGAGGACTGCCAGTCATCCTGTGGCGCTGATGTAATGTTTATCTTGCCTCAATGAATAGATGTCATTTGTAGATCTTATAGGGGTTGTCGACCTTGTCATATGCAATTGACATACAATGAGGACATGCAGTTGGTATATTTACATGTCTTTCACATGATATTGTACACAGGATACCTTTTATTGTCAGATTTCATGTTTACCACAAGTGTAATGGCTGAAACAGCAAGAAGGGTATTTCACTGTGGAATAAAAGCTCCATACCCAAACATGTTGTGTCACTTTATATTTATAGCCTTGGCTGTGGCCAATGGCCTGTTTCATCAGGGATGTGACATGGGGGCCACAGGATATGCGTGCATGACATGTGGCTAGTCTATCTTGATCCATGATATGCAATCCTTTATTACCTGCCAGCATTTCCCACTTGGCCATTAGTATATCTCGCCTCACAGAGCTCTGACATGGTGGTGTCCCTGCACAGTGATCTGACTTCTCCATTTACATACTACTATTGAAAGCATGACTTGCTGCCAGCACAGCAGCATGGGCCCACCTAACCCCACCAGCATTCCCGCATTTCATGGGCATGTAATTCTTGCCACATTATTGCTTTTCCTGTTCCCTTGGCAGAAGCAGAGTGGACCTCCAAATATGGAATGAGCCACAATGGTCTTTCCTAGTCTGCACTAGCAGTCCTCATCTCACACCTCCATCCACTCACATATGATCACATCAGGGGTGGAAGAGATCCAAGCAGCCCTACAAGTGCAGAGTCCTGAACACCCTGCTGTTTACAGATTATTGGAGCTCCACTCCACCAACACCAACACCAAGGGAAGCAGGAATACAGCAGCAGAGAAAAGGCAGCTAGCATGGGGGTGAGGCAAGATCATCAGTTGGCACTAAGGTGACCCCTCTTGTTTAGTGCCCTGTGCATCTTCAACACTTGCACAGGGCTAATTACAGCAATGGCTGTTTGACTATTGTAGCCATGTCTCTGAACCCCTCTGGCTATCTCACTCTGCAGCCACATGGCTAATCTTGACAACGTTTTATACTTCCATGCACTGATTACTCCGGCACTATCCAGATAGTGACATGATGATTGGGCAGATATTGATTGGCACTATCTGGATAGTGCTGATCAATATTTAACACTGTAGGATTTTAATGATGTTTTGTGCCCGTTAGTTGTTCATGCCTATATGTCTTAGTACAGGGATAGAAAAGTCACAAGCCCATTAGGTTTACATTTTTTATTTAGCCACAATGTACAATGACACAATTAAAGGCATTACTTGTACAGAAAAGTACAAACCTCAAGGAACAAAACAATTAATACAGAGATCTCCCCTTCACATTCCCAGAAACAACACAAGTGCGCTATATACAGATACTATACCGTATCTGGAGGAGCTACCACTGTTGAATGAGGGAAATTCAATGCTCAAAGAATGGACTTCCTCAGACCGTTCTGCAATGCTGTGACCTTGGCTCTTCAGCTTACACAGTCCTTCATTTCAACTGTTGTGGCCTGGACAGTAGCTCCAAATGCAAACCCTTTTTCAACTGTGCAAATGCTGCATTAATGTTACAGATATTAGGCTCCAGCTTCTTAACTGGATGTGTATGATAGTTTAGCAGAGGAAACTCCTTCCTTATATCTGCTTTTGGGTGTGAGGTAACCTTAGGCAGAGATTTGTGCAGGAATTGAAGCCCAGGCAGATCGGCAAACATTGAGAAATCATCACCTTGTGTGTCAGACAAACGGCTTGTTATGTCTTCATTCCTCTCTTGGGCTCATAGCACCCCACTCTTACTGTGAGCTTCCGATGCTTGCACTTGGCTTGACTTGTGCTATTGGGAACACCTCTCCTCTACAAGCATGCATACTGACTACTCCATATGAGACCGTTGCTCTCACAGCAGTGAGCATGCATCAAATTCCAGGGTGCAGGGGAGATTGGAGTTCTCATGTCCATACATATGGGGATATTCAGCTCGATTCAATGAATTCACAAGATTTGGTCTATGTTTTTCAACAGACACCTGTCAAAAGAATACATGATGCTATTGAGGTTTCAGAAATATCATGGTGGCCAGATATGTGTAGCATCTTCTGCATTGATATTGACATTATTTCACATCCAGATACTGTGAGGCCTTGGTTCTTACCTCAGTGTTCAAATGGATACAGGGTACAGCAGCTGCACCAGGTATTCAGCAGGCATCTGTGGCCTCTATAAGATAATACATACTACAAGTGAGCATGCTAGGATATCATGTTCTGGCACAATGTTCTGCATGATCAGACTTGGGTTGGGTATCAGTTTACATAGGGTGCACTTACAGGCAAACAGCTGCTGTAATACCCGTCGTCTGGCCAGGAAGCCCACACCTGTGTTGTCTACAGTGCGTGCAGGCCAGCAGTCAGGATCTTCCTCCAGATCAGGGTTAATCTCAACTGGGATTCTATGCCTCATAGCAATTTATATAGAATGCAGCAGGCCCCCATGATCTCGGCCACAGAGAGAGGTTGGTATTGTAAGGCACCACCTGTTTTGTCCAAATACCTGAAGCGACTTTTCAACACGCCAAAGGTGCATTCTATGACCAAGTGGGTCGCAACATGTGCCCCATTGAACCTGGTCTCTGCACGTGACCTTGGGAACCGCACAGGGTAAGCAACCAGACTCTGTACCCATATCCTACATCACCTAAGGGAAGACAATTTGAGAGAGTTAAATACATTGCATAGGTAGGCAGCTGCAGCCATACTCCCTGTGAGGCTCTTGCCTGTGTAATCCTTGCAGTGACAGGATTGATAACGTATGTCCAGTAGTCTCTAAACAGAGGGAGCTAATAGAATGGCCAATGGATGGGGTCACAGTGTAATATTGCCTAATGGCCAATGAGGTGAATTTGTGGAATGATATGCCCAATAATCTCAGTCCAGGTACCAGGTCACTTCCCAGCACTGACCCTGCTGACAGTGGAACCACGGTGCTGCAGAGGTGTTGATTCTATAGGTCGGTCAGAGTTGGGGAATTTCCTGGAGCGAGATGGTCAGGCAGCACAGCTTTTGGGACTATGCAGTCATGTTTATTGTTTGCTTGATATACCGCCTTTCAAACATCAAGGTGGTGTACATTAACTAAACAAGGAAAGTTAGGCCAGAGCTTCGGAAAGAAGAAAGGAACTACAGTTATCAGACAGGAAAGGATAAGGCTCGATCATTCGGGACATAGAGATCATGGTGCATTATAGGGTCTGCTGTGATCTCACACTGTGTACACTGAGGGACTCAAAGCAGTATACCTCACTGGGCTGCCATAGTAATGGCACACACCTGGGTTGCAGTCAATATAATTTAACATGCCTCATGCTCAGTGTGGTGTTTCCTATAGGCAGCAGATGCACACGACATGCTTGATCCAGTCGGCTTTAACCCCATTGCAATAGTAGGCTGGATTTTCAGATAGGGTGCAATAGAGATGTATTTACTACATCTCCCTGCATTCATTGGTGTGACCCAGGATCTGAATCAGGCTTGTGGGGCAAATCTGGAGAAAGTTGGGGACCTTAGCTCCTTGAATGAGAATTCCACACATTGCTATCTTCCACACATTCTCCCTCTGATGCAGTTGGGAATGTGCAGCGCTGATTGTCAGGGGGTCATATGATGGTTAAAGGTACGTGGAGAGTAGTGCATTATTAATGATAAAAGGGCATAGTATAAGTAATCGATACAGTTCAGGTTGCTATCACAGATTGAACCTGCGACCTTGGAATGTGTGAGCATTTTATTCTATGCTGAAGCCACTGGAGCCACCTGTGGGTAGTATCAGCTGTGCGTGTAGCTGCAAGTCACCCTGTCTGCTGAATACATATCTTACTGAAGCATACATTTGATTCACTTGAGTTTTCCTTTGGACAGCATTACGGCTGTCGAGCTTACTCAGATATTGGCAGGTTACCTGTGACAGTCTCTGCTGACCCACCCCCTTGCACTGAATTGTCACGGTCAGCAGGTCCTGGAAGCAGGTGCAGAGTTTGAAAGTTACCGAGTTCTAGCTGGGAGAATGTAACCCTGTCCAGCCTCTCAGGCCAGAGAATCCTGTACATTCTGGGAACTGAGGTCTGGATGGCAATATGCTCGTACTCTCAGCTAATAGAGACTGCACACTACACTGGGATGCTATTAGCTATTGACTCAACTGGTAAAGCACAGATATTATGACAATGGTTGGCTATTTACTGAGTTCGTAGAGTATGACATGCAGGCAGTGCTGCCTTTCAGACATTCTTCTTCAAATGGGCTGTGGAATGTTTAGCACTGAATGTGAGGGGACAAATGTGGGAATACAAAAAGGCCACGACATGGGAAATCATTTAGCCACCTCAGAGCTGTTGATGGCATCAGACTTGTGAGCTTTGGATCTGTAATTAATTCAGTGCTGCAGGTGGGAGAGCCATCTGTGAGCATAGATGGCAATCACTCTGCCTGGAGGGTAGATACGTGTTTGAGGGGAGGATATGATGCTGCATAGTGTGGATTACAAATGCAATTGGGTTGCAGAGTTAACCAAGCAATGTTCAGCTTAATGCTCACAATAGTTGCAGAGGGCTGTCACATCCCCCGTGCACTCAGTTCCCAGGGCAACCATGTACTGGGGGCAGATGCTGTGTCCCAGGTCTGTCAGTATGTGACTCATTCTAGTCTCTGACCACATATTCCTGATGGATTCTGGGACCTGATCTCAGGTTCACACTGGCCACATTCAGGGACTGATAATAGCACACTGCACTGACCTTTCATTTGAGGTACACACACAGAATATATACCTTGTTTGGCTACATTAACCATGGACAGGGGTAATGTTTTAAGTCCATCCTGGAGCTGCACTGATAGCTGATGGTTCCATTAGGGACTACAAATACCATACTACACTGCTCAGCATAGATATCTCAAATTAGCCAGGCAATGTTATCCCTCTTGCTATTACATATTATGGCAGCTCAGGGAAAGTATGTGATTTCACAGGTGTCTGCCTTTCAGCTAGTCAAGTGGTGCTGTGTGATCTTTGGGGGTCGCTTGTTGTGGCAATTGATATCCAGATTTCAGATCCCAGAATACATCTGACAACTTTGATCAGAGAGGCTGGAATGAGTCGCATTCTCACAGCTGCAACTCAGTAACGTGGAAACTCATCACCTACCTCCAGGACATGATTACCATGGATACTGAGTGCAAGGCGGTGTTGGTGGCCTCTGCAAGTACTTTGAGCATTCAGCTGACAATAGCTTGCTGAACTCTGTAGCCCAACCACCATTTTGAAACTCACAATGTAGCTTCTAAGCCTCCCCTCAATCACTGCCTCCTCTCACAGATGGATCTTCTAAATGCAGCAGTGAGTCAAATGATTACACGTGCAAAGGTCAGAGGGTTGACTCCCTTTTCAGCTGTGATGTGGCATGGAGTGGAGGAGTGGCCTAGTGGTTGGGGCAAGGTACTTCAGGCCAGAAGGTCAGGGGTTCAAATCCCACTAGAGGACAGCAACCTTGGGTCGGAAGGACTGGGGTTTCTAGTCCCACAGGTGCTCCTTGTGGTCTTGGGCAAGCCACTTAACCCTCCATAGCCCATGTTCCCTGTAAAATAGTTATCTCCAAGTTATAATGCCCTGTTCAATGTAATTTCAGCTTGTTCAATGTAAACCACACTGATGCAGAAAAGCATGGTATGTAAGAGAATGTAAATAAATGAGCTGCTGGGTTTCCTATGCCATGGCCTTTTCCTCCGAATTATGCATTGTTTGCTGACACATTTCTTCCCCGAGACGTCTCCTTGCATTCAGTGCTACACATTCCACATTCCATTAAAAGGTTGGAAGGCAGGACTGGCTACAGATCTCACTCTGGGAACTCCGTGAGTTAACCATCATTGTCATTGACTTTCTGCTTCAGCTCAGCTGTGTTGTTTTGTGATAGGAGGCTGGTGAAGTGTGATTTCTCTATGAGCTACTTTGACTCATTGGGATCCTCACTGCAGGACTCATAATGCAATATGATTCCATAGTGGCAAAGGCTGGACTGGCTGACACTCTCACCCCACAACTGTGTAACATGGAAGCTCGGCAACTCTGTCCTAGACATGGCTATCCTGGCATGTCAGTGAGAGGGGGAAGGGTTGCCTGTAGTGAGGTAGCTATTTTCTAAATAGGGTGTGGTTCAGATAAATTCACAGGTACCATAACTGACAGATGGCTCAACTAGCTGGGATTTGAAAACTACATGGTTCGAGTTCCAAGGGAAGTGGTTTGAAGTTAGCCCCAGGTCAGTCTTTGCCAAGTAAATTTACTGTGTGGCTAATATTTCCCATAACAGAGCCACCTGTCATATTAGCTTTTTGGGTGACCTGCCTGGCATTTGTGCCCCACCACGTGCAAAGGTATAAAAATTAGATGGCACTTACCCAGCAGCCAGCCTTCTCCATACCTTTCTTCCTCGAATTGTTGGAACAGTGCTGAGTGATGCAGGATATACGAGTCTTGGGTTGACCCTGCAAACTTGGCCACGACATTCAGTTATGCACATGTTTGCATCACACACCACCTGCACATTCAGGGAATGCAAGTGCTTTTGGTTGCAGAACACTGCTTCCTGGTCTCTGGGTGGGATAAGTGCCACATGTGTGCAATCTATGGCTCCCTGGCCCTGGCCCTGGCCCTGCAAATCTCTCAAATTGCTGTTTGAAGGTCACTCATGGTTGTCTTTCATTAGGAAATACAATATAATTCCTAACCCGGGTGGTCATTGCTTGGAGTACCTGGTGAAGGCATCTAGAACAGGTGGCATAGGACATTCCTCCAACTGTAGCCACAGATGGCTGGAAGCAGCCAGAGGAAAAGAAATGTAGAGTGCTCTGGAGCTTGACCAGCCCTGGTATGGCATGTTACTGGGCAGTCAAAGGCTTGAGGTCAGGTCTTAGATCCTCATAGAGCTCTCTTATGGCCCTGGAGCTCAGCCTGTAGAGGGAGATGACGTGGTCCTTGGAAAGGCTGAGCAGGATGGCCCTATCTCTGAAGATAAGGGGCCTCCTTCTGGGCTGAACTTCCCCTCTTTGAGAATGCAAAGGCTACTACTCTCCAGGCTAAGGCACCTGCACATTGCCCCACTATACCTGTGGAGGGGCAGGGAGAGGGGTTGACCCAAACGTTCTTGGATCTTCTTTGTAGCTTCTTCTTCCTCCATCCAGATAACCAACCACATTGCACAATGGTGAGCCATGGTATAGCAAGGAAGAGGCCCCAGCCCACAATGATTTATACGCAAGACTGTGGGTGGAGCATACTGCACACACCTGGCTGTCATTTAACAATTAGTAATTTTATTTATTTATTTTTATTACAGTTTCTTATATACCGCACTATTTAGTATCAGCGCGGTTTACATCATAACATAACGACCATAACGACAAGCTGTCAGGTTTTACATCGAACAGGAGTACAAACTTGGATAACAGGGTTAACTATATACATAAGCTATTTACACTGCAATGATAGGTAAAAATCAGATAATGCATGTAAGGGCCTTTCTAGAGTGGGTCATTTCTTGAGAGGGATATCTAGGTTCAATTGCTGGCTGGGAAGTATTGGAGGAAAAGGTGGGTTTTGAGAGCCTTCCTGAACTGATATAGATTGGTAATGGTCCTAATGTCAGGGGGTAGAGCATTCCAACATTTGGGGACATAAAAACTGAACGCCCTGTTTGTGGTTGTCGTGTTGGACTTTGTCGATGCCTTTGGTGTTGTTAGCAAGTTTACAGCTGTTGCTCTTCTGGATCTGTTGGGGGGGACAATGTGGATAAGATGCGTGAGTGAGGAGGATGAAATACCTTTGGTTGCCTTGAATGCTAATAGAAGGGTTTTGAAGGTGATCCTCCCATGGATCGGTAGCCAGTGCAGCTGTTTGAGAATGGGGGTCACGTGGTTGTTTCTGGATGCTCCGTAAAGGACCCTAGCTGTGGCATTCATGGCCAACTGTAAGGGGGTTAGTGTGGATTGGGGGAGACCTTGTAAGATGGCATTTGCAAAGTCAAAATGTGGCAGGATCAGCGCTTGATATATGGTTCGGAAATCATCTGGGTCCAACAGGGAGCGTAGGTGCTTGAGTGAACGGATTTTGAAATAGACGGCTTTGACTATGTTGCTTATGTGGCGTTTCATATCTAGACGTTGGTCCAAAGTAACTCCCAGGTATTTTATTGCATCTTTAGTTTGTAAGTCAGCTTCCTTGACACTGACGTGGGATGGGGGAGTAAAGTTGGAGTCTCTGGTGATGAATAGCACCTCAGTTTTTTTATGTTGAATGCATAGGTTCTGTGTCTGGAGCCATGTTGAAACTGCATTGAAGCAATCTGTGAGTGGGGCCAGGTCCATGTGAGTTGTAGAGAAAGGCATGTATAGGAGAATGTCATCTGCATATATCAAGCAGTTCACATTGAATGATCTTATGATATTGCAGATGGGCTGCATGTAAATATTGAAAAGTAAGGAGGATAACGAGGAGCCTTGAGGTACCCCTTGCTTTTGATGGAAATGTATTGATTCTTCTGATCCAGACTTCACATATTGCCATCTACCGTCCAGATAAGATTTACACCATCCTAGTGCACTGTCGCAGACGCCCTTCTCTTTCAGTCTTCCGAGGAGAATTTCGTGACTCATGGAGTCGAACGCCGCGGCGATGTCTAGGAAGATGAGCACAAAGCCTTGACGGATGTTGTCAATTCCTGTGATGATATCGTTGAATAGACCAGTGAGTAGTGTCTCGACACCATGATGTTCTCTGAACCATGTTGGCAGCTGTCTAAGGGGGCAGCGGCATCTATGTGATCTTGAATTTGCCGTTGTGCCTCTTTCTCAATTATTTTGGCCAAGAGGGGGATACTGGCTATTGGCCGATAGGAGTCAACTCTTTGGGGGTCAAGTTTGGGGTTTTTCAATAGTGGCCTAATGGAAGTCTGCTTGAGTGAAGTGGGAAAATATTAATGGGGCCAGGAAGCCCTTAGCACCTGCTCAGAGCGGCTGTTAAGACTCTCGGTGACTGCACTTGTAACATACGTTACTGGAATAGCCATTGTGGATGCACATGCTGTCTCTGCCTACGCTCCGCCCAGTTAACGCCTCTTTGCACTTTAATGGCTGGTAACATATTACCGCCCATTGAGCCCGCGTTATTGGTGTTAAACGCAGGGGTAACTGCTACTGGGCACTGATAATGTTGGCTAATGGCACCTTTTCCCCCATACCGGTTCTTAGTAAAGGCACCCCTTACTGTGTATTAAAGTGCACGCTAAGCAGTTAACGCGGGAGCACGGTTTCTGCTACCATGCACTAAAGCAGCCAGTATGTAAGAATTTCATGCTGCTTAGTGTGTGGCACAGGAGGGGTGGGGGAAACAGGGTGGGTTAGGGTGGAGAGTGGGCATTGACCGCACATTGCAGTTAGCACAGGGATGAATTGTGCGCGCTGTCACTACTGCTGTTACCGTGGGTACACTTACCACCACCTCAATGGATGGCATTAAGTGCACCCATTTTAATTGTGATTGCCGTTTTAGCATGGTGAAGTGCTTCTCACTATGGTAATTGCAGGGGAACATGCCAGGGATGCCAACAGCACAGATCTGTTTTATCTCCATTTCTAATTTTTGCCTATTAATGCATGCTAAACCTTAGCACAGTTTGGTAAACACGCCCCTATCTTTTCTGAGATGCGGCAATTCAGTACTCAAGGTGTGGTTGCACCCCAGAGCGATGGAGATATTATAATATCCTCTGTTTTATTTTATTTAAAGGTGTTACTATTTGTATTTAGATCATGCCTTTCCAGTAATAAGTCTCCATCCTTTTCTAATAATTTCTAACATTCTGTTTGTATTTTTGGTCACTGCTGCACACTGAGCTGAAGATTTCAATATATTGTCCATAAGGCCTAGGTATTTTCATGGATAATCCTTGGATTATGTACCTTGCTTTGTACTTTTCCAAATTAAATTTCATCTACTATTTGGATGCCAAGTCTCCCAGTCTCACAAGGTCCTCCAGCAATTTCTCACGATCTACTTATGATTTAACAACTTTGAATATTTTTGTCTTTGGCAACTTTGTTCACCTCACTTGTTGTTCCCTTTTCTAGATCATTTATAAATATGTTAACAAGCACCAGATCTCTGAGGCACTCCACTATTTACCTTTCTCAAATGAGAACATTTACCATTTAGTTGTACTCTCCATTTTCTTTTAGCTAATTCATGATCCACAATAGGACACTGCCTCCTATCCAATGACTATTTAATTTTCTCGGGGGTGTCTCAGAAGGAACTTTGTCAAACCTTCTGAAAATTCAGATACACTATGGGGCATGTTTACTATTGTGCGCTTACCATTAGTACAGGGTTTGCTGTGCGCTAACAACGTGGATCTCCACACTGAAAATCCTGTGCTAACCGGTGCATGTGCAACTGGGCAGAACATGGGTATTAACAGCGCACTATGGTTACCACGGACATTTTGGGCATGTGCTAACCACACCTGTTGCTGTTAGTGTGGGTGCACGTAATGCCACCTCAATGGTTGGCACAAAATGCCCTTACATGCTGGATAGAGCAGTGCCATGCATTAGCAATGTGTTAACAACAGGACGACAGACGCACATGCCTCCTAAAGCTATCATGGTCCTCTGTGCTAATTTTGCACCTCAAATGCACTCTTCAGTAAACCTGGCCCTATATCTATGTCTTCTGATAAAACACTCCTAATGGGACATTTGGGATTTCCAGTTATAACTGCAAAACCCTGAAAATCTTCTGCCCACTCATGCTCTGATGTCATGCGGCTGCTGCTGCCATAGGCAGATGAAACACTGGAGAAGGAGCTGCCCATTCCCCCTGCTGCTTGAAAACAAAAGAGGATTCTCTGCAGTTTTTGCTTGCCCAGCTCTTAGAAAGTTTGAGGTATGTGGTGCAGGAACTCTTATACTGTCTAAAGTCTTCCTGAGTGTTTTTTCTCATTTCCTCTTCAATCTTGGTCTCTTCCAAGGTCCTTTACTTATTAATTCCCCTTTGCCACCCTTAATCTCTTTTCGAATGCCCCCTTCTAAGCTCATTCACATGGAGCGCGATTCCATAATGTGCACATTCGGCCCATGGACATGTCTGCATTAAAAACAGGCCCTGTTTGAACCTAATTCCACATCCGTGGGTCTGGACGTACCGTGGGTCCAGAATTGGGGAGATAGACATATTCACTGTGACACATGCAAGCACTATTCAGGTGGCCTGTGGATGCATCCAGGGTGCAGGCACGGGCCATATAATCTAATGGAGAAACACGTTCCCGTCAATATTATTGGATGCAGGTAAATGCTGTGGATGTCCCTGCACCCACCGTATTCTGAAAAGTTACACGTTTCGGATCCTGCCCATCCCTGCAATGTACCTGCGGATGCCACGCCCCTCGGGAAAAACATGCATCTCCTAAGCTGCTCATCACAGACAGTATTTATTTATTTAACAATTCTTGTATACCGCCTATCTACTAGTCACAGCAGTTTACATGGAACTAATTTGAGCAGAAAACTTGAATTTTACATGGAACACATTAAAAATTAAAACCATACAATGTAAACTCTGGAGCATTCAAACAAAGTAACTGTACAATATAAATTATAGGAAACTATGACACAAGGAAACTGTACAGGATAGGTAAGCAAGGAGAGGTCTCAGGGGACAGAGCTGTGGGTTGCTCTGTGTCATGTGTTTGTAGGGTGGGTATAGCTCATAGTTCGATGGGACAGATTGGATTATGATGTGGGTAATGGGGGGTGGCTAATGATTGCTAATGTAGACTAGACATAAATACCAATGGGAAATGACAGCTGCTGCAACCTAGACCATATACCAGTCCTCCTCATGCCCTGAAAAGTGCTAGGTAATCCCAGTGCACCCGAATATGGTATACAAGAATGTAAATATGAAAATGTATATCAGGACATACCTTGTCTCAAATGGTATGTGACATTAGGAAACGGCCCCAGTGATTCCTGCCCTGGTCATCTCTACAAACACGCTTTAAACTGCTAGGGATGGACCTTTACCAAGTGCACAAAACCCGGAACTAACCTTGCAATTCCCCAAAGGATGCATAATGCTGAGCAACAAATGTATGGCCTTTTCGTACCTATGGCCTATAAGTGCACTCTTTCTGCTGCTCCGCACTACCATTCCCCTCTTATCTCTCCCTACACCCCTCCCTGGAAACTCCGCTCTTTTGTCAGATGGTTTCTATCTGCATCGTTCTCGTCTACTGCCAAATCCAGATGTCGCTCCTTTCACCTTGCTGCTCCTTATGCCTAGAACAAACTACCTGAGTCTGTATGTCAGGCTTCGTATCTGGCCCCTCTCAAATCCAGGCTGAGCGCTCACCTCTTCGTTGCCACTGTAGGATCTGATCAGCCTAACCTCCCTTGTGTTTCTTGACCATTCCCCTTGGATGCATTCTGTCCACAGCTGCTGTATTGTCTGTCTTAACGAGATTGTAAGCTCCGCTGAGCTGGGACCATCTTTAACATGTGTGCAGCACTGCGTATGCCTTGTAGTGCTATACAAATGATCAGTAGTTGTAGTAGGGCCTTCTAGCTATGGCATCTGAAGCCCACCTATCTGGGTACTGGCAGTTCTCACAGCAGCTACACCTTTCCCATCATAGTGTATGTCAGTCTGTATACATCGGCTATCTGTGGGGCAATCCTGCTGCCTTCCCACAGTCTACTTTGTGGCACTGCTCCCCTGGTCAAGCCTGTGTGGGCATGGGAGGGAAGATCCCTGTGCCATCACACCAAGTAGCCAGATGCCAGATATATCACCTCTCTCACAGCTCTTGCCTTGCCTGGGTAGGGATGTAGGCTTCATGATACAATCCGGGAATATTGGCACAACATCAATCATGTCTCCCAGTGCCTGGTACAGCGGATGTCTGGCTATTACAATGTTAACAATATCAGATCTTATTAGAATACTCTATGAAAAAAAATTATTTATTTAAAATAATCCACAAGCAATCAGCTTAGGTTCCCTATAGCTAAATGTCAAAACATATCCCTGTCAATAATAAGGGACCCTTAGAATAAGAGCATTCAGCAGTGCAAACAACACTAATACATGCTTGAAAGCAACATCACCGGTCCCACAAAATGTGTATTATGGGCATGAATTTGTGCTGTTTTCACTGTTGAATGTCCTTATTCTGAGGGTCCCTTATTATTGGCAGGGATATGTTTTGACACTTAGGGCAGTCAAAATCAGAGAGAGTTCACTATAGCTATCACACTGGCACCTGGTGATGCTGCAGTCATCCATATGGTCTAGGTACTTACTGGCCAGCTTTCATGTCCCCCTTGCATTGCAGATGAGCACACCAGATCCTGGGCACCCCTCAAAACATACACACACACGCACACTCACTTTCTGTCACAACAACTTAATTCTGCCAAAAAAAATACCCTGAACCTATACATAACAGCTATGACATAACATAACAGTATATGGTACCAGGACTAAATATATGATCTCCGTTTCTCACCCAAACAAGATTCCTTTCCCTGTTCATGCCCATACTATCCCTGCATCAGCAATCCCATTTTTCAGAACATGGGAATTGTTTGTGTTAAAGAAGCCAATCTAGGGGACTCTAAAACTACATTTAAGCATAGCCAGAATAAACATTATTGCTCTTATTATTATTTCTGTAAGGGTATTTATTAATGCATGCATACCTTCCAACATTCCTTCACCTCTGTTCTCTGTACCTTAAAACTGCATCTTGTGTTTTTCCAGACTGCAGTCACGCCAGTTCAAAACATACTTTCACAGCCTTTCTTCAATATGGGACATAAGAACATAAGATATGTCATACTGGGTCGACAAGGTCCATTGAACTCAGTATCCTGTTTCCAACAGTGGCCAATCCAGGTCACAAGTACTTAGCAGTTTCCCAAAAAGATGCACAGGTTCCACAATGCTTGTATTGGGGTAAGCAGTGGATTTCCCAGGTCCTCTTTAATAATGGTTTATGGACCTTTCCTCCAGGAACTTGTCCAAACCTTTTTTTAATCCAGCTACACTAACAGCTTTTACTACATCTTCCAGTAATGAATTCCAGAGTTTGATTACACATTGAGTGAAAAAAATATTTTATCTTCTTAGTCTTAAACAGGTTACACTGTAGGATCATTGCATGTTCCCTAGTCTTTCTACTTTTTGATGACATAAACAATCGATCTATGTTTACCCGTTTCACTCCATTCATTAATTTATAGACCTCTATCATATCTTCCTTCAGCTGTCTCTTTTCAGCTGTCTCTTTTCCAGGTTGAAGAGTCCTAACCTTTTAAGCCTCTCCTCATAGGGGTATCCTTCCATCACCTTTACAATTTTGGTGGCTCTTCTTTGTACCTTTTCTAATTCTGCTGTATCCTTTCTAAGATACAGCGACCAGACTTGCACACAGTATTCAAGGTGTGGTCGCACCATGGAATGATACAGAGGCATTATAATATCTTTTGTTTTATTCTCCATTCCTTTCCTTATGATTCCTAGCATTCTGTTTGTCCTCTTGGCCACAGCTGCACAATGATGCCTAAATCTTTTTCTTGGGTGGTGGTTCCTAATGTGGAACCCTGCATTGTGTAACCATAGTTTGGGTTGTTCTTCCCTAGGTGTATAACTTTGCACTTGTCCACATTAAATTTCATCTGCCGTTTGAACGTCCAGTCTTACAATTTAAGGTCCTCTTGCCATTTTTCATAATCCTCTTGGGTTTTAACAACTTTGAATAGTTTTGTGTCATCTGAAAATTTGATTACCTCACTTGTTATTCCCATTTCCAGGTCATTTAGGAATGTTAAAAAGTAGCAGACTCAGCATAGATCACTGGGGTACACCACTATTCACCTTTCTCCATTGGGAAAATTGGCCATTTAGCCCTACCCTCTGCTTTCGATCTTTTAACCAGTTTCTGATCCACGATAGTATACTGCCTCCTATCCCATGAATTCTTAATTTTGCCAAGAATCTCTCATGAGGGACCTTGTCAAAGGCTTTCTGAAAATCCAGATATATTATATCAACCAGCTCACCTTTGTCTACCTGTTTATTCACACCTTCAAAAAAAATATAACAGATTAGTAAGAAAAGACCTTCTTTGGCTAAAGCCATGTTAGCTTTCTCCTATTAAACCATGACTATCTACATGTTCAGTAATTTTGTTCTTTATAATAGTTTCTACCATTTTTCATGGTACTGATGTCAGGCTCACCAGTCTGTAGTTTCCTGGATCACCCATGGAACCCTTTCTAAAAATTGGTGTTACATTGGCCATTTGCCAATCTTCAATTATTATAGATGATTTTAATGATAGTTCACAGATTACTAATAATAGGTCTGCAATCTCATATTTCAGTTCTTTCAACGCCCTTTCTTTTTTTTTTCAGGAACATTGTGGAGTTGCTTGATAGTTTCCCCGATGAGCCTGTAAGAACGTATGTGTTTGTTTGAACGGTTAAGGCTTGTTGCCTATGGAAAAGTGCATTACTGTGTTTAAAACCAGTGGTTGTGAAGCATTTTTAAGGCTCTTGTGGGCTATTTATTTATATATATATATATATATATATTGCTGTGATAGAATTGCCAATGAAGTATTGTTATTATAAAACCGAGTAATTGCGATAATGAAAGGGAGTTATTTCAGGCCGGTGATGGTAAAAAGCAATGAGTTCCCCTTCGGGCAAGCGACTGCTGTATAGAGGGATACTACTGTAAGTTACTGAGGCTTTTTTTTCCCATTTGTGTTACAACTGAGGAATAGGTTTGCTTGGGAGATGTAATGGTGTATTTCACATCCTGCGATCCCCATGCTAGCGTAGTGGACGTGCATGTCAGCAGTGTTTGAGAATACAGTCAGGAACGCTTTCAGCACATAAACATCTGCACCGCACATCTCCCTTATTCGTGTTCTGGAATGACCCCCGTAGGGCTTACTTTGTGCCAGAACAACATTCCAGTACTTCTCCAGCTCAGGAAGTGACATCACTCTGCCTGGTCAATGTTGATGTGAACTGTATGGTTGTTTTATTATTCGTTATTAATCCTGATATTGCATTAAAAACCTGATATTCTCTGGTTTTTTCCACTTTCAACTGTTATCAGAATCTGGCCTGAAAACAATGACCCTTGAATTAGAAGGCAAGAATGTTGCAGGAAGAGCTATTACGTCTGGTGGGGGAGGAGGGGAGCATGAGAGGCGGAGGTGCTAGCTTTAGCCAACCTGCTCTTAACTGTATTTCTGGAAATCTTCATTCCTTTTTCCTGTTTGGCCCACAGTTTGTTTGTATAGTACTTTTCTTTTGCCTGGTTGTGGACAGCAAGGACCTGGATTACATGATTTTACAGAATTTCTGGCACAAGAAAATGGCAAAAGTCTTTGAAGTAAGTCTTTAGAACAAGAAGTCAAGCCTGTCTTCCCTAGAGATATAATAGCCATGGCCGGCCCATCCACTAGACAAACTAGGCAGTCACCTAGGGCAGCAGGCCCCGATGGGTGACATCTGTCCCCCTTCCTCCCATCAAAGCAGCAGTTCATTGCCCCCCCCTCCTCTCCCGGCATCCATCCTCTCACCTGGGGGTGGGGGGCTGCATGGTGATGTCTCCGCTGCGTCAGGCTTTAAGGTGCCTGCGGTAGCATGGCCTGCATTCCTACCCCCTCCAGAAAGTTGTATCGGAGAGGGGGGGGGGGCAGGAACAGCAGACCATGAGCACACTAACACGGGCACTTTAAAACCCAATACAGCAGAGGCATCACTGTGCCGCCCAGTCTCCCTCCAGATGAGAAGATGGATGTTGGGGGGGGGGGGGGGGCAGCCTGGCAAGCTGGGCAACGCCACAATCCTAGCGCAGCAGAAACCCTCAGGCCAGCTCTGATAATAGTTCCTCCTGCAAGTCACTTGTCTTTCAACCCAAGGATTACTGGTTCAAGGTCAGGTTGTGCTGATAGTGATGGTAAAAACATGGAACTGTTAACAAAAGTGGGGAAAAAGATGTTGCTTTTTTATTTTAATTTGCCAGAAACCTTTAGTAAACTTTCAGCTGTTTTTTCTTTGGGACAAAGTCACAACTGCCTCTTAATTAATAAAACTGTCCTTAAATGAAAACATATAAAAACTTTATAAAACAGCCTGGACATTTATTAAAACAAAATGTTTTTTGACTGCACCCCCAATTGTTTAATGCCTCCCACTCTGCACAACTTGGGACCACTACCAGGTGCAGCAGCTCCCAAGCGCTTCTCTGTATTTATCACAGCTTGGTGGAGACCTGGGTCCTGCTGCAGTGCCTCAAGTCCTGCCTTGTGTGTATGTCAGGGAGCAGAGGAGCTAATCCTTATCTAAGTATCTTCTTGGGCCTGTGGCAGGACAGAGATAAGGGAAGGAGTGATGATGACTGTGCAAGGGAGGGAGGGAGACAGGGAGAGAAGAAAGTAGAAATTAAAGATTGTGCTAGGGGACAGGAGGAAATAAAAACAACATAAACATGATGGAGACAGGGGACCTAACTAAATTGTGCCAGAAAGGGAGGCAGGGAGAAAGGAAATGTTAGAATTGTGCAGGAAGTAGGGCAAGGAAAGAGAAACCTCGAGATCAACTACAAAAAAATCGGAAGCCCTTATAGTCACAAAGGACTCCACATTCAAACCCCCAGACAGCATAACTATAGGAAGCAGATCAATCCCAGTAAAAAACGAGGTAAAATACCTAGGAATTTACCTCAACCAGAAACTTAATTTCCAGACTCACATCAGCAAGACCACCTCCAAGGTCTATTACAAAATGAAATTTCTGCAAAACCTCTGTCCCTTACTTGATCAGAACCACTTCCGAACCATGTGTCAGGCGCTAATCACACCCCATCTCGATTACTGCAACCTAATCCTACACGGCTTACCCAAATGTACAACCCAGGCCTTACAACTAGCCCAGAATGCAACAGCCCGACTAATCACAAGATCCAGCAAACATGCTCATATCACCCCCATTCTTGAATCCCTTCATTGGCTCCCATCAATTCTCAAATAAAATACAAAGCCATAATGATGGTATTCAAAATTCAACACAACCAATCTGCCAGCTGCCTAAAAGCCCTTATCTGAAGAGCCCCAGACAACAGATCAAGAAGAACACAGCATCAAAACCTCCTTGCAAGCTCCACATCCTATACAGGAATCTCTCAGAATACCCTACGATAAGAAGAGCATTCGAATTCTACATCCCATTGCTGTAGCAAAGTGCAATCAATGAATAAGTCCAGGAGTCAATTGACAGGGTCCAAGCCAGTTTAATGTGCACAGGCCCAGTCAGTCAAAGCTTCAAAAGGAACTGAGCAAAAGTTTATACAGAGACATAACCATTTATGCCTCTTTTTCAGGTTGATACATGAGAATTTTCTATTGGTTCCAACTCGATACATGCAAACTTTTCATTGGTTATACATTCCCTTCATTTGTCCAATTAGAAATCCCTCCGGAGCCTAGCAACTGGCCCCCTCCTTTAGGATTGCTTGAACAATGGTACAGTTCTTAATTCTACTCCAAGGCTAACCTTGGCTTCAGGAATGCATATTCTGAAACATTTCTGTTCTTTCACACACAAGAGAATAATAGAAGACTTATGAATTCATGAAAACTTCTTATTAAGCATTTTAAAACAGTTTTCTCAATTTTCACAGATTTTTGGTTCTTTTCTAGCTATAATGGGAGTTAGGATCCAGGCCTAACTTACAGGCCTTTTATAGTAGCAGGCCATGCTAGGCCATAGCCTACCACATTCCCCCCTTTGATTATTCTCACCCGTGAGGAAGGGTGAGAATTAAATCACTCATTAGTCAATCACTCATTAGTCAAGTTATGATACCTGTTTATTGTAAACACAAATCAGCAAGCTGAGATGTGTAGTTTTGTAGCAGCAAAGCGCAGACAAACCAATGATACCAGGAGTCTGTTCAGAAGGTCCAAATCATTTATTTGTGCACAAGTCTCAAGCAAGGCAATTTCAAAATGGCTGAGCAAAGTTTTCAAGCATTACAACAACTTTTATAGACTTCTGTTCCATTCTAGGTATAGAAAAACATTTCATTGGTCCCGGTACGCTCCCGTACCTCCCGTAGCCCCTCTATTGGTCCCGGTACTGATAAGTTTCTCCAATTATGTTCCTTCTGTGGGCTTCTGTAGGCATGACACCTGCCTGCCCCCCTTCTAGTCCCAATTACAATGGTCAGTTCATCAACTTGTTACTTTCACACTTTCAAGGCTATGGGACCATTTGTGCGTGCAGAAGAGCAAGGTTCTGTAACTCATCTGTCAGCACTCCTCAATATTTCTCTGCAAATGTACTCTTTCTTATCAGTAACTTTAAAACACATCTTTTCTGTATTTTTCCATTTCTTAATTCTGCAATTCTGCTTATCTAAGCTAATTCAATATTTCTACTGAGTTCTTTCTTACAATAGCAGCATGTTGGGAGATGTGCAATCCTATATGCCTCTCCACAGGCCTCATTTACAGGTCAAGCTAGTCATGCTGGCCTGCCTATGTCAGACACCGTGGGTCACAGGCCTGCACCTGCCACATTCCCCCCTTTGATTAATCTCACCCTATTACTTAATAAGGTGTGAGAATTAAATCACTTTCCAGAAGATTCACATCCTGATCAAAGGATTCTTACTAGTTCCACTAGGGCTAGCTTTGTATAAAGCCATTATTCTAGTTGCGGTCTTCCGCTCTACTGTACTATCAATAGCACTATGAAGGGAACGCATACAACATGGGATTAAACATGGTAAGCAGAGGACAACAGCAACAAGGATTAGTACTAAGATAATAAAAGTCTTAAATCCTCCCAGCCAAGAGAAAAGGTTAGCAAACCAGTTAGGAAATTTCAAGGCGTGCCAAGTCTGTACTGGCACATAAGCATGTCTTTGCATATCTTTAGCAATTTCTTCAACTACTTGACCTTTATCATCTATTTTCAAACAGCAATTAGTTAAATTCAGTTTACCACATACTCCTCCTTCAGCTGCTAGCAAATAATCAAGGGCTAAGCGATTCTGGTATATGGCAGTGCGCATCTGAGTACTTTGTCTAGCTAAGAGCGTGAGAGCATGACTAGTTTCGTTGGTTATTATTTCAACTACTGCTTGTAAGCGAATAATACGATTAATCATATAGACTGGGGTTCGGTAGCCCCACATACCATCATCATTCCAAGTGGCAGGTCCATAATACTCAATAATTCTTTCTGGTGGCCAATCATCACCTTGCCATTTCTCCCACTTGCCTATCTGTAAGGCCTCTCTTTTCTGTCTAGATGCTCCTTTGTGTTTGTGGGTAGTATATACAGGGTATCCTAATTGTTCTCCATGTTCAGTGTTTAACAGGAAGAACGAAGGTCTGATGGTTCCTAAGACACATGCTCCTCCCCATTGTGGTGGGAGTTGCGCATATGCTCGGTTTCCACAGATCCAATATAGGCCAGGTGGGGCTTGCCAGGCTTGGACTTTGGCGAGGTTAGTCCATAGACCTGCAAGTTCAGGAAATCTGGCTAATGGGTTAGGAGGTTCAGGATGTCTGATTCCTGACCACCATGCTACCTTCTTGGTCGTGGCATTATAGTATTTCTGGCTAAGACAGACCAGCTGTCCTACCTTTTGGGTGAACTGGGGTCCAGTTCTGGCGAAGCAAAGACGTCCAACGATTGAGTGCGCTAACACCCATTCACTGGTTGTCTTGTGTAATTCAGTCTGATTGTAAATCATGGAATAATTCAATTCTTGGGCTTCCCAGGGCCATTGGTCTCCCATTTGGGTTCCGCCACAGAAATAACAATCTGTGATCTTAAGACTAGATACTACTGCTCCGGCTAATTCTAGAAACAAATTCTGTGAAGGGTGAGGGATCTCAAACTTATTTACATGCATAGCTTCATAAAAGGTACTATGAATATGATATTTAGATGACTTGTGGGCTTGGGTATTCAATCTAATATACACAATGGTCCCTGGATCTGTTCCTCCTCCAGCAATACGTAAACCAAACTTATATCCTTGTTTCCATGCATGGGGGTTATGTACACGCAAATGTAAGGGGTTGCAAGCATCTTTCTGACATTTATCATTTGTGGTTGGCTTGGTTAGAGTAGCCATCCGTTTATCTATTTTCTCATTAGTTATACCAGTGTTCCAGGTAGCATAGAAAACACATTCCCAATACAGGCAATAGTAGTCTGCCGCTGTAGCAGTACTATACCCTGATCCTGTTTTACCTGTACACTTCCACCAATTTGTGGCACCTTCTGGACACATATACTTATGGTCATTTCGATACGCTTTCTCCCATGTACCACAGGTGGACTGACTATCTCTATTAATAGCATTACATGCATCAAAATTCAAAACATCAGGTTTAGTAATGTCCTTAAGTGGTGGTGTAGCAGCTAATATAGGTCCATCTGCATCTTTCCATCTTATTTCCAACGTGTAATAGGATGGATTCTGATGCGGATTATAGCATGCTTTAATTTTGCCATGAGTGCAAACATTTAGTTCAGTGGTGTTATAGATACACCGAGTTATTGTTCCCTTGCAGGTATAGTAAGAATGGTAAAGCAAAGTCTGAGTTACTTTCAGTCCAGTTCTAGTAGAGGTAATGCAAGCAGTGCATGGAGGTAGAGCATAAGTCTGTTCAAAACCTCCAAAGAAGGCAACCAAGGCAAAGCAGAAGCAAAGATACATGTTGATGTTGATTGGAGTTCTTCTGAATCCTCAGCTTGCTGATCTTGATCACGACGGTCTATTATTCTTCGTCCCGTTTGCTAATGAAGCAATTTAACGGTTGCTGAGTGTTGATTGAAGATCCTCAAGATGTCCAGCACACATTAACCAACTTAGCAATTCAGTTGGCTTGTAAAGTCTGGCTTAGTCAATGTAGTCTCAAAGGAGTGTGTCAAATCACACACAAATTGGGTTCGTTGAAACAAAACTGTTGCTGCATGGAAAACAGCAATCCTCTTCGAAAGACTTGGCTACTGCAAAGCACTTGTGATGAAGTGTCTATGCTGCTGGTTGCCGTCTCAGAGTAACTCGCAAGGGTACATCAGGGTGCTGCTCTGCTGTCCACCGCTCTGGTTCAGGATCGGCGGCGGGCTTGACTCGGCTGTGGTGGATCCAGGCGTCGATCTCGGCTACCTTTACTGCAGTTGGGGTAGACAGGATGACGGTGTACGGTCCCTTCCAATGGGGTTCCAACGGTATCTTCTTCCAATCTTTGATCCACACCGAAGTTCCAGGCTGGTAGGGATGCAAGGGTTCCGTCAAGTTGATAGGCAACTGGTCTTGGATCCACGTATGGAGAGTCTGCAGAACAAAACTAAGAGCTAGGAGTTCTTGTCTGGTTACTTCTGAACCAATCTGGGCTAGACTTCCTTTGATTCCCTGCACTATTGGTGGGGGTTTACCATACAAAACTTCAAAAGGGGAAAATCCTGTTGACTTTACAGGGGCTGAGCGTATTCTGAGTAAAGCTATGGGAAGCACTTGAGGCCATTTCAAGTGTGTCTCCTGACAAAGCTTAGACATTTGGGCTTTCAATGTACGATTCATTCGCTCAACTTTCCCTGAACTCTGGGGTCTGTATGCAGTGTGGAGCTTCCACTGTATCTGCAAAGCTTTTGCTAACTGCTGAGTAACTTGAGAGACAAATGAGGGTCCATTGTCCGACCCTATTACTGCTGGAATTCCAAATCTGGGGACAATCTCTCTCATTAGGGCTTTGGTAACTTCTCGGGCTTTCTCAGTTCTGGTTGGGAATGCTTCTACCCACCCAGAGAAAGTACAAACTAATACTAGTAGGTAATGGTATCCATTAGCTTTTGGCATCTCGGTGAAATCAACTTGGAGGTTGTGCATGGGGGTCACACCTCTTGACTGAACTCGGGGTGCTGTAATAAGGCCTTGCTTGGCATTATTCTTGGCACAGATTTGACATTGTCGTGCTACTGAGGCTGATATGGTTGTCATCAGAGGAATGTAGAAATGTGGTCTGAGTGCTTTCTCCATAGCACTCTTTCCATAGTGGGTGGCTTCATGAAAAGCTTTGACAAAGGATGGTCCTAACAATTCTGGAATTACTATTCTTCCCGGAGGTTGACTGCCCTCTTCTGGTGGCAGCTCAATCCATCCATCTTTCAATACTCCATTTTCTTTGTCACAATAGTAATCTAATTCTTTGGTGGTATATCGTGGGGTCCATAGATTCAAAGGTACTGGAAACAATGCTGCTTGCATTGGCATAGCTTGTGGGGCAATCTGTCCTGTCATAGCTGCTTGTCGTGCTGAGGCATCTGCAAATCTATTTCCTCGAGCAACTTCTCCTTTTCCTGCTTGATGTCCTCTACAATGCATGACAGCTACACGTGTTGGGGCCCAGACTGCATCAAGTAACATCAATATTTCGGGACCATATTTGACTGATTTTCCTCCTGATGTGATGAGTCCTCTTTCTTTATAGAGAGCTCCATGGGCATGCAAGGTAGTGAAAGCATATTTGGAATCTGTATATACATTCAGCACAAGTTTTTCTCCTAATAACAAAGCTCTGGTGAGTGCTATCAATTCGGCTTTCTGGGCTGATGTGCCTGAGGCTAGAGCTGATGATTCAACTACTTCGTGTTGAGTGACGATTGCATATCCGGCACAGCGTCGTCCATCAAGGATGAGACTACTCCCATCAACGTAATAGATCTGGTCGGGATTGTCTATGGGCACATCTGTTAAGTCAGGTCGACTGGAGAACACAGTTTCCATGACTTCGATACAGTCATGTTCTGGGAGTTCTTCACTGATGGGTATCAAGGTAGCTGGATTCAGGGCATGGCTTACTTCAAGTTGTATCTGTGGGTTTTCACATAACATGCTCTGGTACTTCAACATTCGAGAATTGGTGAGCCAATAATTTGCTTTTTGTTCCATGAGGGCAAGGACTGCATGTGGCACAGTGACTCGTATGTTCTGTCCTAGTGTGAGTTTGTCTGCTTCACTCACTAGTAGCGCTGTAGCTGCAACTGCTCTCAAGCAGGGTGGCCATCCTTTGGCCACAGGGTCCAATTGTTTCGATAGGTAGGCTACAGGTCGTTCCCAATTTCCTAATTTCTGAGTCAACATGCCTAGGGCATTTCCCTGTGTTTCATGTACAAACAAACGGAAAGGCTTGTGGACATCTGGTAATCCAAGTGCTGGTGATGACATCAATTCTTCTTTTAACTTCTGGAAGGCTGTATCCTGCTCAAGTCCCCACTCCAGTGGTGACTTCTCTTCTCCTTTTGTGGCTTCATACAGTGGTTTGGCAATTTGGGCAAAGTTGGGTATCCAGATTCGGCAATATCCTGCTGCTCCCAGAAAGGCTCTAACTTGCTTTCTGGTTGTTGGAGTTGGAATTCTACATACTGCTTCTTTTCTTTCTCTGCCTAATCTTCTGCTTCCTTGGGTAATACGAAAACCCAAGTATTTCACTTCTGTTTGACATAGTTGTGCTTTGGCTCTGGAAACTTTATATCCAGCTTCATTTAGTAACTGCAAGAGATCTTGGGTGGCTAATATACATTCTTTTTCTGATACGGCAGCTATCAACAGATCATCCACATACTGGAGAAGTACTCTCCTCCCCGGGGCTACTGGATAGCTTGAAAGATCTTGGTTTAGTGCAGCACTAAAGATGGTAGGTGAATTCTTGAATCCTTGGGGTAATCTTGTCCAGGTAAGTTGGCCCCCTCTTCCAGAGATGGGGTCCTGCCATTCGAATGCAAACAATATTTGGCTTACAGGGGCTAATCTTATGCAAAAGAATGCATCTTTTAAATCCAGTACAGTGAAATGGGTAGCTTCAGCGGGTATCAATCCTAGTAGAGTGTAAGGATTGGGTACAACTGGGTGTATAGTTTCAACTGCATCATTTACTCTTCTCAAATCTTGCACTGGGCGATAATCATCTGTCTCAGGTTTCTTTACTGGCAAAAGTGGGGTATTCCACGGAGATTGACATACTTTCAGTAGGCCATACTCAAGTAATCTCTGTAGGTGGCGATGAATGCCTTCAATTGCGGCTCTTGGGAGAGGGTACTGTTTGACGTGCACTGGTGTAGCACTAGGCTTGAGGGTTACAATCACTGGAGCTATATGTTTGGCTAGGCCTGGGGGACTGCCTTCTGCCCATACTTCAAGTGGTGCATGAATGTTCTTTAAAGTTTGTTCAAAATAGGTATCTTGAATCGAATCATCAATGTAGTATCTCCACTCTTCTTCTCGGGGAACTGTCAGTAGCATTACTCCTGCTGGTTTGGCTTGAGAATTCACTGTCATTTGCATTTCTCCTTGTTCGGAGAAAGATATTTGGGCTTGAAGCTTGGCTAACATATCTCGTCCCAGTAGGGGTACTGGACATTCGGGCATGTAAAGGAATTGATGAGTTACTTGCTGTCCTCCTAGACTGCATATTCGGTTTTGTAGAAAAGACTTTGTGGCTTTGGCACCAGTTGCTCCTATAATGGTGACTGCTTTCTTGGTGAATGGGGCTATCTTTTTGTCTATTACTGAATGTTCTGCTCCAGTATCAACCATAAAGTTCATAAATTGGTCTCCTATTTGTATTTCGACCATAGGCTCCTGGAGACCTAAAGCAAACTTGGAGCCCGGTCTGTCCTAATCCACGTCATCCTCATCATGGGCCTGTGTGGCCAATGCTTGGATGGCTCCTCCTCCCCTCTCTCGCTGGAATTGTTCTCGATTGGCTCCTCCTCGGCCTCGGGGACGGCCTCGTCTTTCTTCTCGCCACTGATGATCGTATTCGTCATCTTGCTGGGCGTCTTCGAGTTGCGGGCAAGTATCTCTCCAATGTCCTTCCTCTTTGCAGTAGGCGCATTGGTTCACGCCTAGTCTCTGGGTCCGGCCTCCGCCTTGACCCCGCCCTCTTCCTCTGCTCCTTCGATTAGGGACACCTCCCCTTTTCTTTTCAACTATGGCCGCAGCCAAAAAATCAGCTTTCTTCTTCATCTTTCTATCACATTCTCTCTGTCTTTCAGTATCACGATTCACATACACTTTATGAGCGACTTCCAATAACTGTGTTGCATTCATGCCCGCAAACCCTTCTAATTTCTGTAATTTACGTCTAATGTCTGGTTGAGACTGGTTTACAAAAGCAGAATTCACCATGCATAAACTTCCTGGTGCCTCGGGATCATAGGGAGTATACATTCTATAAGCTTCAGTTAATCTTTCATAATAATCTGCTGGGCTCTCATCTATTCCTTGGATAATTCCTGCTACTTTGGAAAGGTTCATAGCTTTTTGGCCTCCTCTTCTCAGGCCTTGTAAAAAGCCTTGGCGAAAACGGGCTAGGGCGGTGGATCCTTCATCTGTATTCGGATCCCATTGGGGGTCTTCATTCGGGAATTCTCTCTGAGCTGCTTCTCTACGATCTATTATATTCTGCCCCTGCGCTGGAGCTGCAGGGTTTTCTGCCATCCATTCGATAGCTGCTTTTCTAATTCTCGCTCGTTCTTCTGTAGTGAATAGGGTGGTCAGGAGCTGACGGCAATCTGGCCAAGTGGGTTGGTGAGTTTCCATAATACTAGTTACTAATTCTGTCAGCTCCTGGGGCTTACTAGTATAGGAGGCATAGTGCGACCTCCAATTTAATAAATCAGTTGTAGAGAATGGGATATACACATAAGTTAGGGGTCCCGCTACCACTTCATCATTATCATTCTTTACGGGCACCCCCGGGACTTGCCTTAAGGGAAACAGTTTGGCTGTCCTAGGCGTCATTTGGGTCTGGGATCTAAGGGCTATTGTCGTTGTCTTTGCAGGAGTCGCTTTCTTTTTCTCAACTGGTTTTGCTTTGGGTTTCTCCTTCACTGGCTTGCTAGTGCTGGCGCTAGCTTCCTCAATTATTTGTACACTGTCCTCTTCTTCTTCTTCTGGGGGATTCCCTCCTTTTTCTTCTAGCTCCGCTTCTGGCTCACTTTTTACATCCTCCTCTTCTCTTCCCGCTAATTCTTTCTCTTCCTCTCCTCCAGGAGGAGGGGGATCTGGGGTTGGGTCTCGCCTCGGCTCCGGCGGTCTCTGGGGATCTGGGGCAGGACGCCGCCGGGCTATCCTTACTGGACCTGGGGTTCGGGGTTGCCTGAGGACTACTTCTGGGGAATCGGGATCTGCCAAGATGGGTTTCTTCTTGGCTTTCTTATCCTGCTCTTTCATTCTAGGCTGTTCCTTTCTCTGTCTAGAATCTGTTTTAGCTAACATTATTCTGCACTGTTCCTCATAACAGCGCTGCGCCCAGGAGGGCGGATCTTCACAAATACTTAACCAGGAATCTATATAGGGGTACTGATCGGGGTGCGCTACCCGCACTCTACGGTGTATTGACTGGATAATCTCTACGGTGAACGTTCCCTCTCGGGGCCAGATGGGGTCTAGATCGGGCCACTCCCTAGTACACAAAATCTGCAAACGGGCTGCTGTCATTTTAATACCATAATCTCCTGAATATCCCTCTTTAAAATGTGCGATCATACATTCTAATGGAGTGTTCCTAGTAGACTCCGCCCCTCCCATTTCGATGTGTGCGCGCAACAACAGACAGAAGGGAAAAGGAGTGCGGACCGTGGGTAAGGGGTCCTCACGGCCCTGGAAACGTATAGGGAATACAAATAACAAGACAAGACGACAATCGCTTCCCCCTTTTCGCGACCTGAGCGCGGTCGCCCGGTCAGGAAATGCGCTAATCAGGGGTCAGCTTTCACTTGGTCCGTGCTGCCAGACCTCTCAGTCACACTTCGTTCACACAATCATGCTAGCAACGTATTCCCAGAATGCATTCGTTTCTATCTATTCTGACTAGTCTTTTCCAAGTACAATTACAAAAAGGATGAGGGTTTCACCTAGCGAATTCCCATGCCAGGCTACTCGGCTCTTCCTTGAGAGTTGATCAGGCTCTCTTACCAATTCCCAATATCTCGAGATTACAAATTCCAAGTTCCAAGTTCCAATGGCAGTACTGCTCTTTCTATTTCTGTCTAGACCCAAAATCAAAACTATACTCACCGGATCCGGTCCTCAAAACTTCCCAAGCAGGCGCATGAGTTGGACCTCGGACTCCCCTCACTCGGGTTCGAGGCGTTGGCTCCGACCGGGCCCGGCACCCGCCGAGGTCCGACCAGCTCCCTCCGATACAAGGGACCGGCGGCGCCAGGGAGCGGCCCTCGTCGGAAGGGCGCGATCCCGGCAGGACCAAGCCTATAGAGGCGGAAAGTCGTGGTATATTGCCCTATATACACTTTGATTCCACAACTTCCCGGCCAACGCACCAAGGAATATGTAGCAGCAAAGCGCAGACAAACCAATGATACCAGGAGTCTGTTCAGAAGGTCCAAATCATTTATTTGTGCACAAGTCTCAAGCAAGGCAATTTCAAAATGGCTGAGCAAAGTTTTCAAGCATTACAACAACTTTTATAGACTTCTGTTCCATTCTAGGTATAGAAAAACATTTCATTGGTCCCGGTACGCTCCCGTACCTCCCGTAGCCCCTCTATTGGTCCCGGTACTGATACGTTTCTCCAATTATGTTCCTTCTGTGGGCTTCTGTAGGCATGACACCTGCCTGCCCCCCTTCTAGTCCCAATTACAATGGTCAGTTCATCAACTTGTTACTTTCACACTTTCAAGGCTATGGGACCATTTGTGCGTGCAGAAGAGCAAGGTTCTGTAACTCATCTGTCAGCACTCCTCAATATTTCTCTGCAAATGTACTCTTTCTTATCAGTAACTTTAAAACACATCTTTTCTGTATTTTTCCATTTCTTAATTCTGCAATTCTGCTTATCTAAGCTAATTCAATATTTCTACTGAGTTCTTTCTTACAATAGCAGCATGTTGGGGGATGTGCAATCCTATATGCCTCTCCACAGGCCTCATTTACAGGTCAAGCTAGTCATGCTGGCCTGCCTATGTCAGACACCGTGGGTCACAGGCCTGCACCTGCCACAGTTTAATGTTCACTGTAAACCGCGCTGATGTCAATAGCGCGGTATAAAAGACTTTAAATAAATAAATAAAAAAATAATACATTATACTGGTGTAATAGCATCATCATCTTGGGGTATAGGATAATATTTCCACATAGCTAATACTTTCGCAGCTGCCTTCCGCTCTATTGTGTTAGCAATTGATGATGTTATCATGCGTAAGCAAAGGGGTAGGAGACAAGGGAGCAATAAGCACATGGCTAATATGAATAGTACAATAAACATAAGGGCTTTCAGGCCACCAATCCTGGAAAACAATGAACCAAACCACCCGTCCATCTTTAAACTGTGCCAGGTCTGGACAGGCACAAATGTCTGCTCTCTCATCTGAGTAGCTAAATCTTCAACTACATGCCCATTATTATCAATCTGTAAACAACAATTACTTAGGTTCAACTTCCCACATACCCCACCTTCAGCTGCTAACAAATAATCTAAAGCTAAACGATTTTGATAAATGGCTGTGTGCATTTGCGTACTTTGCTTTGCCAACAGAGTTAGTGCTTTACTAGTTTCATTGGTTATGATTTCAACAACAGCTTGCAAACGTATTATTTGATTAATCATATAAACAGGAGTACGATATCCCCAAGTCCCATCCTGCTCCCAAGTAGCAGGTCCATAATATGAGATGATTCGTTTTGGGGGCCATTCTTCAGATGACGCATCCCATTTGTCCCATTGGCCTATTTTCAAGGCCTCCTTCAGCTGTCGACTTCTGTACACAGGATATCCCAGCTGTTCTCCCTGGGATGTAGGCAGAAGGAAAAAGGAAGGTCGTATGGTTCCCAATACACATGCGCCTCCCCAGTGATGAGGAAGTCTGGCATATGCTCGGGTTCCGCAAATCCAGTACAGTCCAGGTGGTGCTTGCCAGGAGTTATATGCTGCTAAGTTAGTCCAGATGCTGGCAAGTCTGGGGAACTGGACTAGAGGATTGGGAGGTTCAGTAGTGTTGGCTCCTGACCACCAAGATGTTCTCTTAGTGGTACTGTTGTAAAACATCTGATTGAGACAGACCAGCTGCCCCACTTCCATATTAAACATTGGTCCATAACGAGAAAAACATAAGTTCCCCACGATGGAGTGGGCCAATACCCATTCACTTGTGGTATTGCGTATATTAGTCTGATTATATGGAACAGAATAGTTCAGTTCTTGTTCTTCCCAAGGCCATTGGTCTCCCATTTTTGTTCCTCCACAAAACAAACAGTCTGACACATGGAGACTAGAAGCAACTGCTCCCGCTAATTCAAGAAATAAGTTCTGGGAGGCAGGAGGGATTTCAAACTCTGATTTCATGGCTTCATAGAAGGAGTGATGTATATGATAGGGTGAGGATACATGGGTTTTGGTGTTTAATTGCAGATATAAAATAGTCCCAGGATCTATACCTCCTCCTGCAATATGCAACCCAAACTTGTATCCTTGCTT
This sequence comes from Ichthyophis bannanicus, assembly GCA_033557465.1. NCBI lineage: Eukaryota > Metazoa > Chordata > Amphibia > Gymnophiona > Ichthyophiidae > Ichthyophis > Ichthyophis bannanicus. The sequence goes on from CM066044.1 coordinate 248,599,373, forward strand.
CCAGTGGCTGGGGTTGGCTATGAAGAGTTGTAGAGGATTACAGGCACCTTTCTGGCATTTCTTGTGTTCTGATAAGCTGATCTTCGTTAGGCTGCCTTTGCGATGATCGCCGTCTTGTCCCGTCGGTGCATTCTTCCAGGTAGCAAAATATACACATTCCCATTTTGGGCAAAAGTAATCATGTTTAGATGCGGTGGTGTAAATAGTGGCTGCAGTACTCTTTCCTGTACACCGTCCCCATCCGTAGGCTCCTTCTGGACACATGTATTTATCATCATGGTAGTAGGCTCGCTCCCATGACCCACATCTGTGGTAAGCATTTCTGTTGATGGCATCACAAGCGTCAAAGTTCAAGGTGATAGGTTTGGTGGGGTTGGTAAGGGGTTTTGTCGCATTCAGGATGGCTCCATCTTCATCATTCCAACGTATCTCAAATGTATAGTATGATGGGTTTTGTTGAGGGGTATAACAAGTCTTACTTCTTCCCTTTGAGCAAATGTTCAGTTCGGTGCCCTTATAAACACACCGGCTGACTGTTCCAGTGCAAGTATAGTAGGAATGATAGAGCAAAGTCTGAGTAATCTTTTGTCCTGTTCGGGTGGTGGTTATGCAGGCCACACAAGGGGGTAGAGCAAGAGTCTTTTCCAGGATTCCCAGGATCACCACTCCCACAAGGCAATAGTGGAAGAGCATTGTGATTACAGTCTCTGGAGGTTAGCTGGAAAATTGAGGATAATAAACTGTGCTGAGTTGTCTTCTGTTTTCGCTGCGATGGTCACTCTCGTGTGACGTAAGTGGATTTTGAAGATTTTCTATAAAGCTGGCTGTCTCCTCAAGGTGAGTCGCAATGGAGTCTCAGGATCATTTACTGACGTCCATTAGCCAGGATCAGAAGCAGCTGCCGGCTTCACTCGACTGTGGTGGATCCAAGGTTCGAATTCTGCAACTTTCACTGCAGTGGGGGTGACAGGATGACAACATATGGTCCCTTCCAATGCGGCGTACAAAAGAGGCAAGAGAGATGGATGATCACATGTGCCTTTATTGTGTCCCCTACGCGTTTCGGCGTATGCCTTCCTCGGGGGGATATACTTAAACATATAAACATAAAACAACATGTTAAATAATTATACAGTAAAAAACATCAACCTCACAAATGATAAAAAGATAAAAACATACAGGCATGTATTGTTTACAAAATATAAGCCACTAAAAACCAAATGTAACAACCAAAAGAAAAAACTGTTAAAAACAAGCATTTAACAATGCTAAAAATATAAATAAACAATATAACAAATAAGATAATAAATAAGTAAACAATATGGCAAATAAGATAATAAATAATTAAAAGACGCAGGGCAGAACACACAGAACAAGTAGCATGCAAATAATAATATATATAATAAATAGTAATAAAAATGATACTAATAATAACATAAACAGATGTTTACTTACAAGGCACAATTGGTTAATGGCCAATAGGCAGAATGGTAAGGAGATTCCTTGTGTTAAAAATTAACTGCAAACATATAAAAATATATAATGTAAAGCATAAACAAACAAGTAAAAACACTGTACCTAAGCATAGGCAATTGGCACTAATGGACAAACGTGCTGTTAAATGAATGGATAAAAACAAAATTCTCTCAAAAGATGAGAATGTAAAAAAGTATAAGGATAAAAAGAAGAAGAAAAGAAGAAGAAAAGAAAAAAGATGGCATTAAGCTTAGTTGGTTGGCACATTTTAAAGACATCAACATGAATAAACTGAGGGTAAATGTGAAGCTCTATTTAAAATATACTCAACTAAACATAACCTTAAAAAACATGGGCACCACCAAAAATATACACGGAGTAACTTAAACAAAAATAAGTGCAAACCAATGAATGAGCCAAACTTACATGAAATGAGCAATTCAATCCCAAGCAAAAAGGGTTGTCAATGAACAGGAAGCACGTTCTGTTAGCGTTCAGGACGAGTTAAGGACTGACTGGCTGAACGTTGGAACTTTATATACCAGAAAAAGGGGGCAAGGCTAAAATGACCATGTGACAGTGATCAGGTGACCTAAAAACTTCAAAATAGGAGTGCTCAACCTTTAAACAGAAGAAAAGTACCTCTATATGTTGTGTCACATTAAGAGGCACACAGGTAAGCGTCATTAAATTGTAATGATGAAAAGATATAACTAAATGTAAATATGAATGAAAGAAGGGGACACAATAAAGGCACATGTGATCATCCATCTCTCTTGCCTCTTTTGTACACCTACTTTATCAGCAAGAGCGTTTGCTCTTCTTGTGCCCGACCCTTCCAATGCGGCGCCAGTGGGGTCTTTCTTCACTCTTTCACCCACACGGACGTTCCTGGCTTGAAGGGATGCAGAGGCTCAGTCAGATTGATGGGTATAATCGATCTTGCACCCACGTTTGGAGCTTCTGCAAAACAGAACCTAAAGCTAATAGTTCTTGTCTATTTATTTCAGATCCTATCTGTCTCATGTCTCCCTTTATTCCCTGCACTATGGGTGGAGGTCGCCCATACAAAATCTCAAAAGGGGAGACTCCTAAGGATCTGGTGGGAGCTGAACGTATCCTAAGAAGGGCTATGGGAAGGACTTGGAGCCACTTCAGGTGTGTTTCTTGGCAGAGCTTGGATAACTGAGTTTTCAAGGTTCTATTCATATGCTCTACTTTCCCTGAGCTCTGGGGTCTGTAAGCTGTGTGCAACTTCCATTTTATTCGCAGAGCTTGAGCTAACTGTTGGGTCACTTGGTATACAAATGATGGACCATTGTCTGACCCTATAGTTGATGGTATTCCAAATCGGGGAATGATCTCATGGAGCAATACCCTAGTGACTTCTCGGGCTTTCTCTGTTCGGATGGGTAGGCTTCTACCCACCCTGAAAATGTGCAGACTAACACTAGCATATAGTGATATCCATTTACACGGGGCATTGCAGCAAAGTCTATCTGAATATCACTCATGGGGGTCACCCCTACTGACTGAACTCTTGGGGGTGGAACAGGACCTTGCTTGGCGTTATTTTTGGCACATATCAGGCATTGCTGTGCCACTGAGGCGGTCAGGGATCCTAGCAGTGAAATACAGAAATGGGGTCTCAGGGCTTTCTCCATGGCTGTTTTTCCATAATATGTGGCTTGGTGGAAAGCTTGGACAAAGGCTGGCCCTAATGCTTCAGGGATGACTATAGAACCTGGAGGTGGACTACCTTCTGGGGGTGGCAGCACTATCCAACCTTGTTCTGTCAAGACTCCTCCCTCCTTTTCACAATAATAGTCTAACTCTCTTGTAGTGTATCGGGGTGCCCAGGAACTAAGGGGCACAGGGAATAGGGCTGCTTGCATTACAGTATCTTGGGCCCTAACTTGTCCTGTGGTGGCTGCCTTTCGGGCCGTGGCATCTGCAAATCTATTCCCTCGTGCAACTTCTCCTGCTACTGCCTGATGACCTCGGCAGTGCATGACTGCCACTTGTTTGGGGGCCCATACAGCATCTAATAACATCAATATCTCGGGCTCATACCTAATGTTCTTACCCCCTGAGGTGATTAACTCTCGTTCTTTATACAAGGCTCCATGTGCGTGCAAAGTAGTGAAAGCATATTTGGAATCTGTGTACACATTTATTCGGAGTCCTTCTCCTAATGTCAAGGCTCTAGTGAGGGCTATCAATTCAGCTTTCTGTGCAGAAGTTCCTGGGGTCAGGGCTGAGGACTCAACTACCAGATCAAGGGTCACCACTGCATATCCAGCACAACGATGTCCATTGATGACCAAACTGCTTCCATCTACAAAGAAAGTCCGTTCTGGGTCCTCTAGAGGGACATCGGTCAAATCAGAGCGACTTGAAAATACAGTGTCCATGGTTTCTAAGCAATTATGATCAGGTGGCCCAGGACCAATTGGAAACAATGTAGCAGGGTTCAGAGCTTGACTAACTTTCAACTGTATCCGAGGGTTTTTGCATAACATGCTCTGATACTTCAACATTCGTGCATTGGTTAGCCAGAAGTTTCCTTTGTGTTCCATAAGGGTCAGAACGGAGTGTGGCACGGTGACTTGAAGAGTTTGTCCTAGTGTGAGTTTGTCTGCTTCGCCCACTAGGAGGGCTGTTGCTGCAACAGCTCTCAGACAAGGGGGCCATCCTTTTGCAACTACATCCAATTGTTTTGACAGATAAGCTACTGGTCGTTGCCAGGAACCAATAGATTGGGTCAATACTCCCAATGCGTTCCCTTGTGACTCATGGACAAAAAGATGGAAAGGCTTCTGAACATCTGGAAGACCTAAAGCGGGGGATGACATCAGGGCCTTTTTCAAAGTCCGGAATGCTACATCTTGTTCGGGTCCCCAGTCTAGTGGGGATTTTTCCATTCCTCTGGTGACTTGGTATAGTGGTTTTGCAATCAGGGCAAAGTTGGGGATCCATATGCGACAATATCCCGCGGCCCCCAGGAAGGCTCTTACTTGCCTCCTAGTGGTTGGAATGGGGATATTACATACAGCTTCCTTGCGTTCTGGTCCTAAACGTCGGATCCCACTTGACAACTGGAATCCTAACTACTTGACTTCCGTTTGGCATAGTTATGCTTTGGCTCTTGAAACTTTGTATCCAGCATCTTTGAGAAGGTACAAAAGTTCACTAGTAGCTTGTAGGCATTCACTTTCTGAGTTGGTGGCTATGAGTAAGTCATCTACATACTGAAAAAGAACCCTTTTTCCTGGGTCCACTGGGTAACTTGAGAGATCTTGATTCAGGGCAGCACTGAAGAGAGTAGGTGAATTCTTGAATCCTTGGGGTAATCTGGTCCAGGTGAGCTGACACCGCCTTCCTGTTGTGGGGTCTTGCCATTCAAAAGCGAATAAAAGTTGACTGGTGGGTGCTAGGCACACACAGAAAAAGGCATCTTTCAAGTCCAGGACGGTGAAGTGAGTAGCCTCAGCGGGGATCAGTCCCGAGAGAGTATAAGGATTTGGTACTACTGGGTATATAGTTTCAACTGCATCATTTACTCGCCTTAGGTCTTGTACTGGGCAGTAATCCCCTGTCCCAGGCTTCTTTACTGGGAGAAGGGGGGTATTCCAAGGTGATTGGCATTCCTTGAGAAGTCCATATTTTAGCAGTTTCATCAAATGGCAGTGAATTCCTTCTATGGTTGGTCGAGGGAGAGGATACTGCTTCACATGCACTGGTTCCATTCCTGGCTTGAGGGTGACAATGACAGGGGCTATGTTCTTTGCTAGGCCAGGTGGATTATCTTCTGCTCATACTTCAGGTGGGGCTATGAGGTTGTTAGGTATACAGGGACTGGTTGACTTTATTGGAGGTGCACTATAGAACCGCCACTCTTCTTCTCGGGGAACAGTAAGCACCATTAATCCAGCAGGCTTTGGGTTCACAGTCATTTTCATTTCTCCCCCTTCAGCAAAGGATATTTGGACCTGGAGCTTGGCAAGGATGTCTCGGCCCAGTAGTGGAATAGGGCACTCAGGCATATACAAGAACTGGTGCGTTATCTTCTGTCCCCCTAGTTCACACATGCGGTTCTGCAACAATGGTTTTGTGGCTTTATTTCCAGTGGCTCCTATAATGGTGACAGATCGTGAGGACAGTGGAGCTACTGGCTTGGCAACTACTGAATGTTCTGCTCCTGTATCTACCATGAATTCCATGTATTGGTCCCCTATCTTTAAACTGACCATAGGCTCCTGGGGACCCAGGGTGAACTTGGAGCCCGGTCTGGCCTAGTCTTCATCTATGTCGTCCAGGTCATAGCCCGTTGCTACTGCCACTCCCTCAAGGGCTTCTTCCCTCTCCTGCTGAAACTGTGTTCGATTCATTCCTCCTCTCCTTCGAAATCTTCCTCCGGGCCTCCAGGGACTCCCTCCTCCCCTTGCAGGGGCGGAGTCCAAATGCAGGCACTCATTTCTCCAATGTCCTTCTTCCTTGCAGTAGGCGCACTGATTTGCACCCAATTGAGGCCTTTCACTTCCGCGGCCTCTTCCACGTCCTCTGGTCCTTTGATTAGGAAAACCTCCTCCACGTCGTTCAGTTATAGCAGCAGCAAGAAGATCTGCCTTCTTCTTCATCTTTCGTTCACTTTCTCTGTCTCATTCATTTTCACGATTCACAAATACTTTCTGAGCGACTTCCATTAACTGAGCTGTATTCATGCCCGCAAATCCATCCAATTTCTGCAATTTTCGCTTTATGTCTCTCTGGGACTGACTAACAAAGGCCGCATTTACCATGCGTAAATTTTCCTGAGCGGCGGGATCATATGGGGTATAGAATCTATAAGCTTCAGACAACTGCTCATGAAAGGCCGCAGGGCTCTCATCTGCACCCTGGAGAACTTCTGATACTTTCCCGATATTCATGGCCCTCTGGCCTCCCTTCTTCAGGCCCTGCACTAAGGCCTGGCGAAATCTGGTTAGGGCCGCCGCCCCCCTTTCTTCATTCGGGTTCCACCCGGGATCTTCGTTGGGATATTCTGCAGCAGCTACTTGCGGGGGATTTATTCCCCCCCTTTCTACAGGGTTGTCTTCTAACCACTGAAGGGCTGCTTGCCTGATCCTGCCTCGCTCCTCAGTGGTGAAGAGGGTGGACAGGAGCTGGCGACAATCAGCCCAGGTAGGCTGATGGGCTTGCATAATGCTTGACATTAATTCTGTTAATTCCTGGGGCTTGGCTGTGTAGGATGCATAATGCGTCTTCCAGTTTAATAAATCTGTGGTGGAAAAGGGTACATAAACTAAGCTGGTTGGTCCTGGTGCCATCTGGCCCTGATCAGGTTTTCTGACTGACTATTCCAAACAAAAAGGGTTGATGGCTTCAGCTTCCGCTTTCCTTACGTGGAGCTTACTAGGACTGCCCTTATGGGAGGTGATCAGGCTCCCTTGTCTCGCCCACACTCATGCGAGATTTCCCAGTTAGTCTATACCAAATATACCAAATCAGTCTTGCGCACGCAAGACGCTGTCCCAGGCTGTTCTTTCTGACTATTAAATCACGAAAATACCTACTCACCAGATCCGGTCCCCGATACCTCACCAGCTTCTGAGTTGGAACCTGGAATCCCCCGGGTCGGAGGTGTTGACCAGCTGGACCCGATGGCCCGCCGAGGCAGGCGGAACCCTCTCCGGCACAAAGGGGCCGGCGGCGCCTGAGGTTTCCCCCGCGGTCGGACAGACACGGGTCCAACCGGGCCAAACCTCAAGGCGAATTACTTGGATTATTCACTTGAATACCATTTACCACTCGCACTTCCCGGCCAATGCACCAAGAATATGCTGTAGCAAAGTGCAATCAATGAATAAGTCCAGGAGTCAATTGACAGGGTCCAAGCCAGTTTAATGTGCACAGGCCCAGTCAGTCAAAGCTTCAAAAGGAACTGAGCAAAGGTTTATACAGAGACATAACCATTTATACCTCTTTTTCAGGTTGATACATGAGAATTTTCTATTGGTTCCAACTCGATACATGCAAACTTTTCATTGGTTATACATTCCCTTCATTTGTCCAATTAGAAATCCCTCCGGAGCCTAGCAACCGGCCCACTCCTTTAGGATTGCTTGAACAATGGTACAGTTCTTAATTCTACTCCAAGGCTAACCTTGGCTTCAGGAATGCATATTCTGAAACATTTCTGTTCTTTCACACACAAGAGAATAATAGAAGACTTATAAATTCATGAAAACCTCTTATTAAGCATTTTAAAACAGTTTTCTCAATTTTCAGATTTTTGGTTCTTTTCTAACTATAATGGGATTTAGGATCCAGGCCTAACTTACAGACCTTTCATAGCAGCAGGCCATAGCCTACCACACCATCACTTTGGAACTCTCTCCCACACCTCCTGAGAGCCATCAGAGACGTCACTGACTTCAGGAAGCTCTTGAAGACCCACCTATTTACTGAACATTTCTATATCTCACCAAACGCGTAATGTACTGACCTTCACGCCAGATAGACCTGGAAATTCCTAGGCACTTTGCAGAGCTTAAATTCTATGTAAATAGTTAAATTGTTAAATGCTACCCCTTTTAACATCTCTTGTATATAGTTCTGAAATAGTGTTTTATTTAAGTTTTTTAAAACCGTTTTATCATTTCAATCAAAGCGGTTTACATTGTTAACTTAAACTTGGTAAACGTACATTAAACAGGGACATTGATAACGGATTTTTCTGAGCAATGGAGGGTTAAGTGACTTGCCCAAGGCCACAAGACAAAGCTCTGTTCTTTGTAAACCGCCTTGAGAATCTGAAAGGCCGTATATAAACAATGTTAAATAAATAAATAAGGTGGAATTGTGGCAGGGAGGAGAAGAGGCAAAATTGATTAGTCTGAGATAATGAAGGAAGCACTGGAAATTCGGGTACATATGTAACACTTAAAAAACATTAATTTTCCCCAAGGCTCCTTCCTGGATTCATTTCTGGTATCTCTTCCTAATTAGCCGCTTTCTGTAGGCCCTTATTCTACTTCCTCCCTCATGCCCCCTTCCTGAATCCTGCACTCATAAATACCATGAAACCCTTCTTAGACACCTCCCCGCCCCTCTCTTCTTCTTTCTTCCTCCAAGTTCCATTCCAAGGTCCCTCACTCAGGCCAGCTCGCTCTCGCAGCCCCTGCAGCAAGCCAGACTCCGCCCCCTCCTTCCGCACCGCTTCCTGTTACTATGGCAGCGGCCGCGAAGGCGGGGCAGCAGCGGGGTCTGGGAGCCTGTTGGGCCCGCGCTGGATTTTCCCCTCCTAAGACTTTGCGTCCTTCAGTTCCGGCCAGTGCTGCCCCGGGACCCGGCCGAGGAGAGGCGAAGGGGGCAGCCGCCCTCATGCTCTCTTTCTAAGGGGTTCACTGCCGGGAAAGTCAGTTTCTTGCCAAACATGCCGAGAGCGCGGCTGCTCCTACTGATTGTGTTGTGGGAAGGTAAGTGCGAGACGCTTCCTGCCCTGCCAGAGACAGGGAGACACCGTGTGGCAGTGTAAGTATATAAACGATGTTGAGCAATTCAGAACAATAAAGAGCTGGTGCACTCAACTGGAGTTTTATAAGTCGCCCCCCCCCCCCCCCCCCAATTCTGTGTCAGTGGGAAGAAGCTGCCATCTGCCCTGCTCTGGACATCAGGATCTTAGGTGAGACAAGGATATTTTTGTATCGGAGGGGAGACATTGAGAGATTAGGAAACCTGAATCCTTTGGGGTTTAGGAAATTATGGATCTCCACAGATTTATCCTCGCTTAAGAGAAAAGAGATCACATTACATAATTCTACTGTGAGAATTTGAAGTGCAATTTATGAAAAAAATGTGAAAGAGCTGTAAGTGTATCTGATGTTTTTTGAAGCCGGTCAACTTTTTTTTCCATACTTTTTTTGTAATATGTTCGTGATTGTTTTAGGGCCTATCCCTGTATGGAAACTGAAATGCTGTACATTTATTACACATATGTATCTGCCTCTGCAGGTTTTCTCTACCAAATAATGCCGACAGAATATATGCATTCCATTGATAGTGAAAAAATGCAGCGGGAACTGTGTGCCATCATCCCTTGCAAATTTGATTTCCCAACAACTGTAGCATTAGGAAATAATCCTCCTACCTATTGGTACAGGGAAGCAACAGACAAACTTATTACAACTAATGACTGTAGCCAAGTATCTAAGAATAACAAAGACTGCTTGCAGCTCTTGGGGAGTTTAGAGAAACATGACTGCACCCTCAAGATCAATGATGCCAATGAGGAGGATGTTGGAAGATACTTCTTCAGGACTGAGGGAAAATTTCTGTACAGCTTCTTCAGAATCAAACCTTTTGCAAACAGAATAGGTAAGCATTGCAGTGGCACTTTGCTGTGTGTACTCCCAGACCTAGACATCTTACCTTGAAATTGATTCAGAAGCCTTTAGGAATTGCATGGGGGGGGGGGGGGGGTGGTGGTAAGTACAATAGAAAATAAAATGGGGGCCTAGAGTATGTAAAATGGCATTTTACACTAACAAGTATGCTCTTAGAAAATTGCTCCATTGTATACACATTTAAAAGTTGGTGTTAAAAAAACATAACAGCTAATTGTAAGCAGTATACATGTAGGCATTCCAAAGGGCGTAGAATGGGGGCATAGTGGCTGTTTATGCATTTGCACAGATTTTTACTGGTATATGAATATACAAAGTTAATTCTGCTTTGGGGATGGCTGTTTTATCTTGTTAGGTGCCATCGAGTCTATCTACTCATGGCGACCCTCTTGATAGCTATCCTAAATTGAGTTCGGTCTTCAGTCAGGCGGCTCATTGTTGACAGACTGGTAATCGTAGCTGCTGTTATTGTATCGATCCATCTCATTGCTGGCCTTCCTCTTTTGCGTTGACCTTCTATCTTGCCAAGCATGATGTGTCCAAAGTATGAAAGTCAAAGTCTTGTCATCTGAGCTTCTAAAGAAAGCTTAGGTTTGATCTCCTCTAGTACCGACTTGTTTGTTCTTCGGGCAGTCCATGGTATACATAGTATTCGCCGCCAGCACCATAATTCAAAGGCATCAATTTTCTTCCTGTCTATCTTTTTCACTGTCCAGCTTTAACATCCATATGATGTTATTGAAAATACCATGGCTTGAACAAGTCAAATCTTTGTATGGAGAGAGACATCTCTGCCCTTGAGAATCTTATCTAGGTCTTTCATAGCCATTCTGCCAAGAGCAATGTGTCGTCTGATTTCTTGACTGCTTGTTGCTTCTTTATTAATAGTTGATCCAAGTAGGTTAAAGTTGTTCACAATTTCAATTTCTTCTCCTTCAACGATGAACCTGTTGATTATGCCAGTTGTCATGATCTTTGTCTTCTTTACATTAAGGTGCAGGCCCATTTTGAGACTATGTTCTTTGATTGTGAGACGCAAATGTTTCAGATCATCTTCACTTTCAGCCAGTAATGTGGTATCATCAGCATAGCGAAGGTTGTTGATGAGTCTTCCACCAATCTTCACACCTCTGTCTTCATACAATCCTGCTTCTCTGACGATTTGTTCTGCATATAAATTAAACAGGTAGGGGGAAAGTATGCAGCCTTGTCTTACACCTTTGCTTATTTTAAACCATTCTGTTTCCCCTTGTTCTTTTTGAACTGTTGCTTCTTGATCAATGTACAGATTGTGTAAGAGAACGATCAGGTGTTCTGGTATACCCATGCTTCTTAATGTGGCCCAGAGTTTCTCATGATTTACACAGTCAAAAGCCTTGCTATAGTCGATAAAGCACAAATAGATATCCTTTTGGTATTCTTTAGCCTTTTCAAGGATCCATCTCACATCCGCAATGATGTCTCTCGTTCCTCACCCTTTCCTGAACCCTGCTTGCTCTTCAGGAGTTCTTGTTCCAGGTATGGTTGTAGTCTCTTTTGAATAATCTTCAGTAGAATCTTGCTGGCATGTGGGATCAGAGCGATTGTGCAATAATTTCCACAGTCAGTTGGATCACCTTTCTTTAGTATTGGTATAAACACAGATCTTTTCCAGTCAGTTGGCCATGATGTTGTCTTCCATATTTCTTGGCAGACCCTTGTAAGTACGGTAACAGCTGCATCAGATTGCTGTAATATTTCTATGGGAATGCTATCAATGCCTGTTGCTTTGTTCTTTGATAAGGCTTTCAATGCTGCTTCAACTTCTTCTTTCATCACCAATGGTTTCTGATCATAAGGTACAGGTTAAAACGGCTGTTGGTCCACTTGATCTTTATCATATAAAAACTCTATATTCCTTCCACCTTTTCTTGATCTTCTCAGCATCATTCAACATAGAACCTTGAGCGTCTTGTAACATTCCAATTCGAGGCTGGAACTTTTTCTTTAACTCTCGTAGCTTTAGGAAAGCCGATCTTGTTCTTCCTCTAATAGTTTCTGCTTCTATTTCCTTGCATGCCTCATTGTAGTACTTTTCCTTGTCCTTTCTTGCTGCACGTTGGAAATCTCTGAGTTCTGCGATTGTCTTTCTTTCTCCTCTGGCTTTAGCTTCTCTGCGTTTCTGGGCAGTTTTCAGAGTTTCTTCCGTCATCCATTATGGCCGTTTTTGCTTTTTCACCTTTTGTAGAGACTTCTCACTTTCTTCCAACACAACCTTCTTGATGTCATTCTTTAACTCTTCTGGAGCTCTGTCATTTGTATCTAAAGCAGCAAATCGATTTTGCAGGCAGTCTTTAAATTTCAGTGGTGTATTCTCAAGGTCATATTTTGCTGCATTCATGAGTGTTTTGCTCTTTTTCAACTTTAGCTTGAGTTTGCACACTAGTAGTTGATGATCTGCACCACAGTCAGCTCCAGGTTTTGTGTTTGTTGATGTTACAGAGCTTTTCCATTGTTGACTTCCACAGATGTAGTCAATTTGATTTTTATACAATCCATTGGGTGAGGTCCATGTGTACATTCGCCGCTTGTGTTGCTGGAAGAAGGTGTTCGAGATGAATAGATCGTTGGTCTTGCAGAATTCTATCAGTCTTTCTCCATCTTCATTTCTGTTGCCAAGTCCATATTTTCCAACTACTTTGCCTTCTTCTTTGTTGCCAACCTTTGCATTCCAGTCACCCATGACTATCAGGATATCCTGTTTGCATGTTCTGTCAATTTCAGCTTGTACTTGTTCATAGAACACTTCAATTTCATTCTCTTCTGCAGCTGTTGTTGGGGCATATACTTGAACTATAGTTGTGTTCATAGGCATTCCTCGTAGACGAATAGAGATTAAGCGTTCGCTGACTGCATTGTATTTCATTACAGTTCTTGCAAGTTTCTTCTTTATTATAAATGCAGCACCATTTCTTCTTTGTCTTTCATTTCCAGCATAGTAGACCATGTGATCATCTGATGCAAAGTGCCCGATGCCAGTCCATTTCAGTTCACTGACACTGAACAGTGTTCGGTCTTCAATTAGGTGGCTAATAGCTGATATGATGGTATTCATAGTTGCTGTTATTCTGTCTATCCATTGCATTGCTGACCTTCCTCTTTTGCACTGGCTTTCAACCTTGCCAAGTATATCTTTGTCTAATGATCCTTTTCTTTGCATGATGTCCAAAGTATGATAGGTGCAACATATGGGCCTATGTGCCTTCAGAGCCTAGCTGCCCTGTTATAAAATCGTCCTCAACATAGTTACGTGTTTTGTATACAGAGAGAGATTCATGGTGGGGGCAATTTTTATAAGGAGCCAAGAAGTTTTGGCGACTCATGTGCCTAAAGGGGCATGTATACATGTACTTTAGCTGGTCGCTATTTTATAAATATGCACGTAAGACCTTCAGCATGTAATTTCACTGTGCGCATGCACATGAGCAGAGCTTGTTTTAGACATGCACAAGTATGTGCACAAATTATAAAATGTTATAGTTTATGCGTGTCCTTGAGAAATATAGATGCAGGCAGTTGCTTCAGCCACTGGTCTGGTGTAAGTGATTGGGTCTAGATTTAACATGTATTTTCAAATGGTTATGTCTTTGTTTTATAAAGTAAAGTATGCACTATGTGCAGAAAAACACACCTTTTATAATATTACGCTTGATATGACCAAAGATCTCTGTTGGTAGAGAGAGAGAGAGAGAATATAGAGACAGACCAACATAAATAAGTAATAGAATGTCTGTGTTCCCGAGAGACAGTTTACATTTTCCTAGGACTACCTTTTATCATGCATTCCTTGGCTGAAGTGCGATCGGTAGATACTCATAGATATGCGTTTTCTTTGCAGCTTGTTTTTGTAATTCACTTCTTTGAGATATGCGATATATGCAACTTTGTTCTTTCGTTTTGTTTTTAGTTCATGGGGTAATTTTAATTGATTACTTGTTTTCTGGCTTGTTTTTTATGATATTTATTTTATTTATTTATTTAACTGTATTTATATCCCGCTTTTCTCTGGGTCAAAGCAGTGCAACATTGAGTGGGGGAGGAGGGGTGGACAATAATCAATTTCTGGGGTTGGGGGTCATTACCAGGTGGCCAACATTAATGATTTTAACAAATAATTGGGACATAGACGTAGACGTTGTGTTATAGTCTCTTAGAGCATATGTTCAGGGGGGTGAAATAGGGGGGTTAGGGGTTAGTCAGTGGTGGGTGTTTTGTTTCTGGTCTGAGGTATTCCTGGAATAGGATGGTTTTTAGTTGTTTCCTGAATGATGAGGGATCTCCATTGCTTCTGATGTGACTTGGTAGAGAGTTCCAGAGAGTTGGTGCATATAGTTCGAAGGCTCTGTTGCAGGTCCGTTGATTGCATTTGGTTCGTTTATGGGGGATGGTGAGGGAGTTGTTGGTGGGTTGTCTGGTTGTTCTGTTGTGGGCTGGTCGGGGCAGTAGTGTGCGGAGCTGGGAAGTCTGAGTTTGGTAGAGAGCTTTATGAGTAAGTAGGGTGGCTTTGTATTTGATTCTTGCTTCGAGGGGGAGTATGTGTAGCTCTCTCAGGACTGGGGTGATGTGGTCTCGTTTTTTTTGCTTTCTGGATAATCCTTGCTGTGGTATTTAAGGCAGTTCGGAGTGGGTTTGTGTGGGTGGCTGGGAGTCCATGGTAGATTATATTGCAGTAGTCCAGGTGGGGGAGTGTCATGGCTTGCATCACTGTTCTGAAGTCCTGTGGTTCAAGGAGAGGTCTGAGGCGTTGTACTGTTTTGGCTTTGTGGAATATTGTTCTGGTGGTTTTTTTGATTTGTTGCTTGAGTGTGAGTGCTTGGTCTATGATGATTCCTAGATACTTTATGTGCGGTTGTATTTGTGTGGTTCCAATGTTGAAGTGCGAAGGTGGAGTGAAGTCTGGGTCCTTTGTTACTATGAGGGCTTCTGTTTTCTTTATGTTGATGGATAGGTTGTTCTTTTGCAGCCAGCCAGATACTTCTGTGAAGCATTCTGATAGGTGTTTATTTGTTGGGTTAGAGGTTGTGATTGGTGCATAGAGCATTATGTCATCTGCATAGATGTGATAGTTGATGTTGTGGGCGCGTATGATTGTGCAGAGTGGTTGCAGATAGATGTTGAAGAGCATGGCAGATAGTGTGGATCCTTGGGGTACTCCTTGGTGTTGCTGGAAGGGGGGTGAGGTTGATATGTTTGTGCGGATCAGTTGTTGTCTATTGGTTAGGTAGGAGTGGAACCATTGAAGTACGGTATCTTTGATGCCAATTGCCATATTTTCTTGATTTACTGTTTTATTGTATATTCTAATTGAGTGTATGCCATCCTGAATTGTTTATAAGATTAGTTAACCTTATAAGCAAAGTAAGTAAATGAATAGACAATAAATTAACATACAGTACAAACTACCTGCATACTATTTGAATCTTGCCCTTCCCTATGCAGTTCAAGTGGTACAGCCACAGAATATTAATTCCTGCTGTCCAGATGTAATTGGCTTTCTGCTATTGATCCTGCAACACCCATTTTTGGTGGCTAAAACGTCAAGCTATGAGATTCAGCCTTTCTGCAGTATTGGTCTCTGGACAGTGGGTTACTCAGCATATCCATTACCTTCCTTCCAAAGGCTGCATTCAAGTTTGATAGTATGCGTCTTTCAGAAGGTGATGTTTTACAGTGATTTGCCCTGGTCGAGAGCTAACCACCTTGCTTGTGTCAACGTTATGCATTCTTGGTTGTCCTCTTTAGCAGTAACAGGTTTGTGCTTGTCAACTCAGACGACCACCAGCAATTGGCTGAAAGAAACTGCTTTCTGGCACTTAAAGCTCCATTTTCTGTAGCATGTTGAGGTAAGAATTGGAACATCTAAGTCAGAACATTCCCAATTCTCCCATTATTTAACAAAAGGCTCTGATGACTTTGAAGCCTTACGTAAAATAAATACAGGTAGTCGTCGACTTACGACCGCGTTTGGTTCCGACAGACTGGTCGTAAGTCGATTTGGTCGTAAGTTGGCCTATGTTAAATTACCGTAAGTATATTATGCCATGTAATGGTATTGTAATTATCTTAGTCATATCTTATCACCATTTTCTCTGTTCAATACTGTTATAACCATTGTATCATCACCGTCTTAGTAGTGTAATGTATTATTGTACTGTTACTGTTAGACATTAAAGAAAATAAAGGAAAACACTAATACAATAAAATAAAGGCATTTTGCTTTATTAAGGGACTGTATAGATTTCTTTACATTCTTATACCATTTGTAACATCTCATCATATCGTGCCATTTCTTAATCACTGCTGGCATCACTGGTGTTTACTTGTGGGTCGTCAACTTCATCAGCTGGGTGTCCGCACGGGCCATCACTCGTGCTCCGCAGTGGGTTGTCAAGATCATCAGCCGGGGGAGCGCTCAGGGTGGGGGGAGGAGTTTGTCTTCTCATGAACATCGTGAACTTTGACTGAATTGTGTGTTTCTTCTTCTCCTCATAAATTTCACGATATGGACGAAACGTTTCATGTGCCATCCGTTCAATCCTTGCAAATCGTTCAGTGTTTGGGTCCATTGCTTCAAAATGTGCAAGAACTTTATTAAGTAGAGATAAACCTTCTGATAATCCCTTTGTTGTGAATATTCTTTGTGGCTCCTCCTCCTCTTCTCTCTCCGCTTCTCTTCTTTCTTCTTCCAATTCCATCAGCTCTTCATTAGTAAGTTCTTCGGATTCATGATCTAGCAACTCCTCAACATCTTCCACTTCACATTCCAAGGAAAGTTCTTTTGCTAATTTCACTATTTTATCCCGAATCACATCTAGTTCTTGTTCACTGTCAAATCCAGCTACAGTATTCACATACCGCTTAACACACTTTTTCCATATGCTATTCATACACTTCTCAGTCACAGCCTCCCAGGCGGTAGCAAGATTCTTGATACACATAAGAACATTGTATTGTTTCCAAAACTCACGCAGTGATAGTTCTGGGTTGGAATCTAAAGCAGCTATAGCTTGAGCGAATGTGGCTCGGAGATAGTTTGCCTTGAATGCAGCAATCGAACCTTGGTCCATAGGTTGGATCAGTGAAGTTGTGTTGGGGGGCAAAAAAAACACTTTCACATCGGGATGGAGATCAGTTAAGTGAGGTGGATGTCCAGGCGCATTATCCAGCAGCAGTAAAATCTTGAAAGGAATTCCTTCCCCCAAACAATTTTCACGCGCTTGTGGAATAAAACAATTCATAAACCAGTCTTCAAACAGTGTCTGTGTAATCCATGCCTTATGGTTTGAGCGAACGTAGACTGGCAAAGTGTGCTTGTTGATATTCTTGAATGCCTGCGGGTTTTCCGAGTGATAAATTAAGAAAGGCTTGAGCTTGAATCCTGCGATGTTCCCGCCAAGCAGCAGAGTTAGTCTATCCTTAAATGCTTTAAATCCCGGCATGTTTTTCGCTTCTTTCTGAATGTACGTGCGTGCTGGCATTCGTTTCCAGAACAATCCAGTTTCATCAACATTAAAAATCTGCTCTGCAAGATAACCCTCATGTGTAATTATTTCATCCAAATTGTCGACAAGCTTACGAGCTCCTTCCTCATCTGCACTCACTGCTTCTCCAGTCACTCGAACATTATGCAGTTGGAATCTTGCCTTGAACCTCTTGAACCAGCCAGTACTTGCTGAAAATTCTTGACTGTAGTCTTCTCCGGCGCGTTCCTTCAAAGTCTTAAACAGACTTCTAGCCTTTGTCTGGACGATATAAAGCCTTAACGGTGTCCGTTTTTGAATGTTATCTTCTTTCCAAATGGACAACAATTTCTCCATTTCATGGATGGGCTCAGTCCGTTGCTTCGTAATTACTGTTGATCGCATGGGTGCAGAACCTTTCACAGCTTCACAAATTCTCTCCTTGTCTTTTAAAATTGTTGACACGGTAGAATGGGATAACTTCATATCACGTGCGATAACATTACATGTTTTTCCTCCTTCGTGCTGTTTAATCACCATCATTTTTGTGTTGAGATCTATGGCCTTTCTTTCCTTCTTCTTGGCTGGCTGATGAGGAGAAGAAGGCAATTTCCTCTTGGTAGACATCTTGGGGGTTGGATCTTTGAGTGACCTCTGCATTATGAATTAGAATTAGAAGGTTTAGAAGAGGGAGCATTAGAAGGCGGAGCGGAAACGCCGCTGCCAGAAAACCGGTTGTAAAGTCGATCAGTTGTAAGTCGCATAGGTCGTAAGTCGACGACTACCTGTATAAGTATTTCTGGAGCATACAGCAGGAGCAGCCATTTTACTAATCTACATTTGGAAAAAAAGAGCACCATCACTCGACATCTTACATGTGTAGATGCTGGCGATTATATGTGGAAGTGACAATTTTTGATATTTCCATATATAAGTGCCAGCAACTATACATATAGGAACCCTATTTCATAGAAACATTATGTCAGAAAAAGTTCATGTGACCTGTCTAGTCTGCCCTTCCATATCAACCACTACAACAGTCCCCCTTTTTCCTTTTGAGTCTTCCCCCTTTCACCCTCATCCTGTGTCCCCTCGTAGCAGAACTTGCTTTCAATTGAAAGAGGCTTTTTCCTGTACATTTATGCCACGGAGGTATTTAAACATCTCAATCATATCGCCTTTATCCCAACTTTCCTGTAAAGTATACATATTAAGATCCTTAAGTCTGTCCTCATATGCTTTATAATGAAGACCATTAACCATTTTAGTAGCCACCCTCTGCACCATATCCAACCTTTTTTATATCCTTTTGAAGGTGCGGTCTCCAGAATTGCACACAATACTCCAAATTTGCAATCTATCTTCTCTATCCTGACCTTTTTCTCCTATCCTTTTTAAGAAAAAAGTATTTTTAAAGTATTGTTATTTTCCTTTTCTTTTTAATCATTTTATATATTTTATAGTTTTATTGTAAACCGCCTCAATGTAATGGGAGGTGGTATATCAAGTGATTATAAACAATAAATGAGGTCTCACCAAAGACTTATACAGAGGCACTATCATCTCCTTTTTTCTGCTACCCATTCCTTTCCGTATGCACCCAAGCAACCTTCTGGCTTTCACCGTCACCTTTTCTACCTGTTTAGCTACTTTGAGATCATCAGACACAATTATGCCTAGGTCCCACTCTTCTTTTGTGAACATAAGTACTTCACCCCCTATACCATATTCTTCCTTGGATTGCTGCAGCTCAAATGCATGACCTTACATTTTTTAACATTAAATCTCAGCTGCCAAATTCTAGACCATTCTTCAAGCTTTGCTAGATCCCTCCTCATGTTATCTACACCTTCCTGGGTGTCTCCTCTATTGCAGATTTTGGTATCATCCGCAAAGAGGCAAACCTTGCCCGACAGCCCTTCCGCTGTATCACTAACAAAGATGTTAAAAAGAATTGGACCAAGTTCAGATCGCTGGGGCACACTACTGGTAACCTCCTTCTTCTCAGAGTGGGCTCTATTTACCTGTACCCTTTCCCGCCTCTACCATTTTCTAACCCAAGCAGTAACTTTAGGGCCCATCCCTAGGGTGCTCAGTTTGTTTATAAGTAGCCTGTGCGTAACGGTGTCCAAAGCTTTATTGAAATCTAAATACACCACATCTAGGGCTGTCCCTCGGTCCAACTTCCTGATCACCCAGTCAAAGAAATCAATCAGATTTGTCTGGCAGGGCCTGCCTCTGGTAAATCCATGCTGCCTCAGATTCAGTAATTCGTTGGACTCCAGAAACCTTTATTTTCTCTTTCAGTAGTGCTTCCAATAATTTATTCACCACCAAAGTTAAACTAACTGGCCTGTAGTTTTCAACCACATCCTTACTTCTGCTTGTGTGTAAAGGGATCACATGTGCTTCTCTCCAGTCCTCTGGCAGTATACCTGACTCCAAAGAGAAAAGGTCAGTCAGTGAAGCTGCTAGAACATCCCCAAGTTCCCTCAGTATTCTCGAGTGTATCCTATCTCGTCCCATTGCTTTGTCTACTTTAAGTTTAACTAGTTCCTCACGAACACAGTCTTCTGAAAATCGTTCACCCTTGATGATCCTTGCTTATGTTTCTGTTTTGTGGGTGTTTTCTGAATTCCTTCTCCTGGTTCTTCATCTGTGAACACAGAACAGAAATATTTTTTAAGCAATTCCGTTTTATCCTCATCAACTTCTAAATATTCCTTCCCTTCACCCTTGAGTCTGACGAGATCACTTTTGCCCTTCCTCTGCTCATAAACATATCTGAAAAATGTCTTAGCCATTGCAATAAAATGGGGAATATTTCCACCTCTTCTTTTGAATCTTTGCTTTCCTGACTACTTTGCTAGTTTCTCTAATTGTTTTTTTTCCTAAATATAGATGCCTGTCTTCCTCTCTCTGTGATCTCTTGTATTTCATGAAAGCCTCCCTCTTTTTCTTCACCTTTTCAGCTACTTCTTTCGAAAACCCATAGCGGTCTCCTTTTCCTTTTACCTTTATTTACCATTTTAACAAAAAGGTTGGTTGCCCTTAAAATATCTCCCTTTCAGTTTTGCCCACTGTTTTTCTACATCCCCCAGCTGTTCCCATCCCGCTAACAACTCCTTGAAGTATTGGCCCATTTTGGCAAAGTTAGTTTTTCTAAAGTCTAAGATCCTTGCTTTTGAATGGAATTTTTTTTAAATTATTTATGCAATTTTGAAATTTACACAAAAAAAATCGTGTTCCTTATCGTTCCTCCAGTTTAGTTCTCCACCTCTGGATTGTGCACCTCTTCCTGCAGCTTGGAGACTGGGCATGTCAAAGTCGTGACATCACTGGATATAGCCTGCTGGTATCTCCCATCAGCCTCCAGTGTGTCCAGTCTCCATGCAGCAGGAGGACATAGTGAGCCTAGCTTCTGGGCTCACTTGGGGGGAACAGATAAGGAGCATTTAGTGTGACAAATTGTATTCTGATTTTACTTTTGATTTTACTTTTAATTCAGTTACCTTTGGTTAATTGGCAATCAGGGATTAGTTCCCTTTAGTTAGGAGCAAATTTCCTTATTTACAGTAATTTTAAATTTGAGCCTGACTCTTTAAATTAGTAGCAGCTCTCGCCTTCCCTCCTTCTCAGTTCTTTTCAATTGCTACAGGCATTTGCCGGTGTGGATCTCTCTCCCTTGACTGTACGGGAGAGAGCTCTGGGACCCGTACAGCCACACTGAAGCTGTGTGAGACGGAGCCTCTCCGTTGCTGCGGGAGTTTACTTTTATTCTGTGGAACCGGCTGAGCGATCCTCGCCACGGCTGCCAGGCGCATCAGCGCGGCTTGAGGATCGGAGGAATTCAAGGTGGTAGGAGCAGGCTGTGTGGCTTTCTGCCCTGCAGGTAAGGCCTTCGGGCTCTGTCGGTCTGCTGAGGCCTCCTGTTTTGTAGCGGCTGTTGTTCTTGGCGCCAAAATTCATTGGCGAAGGGGCGGCCATTTTCTCTCTAGGTATTTGGACCGCATGGCGAGAGTTGCAGGGAGCTGCCTGTGTGAGGAAAACAGGCAGAATAGCTAGATTTTTGCGCCTAGTGTTTTTTTCTTTTCTTTGTAGGTTTTTTGAGGCTCGGGGGGTTCCTCAGCTTTAAGGGGGGCTGTTGTCAATCCTCTTTATTTTTAAGTTTATTCTTAGTTTTATAGGACAGCAGTTTTGGCATTGATCTCTGATACCACATGTTCTTTCCCTCCTAATCATGTCTCTGAGGAGCATCTGTTAAGTCCCAGGATATTAGGCAAATTGCCAGTTTTTAGGTTCAAGAGCAGAGCCCTTACTTGTAGTTGGAAGGAGGGACAGCCTGGAAGTGTGCTTTTCTGTATTCTATAGTGAAAGTTGCCCAAAATTCACAGGGACAGGTTTAGGAAACCTTAGGATATAAAAACATAGACTGACAGTTAAACTGTTAACCAAGGAGCGCCTGTGCTACGGTCTATGGCCACCAGAGGGCAGCTGGTACACTCAATAGTGCCTTTCTATGACTGTGTGTATGCAGCCATTATCAAAGTGATAATTCTCTGCAAGTCAGGGAGCAAATAACCACAGAGCCATCTCATGGGCTCTCAGGGGTTAGTGACTAAAACAGCTGTAATGTAATGTTCTGCAAATCAAGATTATATGACCAAGATTTAAAGCTCTTAACTTCTGTATCGTTGGTCGGGCTCTGGTGCCCTAAAGGCCACAGGATGGCAGCGCTGCTCATGAATCACATATAGTATTCCGTGCCACCATCCCTGGGGGGGGGGATGGTAAAATACAAAATCGTATTACTCATCAGGTTCACAGAGGCAGCAACCTCTAAGACCTCCATTTGCAAGGTTGTCGGTGTATTCCACTGCTATTTCTCTGACTGCAGGAAGGCCGGGGGGCTGCCTGTGTGTTTCATAGCTCCACTTAGCATGCCCTTCCCAGGAAATTCTCATCTATTTCTAGAGCAGGGTTTCATTTCATTTCATTTCTCTGGTTGTGGTTAATGCACAGCTTTAGGGGCTGTGTTCGAAAGCTTGGGTCCCACGGACTTCGGTGGGATTTCAAAAAGTAAAAAGAAACTCTCTTTAGTGAGAGAGAGCCTTGTTCATTTTTAGCTAACACTGTTGATTTATTCGGTGGCCTTTTGCGTCCTGAACACCAAGGCCGGAACACTGTTTGCTTCCAGGGGTTCTACTTTCTATTTTGCTCTTCAGCTCCCTGGCAGACGCAGCAGGCTGGCAGGGGGTGCGCAATGCGTCCTGCAATGCTGAATCCCTCAGGATAAGGGGGGAAGGAAAACTGGGTGCAGCGGGGGCTGGTAGCTTCTTAAAAAGCTATAGGAACAGTTCGGGTAATTTTAGCTGAAAAAAAAGGGGCATAGCTATGTTGATTTACAAGAATCTCTTTCCTCTATCCATAGAAGGTCCTATAAAGCGTTAAAGTCGGTTTATATGGCAGGGTAATATTTTGGCTTAGCTGCTGTGATATAGTGCTATGATCCACTGTAAACATATTCAAGTCAAAAGGAATTATGGTGAAAACTCTCTTGGACAGTTGTAACAGGTGCTTGGGTGAGCGCCTTGGCCAGTCCACAGATGTGGAATGCTCTGCCATAAGCATTATGTCATGAGAGGGGTTTTGTATTTGTGTGGTTTGTTAATGGAAAATATTCCCGTTTAGTAAATTATAAGATTTTACGGTAGATTTGTAATGTCTTAATTTTGGCTATATGTGGTTTAATTTTACACATGGAAAAGGCAGCTCAGCGGAGAGAGGTTGCAAAATAGAACTCTGGCCTTTGAAGCTATCTATGCTCCCATTCCATTTATCAGAGGTTCTCCAGTATGGAGAGTCTCTGCTAGTGTTCAGCGAATGCCTTAATGGGGGCCAGAAGCATGCAGCCAGGCTAGTTCTCTAGCAGCATTAGCAGCAGCTCAGATTCTAGTAGGCATACATCATATGCTGGGCTTACAAGATGGCTTCTGTGCTGATCGGCATCAGCCAAGATGGCTGCTGGTTTAGACTGTGAATGTGGAGTCAGCCTGGATGGGGGACCTTGCGTTCTCTAGAAAATGCCCTGCATACACTGAATCATTTCAATTCGATCAGCTACTGGCAGGACACAAGGCACTCTTGCATGCTTTTTTGCTTCAGTGGTCTAAAAGTGGAGTCTTTACCAGGTGGTATAATGGGAACTTGTCTGCAGTTTCTTGGCTTCTTCATTGCTGATTCAATTGCCACTGCAGAATGAGAAAGCTGTATTACCTAACACCAGGTGCTAGTTGAACTTAAAATATAAAGTCCATCTTTGTGCAGTCAGACGGAATGGGGCGTTACTCTAGCAGGAAGGCCGCGGATTAGTATGCCTGTGTTTGGGAGTTCTTTCTACTTTCATATTGTTGGCATGGAAAGAGCGTCTCTTGTTCCCTATAAAATATGTCAGACGGCTGCCTGGGTGAGAACCTTCACAGTCTCGGCAAGTGCATATTTCTATATGATTTGCAAGGTATTGTGGGCAATGTAGTTCATTCACACCAGACACAGCTGCTGACAATAATTTAGTTGTGCTCTTGGGTAAAGCCAATAAGATATTTATTTATGGGGTTATTTCTCCCAACACAGATATGCTTGGTAGCACATAAATTAGGATACTTGCTTTCAGTGTTAACTTGGAAAAACAAAGTCAAAATCAGGAAAACAACAAATGAAAAGCCACAAAGCAAGAAACAAACTGTTCTTTGCAGGTTAACTTCTGATTACTTCCCACATAGATACAGAAGTGATTCTCTCCTAGCTCACAAGCAATTAGGTAAGGCTTAATTGCTAGCAGTCACCAGCTGAAACCCCTTAGCTGGCTTGCCTTCCACTGTGTGGGTCAAATCCTGCTTCAGGAGTTTTTCTGGGTAGATTAAAGAACAAATTTGTATTTCTTTGAGATGGTTGCTGTACTTTATAACAGAAAATTACCAATGGAGTTTGGATAGAGAACAGTCCATATAAACAGGATCCTCATCTGCTATTATTCCCCCTTGTTCAACAAGCATGGGTTCAATATCATGGATTGGCACAGATGAATCTCTCAATGGAGTATTTTCAGGAGAATACTTGTTTCCCTGCTGTCTTTCAAGGTTATAGCTAGGGCATAGATCAGTGTTCATACCTGAGCTTCCATTGCTGCTAGAGTTCCTCTCTATATAGCCTGGCCAGTATGTAGTCCAGTTCTTATGTCCAGCCTTCCAATCCAGATCCCTGGACACTGGATCTCTCTTCACATACCTTCTGGCACAGGTCTTAGGGTCCCTTCCACGTGCAGCCGTCTCCCTCACAGGTAGCCTCTGGTGATTCCTAGCTCTGCAGCACCATTCCTCTGGCTTTCCCCAGTCCAATGGTGTATGCTGGCCCTTGGAATACCTCCCAGTATACGTACTGCTTTGGACTCTTCTAGACCTCTCAAAGGCTTTTCTCTTCCTTCTTCCAAAGGGTTTCTTTCCCTCTCTGTCCGTCCGGTTTGGCTTCTGCTTCTGATGATCCTTCAGATGAAACTGATGATCAAACTCAAGCTGATTCTCAGGATACTGAGGACAATTCTCTGGATATCCAAGGTGATCATGAAGATCATGAAGATGGTCATCTGTAGAATAAACTCTACTCTTATTCTGCTTAGATGAGTGCTCCTCCCTAATACAGCGCAGCTGTGCTGAATCAGGCCCTGCCCTTTGAGATGAGTGCTTAGGGATTACCTCATAGCCCTCCTGATTGAACACACGTTTCCCTACTTCAGCTCCTCTAATGGCTGTTGGAAACCTGGTGCATTCTGGGACTGGTAGTCTTTTATGGGAAAATTCTGTTTTCTTATTTCTACCAGAACTGACAGGTTGCTTGTTCAGAGTCACTTCACCTTTTCTATAGCTCCTTCCTGAGCTATGATAAGCTTCCTTATCACAAATAGTTATCTCCAAGTTATAATGGCATGTTCAATGTAATTTCAGTTTGTTCAATGTAAACCGCACTGTTGCAGAATAGTGCGGTATATAAGAGAATGTAAATAAAAAAAATAAATATGCTGAAGGAATTTTTGGTTAAGAGATGGTTTTTGTAAAAAAAAAAAAGTATTCAGCTGTCCTGAATTCACCTGTTCTTGATTGACATTTTGAGGCTAAGCAGGGGTAGGCCTGGGTACTACGTGGGTGGATGCACACCTTGCTCTACCAGGGGGTGTAGACTCACTGTATGGAAGAGAGACCTAGCAATCTTCTTTAGCGCAAGATAGAAAAGTAGATGGTTCATTGAAGCGATCGTTGGGGGCAATGTTCTGTCCTTACAAGCTCCCATTTGTGGAGCCTGGGGAGGCGAGAGCATGCTTCAAGTGGTCGCAGTGTTTACGGCAGTCTACTCGCCTGGAACAGGAAAGGATCAGGGAGTTGAATCGACTAGAGCCTGATTTGCTTTATGTGGCAAATGTGCATTATGGCTTAATTCGAGCGTTAGCTAATATTATTGGCTTCCTTGGGGTTCACCTGGAGGTCTCTCTGGTGGAGGAATGGGACGGCTGATGGTTCGTCCAAGTTGAGGCTCAGTAAGCTCCCAGTTAAGTCTTTGTCTTGTCCTTTCCCCGTGGGCTCTCATAGGGCAACTAGTTGGTGTATCGAGGCTTTCGGGGAAAGGTACTCTTGGTAACGCCTGGTTGGACGAGACGGCCGTACTAGGCTGATCTCATTCGCCTACTCGACAGGCTTTTCCTAGAAGTTGCCGGTAGCGGACGTTCTGCTGCGGCTAGGTCCGCAACGAATGTCTCAGGTGGATTGGTGCCCGCCTACGCTTTGGCCTTTGAATGGGCGGGGCTGAAGAAGAAGGGTTATTATGTGGCAGTCTTCACCACCTTGTTGAGAGCAAGGAGAGCAAGGTACATAGGTCCGTGCTTAGCACCTTTTTGAAGGCTGCTGTTCACGGCGGCATGTCCGGGCGACAAAGGTGTCTGTATCCTTGGTCTGAGTTCTCTGCAGGACAGTGTCTGAAGGAACTAGCGGCCAGTTCCTTAGAGGGTCTAGCGGGCGACTGTTTCCGGCTGTAGAGGTTCTGTGGAGGGAATAGCGCTAGGTGTTCGGATCGATGTGTAGCGTTTCCTTAAGTTGGGACCCGACTGCGCTCCTCAAGGAGAGTTCGGGTGCCGCCGGGGGATCCCGATTGGTCCTTAGAGGCGTTAATTAAAGAGCCCTTTGATTCTTTACTCCAGGCGTCAGTAAAGGATTTGCTGTTATAGACAGTGGCTTTGATAGCTCTTTGTTCGGCGCGACGAGTTTCGGAGTTTCAGACGTTGTCATGTAATGAGCCGTTTTCACCCTTTCTGGGTAGAGGGTGGTGTTTGCGACCAGTCCCGTCGTCCTTCCAAAAGGTGGTATCTGATTTTTCTCCTGAGCCTATTGGTTCCTCTTCCAGTTCTCGGTTTTTCTGGAAGGGGAGGTTTTTATTCGTAGCTTACGCTGATAGGAAACATAAAATGCAGGGTGCGGTGTTCATTTCTTTGTTTTTGTGTGTTGGTTGGAGATCCCCGCAAAGGGGAAGCTGCAGCGAAGGTGGCCATTTAGCACTGGGTTAAGGGGGTGGTTGCTTCAGCTTTCTGGTGGCGAGGTTGTATGATTCCGGGGGGGCTTTCTGACTCTTGCTACCAGGGCACAAGCAGCTTCATGGGTGAATCACTGTGTCATTCCACCAGGGGGGATTGGTAGAGCAGCTTCCAGGTCGTCTCTTCATTTCCTCAGTAACCACTACTGCCTAAATGTTTTGGCAGTAAAGGATGCCTGTTCCGGGTGGACGGTGTGGTGAGTTGGCTGGATAGGTCCCTCCCATTGATTACTGCTCTGTTACATCCCAGAGGTGGAGGACTAAACTGGAGGAACGATAAGGAAATATAAATTACACTTACCTGGTAATTGTCATTCCTTGAGTGACGACAGTTTAGTCCTCATTTCCGCCCAGGGGTGTGAGTTCTTCAGAGTTTATTTTCAGGCAGAGTGGAGCATCAATCTCAAGGAGTAGACAGATCCTTTCAGTTTCTAGATCGCAGTGAATATCCCTCTCTGTTGTTGTTTCTTCCTTCTCTCTTATTTAAACGAGGGGATGGTATAGGAAACTTGTTTGCATAGGGGGGACGAGAACGTCAAGTTAAAAAAAAAAAAGGAAAAGAAAATATAAAACAGATACGGTTAATAAAGTTCCTCAGGTTGAGGAATGGGGAGTTATTTAAAGTTATGGTATAGTTACTTATTTGTTGTTCCTTTGAGTTTGCTTTGTCAATAGTACACTGGAGGCTGATGGGAGATACCAGCAGGCTATATCCAGTGATGTCACGACTTTGACGTGCCCAGTCTCCAAGCTGCAGGAAGAGGTGCACAACCCAGAGGTGGAGGACTAAACTGTTGTCACTCAAGGAACCACAATTACCAGGTAAGTGTAATTTCTATTTACAGTAAAGAATACAAATACAAGAACAATGATAAGCAAAGAAAGGGAGAAAAAAACCCTTATCTTTACACTAAATAAAGATTCCATGTATAGATTCATTAGCCCACAATTAGTGAGAAAGCAAGACACAATTCAAAAAGAAAAAAAAAGTCAAAGGAAATAGACACAACTCTGGTGTGAAATAAACTAATGCACAGACCTACACCCTCTCCCCCCCCATCCAAGGGGAGGGAAAGGAACAGCTCAACTGCTGGTTAGAATGATATTCTTACTGACAACAAATTGGGTCAGATGCGCTGGTTCAAAAAAGGTTTAGCTAACTCCCTGATATTTAATTAGACATCTACATGGATAGCGGAGAAAAAAACAAGCCACTGAGCTGCAAATCCTGGGGTCTCAACAAAAGAAATTGCTGTCTACGCTTCCGGATAGGCCTAGAGACGTCCGGGAACATCTTTATTGTTCCCCCCCCCCCCAACGAAGGTCTCGTTCCTCGCCTTGAAGTAAAGTCTCAGAAGCAAATCCCGGTCTGGCTCCAGAGCCACAGTAAGGAGGAGAGTAGCCCGAGGAATAAACTCAGGATCTATAGTTTCCAAGAACCCAGTTAGGTCCATAAGAACATAAGATATGCCATACTGGGTCAGACCAAGGTCCACCAAGCCCAGTATCCTGTTTCCAACAGTGGCCAATCTAGGTCATATGTACCTAGCAGTTTCCCCAAGGGACACAGGTTCCACAATGCTTGTATTGGTTCAAGCATTGATATCCTGGGTCCCTTCTTAATAATGGTTTATGGACCTTTCCTCCAGGAACTTGTCCAAATCTTTTTAAACCCAGCTACACTAACAGCCTTTACTACATCCTCCGGTAACAAATTCCAGAGTTTGATTACACGTTGAGTGAAAAAATATTTT
This sequence comes from Ichthyophis bannanicus, assembly GCA_033557465.1. Classification (NCBI taxonomy): domain Eukaryota; kingdom Metazoa; phylum Chordata; class Amphibia; order Gymnophiona; family Ichthyophiidae; genus Ichthyophis; species Ichthyophis bannanicus. The sequence goes on from CM066044.1 coordinate 248,628,143, forward strand.
ATTAGTTTTAAATAGTTTACCCTGTAGCTTCATTGCATGTCCCCTAGTCTTTCTATATTCTGATAAGGTAAACAATCGATCTACGTTTACCCGTTCCACTCCGTTCATTAATTTATAGACTTCTATCATATCTCCCCTCAGCCGTCTCTTTTCCAGGTTAAAGAGCCCTAACCTTTTTAGCCTTTCTTCATAGGAGTATCCTTCCATCCCCTTTACCATTTTGGTGGCTCTTCTCTGAACCTTTTCTAAAATCGCTATATCCTTTTTAAGATACGGCGACCAGAATTGCACACTATATTCAAGGTGCGGTCTCACCATGGAACGATATAGAGACATTATAATATCTTTTGTTTTATTTTCCATTCCTTTCCTTATCATACCTAGCATTCTATTTGCTCTCTTGGCCGCCACTGTACACTGGGCCGAGGGTTTTAACATGGTATCCACAATGATGCCTAAATCTTTTTCCTAGGTGGTAGTTCCTAATGTGGAACCTTGCATCGTGTAACCATAGTTTGGGTTGTTCTTCCCTAGGTGCATAACCTTGCACTTGTCCACATTAAATTTCATCTGCCATTTTGATGCCCAGTCTTCCAATTTATCAAGATCCTCTTGCAATTTTCCACAATCCTCTTGGGTTATAACAACTTTAAATAGTTTTTGTGTCATCTGCAAATTTGATAACCTCACTCGTTATTCCACTTTCCAGGTCATTTATGAATATGTCAAAAAGCAGCGGACCCAGCACAGATCCCTGGGGTACACCACTATTCACCTTTCTCCATTGGGAAAATTGGCCATTTAGCCCTACCCTCTGCTTTCTATCTTTTAACCAGTTCCTGATCCACAATAGTACACTGCCTCCTATCCCATGACTCTTTAGTTTTGCCAAAAGTCTCTCATGAGGGACCTTGTCAAAGGCTTTCTGAAAGTCCAGATACACAATATCAACCGACTCACCTTTGTCTACCTGTTTATTCACTCCTTCAAAGAAACATATCGGATTAGTAAGACAAGATCTTCCTTGTCTAAAGCCATGTTCGTTGTCTCCCATTAGGCCATGACTATCTACATGCTGCGTAATTTTGTTCTTTATGATGGTTTCTACCATCTTCCTTGGTACTGACGTCAAGCTCACCGGTCTGTAATTTCCCGGATCACCTCTAGAACCCTTTTTAAAAATTGGCGTTACATTGGCGACCCTCCAATCTTCAGGTATTACAGATGATTTTAATGAAAGTTCACAGATTACTAATAGCAGGTCTGCAATCTCATATTTCAGTTCTTTCAGCACTCTTGGATGTATACCATCCGGTCGAGGTGATTTGCTACTATTCAGTTTATCAAATAGTTGTAATACATCTTCCTGGTGTAGCGATATTTCTCTCAATTCCTCTGCAGTATCACCTTTAAATACCACTTCAGTCTTGGGTTACATCCCTACATCTTCCTCAGTAAAGACCGAAGCAAAGAATTCATTCAGTCTCTCCACTATCGTCTTGTCTCCTCTTACTGCCCCTTTTACCCCTCTATCATCTAATGGTCCAGTTGACTCTCTCACAGGCCTTTTGCTACGAATGTACTTGAAAAAGTCTTTATTTCGTGTTTTTGCTTCCGTAGCAAGTTCCTTCTCAAATTCTTGCTTTGCCTGCCTTATCAATGCTTTGACTGCACATGCAGGACTGTTCGTGATTCTGATCCCGCAGGGCTAGATGTGCCCCACGAGATCAGAATCGTGATCCCCTCTGTACGTTCAGTTCAGACCAGACATACAGAGGGGATCGACGTCCGGGACAGAATTTAACCTTGGACATCCACTTTCACCTGACTGGCTTGCACCCCGATAGCAAGCATATAGCAGTTAAGATATTATTTTTTGTGAAGAGATTCCCCCTCTCTCTTGTGTCACTTTCATCTACTTTTTGGCTTCGCATTTGGATGGAGTCTTATTGGTCATGATGTCTCTTGGATTTGAGCCCTATAGAAAAAGTAGCAGTTCCTCTTTGGACTGTGTGTCCTTTTAAGCCATCTGGATTGTTCAAACTCTCTCCTTCTCCTTCACGTTGGTGGCTTACCCCACAGTCTCATCTACATATATATTGACTCCAGTGAGGGCATCTTGTTCATGTACATTCTGAACTCGTGATCATCTTATCTGTCTAGAAGAAAAGGACTCTTCTTCATACCCTGTTTACTCTCTCCCAACAGCATACCCTCTGTGGCTTTGTTTGCCAGTTTGAAGCGCTTCTATGTCAGGGCATGCATACAAGCCTTGCAGCTGAACAGTCTAAGGTGACTTTTATGAGACTTTCTGCCATGCCATATTTCATGTAGTGTCTTATGATTTGCCCTTGTTGGTAATAGGTTCTGTAGGTAGTTTGTAGTCATCAGTGCTTCCAAAAAGCAAATAGAATATTAGGAATTGTTAGGAAAAGAAGAGAGAACAAAACAGAGTATTATAATTCCTTTGTATTGTTCCATGGTGTGACCCGCTACCTTGAGCATTTTGTACAATTTTGATTGTCTGTCTTATCTCAAAAAAGATATAGCAGAATTAGAAAAGGTACAGAGAGTGGCAGCAAAACAGATGAAAGGTATTCTTCTATGAGGAAAAGCTAAAGAGAATAGGGCATTCAGCTTGGAGAAGAGATGACTGAGGGGGAGATATTCCACTCCAGGATTTTTATAGACCTCGTATAAGTCAATGCAAATTTTTATTTTCAGAAAACTGTGTTCATGAGGAACTAGCTAAACTAAAAGTCGATAAAGTGATGGAACTGGATGGGATTCATACAACAATACCAAAGGAACTTGGGGACGTTCTATCGGCTCCACTGACTGACCTTTTCAATGCTTCTTTGGAGTAGGGGGTGGTCCGAGAAGAATGGAGAGAGACATATGTGGACCTCTTGCACGAAAGTAGAAGTAAGGTTGAGGTTGAAAACTACAGGCCAATTAGCCTAACCCCTGTGGTGAGTAAATTATTGGAATTGCTGCTAAAATACAGAATAGTGAGGTTTCTGGAGTCCAGTGGATTGCTGGATCTGAGGCAGCATGGGTTTACCAGAGATGGGTCTTGTCGGACAAATCTGATTGAGTTGTTTGACTGGGTGACCAGGGAGTTGGACTGAGGGAGAGCCCTTGATGTGGTATATTTAGACTTCAGTAAAGCCTTTGACACCGTTCCGCACAGGTGATTTATAAACAAACTGAGCACCCTAGGGATGGACCCCAAAGTTACTGCTTGGGTTAGAAGCTGGTTAAGTGGGAGGCGGGAAAGGTACGAGGAGTAGGAGGTTACCAGTGGTGTGCTGCAGGTATCTGTCCTTGGTCTGATTCTTTTTAACATCTTTGTTAGTGATATTGCGGACAGGCTGTTGGGTAAGGTTTGCCTGTTTGTGGATGATACTAAAATCTGCAATAGAGTAGATAACATGAGGAGGGATCTAGCTAAGCTTGAAGAATGGTCTAAAATTTGGCATCTGAGATTTAATGCTAAAAAATGCAGGGTCATGCATTTGGGCTGCAAAAATTCAAGGGAGCGGTACAGTGTATGGGATGAAGTACTTCTGTCCACAAAAGAAGAGCAGGACCTGGCATGATTGTGACTGACGATCTTAAAGTAGCTGAACAGGTAGAAAAGGTGACGGCGAAAGCCAGAAGGATGCTTGTGTGTATAGGGAGAGGAATGGCCAGCAGTGAAAAGGAGATGATAGTGCCTCTGTATAAGTCTCACGTGCAACCTCATTTGGAGTATTGTGTGCAATTCTGGAGACCACACCTTCAAAAGAATATAAACAGGTTGGAGTCAGTGCAGAGGGTGGCTACTAAAATGGTTAGTGGCCTTCCTTATAAAGCATATGAGGACAGACTTAAAGATCTTAATATGTATATAGAGGAAATATAATAGAGATGTTTAAATATCTCCATGGCATAAATGCACAGGAGGAGAGTCTAACAGAAAGTTACCAACGGAGTTTAGATAGAGAGCAGTCCATATAAACAGGATCCTCATCTGCTATTATTCCCCCTTGTTCAACAAGCATGGGTTCAATATCATGGATTGGCACAGATGAATCTCTCAATGGAGCATTTTCAGGAGAATACTTGTTTCCCTGCTGTCTTTCAAGGTTATAGCTAGGGCATAGATCAGTGTTCATACCTGAGCTTCCATTGCTGCTAGAGTTCCTCTCTATATAGCCTGGCCAGTATGTAGTCCAGTTCTTATGTCCAGCCTTCCAATCCAGATCCCTGGACACTGGATCTCTCTTCACATACCTTCTGGCACAGGTCTTAGGGTCCCTTCCACGTGCAGCCGTCTCCCTCACAGGTAGCCTCTGGTGATTCCTAGCTCTGCAGCACCATTCCTCTGGCTTTCCCCAGTCCAATGGTGTATGCTGGCCCTTGGAATACCTCCCAGTATACGTATTGCTCTGGACTCTTCTAGACCTCTCAAAGGCTTTTCTCTTCCTTCTTCCAAAGGGTCTCTTTCCCTCTCTGTCCGTCCGGTTTGGCTTCTGCTTCTGATGATCCTTCAGATGAAACTGATGATCAAACTCAAGCTGATTCTCAGGATACTGAGGACAATTCTCTGGATATCCAAGGTGATCATGAAGATGGTCATCTGTAGAATAAGCTCTACTCTTATTCTGCTTAGATGAGTGATCCTCCCTAACACAGCGCAGCTGTGCTGAATCAGGCCCTGCCCTTTGAGATGAGTGCTTAGGGATTACCTCATAGCCCTCCTGATTGAACACATGTTTCCTCACTTCAGCTCCTCTAATGGCTGTTGGAAACCTGGTGCATTCTGGGACTGGTAGTCTTTTATGGGAAAATTCTGTTTTCTTATTTCTACCAGAACTGACAGGTTGCTTGTTCAGAGTCACTTCACCTTTTCTATAGCTCCTTCCTGAGCTATGATAAGCTTCCTTATCACAGTCTTCATTCAGGCAGCTCATTGTTGACAGATTGGCACCCATAGCTGTTAATCATGGTATCGAGCCATCTCTTTGCTGGCCTTTCTGTTTTGTTTTGACCTTTTACCTTGCCAAGCATGATGAGATCTCTAATGATCTCTCTCTTCACATGATATGTCCAAAGTATGAAAGTCGAAGTCTTGTCATCTGAGCTTCTAAAGAAAGCTTAGATTTGATCTTCTCTATTGCTGACTGGGTTGTTTTTTGGGCAGTCCATGGTATACACAGTATTCATCACCAGCTCCATAATTCAAAGGCATCAGTTTTCTTCCTATCTATCTTTTTCACTGTCCAACTTTCGCATCCATATGACATTATTGAAAATACAATGGCTTGAACAAGTCTAATCTTTGTATGGAGAGAGACATCCCTGCTCTTGAGAATCTTGTCTAGGTCCTTCATAGCCATTCTGCCAAGAGCAATGAGTCGTCTGATTTCTTGACTGCTTGTTGCTTCTTTATTGATAGTTGATCCAAGTAGGTTAAAGTTGTCCACTATTCTTTGCCATCAACAATGAACTTACTGATTTTGCCAGTTGACAGGATCTTTGTCTTCTTTACATTAAGGTGCAGGAGCATTTTAAGACTATGTTCCTTGATCTTGAGACGCAAATGTTTCAGATCATCTTCACATTCAGCCAGTAATGTGGCATCATCAGCATAACAAAGGTTTTTGATGAGTCTCCCAACAATCTTCACACCTCTGTTGTCTTCATACATCCCTACATCTCTGATTTGTTCTGCATATAAATTAAACAGGTAGAGAGAAAGTATGCAGCCTTGTCGTACACCTTTGCTGATTTTAAACCATTCTGTTTCTCCTTGTATTGTTCGAACTGTTGCTTCTTGATCAATGTAAAGGTTGTGCAAAAGAACTATCAGGTGTTCTGGTATACCCATGCTTCTTAATGTGGCCCAGAGTTTCTCATGGTTTTCACAGTCAAAAGCCTTGCTATAGTCGATAAAGCACAAATAGATATCCTTTTGGTATTCTTTAGTCTTTTCAAGGATCCATCTCACATCCGCGATGATGCCTCTTGTTCCTCGTCCTTTCCTGAACCCTGCTTGCACTTCAGCTAGTTTTGGGTAGTTCTCGTTCCAGGTATGGTTGTAGTCTGTAAACGGGGGCGCTGGGTGAGAATGTCCACAGTCTTCGCAAAGGCAAATACTATTATGACTTGCAAAGGATTGTGGGGAATGTAGTCCATTCATACCAGAATCAGCCGTTCACAAAATAATGAGATGTGTTGCTCGAGTGTAAGCAAAGAAAATATATTTTATTTATGGGGTTATTTCTCCCACACAGATTTACTTGGTAACACAAAAGGATACTTGCTTTCAGTATTATACTTAGGAAAAACAAATCATGATATCAGCAACTGAACTTCTTAAGCAATCAACATAAAAGACCTTGATGGGAAACAGAAAAGGTCTTTTTGAGGGCTCCTGCTAATACCTTTTAGCAGTGCTCCAAAAGCAAAAACAAAACCCAAAAGTAACCAAAAACTGTTCTTTTTCAAGGATAACTTCCTTCTCTTTTCACACACACACAGAAGTTTCCTTTCAGAGCTCACGTGCAATTGTGCATGGCTTAATTGCCAACAATTAGTCAGCTGCAAACCCCTTTGCTGGTTTACTTTCTATACGTGGCTCAAATCCTATCCTAAAGCTTTCTTGTAGGCTTTTCTGGGTAGATAAAAGAACAAGTTAAAGTTCCCTTTTGATGGTTGTTGTATTTGTGAAAGTATTTTACCACAGCAGCTTATTCAGAGAGCAATCCATGTATTCATTCTGATCATTTAAAATATCTCCTTCTTCAACTATCATAGAATCCATATCATGGTCTGTCTCAGAGGAATTCCTTAATGGAGCACTCTCAGGACAATACTTGTTTCCCTGCTGTCTTCCAGGTAAAGAGCTAGGGCATAGATCAGAGTTCATACCTGAGCTTCCTTTGCTGTTAGGGTTCCTCTCCAGATATCCTGGCCAATAAGTAGTCCAGCTTTTATGTCCAGCCTTCCAATCAAGATCCCTGGACACTGGGTCTCTCTTCACATACCTTCTTGCACTGGTCTTAGGGCCCCTTCCAAATGCAGCCATCTCCTTCACAGGTGCCGTCCGGGAATTCCTGGCTCTGTAACCCCACTCCTCTGGCTTCCTCCAGTCCAATGGAGTATGCTTGCCTCTGGAATGACTCCCAACACACGTACTGCTATGGGCTCCTTCTTTAGACCTCCAAGATGTTTTCCTCTTCTTCCTTCCACGTTGATGCTGCTGCTTCCTCTCTCTGTCCTTGAGCTCTGAGTTCCTCAACTGATTCTGTGTAGAATATGTTTTACTTTTAACTTGTTTAGAGGGATATTCCACCCTAGCACAGCTCAGCTGTGCTGAATCAAGCCCTGCCCTTGGAGATGAGTGATTGGGGATTACCTCATAGCTCTCCTGATTGAACACACGTTTCCCCACTTCAGCTCCTCTAGAGGCTGTTTGAAACCTGGTGCATTCTGGGACTGGTAGTCTTTTATGAAAACATTCTGTTTTATTATTTCTACCAGCAAAGACAGGTTGCTTGTTCAGAGCCAATTCACCTCTATTATAGTTCCTTCCTGAACTATGATAAGCTTCCTTATCACAAGTCTCAGCTGAATAATCTTCAGTAGAATCTTGCTGGCATGTGGGATCAGAGCGATTGTGCGATAATTAATTTTCACAGTCAGTTGGATCATCTTTCTTTAGTATTGGTATAAACACAGATCCTTTCCAGTCAGTTGGCCATGATGTTGTCTTCCAAATTTCCTGACTGAGCCTTATAAGTATATGTTAACAACTGCATCAGATTGCTGTAATACTTCTATGGGAATGGCATCAGTACCTGGTGCTTTTTTCTTTGATAAGTCTTTCAATGCTGCTTCAACTTTTTCTTTCATCAACAATGGTTGCAGATCATAAGGTACAGGTTGAAATGGCTGTTGGTCGTTATCATCTAATTACCTTTTTTTGAACTTCTTAGCATCATTCAACATGGATCCTTGAGCATCTTGTAACATTCCAATTCAAGGCTGGAATTTTTTCTTTAACTCTGGCTTTCCTAAAGCTACAAATCTTCTTCTTCCTCTAATAGTTTCTGCTTCTGTTTCCTTGCATGCATCATTGTAATACTTCTCCTTGTCTTGTCTTGTCTTTCTGCACGTTGGAAATCTCTGAATTCTGTGATTGCATCTCTTTCTCCTCTGGCTTTAGCTTCTCTGCATTTCTGGGCAATTTTCAGAGTTTGTTCGGTCATCCATTTTGCTTTTTCATCTTTTCTAGAGATTTCTCGTTTTCTTCCAACACAAACTTCTTGATGTCATCCCATAACCCTTCTGGAGTTCTGTCATTTGTAGCTAAAACAGCAAATCGATTTTGCAGGCAGCCTTTAAATTCTGGTGGTATATTCTCAAGATCATATATTGCTACATTCATGAGTGACTTGCTCTCTTTCAACTTTTATCTTGAGTTTTTATACTAGTAGTTGGTGATCTGTACCACAGTCAGCTCCAGGTTTTGTCTTTGTTGATGTTATAGAGCTTTTCCATTGTAGACTTCCACAGATGAATTGTACAAAAATCGAATTGACTATGTTGGGTGAATTCCATGTGTACAGTCGCCGCTTGTGTTGCTTGAAGAAGGTGTTTGAGATGAATAGAATTCTGAAAGACCAATGATCTATCAGTTTTTCTCCAGCTTCATTTCTGTTGCTAAGTCCATATTTTCCAACTGTTTTGCTGCCTTCTTTGTTGCCAACCTTTGTGTTCCAGTCATCTATGACTATCAGGATATCCTGTTTGAATGTTCTGTGAATTTCAGCTTGTACTTGTTCATAGAACTCATCAATTTTATTTCCTTCTGCAGTTGTTGTTGGGGAATATACTTGAGATATTGTTGTGTTGATAGAAATTAAGCAGTCACTGATTGCATTGTATTTCATTATAGTTCTTGCAAGTTTCTTCTTAATTATAAGTGCAACACCATTTCTTCTTTGTCTTTCATTTCTAGCATAGTAGACCATGTGATCATCAGAGGCAAAGTGCCCAATGGAAGGGGCCATACTGGACTTGGTGCTTATCAATGGTGAAAGTGTTTCTGATATTATAGAGAGAACATTTTGCATCCAGTGATCACCAGATGGTATGGTTCAGTATTAGGACTAGGGCTGTTTAAAATCCAATCAAAAGTGAGGGCCTTAGATTTTAGGAAAACTAACTTTGCCAAGATGGGCCAATTCCTCAGGGAGTTGTTAGTGGGATGGGAACAGCTGGGGGATGTAGAAAAACAGTGGGCAAAATTGAAAGGGGATATTTTAAGAGCAATCAACCTTTTTGTTAAAATGGTAAATAAAGGTAAAAGGAAAAGAAGACTGCTATGGCTTTCGAAAGAAGTATCTGAAAAGGTGAAGAAAAAGAGGGAGGCCTTCATGAAATACAAGAGATCACAGAGAGAGGAAGACAGTTATATAAAAACATAAGATATGACATACTGGGTCAGGCCAAGGTCCATCAAGCCCAGTATCCTGTTTCCAACAGTGGCCAATCTAGGTCATACGTACTTAGCAGTTTCCCCAAAAGATACAGGTTCCACAATGCTTGTATTGGGTCAAGCATTGATATCTTGGGTCCCTTCTTAATAATGGTTTATGGACCTTTCCTCCAGGAACTTGTCCAAACCATTTTTAAACCCAGCTACACTAACAGCCTTTGCTACATCCTCCGGTAACAAATTCCAGAGTTTGATTACACGTTGAGTGAAAAAATATTCTTTTATTAGTCTTAAATAGTTTACCCTGTAGCTTCATTGCATGTCCCATAGTCTTTCTATATTTTGATATCGTAAACAATCGATCTACGTTTACCCGTTCCACTCCATTCATTAATTTATAGACTTCTATCATATCTCCCCTCAGCTGTCTCTTTTCCAGGTTAACCTTTTCAGCCTTTCTTCATATGGGTATCCTTCCATCCCCTTTACCATTTTGTTGGTTCTTCTCTGAACCTTTTCTAATAACGCTATATCTTTTTTAAGATACGGCGACCAGAATTGCACACAATATTCAAGGTGCGGTCTCAACAAGGAACGATAGAGGCATTATAATATCTTTTGTTTTATTTTCCATTCCTTTCCTTATGATACCTAGCATTCAATTTGCTCTCTTGGCTGCCGCTGCACACTGGGCCGAGGGTTTTAACGTTATCCACAAATGACGCCTAAATCTTTTTCCTGGGCGGTGGTTCCTAATGTGGAACCTTGCATCGTGTAACCATAGTTTGGGTTGTTCTTCCCTAGGTGCATAACTTGGCACTTGTCCACATTAAATTTCATCTGCTGTTTTGATGCCCAGTCTTCCAATTTATCAAGATCCTCTTGCAATTTTCCACAATCCTCTTGGGTTTTAACAACTTTAAATAGTTTTGTGTCATCTGCAAATTTGATAACCTCACTCGTTATTCCCTTTTCCAGGTCATTTATGAATATGTCAAAAAGCAGCGGACCCAGCACAGATCCCTGGGGTACTCCACTAGTCATCTTTCTCCATTGGGAAAATTGTCCATTTAGCCCTACCATCTGCTTTCTATCTTTTAACCAGTTCCTGATCCACAACAGTACAATACCTCCTATCCCATGACTCTTTAGTTTTGCCAAATGTCTCTGATGAGGGACCTTGTCATAGGCTTTCTGAAAGTCCAAGTACACTATTTTATTTTATTTATTTATTTATTTAACATTTCTTCTATACCGCGCTATTAAAATCAGCGCGGTGTACAATGAACATAACATACTGCAATGCATACAGGCAACATTGAGTTTACAAAGAACAGGGAAAATAATACATGGGATAACCGGGATAACTATGTACAGTTTAACCTTAAACTATATACTTTTACTATATAAAATTTTCTAAACTCGTTTGTATTTTGTTAGTGATTTCATGTGGATGGTGCAGGTAAATGGAGGTAAATGGTTATCATGTGGGCTATCGTGTGGGCTAACCATTTTCTGGTTGTATTAGGGTGCTAAGGTGTCTGGGGTATGTGGGAAGCTTGCTAGATGTGTGAGTGTCCGGGATGACTTCTGGGTAACATTTTGTGAACAGATGGTGTTTCAAGGCTTTTCGGAATAGTATTAGGCTTTTGATGCCACGGATTTCATGGGGAAGTGTATTCCAGTTTAGTGGAGTGAATATTGAGAAAGCTCTGTTTGAAGTAGCCTTAATACACGATGTCATCATCCTAGGAACTATTAAGGTGTTCATAGCAGTAGGCCTCCTGTTTCTATTTTCGAGGGTGCTGTGAATTAGCTTGCTGATTGGTGTAGGTGGGTAGTTATTCAAGGCTTTGAAAGTAAGTACTAGTGACTTATAGTGGAGTCTGCCTTGTAGAGGTAGCCAGTGCAGATCTTTCATGATAGGCGTTTTGTGTGCAGATCTTGGTGACCCAGAGAGGACTCTTGCAGCTGCATTCATAGCCAAGCGAAGCAGATTTAAAGTTGATTGAGAGATCCCATGGAGGATGATGTTCGCAAAATCTAGGTGTGGGAGGACTAATGCCTGGAAGGTTGATCGGTAGTCAGTATAATCAAGTAGGGGGCGGAGGTGGCGTAGTGTTCTGATCTTATGATATATAGTCTTTGTCACATTCTTCACGTGCGTTGTCATATCCAGGTGCTGGTCCAGTGTGATGCCGAGATATCGGATTGTGGGTTTGGACTTCAATTCAATGTTATTGACCAGTAGTGATGGAGGAGGTATGAACTTACGATTCCTTGTAACAAAAAGAACGTCAGTTTTGCTGTGATTGATTCGTAGGTTTTGTGTCAGCAGCCATTCAGCTACTGCTCCAAAACAATTGATTATTGGGGAGAACACTGGTTGGTCAATTTTGAACGGCATGTATAGGAGGATGTCATCTGCGTATGCCAGGCATTGTACGTTGAAAGATCGGATCAATTCACATATCGGCTGCATATATATATTGAACATCAGTGCCGATAAGGAAGATCCTTGAGGTACACCTTGGGACTGTAGGAATGGTTCAGAGGATTCATGGCCTGTTTTGACTTGTTGCCACCTGTTGGAAAGGTAGGATTTACACCATTCTAGTGCTGTGCTTCGAATCCCCTTTTCTATCAGGCGTTGCAGAAGTATATCATGATTCACAGAGTCGAAGGCGGCGGAGATGTCTAGGAAGATGAGGACAAATCCTTGTTGGATGCTGTTTATTCCAGTGACCAGATCATTGAATAGTGTTGTAAGGATTGTGTCGACTCCATGTGCTTCCCTGAAGCCATGTTGTGATTGGTCTAGTGGTGCTTCCATGTCGATATGATGCTGGATCTGTTGTTGAGCAGCTTTCTCGATGATTTTTGCGAGCTGGGGGATGCTCGAGATTGGTCTAAATGATTCAATTTTGGATGAGTCAAGTTTACTGTTTTTCAGTAGGGGCCTGATAGAGGTGTGTTTCAGACTCTGGGGGAATGAGCCTGTTAGAAAGGACTGGTTCAGTATCTTGCACAAGATTTGGCTTAGATCATGTCGCAGATCTTTGATCCAGCTGGCTGGGCATGGGTCGTTAGGTGCTGTGCTAGGATTGATGGAAGCAATAATGTTCTCAATCTCACTAGTTGATACCGTATTGAAATTGCATAATGATGTTATTTGGGATGCCTTAGGTGATACAGAGGAGTTGCTTATATTTATGTTTGTGCTGGTCTTAATCATTTTTGATTGCAGGTAGTTTGCGTAGTCCTGTGGCTGAGGCATTGCAGGTTGGGCTGAAACCGGCTCTCCTGTTATGGATTTTACTAACCTGAACAGTGCATGTGGTTTATTGATGGAGCGTTTCAATAAGTTTGTGTGGTAGAGTTTCCTACTCTGTGTTACCTTCCCACGGTGGGTAGTTAAGTGCGAATTATATGCTGCAAGGGCCTCTGGGGAGTGGGTTCTTCGGCACTGTCTCTCAAGATTGCGTAGGTGGTGGAGAGATGTACGAAGGTCCGTAGAGAACCATGGTGCGTGTTCTCGTTTTCTTATTTTCTTATCATTGTGCAATGGACATGAGGCGGCTCTGAGGTTCTCATCCCATTTGGATATAAGGTCGTCTAAGTTGAGGGAGGTCTTGGTCATAAGTGGTTGAAGATTTTCTAGGACAGCGTCACGGTTGAGAGGTTGAAAGCGGACTGTGTGGGTCCCAGGTGTGTTAGATGGCATTTGGCTCTTGTGAGAAGTATAGGTGGGTATATTGAATTGGATAAGATTGTGATCTGACCATGGCACTGGTGTAACCGACAGTGCAAGGGCTTGGTGTGTTAAGGTGTTGAAATGAGGTGCGAAAATGAGGTCTAGTTTACCTCCCTTAGTGTTAGTGGGTGACTATATGAACTGACTCACCTTTGTCTACCTGTTTATTCACACCTTCAAAAAAAACATAACAGATTAGTAAGACAAGATCTTCCTTGTCTAAAGCCATGTTGGCTGTCTCCCATTAAGCCATGACTATCTACATGTTCAGCAATTTTGTTCTTTATGATGGTTTCGGTCATTTTTCCTGGTACTGACGTTAAGCTCATTGATCTGTAGTTTCCCGGATCACCCCTGGAACCCTTTTTTGAAAACTGGTGTTACATTCGCCATCCTCCATTCTTCAGGTATTACAGATGATTTTAATGATAGTTCACAGATTACTAATAGCAGGTCTGCAATCTCATATTTTCAGTTCTTTCAACACCCTTGGATGTATAACATCCAGCCCAGGTGATTTGCTACTATTCAGTTTATCTAATAGTTGTAATACATCTTCCCGATGTATTGATATTTCTTTCAATTCTTCTGCACCTTTAAATGCCACTTCAGTCATGGGTAACATCCCTACATCTTCCTCAGTAAAGACCAAAGCAAAAAATTCATTCCGTCTCTCCGCTATCACCTTGTTTCCTCTTAGTGCCTCTTTAACCCTTCTATCAGGTAATAGACCAACTGACTCTCTCACAGGTTTTTTGCTACGAATGTACTTGAAAAAGTCTTTATTACACGTTTTTGCTTCCGCAGCAAGCTTCTTCTCAAATTCTCCCTTTGCCTGCCTTATCAATGCCTTGCATTTAACTTGCCAGTGCTTGTGCTGTTTCCAGGTTTCATCGTTAGGCTCTTTTTTCCATTTCCTGAAAGATGCTTTTTTGGCAACAACAGCCTCTCTGACCTCACCTTTAAACCATGCTGGCAGTTTTTTGGGCTTCCTTCCACTTTTCTTAAAGCCTAGAATACAGCTGGTTTAGGCTTCCATGATAGTATTTTTCAACAACACTCAAGCTTGACGTAAGTCTTTAACCTTTGCAACTGCTCCTTTTAGTTTTTTCTCAACTATTTTCCTCATTTTATCAGTCTCCCTTTCGAAAGTTTAAAAGGTAGTACTGTGGATTTCCTTACTATCCCTCTTCCACTAATTAAATCAAATGCAATCATCCTATGATCACTATTGCCAAGTGGCCCCAACACCCTTATTTCTTGCACCAGATCTGATGTTCCACTAAGGACTAGGTCCAATATGGCTTCCCCTCTGGTCTGTTCATGAACCAGCTGCTCCAAGAAGCAGTCATTTATTTCATATAGGAACTTTATCTCCCTAGCATGTCCTGCCGTGACACTGACCCAGTTGTGTTGTTGTTGTTAAGTGCCGTCGAGTCGGAGTCGACTCATGGCGACCCTCTGGATAGCTATCCTAAATTGTGTTCGGTCTTCAGTCAGGCGGCTCATTGTTGACAGACTGGTACCCGTAGCTGCTGTTATTGTATCGATCCATCTCATTGCTGGCCTTCCTCTTTTGCGTTGACCTTCTATCTTGCCAAGCATGATGTCTTTCTCTAATGATCTCTCTCTCCGCATGATGTGTCCAAAGTATGAAAGTCGAAGTCTTGTCATCTGAGCTTCTAAAGAAAGCTTAGGTTTGATCTCCTCTAGTACAGACTGGTTTGTTCTTCGGGCAGTCCATGGTATACACAGTATTCGCCGCCAGCACCATAATTCAAAGGCATCAATTTTCTTCCTGTCTATCTTTTTCACTGTCCAGCTTTCACATCCATATGATGTTATTGAAAATACCATGGCTTGAACAAGTTGAATCTTTGTATGGAGAGATACATCTCTGCTCTTGAGAATCTTATCTAGGTCTTTCATAGCCATTCTGCCAAGAGCAATGCGTCGTCTGATTTCTTGACTGCTTGTTGCTTCTTTATTGATAGTTGATCCAAGTAGGTTAAAATTATTCACGATTTCAATTTCTTCTCCTTCGACGATGAACCTGTTGATTATGCCAGTTGTCATGATCTTTGTCTTCTTTACATTAAGGTGCAGGCCCATTTTGAGACTATGTTCTTTGATTGTGAGAAGCAAATGTTTCAGATCATCTTCACTTTCCGCCAGTAATGTGGTATCATCAGCATAGCGAAGGTTGTTGATGAGTCTTCCACCAATCTTCACACCTCTGTTGACCCAGTTGATACCATGGTAATTGAAATCACCCATTATTATTACTACTGTGCTGTAACTTTTGTTAGCTTCTTTGATTTCTTTTAGCATTTCATCATCCGTTTGTTCATTCTGGCCAGGCGGTCGATAGTACACCCCTACTGCCATCGTCTTCCCCTTTTTACATGGAATTTCAATCCATAGAGATTCTACAGCAGATTTTTGTTTCCTGCAAAACTTTAATCTTATCTGACTCAATGCCCTCTCTAACATAGAGCGCAACTCCTCCACCAATTTGATCAGCTCTATCATTACGATATAGTTTGTATCCAGGTATCACAGTGTCTTGAAGGACTAGAAAGGGGGGACTGTTACTTCTGGAGAGAAATCTGCAACTGTGAGTATATACTTCTGGTAATTTTCTAAAAATAATTCTTTGTATTAAAGCTACTTAATCTGTGAACCCACTGTTTTTTGTTGGATCAGTTGGGGCCTCGTAGCAGCAATTAAAGTTTGAATTTAAAACACAGAGGAGAGCTTTCTGGTTACATTTCATACCCAGCAGAGAGCTTGTAGTTTAAATTTAATAGTCACTCAGGGCCAAGTAACAGCAAAGTACTTTTAGTTTAAATTTAACACACAGAAGAGAGCTTTCTGGTTAAATTTAGTACCCAACAGAGAGCTTGTAGTTTAAATTTCATAAGAAGTTAGAGCCTAGCAGCAGCTAAGAGCTATAATTTAGATCAAATCAGAATTTAGCTTACCTCAGCAGCACAAGACAGGGTACTGTATAGCAGCCCTCTTTTAATAAGTGTTATTTCCCTCCCTCCCTCCCCACACCCACCCTCCCCTGGGATAATCATAGCTTTATAGGTACTTACACATCTTAAAAGACAGGAGGTGCTTTCAGGTGAAGCTCATTACCCAAATCAGTCATACACTAAGGACCTGAGATTAATTAAGCTTCAGGTGAACAAGGTATATTAAACGTATTAGGTACAGTTTTATTGGTATAAATACCCATAGCAACCCCTAGTAAGTAAGAACTTAAAGATCTAGACACAAACTTAAAACTAAGATGCAGACAGCTGTCCAGCAGCGGGATGGGGGCTTTCCAGTCTTTTGCATTGAGTGTCACATGTATGATTTTCTCCCAGTTGGTGAGAGGTCTTACGTGTGCACTAGGTGCAAGGAGCTCTTTTCTCTCAGGGAACAAGTCCGTTCTCTAGAGGCTAAAGTAGCAGACTTGGAAAACATAAGACAGACAGAGAGGTACATAGACGAGACCTACAGGGATATAGTCCTGAAGTCCCACCTCCAGTCTGGCAGCACCCCTGTTGCCATGGAGGAGAGAGGTCACGTGACAGGAGAGCATCACCCTGGTGTGGCAGGAAGTGATCCTGTAACTAGGACCTGTCCTCCAGGTGATGTAAAACCCTCTCGCACCGAGGAAGTTTCTCCAGGGCCATGTGCCCATGAGGGAAGGGTTAGGACAGCTGTTATAGTTGGTGATTCGATCATTAGGCATGTAGATAGCTGGGTGGCTGGTGGACGTGAGGATCGCCTGGTAACATGCCTGCCTGGTGCGAAGGTAGCGGACCTCACGCGCCACCTAGATAAGGTCTTAGATAGTGCTGGGGAGGAGTCTGCTGTCATGGTACATGTCGGTACCAATGACATAGGAAAATGTGGTAGGGTGGTTCTGGAGGCAAAATTTAGGCTTTTAGGTAGGAAGTTGAAATCCAGAACTTCCAGGGTAGCATTCTCAGAAATGCTTCCTGTTCCACGCGCAGGACCCAAAAGGCAGGCAGAGCTCCGGAGTCTCAATGCGTGGATGAGACAATGGTGCAGAGATGAGGGTTTTGGATTTGTTAGTAACTGGGGAACATTCTGGGGAAAGGAGGGGCTCTTCCGAAGGGATGGGCTTCACCTTAACCGGGATGGAACCAGGCTGCTGGCATTAACCTTTAAAAAGGAGATAGAGCAGCTTTTAAACTAGATATTGGGGGAAAGCCGACAGTCGCCCAAGAGCGGATGGTTCGGAAGAATGTATCCTTGAAGGATGCTACCAAAAGCAGAGAGGTTCCACAAAAAAGTAAAGTAGCCCAAATGCCCTCAAGTATGGAGCAGACAGAGCTTAAAGATCCCAATTTACCCATGTCTAACAATAGCCAAATTAACATGGATAAAATACATTCTCTAAAATGCTTGTATGCAAATGCTAGAAGTCTAAAAAATAAGATGGGAGAGTTAGAATATATAGCACTAAATGAAAGGTTAGATATGATTGGAATATCAGAGACATGGTGGAAGGAGGACAACCAGTGGGACACTGTGATACCTGGGTACAAACTATATCGTAATGATAGAGCTGATCAAATTGGTGGAGGGGTTGCGCTCTATGTTAGAGAGGGCATTGACTCAGAAAGGATTAAAGTTTTGCAGGAAACAAAATCTGCTGTAGAATCTATATGGATTGAAATTCCATATAAAAGGGGGAAGGCGATGGCAGTGGGGGTGTACTATCGAGCACCTGGCCAGAATGACCAAATGGATGATGAAATGCTCAAAGAAATCAAGGAAGCTAACAAAAGTTACAGCGCAGTAATAATAATGGGTGATTTCAATTACCCCGGTATCGACTGGGTCAGTGTCACGTCAGGACATGCTAGGGAGATAAAGTTCCTAGATGAAATAAATGACTGCTTCTTGGAGCAGCTGGTTCATGAACCGACCAGAGGGGAAGCCATATTAGACCTAGTTCTTAGTGGAACACCAGATCTAGTGCAAGAGATAAGGGTGTTGGGGCCAATTGGCAATAGTGATCATAGCATGATCGCTTTTGATTTAATTAGTGGAGGTGGGATAGTAAGGAAATCCACAGTACTACCTTTTAACTTTCGAAAGGGAGACTATGATAAAATGAGGAAAACAGTTAAGAAAAAACTAAAAGGAGCAGTTGCGAAGGTTAAAGACGTACATCAAGCTTGGGTGTTGTTGAAAAATACTATCTTGGAAGCCCAGACCAGCTGTATTCCACACTTTAAGAAAAGTGGAAGGAAGTCAAAAAACTGCCAGCATGGTTTAAAGGTGAGGTCAGAGAGGCTGTTGTTGCCAAAAAAGCATCTTTCAGGAAATGGAAAAAAGAGCCATACGACGAAACTTGGAAACAGCACAAGCACTGGCAAGTCAAATGCAAGGCATTGATAAGGCAGGCAAAGAGAGAATTTGAAAAGAAGCGTGCTGCGGAAGCAAAAACGCAAAATAAAGACCTTTTCAAGTACATTCGTAGCAAAAAACCTGTGAGAGAGTCAGTTGGTCCATTAGATGATAAAGGGGTTAAAGGAGCACTAAGAGTTGACAAGGCAATAGCGGAGAGACTGAATGAATTCTTTGCTTCAGTCTTTACTGAGGAAGATGTAGGGATGTTACCCATGACTGAAGTGGTATTTAAAGGTGTGGAAGAATTGAAGGAAATATCGATACATCGGGAAGATGTCTTACAACTATTACATAAACTGAAGAGTAGCAAATCACCTGGGCCGGATGGTATACATCCAAGGGTGTTGAAAGAACTGAAATATGAGATTGCAGAACTGCTATCAGTAATCTGTGAACTATCATTAAAATCATCTCTAATACCTGAAGATTGGAGGATCGCCAATGTAACACCAATTTTTAAAAAGGGTTCCAGGGGTGATCCTGGAAACTACAGACCGGTGAGCCTGACGTCAGTACCGGGAAAAATGGTAGAAACCATCATAAAGAATAAAATTACTCAGCATGTAGATAGTCACAACCTAATGGGAGACAGCCAACATGGCTTTAGACAAGGAAGATCTTGTCTTACTAATCTGTTATGATTTTTTGAAGGAGTGAATAAACAGGTGGACAAAGGTGAGTCGGTTGATATTGTGTATCTGGACTTTCAGAAAGCCTTTAACAAGGTCCCTCATCAGAGACTTTTGGCAGAACTAAAGAGTCATGGGATAGGAGGCAGTGTACTATTGTGGATCAGGAACTGGTTAAAAGATAGAAAGCAGAGGGTAGGACTAAATGGCCAATTTTCCCAATGGAGAAAGGTGAATGGTGGTGTACCCCAGGGATCTGTGTTGGGTCCACTGCTTTTTGACATATTCATAAATTACCTGGAAAGTGGAATAACGAGTGAGGTTATCAAATGACACAAAACTATTTAAAGTTGTTAAAACCCAAGAGGATTGTGAAAAATTGCAAGAGGATCTTGATAAATTGGAAGACTGGGCATCAAAATGGCAGATGAAATTTAATGTGGACAAGTGCAAGGTTATGCACCTAGGGAAGAACAACCCAAACTATGGTTACACGATGCAAGGTTCCACATTAGGAACCACCACCCAGGAAAAAGATTTAGGCGTCATTGTGGATACCATGTTAAAACCCTCGGCCCAGTGTGCAGCGGCGGCCAAGAGAGCAAATAGAATGCTAGGTATGATAAGGAAAGGAATGGAAAATAAAACGAAAGATATTATAATGCCTCTATATCGTTCCATGGTGAGACCGCACCTTGAATATTGTGTGCAATTCTGGTCGCCGTATCTTAAAAAGGATATAGCGATTTTAGAAAAGGTACAGAGAAGAGCCACCAAAATGGTAAAGGGGATGGAAGGGTACTCCTATGAAGAAAGGCTAAAAAGATTAGGGCTCTTTAACCTGGAAAAGAGACGGCTGAGGGGAGATATGATAGAAGTCTATAAATTAATGAACGGAGTGGAACGGGTAAACGTAGATCGATTGTTTACTTTATCAGAATATAGAAAGACTAGGGGACATGCAATGAAGCTACAGGGTAAACTATTTAAGACTAATAAAAGAAAATATTTTTTCACTCAACGTGTAATCAAACTCTGGAATTTGTTACCGGAGGATGTAGTAAAGGCTGTTAGTGTAGCTGGGTTTAAAAAAGGTTTGGACAAGTTCCTGGAGGAAAGGTCCATAAACCATTATTAAGAAGTGACCGAAGATATCAATGCTTGACCCAGTACAAGCATTGTGGAACTTGTGTCTCTTGGGGAAACTGCTAGGTACATGTGACCTAGATTGGCCACTGTTGGAAACAGAATACTGGGCTTGATGGATCTTGGTCAGACCCAGTATGGCATATCTTATGTTCTTATGTTCTTATGTGTCCCACTGGTTGTTCTCCTTCCACCATGTCTCTGAGATTCCAATCTCTAGTGGAGATAGTGAGAAAGTACTTCGGGGAAGTTTTAAAAATCTCCCCAGAGCTTTTCCCACCGGTGACCAGGGCTTTGTGTCTGTGGGCTCTGGGTCCTGCAGTACTGCTAAGTCTTCCTCTGTTTTTCCTGGGGTTGGAGACCTCGCAGATTGTTACCTTTGCTCTGGAATCTGATAAATTCCACTGGTCAACATTGAAATCGTTACTGACTTTAAAAGGCCCTAATTTGTAGTATTTTGGTGAGCTGAACATAACATTAAAAAAATATAACATTAAACAAATTTTATTGGCTCTCGTTTTGAAGATTATTGCATGTAGTTCATTTTTGACGTTTCACCATGTAAATTTATCCAGTCAGACATCAACAACGTCCGAAATAAGCCTTGAATGATGTAATATTGCACCACATTGCATAATACCAGCATGCACACATCTTCCAGAGTTGATTGCATCATTTTCTGATGCAATGCAGTACTACTGCCGGACTGCTGCTGAAGCCATCTGACGTCAGCAGTGTACTATATGAAGTCCGAAAGGAAAGTAATCTGGTATTCTGTTCCGATATTGAAAGCCTCATGAATGCCTTAAAAATCACTCATGACCCACAAGATTGGAGACTATTTATAGACTCTTCGAAACTGAATCTGAAGGCTGTGCTTTTGAACAATGGAATCCGTCTTCCATCTATTCCAGTAGCGCATGCTGTCCACATGAAAGACATACGATAACTTAAAGCATCTACTGACTTCCATTAACTATAACAAGTACAGCTGGCACCTCTGTGGTGACTTGAAGGTAGTTGCCCTTTTAATGGGGCTGCAGCAGGGATATATAAAATTATATGTGTTTCTTATGTGAGTGGGATAGCCGAGCAAGGGATTGGCACTACTTGCGGAAGGAATGGAATCGCAGACAAAATGTAACAGTTGGAGAGAAGAATATCCAGCACCCAGCTCTGGTTGAGCCTCACAAAATCCTGCTACCACCCCTTCACATTAAACTAGATTTGATGAAAAACTTTGTGAAAGCCATGAACTGCACTTCACCAGCTTTCCGATACCTGCATGAAAAATTCCCTCGACTAAGTGAAGCAAAGATTAAAGAGGGAGTTTTGTGGGTCCTCAGATTCGAGAGCTCTTCAAAGATGACCGGTTCAACAACTTGCTGCAGGGTGATGCGAAAGAAACAAGCATGGAATGCTTTTCGCCTAGTGTTAACAAACTTTCTTGGGAATGTTAGGGCAGAAAACTACAAGGAACTAGTAGAAGACATGCTGATGCAGTATCAGAAACTTGGCTGCAATATGTCTCTAAAGATCCATTTCCTTGATTCCCATCTCGATTTCTTTCCTGACAACTGTGGTATGGTTAGTGATGAACAGGGCGAATGTTTTCACCAGGATATTGCAACGATGGAGCAAAGATACCAGGGGAAAATGGTCCACTACAATGCTGGCTGACTACTGCTGGACACCACTCCCCAGAGAAGCTCCTGAACAGCTGTACAAGAGACAGTCGAAAAAATCTAAGAAGTAGTCTATGACTTGGTTTTTTACAGGTATTTACAGGCCTGTTATATTTACTATTGACATGCATTTTGTGATGTAATATAAACATTAATTCTTGTAGATTACAAAAAAAACTAGAGCCAACTTTGCAATTTCACTGTCATATTCGTCTTCAGCATATAAAAATTGATAAGAAATGACTATTTTTATTTCAGTAACATGACTTTTGTAAAAATTTGTTGACCAGTGTTCTTTATTCTAAGGTTATACTTTAAAAACTTCAGTGAGGGTTTTTTTAGGTTCACAGGTTAGGATTTTTCCTGATGTGTCACATACTACACAATTGAAAAGGAGGGACCTTTTGGTTCTTCACCCTAGGGTGTTGGCCCTAGGAACAACTTTTCAATTAAAATTTCCTGTTAAATGTTGTCTTTCATATAAAGAAAAAATATATATGTTCTTTGAGCCTAGACAACTTCTGGAGTTTTTATTTGCTAGGGAAAATGCTTCAGTTGTAGTTGCTGGGCCATCCCATCTGGCTGATGCTTAAGTCTTCACTTGCTATGTATTTTTCTGTTAGGTTATTTTAGGACTAAGGTATGCCTTAATTTTTACTCTGTGTTGTATTTTCCTGGTTACCCCCCCCCCCTTTTTTTTTTCTTTTGGATTTGTGGACTAATATTCAAATGGCTAGTGTTGCTTTATGATGTTTTTCTTGATTTATCAAGACCATTTTCTTTTCATTCATGTAATATGCTTCGATGTAGTATTTAATTAATCTATAAAAATAAAATAAAGGAAAAGGAGGCGGCTATGGTTCTCAAAAAAGGTAGCTGAAAAGGTGAGTAAAAGGAAGGTAGTCCTTCATAAAAGCTAAGAGGTCACAAAAAAAGGAAGGCAGCATCAATATTTGGAAAAGCTAAAAAATTAAGAAAAAGTAGTCAGGAACGCAGAGATACAAATGGAATTAAAAATAGCCAATGTAATAAAAATGGTAATTGTCAGATTCAAGAATGAAGATGAGGAATATGTAGAAGCTGATGAGGATAGAGCAGAATTGCTTAACAAATATTTCTGTTTTGTGTTCACAGATGGAGTAGGATCCCAGAAAACACACACAGATAAATGCATAAATGAGGTGGCTTTTGAATGATTTTCTGAAGACTGTGTTCGTGAGGAGCTAGCTATGCTAAAACTAGACAAAGCAATAGGGCGAGATGGGATACACCTGAAGGAACATGGGGGAGTTCTGGTAGCTCTGCTGACCTTTTTAGTGCCTCTTTACATTTGTTGGTGATCCCTGAGGACTGGAGAAAGGCATATGTGGTCCCTCTACACAAAAGCATTAGTTAGTTTGACTTCTGTGGGGCATAAATTGATGGAAACGCTGCTAAAACAGGTTAATAAGGTTTCTGGAACACAATAGATTACAGGATCCAAAGAAGCATGGTTTTACTAAAGGAAGTGCTTGTCAAGCAAATCTAATTAATTTCTTTGACTGAGTGACCAGAGAGTTGGACTGAGGGAGAGCGCTAGATTTCTTTTTTTTTTTTTATTTATCAAATTTTTCAATCATTGTTACAAAGTAATAAAGATACAAGGCAAAACAATTACATCCAATAAAGTACAGCACAAAAAAGAAAACTGTTCAAGCACACATTACGGGAGAGTGAAACCAAGGTAAAACAATCAAGGAAAATACTAAAAGGTATTAGCAGGATTCCTTATCCCAATCATACTAAGCTAACCAGCACATAGTGGACCCCAGAACTAAAGGCAATCACCTTGACTTCAGAAATTCTCCAGGACCAAGCAGGAAGTCAGTCCTCACATATGGGTGATGTCGGCGCCGACGGAGCATTTCCCGAGCTTTCAAAGAAAGCCTTTGGGAATTGCAGAGCGCATGTGCGGTCCCCTTCCCGCCCAAGGGTGCCATCTTGCCCAGTCTTCATTTTTCCACGGAGCCCGACGGACGTAGTTCGTTTTTCGCCGAGGAAAAAGTTGATTTCCCTGTTTTTTGTTCTTCTCCTTCGGTTCGACGCCGGATCCTTTTCCCGCCTGGGCCCGATACGCCGGTATCGAGCCCGCTCTCTCTTTTTCGGTTTTTGTCCTTCGTGACTAGCGTTGGCGCCATTTTTCTTTTTTCACTGGCAGCCCAGCGGGTTTAAAAAGTGTGATCGGTGTAAGAAACTTATGTCTCTTACCGACACACATGACTGCTGCCTCCGCTGCCTCGAACCTGATCATGACCCGATGATCTGTGGTCTGTGTGGCAAAATGTCTTCGAAGGCGTTGAGGAGTCGGCTGCACCAAAAGGATAGGATCTTCTCTGACTCTGCGTCTGGACGGGCCCGGACCTCGTCAGAGGCCTCGACGTCTCGGGACTCCGGCCCCGAGCAGCGTCGGGGTTCCTCTGAGCGGGGGTCTCCTTTGCGGGAACAGCGCAGGAAGAAGAAACCCACGAGGGCGGCGTCGGTGGACGCTCCTGGTTCCTCGAGGGCCAGGTCGCATAGCCCCGATCGCCGTCCCGGGTTTTTGGAGTCGGAGAGGCCTGCCAAGCAACCTCGTCTCGAGATGGTCTCCTGGGCACGTGAGTTCTGTAGTCCTCGTGGACTCTCCTCCAGGGGAGCCGACGTCGGGCCCGACGCCGTCTGGGCCCGAGTCGGGGGCTGCTGGGTCTCCTGAGCTCGGACTCAGGTTGACGGCCTTGGAGAGCAGCCTCGCTGCCTTCATGGAACAGCAGCGGGCATTGATCTGCCCCGACCACCGGGACGTCGACGTCCAAGTCGACCCCGGAGGCCGAGCCGATCCTCGAGTCCATGCGGGCTCGAGTCAATCCTTGGCCACGGTCTCCCTCGGCCTCCCGTTCGGGACCGATGTCGTCGACGCCGTTACCCTCGGCGTCGGAGTGGAGGGCATCGGTGTCCGCCCGACCGGAGCCACTCGATTCCTCCTCCGAGGAGTCGGGCTGGGTGACGGAGGACGAAGAGTCACCCGCTACCTATCGGACTCGGTGTGTCCCATCGGACTCGCCGGAGTCCGAACCTTGGAGACGATCCCCACCGGAGGATACCCGGTTCTCGGACTTTGTGCGGGATATGGCCAAGGCCTTGGCATTCCCCGCGGATCCCGAGGAGGAGCCTCGAGCCGAGGAGCTCGAGGCCCTCCAGTATGACTCTCCCCCAAAGGAGGCCTTTACTGTACCGGTTCCTCCGATGCTGGAGCGGCTGCTCTTCCGCATGTGGGAGACCCCGGCCTCGACGCCGGTGTTAAGCGGGTCGATTCCATCTATCGAGTCCGCAAGAGCCCCGGGTTCCAAAAGGCACAATTACCGCACCACTCCATGGTTGTGGAATCGGCCATGCATCGATTGAAAAGTCAGAAGATGCACTCCTTGGTGCCTCCCGGCCGGGAGGCCCGGAACCTGGATGCCCTCGGTAAGAAGTGCTTCCAGGGCTCTATGCTTGTTTGCCGTGTCCAGACATACCAGCTCTACATGGGCATGTTTCTCCAAGACCTGGCAAAGGAAATTGCCGGGTTCTCTGCTGGTCTCTCTAAGGAACCTTTGCAGAGGTTCCACGTCTTGTCCACTGGTATTCGAGAGTGCTCGAAGTTTATCTCTCGAGCAGCCTACGATGGCTTCGATGCTTCGGCCCGAGTAGCCGGGGCCGGCATCGGTGCCCACCAACAGGCTTGGCTACAGTCATCCGACCTCGAGCCATGGGTACAGGACAAGTTGGTCGATGTCCCCTGCCGGGGTGAAAACCTCTTTGGCAAGCCCATGGTTGAAAAGGCTGCAGAACTCAAGACCCAGACTCTGACCCATACTAGGCTGTCCAGAAAAACCTCTGCCCCTTCTCAGAAAAAGAAGGGCTCGGGAAAGAAGACCTTTTACCCGAGGAAGTCATCTCCCTATAAACAATACCCTGATTATCAGGCCTCTGCAGCTCCCCAACAGGGTCAGCAGCCCAAGGGGCAGGGTCATGGGCCCCGTAGGCAGAAGGCCCCCAAGCCACCAACACCGGCCCCTGCTCAGCAGTGTGGGGGTTTTTGACTCAGAAAGCATAGCCTCTTCTCCTCAGCTGGCTCATATCAGCACAGGAGGCTGGCTGGCCCACTTTGCCCACAGATGGTCAGCCGTCACATCCGATACCTGGGTGCTCCATATAGTCCAAGAGGGCTATCTTCTCCATTTTCACCAGGTACCTCCCTCCTATTTTCCAGGGGAGCCTCCAAGACCCCCTATGCACAGGGACCTACTCCTTCAGGAGTTAGAAAGTCTGCTAAAGGAACAGGCTGTGGAACCGGTGCCCCACCACCTGAGAGGTCACGGCTTTTATTCCAGGTACTTTCTGGTACCAAACAGAACAAGAGGCCTCAGACCCATCCTAGACTTGCGCAACCTCAACAAGTTCCTGGAGAGGGAAAAGTTCAAGATGCTTACCCTTGGAATCCTGCTGCCCTACCTCCAGCAGGGAGATTGGCTGTGCTCCTTGGATCTAAATGATGCTTATACTCACATCCTTATTCATCCAGACCACAGACAATATCTCAGATTTGTTGTGGGAGGAAACCATTACCAGTACAGAGTACTACCCTTTGGCCTAACCACCGCCCCCAGGGTGTTCACCAAGTGCCTGGCGGTGGTGGCGGCCTACCTGAGGCTTCAAGATCTTTTTGTGTTGCCATACCTGGACGACTGGCTCATCAGGGGCCACTCTTCACAGGAGGCCAGTCAAGCCACCCTTCGCACTGTGGCTCTGCTTCAGCACTTGGTGTTTGTCATAAACTTTGCAAAGTCCACTTTGCTCCCATCCCAGAACTTAGAATTCATAGGAGCAAGGCTGGACACTCTTCAGGCGAATGCTTTTCTGCCAGTGGACAGAGCCCACAGGTTGATGGATCTAGCCAGGCAGTTTCACAGCAATTCCCTGGTCTCCGCCAGGCAATTCCTGAGACTTCTCGGCCATATGGCTTCCACGGTTCATGTAACCCCCAATGCCCACCTGCACATGCGGCCTGCTCAGTGGAGCCTTCGAACTCAGTGGCATCAAGCCACAGGGAGCCTTGCAGACTAAGTCAGAATATCCACCCTGCTCGTCTTCTCTCTGCAATGGTTGCTTCATCTTCCGAATCTGGTACTCTTGAGTGTTTTTTCAATCCCCTCCACATTCTCGTGCTGACGACAGATGCTTCTCTTCTAGGTTGGGGAGCACATTGCCAAGGGGCATGTACTCAGGGTCTCTGGACCCCTTGGGAGGCTGCTCAGCAGATAAACTTCCTGGAGCTACGGGCGATACGCCTAGCTCTGAGAGCCTTCTCCCACCTCACATTTCACCAGTCTGTACTGGTCCAGACGGACAATCAAGTTGCCATGTTCTACGTGAACAAACAAGGAGGCACAGGCTCCTTCCTTCTCTATCAGGAGGCACAGCGGCTGTGCTCTTGGGCCGTCAATCACTGCATCCTCCTCAAGGCTGTCTACCTCCCAGGTCAAGACAATTACCTGGCGGACAGACTGAGCAGGATCCTGCAACCACACGAATGGAGATTGAATCCGTTGGTGGTTCAGCAGATCTTTCTCAGGTGGGGCCTCCCCACCATGGATCTTTTCGCCAGTCCTCTGAACCGGCAACTCCCGAGATTCTGTTCCAGATAACCGCATCCTCTCAGAGTAGCAGCAGATGCGTTTCTGATTCCGTGGTCCCAAGGCCTACTATATGCGTTTCCTCCCACGCCACTAGTGTCCCGAACACTGTTCAAAGTCCTCAACGATGGGGCCTCAATGATTCTGATAGCCCCCAGGTGGCCGAGGCAACCGTGGTTCCCGCTTCTGCTACAACTGGCGGTGGACACTCCTCTTCCTCTGGGGATTCAACACGATCTCCTGTCTCAGGAACAGGGATCTCTCTTGCATCCCAACCTCCAGTCCCTTCATCTGATGGCCTGGCTGCTGAAAGGGTAGTCCTGGCTCCCCTACTACTGCCTAGAGAGGTGGAAGACGTAGTCTTAGCCTCTAGACGGCAATCCACCAGGAAATCCTACGCTCTTAAGTGGCGTAGATTCTCCGCATGGTGTGCTCAGCACAGCGAGAATCCCTTCTCGTGCTTGGTAGCGGTAGTATTGCAATATTTGCTTTACCTCTCCAATCTAGGCCTTAAGTCCAACTCTGTGAGGGTTCACCTCAGTGCTCTATCAGCGCACCACTCGCCGGTGAACGGCAGACCTCTTTCCAACCACCCTTTGGTGGCTCGTTTCCTCAGAGGTCTCCTCCTGCTTAAGCCTCCTTTACGTCCACCAGCCCCTGAGTGTGATCTGAATGTGGTTTTACAGCGGATTACTTGTCCGCCATTTGAACCTATGGCTACCTGCCCTCTCCGTTTTCTCTCCTGGAAAACCTTGTTTCTGGTAGCTCTTACCTCTGCTAGACGAGTAAGTGAACTTCAGGCACTAGTGTCTGATCCCCCTTACACTAGGTTTTACAGGAATAGGGTAGTCTTACGGACTCACCCGAAGTTTCTCCCTAAGGTTGTCTCTCCTTTTCACCTCAATCAGGAGGTGGTTCTTCCGACCTTCTTTCCCAGGCCGCATGCCAACCGGGCTGAGATGGTCCTGCATACCCTGGACTGTAGGAGGGCGTTATCCTTCTACCTTGACCGTACGCAGGAGCATCGGAGGGCTGTTCAGCTCTTCGTTTCTTTTGACCCCAATAAGTTGGGGTTACCTGTCTCCAAGTGTACTTTGTCCATATGGGTCGCTGACTGTATCGCCTGGGCTTATGGGGCAGCCGGCCTCTCGTTGGAGGGTCGAGTCACGGCTCATCGTGTCAGGGCGAAGGCTGCGTCAGTGACTCATCTCCGCTCTGTTCCGTTGGCAGACATCTGCCGGGCCGCTACTTGGTCTTCAAGCCAGACTTTTGCGGCCCATTACTGCCTTGAGAGGGAGTCCCGCAGGGACAGTGCTTTCGGACAGGCAGTACTCCATAATCTCTTTGGGGTTTAGGCAACTCCTACCCTCCGGCCCTGGTGTTGGGCTACCGGTTGGGGGCATTCTCAGAGCAGATTCTTTCCTTACGTACTGACGAGCTCGAGGGAGCTCATTTTTTCGGCTTGAGGTTTCCGGTAGCC
This sequence comes from Ichthyophis bannanicus, assembly GCA_033557465.1. Lineage (NCBI taxonomy): Eukaryota > Metazoa > Chordata > Amphibia > Gymnophiona > Ichthyophiidae > Ichthyophis > Ichthyophis bannanicus. The sequence continues at coordinate 248,657,459 of CM066044.1, forward strand.
TTAAGCTGGGGAGTTCCATATGTGAGGACTGACTTCCTGCTTGGTCCTGGAGAAAGAGTAGTTACTCACCTGTAACAGGTGTTCTCCAGGAGCAGCAGGAATTAGTCCTCACAACCCTCCCTCCTCCCCTTGGAGTTGCAGTCATATGATTTATTTTTGCTAATTTTTTGCTGTCTTTTAGCTATGTCATCAGACTGAGCAAGATGGCACTCTTGGGCGGGAAGGGGACCGCGCATGCGCACTGCAATTCCCAAAGGCTTTCTTTGAAATCTGGGGAAATGCTCCGCACGGGGGCTCCGTCGGCGCCGACGTCACCCATATGTGAGGACTGATTCCTGCTGCTCCTGAAGAACACCTGTTACAGGTGAGTAACTACTCTTTCTTCCAGCTGAAGGGGCTGAAAAAGCAAATATGAATCTTTCCCTGACGTAACCAGACATTTACAGGGGAATTTCAGGAAATAAGTTGCCCCCACTTCAAGAACCCGCAGCTTCAGGGCCAAAAAACCCTTACCCCTAACCTTTGTTTGCCTGGACATGTCAGGGAAGATAGTAATCTTCTGCCCACAGAACAATTTATTCTTTTTCTGAAAAAATAATTCCTTAGTGTCTCTCCACTCCAGTCCCTGTCTTCTGGGTTGTGCCCATCTTCCAGCAGCGAGGAGACTGAGCACGTCATCTTCTTTTGATGACCCTAGGGTATATATAGTACTGGCACCTCCCACCAGCTTCAGTTTTGCTCAGTCTCCAAAGCAGCTGGAAGGGAGGCAGTAATCTAGTTTAGTTTACTGGAGAGACTTAGCATTGGATTGGTTTCAGTTACTTTCTTCTATTCTATTTTTATTTTATTTCCTAACAGATTGAGTTTATTTAATTTAGTTCTCCCGGGGACCTTACTATATATCCCTCTGAGGAGAGGGGAGGGGGAGTTCGGCCTGACCTGCAGTAGCGGTCCCTACCCTCTCCTGCAGTTCCCGGCAGTGCACTGGCCACTTGGAAGAGGAAACACTGCCTGTAGCCTGCTGTCAGCCCCGAGGCCCCGAAACATCTTCCCCCACATTGCCGAAGCCCTTCAGGTGGCTGAGCACGTGGGCGGGAAGAAGCCTGCAGCCACGGCGATCCCTGAGTGTAAGGGGGAGCCAGTGAACAGGCGAACACCGCAAAAGAAGAGGATCGGGGCCAGATCGAGTCTGCGGCCAGCGTGGCGAACACGTCCGACTACGCAGCAGGAGCAGATGTGCGTCAGAAGAGGCGCCGGTAGAGAGAGAGCTGGTAGGAGCCATCTTTTCTTGGTTCGCGCACTTTTTTGGCATGCATTGCACAGCGTTTCTGCTTAGGCGGCCCCTTTCAGAGGGCCTTAGCAACTGGGGGTTCCTAACTTGAGGGAATTGGCGGTAGGTGCAGGAGGCTTCGGGGGACCCTAGAGGAGTCTCGAATAAAAAAAAATAAAAAATAAAGGATTAGTTTTAGTTTTATTGTCACTATGCCTAAGGCCCAGTGCTTGCTTTGAGGCACCCGTAAGTCTATGGTGTCAGAGGCTGGTATCTGTAGGGACTGCGCAACAGAGGCAGCCGAGGGAGAGCAGGGGATGCAAGGTCTTTCTCAGGATCCCCTTGCTTCCTGTTCTCAGGAGCTTGGGGACCCGCTAGAGGTAGGGGGGGGGGGGTCAGTCTGCTCCTGTCCTTCCTGCTACGCTGGAACATTTGGCCGTTCCTCTGGTGCAACCAGGGCCTTCTATCTCCAGGGGTGACCTGGAGGCGAGTGGAGTAGGGGACGTTTCCCCAGAATTTGTACTGCTGATGCATAGGACCTTTTGCCTGCGCAAGCAAGGAACTCTGGAGCAGGGCTCGGCACTAGGCAGTGCTGTAGGCCGTTCTTTGGACACTAGAGAGCAAGAGGAAACAGGAATTCCGTCAAAGCAGACTAGGCTCTCTCAGGATGAGGTTCCTCAGCCTCTGCTGTTGGAGAATCAGGAGGTTGAATCCTCAGACAGGGAGATGGGGAGAGGACGAGGAAGAGCTGGAGGAAGGTGAAATTCCAGAACAGGAACAAGCTAGAATTGTTCGCGTCTTCCGCCAGGAGGAATTGCCGGCATTGATTGGGGAATCCCTAAAGGTTCTTAATATGGCAGCCGGTGTCCCAGCGGAGGAAGAGGCGCTGGAGGACCCACTGATACAGGCGGTCAGAAAATCGCAGAAGGTTTTTCCGGTGCACCGGGTAGTAAAGCAAATGATTCAGGAGGAATGGTATCAACCTGAATCGGGACTGAGAGGAGTTCGATCTATGGCCCGCCTGTATCCGTTGCCAAAAAGGGAAAAGGAATTGCTTCATTCCCCCAGAGTAGATGCGGCAGTGGCGGCAGTCATGAAGAAGACCACAATCCCGAAAGAGGACAGCGCTGCCCTCAAGGACACCCAGGATAAAAAGTTGGAAGCGCTGCTAAAGCAAGCTTTTGACGTTAGCATCTTGGCTCTCCAGGCATCCGTTTGTGGGGCCTGGGTAGCCCGGGCTTGCTTGCGGTGGGCCCAACAGCTTCAGCTGTCTGGGGATCCCACGGCTCAACCATCAGGTGAGGCGGCTAGGATTGAATCGGGAGCTGCCTATTTAGCTGATAGCCAGTATGATCTTGTTAGGAGCTTGGCCAAGAACATGGCTTCGGTGGTGGCGGCCCGCCGCTATCTTTGGTTACACAACTGGGCCGCAGATGGTTCTTCAAAGGCCTGGCTCAGCAGGCTCCCATTTAAGGGGAAGCTCCTCTTTGGAGACGCTGCTAAAGGATCTGGGGGAGTCTAAGGGAGGTAGGTTTCCCGAGGATAGGCTTAAGCAGAGTTGGCTCCCTGCGCCATCCCGCTCTCAGCCGAAGGAGTCACGGAGGTTTTGGGGTTTCCAGTCGGGCCCTAGAAAGACACAATGAAAACAACGGGGGCTCAGCAGGAAGAGCTGCCGGTAGGGGGGGGCGCCTTCGGCAGTTCTTCCCAGCCTGGGCCCGGGTTAAGTCGGATCAGTGAGTCTTGGAGGTGGTACAAGAGGGTTACGCTCTTGAATTCTCAAGACCCATTCCTCATTCCTTTGTGCTCTCCCCATGCAAGTCTCCCGACAAGAGGACCGCAGTAAGGGAGACATTGGCGAGGCTGCGAGGGTTGGGCGCAGTCGTGCCTATGCCTCCAGAGCAACGCGGTTGCGGTCGATACTTCATCTATTTTGTGGTGCCCAAAAAAGAAGGTACCTTTCGGCCGCTTCTCGACTTAAAGGGAGTCAATCGTTGCCTCAGGTTGCCTCATTTTTGGATGGAAACACTGAAGTCTGTCTTGCTAGCAGTAAGACAAAGAGAATTCCTGACCTCTCTGGACCTAACAGAGGCCTACTTACATATTCCTGTTCGCGAGGCTCATCAGCAGTTCCTGAGGTTTACAACACCAGAAGGTCATTTCCAGTTTCAAGCGTTACCCTTCGGCCTGGCGATAGCTCCGCGCACCTTCACCAAGGTCATGATGGTGTTGGCCGTGGCACTGCGCAAGGAGGGGATATTGGTTCGCCCTTACGTAGATGACTGGTTGATCCGGATGAAATCCAAGGAAGAGAGTCGAAAGGCAACGGCCCAGGTGGTCGCTTTTCTACAGAATCTGGGATGGGTGATCAACATGGCAAAGAGCAAGTTGAACCCTTTGCAAGAGATCGAGTATCTGGGCGCAAGGTTCGACACAAGAGAGGGCAGGGTGTTCTTACTGGCCCACAGAGCAGAGGTGTTAGGACGGCTAATCCTTCGGTTCCTGACCATGGAGGCTCCCTCGACCTGACATTATCTGCAGATCCTGGGAACCATGTCGGCAATGATAGAGCTGGTACCCTGGCCTAGGGCACATATGAGGCCTCTTCAACGGGCCTTGCTGCGGCGTTGGTCTCATCAAAGTCAGTCCATGTCGATGGAGCTCATCTGCCCGGTAGTGACCAGAGAAGCCTTGCAACTCTGGGGCCAGCCTTGCTGGTAACAGAATGTATGTGGGACAGAGCGATACTGGACTTATGCTTATGAATGGGGCAAGTATTCCTGATGTTGTAATCAGTAATTACTGTATAATGTGGTTCAGTATTAGGACAAATGGGTCATTCAAAAGTGAAGGTACTAGACATCAGAAAAACTAACTTTGTCAAGATGGGAGAATACCTTAAGAAGTTATTAGCTGCATGGGAACATTTGGGAGATGTAGAAAAGCAGTGGGCAAACTGAAAGTAGCTATTTTTATTAGAAAAGTAAATAAGAGGGGGGCGCTAGTGAGCCCAGCGTGGAATGGCTGGGTTTCCCTGAAGCTCCGTGCCATCTGCATCCTATTTCAGTGCAAATATCTACTAATATGATTTTTTTTTTAACTCCCCTGCGACGGATCTGAGAGGGGAAATGAGCCCGGACCGAGATCAGCAACTTCGATCTCGATTGGGGATTTGCAGGCGGCTGTGAATTGTGAAGCATCCCTGTTGCTGAAGCATCTCTGGCGGTATCTCTCTCCGAGGGCCGTTATGGAGGATGGCGGCACGTCAGAGAGCCTTCAATAAGATGGGATAAGGACAGCGCATTTTCATATACCCTCCGATCCAACTATATCCTCCGATCCAACTGCAATAAATGTGAATGCCGTTCTTCAATTTTAGCATCGGGGCTGACAGCGATCACTATTATCAACTGCCGCAAAAGTTGAAGGGCTGGCTGAATGGCTCCAAATTTCGATCGCATATTGAAGTGAGTTTTATTGTCTTCTTTTTTTTTTAACACGGTGATTTTCAGTGTCACCATTATGAGCCGATTGTATGGGGTTTGAAGGCTGAAGATATGAAGTGGGCAAGAGTGTCGGGGTAGCAATTACCACATGGTTCAGTCAAGAGGAATTGTAATGTGGCAGGGAGAGTTAACAGCGGCCACCTCGTGCCCCTGGTGTGATGACGGTCCCTGCGCTCTGAAATGGAGTTTTTTTGGCGGAAATCTTTGAGGAGACCAGTGCTGTATGGATCGGAGGTGTGAAGACTGTGATAAAAAGAATGTTTTGTTCCGGGACATTATAGAGCCATTCAGCAGCGAAGGGGGATTTAATTTTTCTCCGAAAGATTCAGCTCTGGATCACATGTCTTTCCCTGGTCATGAAAAATGAACTTTCTGATATATCGGCATGATCGAGTGACCCTGGTGGAATTCTATGTACTGTGTGTTCCCTTGTCTGAGAGGCTGCATTCTATATCAAACTGACTGAAGTGCAGGGCTGCATCTGCTGATTCTGTCTGAAAGGTGATGGCTAAGTCCGGAGCTTCAATCCTCAGGTCACTTTGCTGTGTTGGTCTATTGTGAGCCTGTAATGCCATCTATTGGCTGTGGCTGGTATAAGGAACTTTTCAGTGTCTGCGTTGTCATCTTATATATGGGATCATTTGCTGCAATTCCTTGCTGCAAAGTGGATGCACAGATTCAGGGAGTTCTATAAATACTGTGGAGATTGTTGGTCTGATCAAAATGTCCACGAAGAATACTTATGCCACAGCACTTTCTAGGAAAAGTGAACAGGTCACACCCAATCATACGGCGGGTGTGTCTGGGTCCTCTACCTTATCCTTTACATCTAGTACATCTCAGGATATGGGTGCTCAACCAGTTTCTAAGGGGGACTTGATGGAAATCTTACAAGAGCTGCGTTCTTTTAGGCTTGATTTTTCTAAAGCTATTTCAGATTTGCGTTCAGATTTTAAATCCCTAGATGACCGTGTTACTCAAACAGAAGTGAACATTGGAGTACAAATGGATTCCACAGTGGAGCTTCAATCAAAGCTGTATAAGCTGGAGCAGCTCACGACGGATCTGAAGGAGCGGCAGGATGATTTTGAAAATAGACAGAGGAGGAACAACATAAGAATTTGGGGGGTGCCCGAATCTTCCACTACAGCTGGCTCTCTTGTGTCTTTAGTCCAGGAGATCTTTGCTTTCTGTGTGCCAACTAGTGGTGCTCCAGTTAAAATTGAAAGGGTGTATCGAAGCGGTAGTGGGAAGGTGGGGGCAGATATTAGAACACGTCCCATCATAGCTTGCTTTCAACGTTCTGAGGACAAAACTGAGTTAATGAGAGCATTTCGTGGGAAACGCTCTTTCTCTTTTTGAGACTGGGAGCTTCAAATTTATCAAGATTTATCCGCCTACACACTGGAGAGGCGTCGCAGCTTTAAAAAATTAACGCAGCTTTTACAACAAAAGCAAATCAGATATCGCTGGAATTTTCCTTTTGCTCTAATTTTTGAATGGCATAATAAAACCCAAAAAATCAAGGACCTGTCGGTTTGTATGGACTTTGTGGATCAGATTCAAGGTGGAGGAGCCCGCACGCCTCGTCAGCGTAATCTGAGATCGGATTGGGAAGTCTCGACACCAAAGAGAAGAAAGATCCCACGTTCCAGATGTCAGTCGGAAGCGGATGCTGAGGACCAGGTCCCCAGAGCAATGGACACTGTAGCTCCTTTGTGACTTTATGTGGCTTTGTTAATATTTCTCAATCTAAGGATGGAACGGGTCTGTTTGGAGGGGGTGGGTGGGTGCGCTCTTCGATATTACAGGAGGGTTTTCATGATGTAATTGTTATGCGGGAGGTAAGAATGGGGGTGTAGTTAATGAATCTAATAAGGATACTACTTTTATTGTTGGGGGGGGAAAGATGTGTGAGGGTATAGAATCAGGATTACGGTGCAAGGGAAGGATGCTGATGGCGGGGTTTTGACTGGGGTTTGGGTCAACCCTTGGGTGACTTGATTGTCACCTTAGTTTTGGTGCTATTGGGAGGGTAAGGAGCAGTCCTTGTACTTTAGGACTGATGAAGGGGAAGGAAGGGGTTGGAGGGAGCTGGGGAGTTCTTCGGGGGGGATGGGGGCGGGGTGGACTGGTAGGAGGGGTGGGAATGGGGCAGGTATGGGGAAAGTTCGGTCCTCGGAGAATTTCTAGTCACAGGCTGTCTTTACTCAATTTTGTTACAGTGACGAGTTGGAAACAACAGGATGTATCAGGTGAGAGTTTTTGTATGGTTTGTCATGCTCAAATTACTCACTTGGAACGTTAGGGGATTGCATAATCCCATTAAGAGGTGCAGGGTGCAAGCACAGATTAATAGAGAGAAAGCGGATGTGGTGTTCTTACAAGAAACTCACCTGGCCCCAGGTACATCTTTCGGATTATCGTCTAAGGCATTTCCACAGGTTTATTATTCTAACTTTAATGCCCATAGACGGGGAGTAGCGATATTAATTTCTAAGGATTGTCCTTTGGTGGTTTCCTCGTCTGTTTCGGATCCGTTGGGACGTTTTCTTCTTATCTCTGGATCCTGTAACGATTTTCCTATTACTTTACTTAATGTGTACGTCCCTCCTGAGGAGGTTCCGTTGACGTTGCAAGACCTGCTTGAGGTCCTTAGGCTACATGCTACAGGTGAAATATTGATGAGGGGAGACCTAAATAGTGCTCCTTTAGGGATAGATAGATCGGTCTCTGGGGGAAGGGAAGCGGGCGGGTCCAAGGCATTAAAATCTGGAAAACTCGGGCCTGAAGGATGTTTGGAGAGAACTTCACCCGGGAGAGAGAGATTATACGTTTTTCTCACCCAGACATAATTCGCATTCTCGCATTGACTTTCGGTTGGTGTCACAAGCGCTGTGTTCTGCTATTCCCAGAGTGCACATTGGGGATAAGGGCCCATCGGATCATCATTTAGTAACTTTAGACTGGGTGGTAGTTGATCAAGAAACCCCCCCTAGGACTTGGTCTCTGAATAGACAACTTTTGAAAAATAGGAAATTTGTGGAGCAAATTCAAACCAACTGGAAGGAATATTTACAATTTAATGATTCCCCTGAGATATCGGGCTCCCTGCTGTGGGATACAGGAAAAGCAGTGATGCGAGGGCACTTGATTTCCCTTTCGAATGCGTTTCGAACACAACAGCTGAGGCAACAGGGTCAGTTACGAGCTCAGATACGTGAATTAGAGATGATACACAAGCGTACTCAGAATAAGAAAGTGTGGCGGAAATTAATCGATCTGAGAGGTAAATTAGATGCTTTGGAGACTTCTATGATTGCGTCACAGATGCAGAGAACCAAGCGCAATTTTTACGAACACGGGAACAAGGCAGGTAAGATGCTTTTATGGCAATTGAAAAGACAAAGGCTGAAAAAGAAAATATCTGCTATAGCTGACGATTCTGGCATTGTACTTACGAAATCTTTAGAAATGGCTAATTGTTTGGCAGAGTTCTACAAGACTTTATATTCCTCATAGTTTGATGCGGATGAACGGACTTTGCATGATTGGCTACAGGAGTCTAGTCTGCCTCAAATATCCACAGATGTTTTTCAATCTTTGGAGAGACCTATTCAGTTAATGGAGGTGCAGGAAGCTATTGGAAGGTTGAAAAATGCCAAGTCCGTGGGACCGGATATGATACCGGCTGAACTGTACAAAGTTCTTTCGGATCAGATTGCGTCAGTTCTGGTCCGGGTTTATAATGAGATTTTAACCCTACGAAAATTACCGCAATCTATGTATCAGGCTGCTATAGTAGTGATTCCCAAAGATGGTAAAGATCCAACACTTTGTACGAATTATAGGCCTATATCCTTATTGAACATAGATTACAAAATTCTGACCAAAGTATTTGCGATGAGACTAGATTCCCATATTCAGGAAATTGTGCATCCGGATCAGACCGGGTTTATTAAAGGTAGACATGGCTTTGAAAATGTTCGGAGACTTATAAATATTTTATTGGGTTTGAAGAAATACACGGGAAAATATGCTGTGTTATCCCTAGATGCTGAAAAGGCTTTCGACAGGGTTGAGTGGCCATATTTATTTGCCACGTTGCAGCATTTTGGATTTGGGCCCAACTTTTGGGGATGGATGGAGGCTCTATATCAAGATCCGCAAGTGGTAGTTCTGGTAAATGGGTTTCAGTCGTCTCCTTTCACCCTGAGTAGAGGGACTAGGCAGGGGTGTCCACTTTCCCCCTTACCTTTTGCTCTGGCGCTTGAGCCCTTGGCGATCCACTTGCGAGCTAAGGCTGCAGATTTGGGCATTACAATGGGGCATCGCGCCCACATTGTTTCTTTATATGCCGATGATACCTTGATTTTTATTAAAGATCCGGATAGTTCCTTACCTTTATTAGTTGGTATACTTCAGCAATTCTCTTCTTTATCTGGGTTCAAGGTTAATTTTGCTAAATCCGTCTTGCTGCCCTGTTCTATAGGTCCGAGCGATGCTAGAGGGGGACATGCTGATCCTTTCCCCATTGTCTCGCAGTTCCGTTATCTAGGGATTAATATTCCGGGGAAATTGGAAGACCTGTATGTTTTAAACTATCCTCCGTTGCTGAAAGCGGTGCGCAAGGAGCTTCTGCACTGGTCCTCTTCCACGGTATCCTGGTTAGGTAGAATTAATGTGATTAAAATGTTGGTCTTACCCAAGTTTTTATTTCTGTTTCAACAGCTACCAATCTCTGTGCCTAGAGAATTCTTTAAGGAACTGCGACAGCTGCTTACTAAATTTATCTGGCAAGGGAAGCGTCCGCGGCTTAATTGGCAGACAATGATTCAACCTAAGTCTTTGGGAGGGATGGGTCTTCCTAATTTTGAACTATATTATCACTGCTCTTGTCTGCGCTTTCTTTATTACTGGGCACATCATTCTGATTCTTCATGGATTCAAGCGGAAGCCACGAGGATTACTCCTACTCCTTTAATGGCGATTCCTTTTTTGGATGCGGGTTCTCGTCAACAGTTACTGTTACGTCATTTACTGTTGGACCCTGTGTGGAGAAGTTGGGGGAAGGTGAGTGCCTTGTCTGCATTGCCCTCCAAATTCTCTCCTTTTACGGTATTAGGATCTCTTTCCTTTCTTAAGGTGGTGGGACAAGATCTTAGGACAGGAGGTGCTCAGCTTAAGGTCGCGTCTATGTATGTTGGGGGGAAAATTTTGTCTCAACAGAAGTTAGAACTGCTCTTGGGCAGAGGGATGTCGGTTTTCCAGTATCTCCAATTTAGACATTGATGGAATTGCAGTATTCTTCTGCGGGAACGAGACCTCCAAGGCAATGGGAAACTATTTTGTTTAACTGCGGTACGCCCAAGGCTTTACTGGCAAGAGTATATAGAGCCCTCTCTTTGGATGTTGCTATGTCTTCTTCTCCTCCGATTTCTCAAATACATTGGAGTCGGGAATTGGTGACTGACTTGGGGAACATTTGGGACGATATTTTGGAATATACTTATAGGTGCTCCATCTCTCTGTCGCTGGTGAATACACAACTGCGTATATTCTTTCGGATGGCTGTTACACCGGAGCATTTGTTTCGGTGGGGCAGAGCGGATGATCCTTTTTGTTGGCGATTCTGTGGCAGAGGGGCACGTTTCTCCACATGTGGTGGGGGTGTAGATTTATTCAGGCTTTCTGGGAGGTGGTCCTAGCACAAATTACGGATAAGCTGGAAGTGGTGATTCCTTGTAAGCCAGAGGTTTGTCTTCTGGGGTGTCTCCCGGATCGGATACTTCCTTTGGATAAGAGTAGTTTGATTAATTGTTTGCTGTTAGCTGCTCGATCGGTAATAAGTCGCTTTTGGAAGCGTTCGTGCGCTCCTACTCTAGTGGAATGGAGGATAAAGGTCTGGGATATTTATCGGATGGAACGACTTACTTCTGTAGTTAGAGGTCGGACAGATTGTGTGTCGCCCCTTTGGGCGCTGTTCTTGCCTCTTGATGGGATTGATCCCCCTTTAGTCCCTTAGTTCACTGGTGAATTTTCACTGTTGGAGGGTAGGCGAGGTTGGTTCATCTCGTCACTACGTTGGGTACTGGACTTACATCACGGTGTAGTCTGGTCACTGTGTATTCCTGTGATCAGGCAGTTTCGGGATGGTGCTGGTTCTGTGTGAAGGAGGGTGGGGGGGGGATGGGGCAGGGGGGAGGGGAAGGATGGGAGGGTGGGTGGGATAAAAAATTTTGGTAGGGCACTGGGTTACATTCATCTTAGGGCCATGCTATGGGGTTTTCTTTTTGAGTGTGGAGGACGTTATCCCCCACTTATAATGCTTTTCTAATGGTTATATAATGGTTTTATAAGGGGTATACAGGGGTTTGTTAGGACAGAGGGAGAGGTGCGATACCAGGTGATTTTTGGGATGGAACTGTATTGGCGGGGGTGTTATCCGAATTTGTATGGTATGGATTTGATTTTTCTTTCTTTCTTCTATGTCTACTTTCTCATTTCTTACCTTTTCCCCTGATCTTTGTTGCTTTTCTTATCTGTTCTCATTCTTTAGCTGTGGCACGCATCCAATTTTGTCACTCTATCCGCAATTGATATGGGTTCTATCACTTGGATGTGCAGGAATATGTAAATTATGTAACATTATGAAATTTCATGATAGAAGTCTCCTGTCAGAAGTTTCTGGATATACGTTTCTGGATCTGTAGTGCTCTCTCTCTAGGTAGAATAACTTTGGGGGTCGGCTTTTGTGTATACCCTTGGGTGGGATATGTAGTCCCCCAGGGAGGGGGTGGGGGTGGTTGCTGTTTGCTATTGTACTGGTTGGATGTTTGTATGGCTGTTATGATATTTGCCTAATAAAATTATTATACACAAAAAAGAAAAGTAAATAAGAGGAAATGCCCTAGTAATAAAAGCAGTGAGCTGAGAACAAGGGAAACCACGGTTTGTACTCCACTTCTGCCACTGACCTTCCTTGCAACCTTGGGCAAGTCATTTTCTCTCATTGCCTCGGGTACCTACTTCGATTGTAAGCTTGGGGCAGGGATGTGTTGTACTTGAATTCTTTCATCACCACTCTTCAGTGCTGCATACATCCAAAAGCACTCTAAAACATAAATAAAAGGAGGTTGTTATGGTTTTGAAAGAGGTAGTTGGTAAAGGCAAGGGAAAAAAGGTTAGCCCTCATAAACTACAAGAGATTGATAATGGTTTTCCTCTTTTTCCAATCTGGAAAAGCTAAGAGAAATTGGGAATATAGTTCAGAAAACAAAGATGCAAATGGAAGAAAAAGATGTCTATACAGTAAAATAGGAGGGGGTAAGACTTTTTATATATTTTCGTAAGGGAAGTGAGGTAGACCTTGAATGATTTACAGCAGACTGTATTCATGAGGAGATAACTAAATTAAAACTATATAAAGTCATGGGTCAGACGGGATGCATCTGAGTGTATAAAAGGATCATAGGGAAGTTCTGATGGCCCACTGTCTGATGTTTTTAATGCTTCTTTAGAGTCAGGAACGGTCCCTCTTCCCAAAGGTGGAAATGAAGAGTAGCCTGGGTGCAATTCTGCGGGTCTTTCCCTTTGGGAAGTATAGAGATCCCAGCCTAGCCCATGGTATCTGCTAACATCTCCCCTCCTCCCTTGGTGCATTGAAGAGCTATACTAAAGGAGCCTGCAGTGAAGTTCCCATTTCTTACAGAAGCGCGATGTGAAACCATCGAGGCCTGGGGCCTTATCATTTTTTTTAGCTCTTTTATGGCCTGCATCACCTCTGTAGTGGTAACTGGTATGTCCAGGAATTTCTGCTCCTTTGAACTTAATTTAAGAAAATTGGATGATGTAGGATAACTCTCCACCTGTTCTGCCAGGGATGGGTGTGGTGCCGCATGTGTGCTTCCATAAAATTTAATAAATTCTGCTCGCATTCCCTCTCCAGAATGGGCAAGTGCCCACCCTCTCCCCTAATGGCCAAGATATGTGAACGCAGCTTAAGTTTCCATAATTGTCGTGCCATGTACTTGTCCATTTTATTCCCACTTCTGAAGTATTCCTGTCTAGCTAATTGCATTTTATAGTATATTTCTGCAGTTTCTAAGGGGTTTAAATGGGCTCAAACTGCTAGAACCGAACCTCTATAGCATCCCCTCTTATCACAAGCATCAGCATACTCTAGCGATTGGAGCTGGCAGTGCAGTTTATACATCTGTTCATATTTTTCCCATTTTTTCTGTGCCCCCCATTTGATTAGGGTGCCCCTCACCACCACCTTTAAATCCGTCCCATATGACACCCCCCATCCCACCTCCCCATTATCATTCTCCTTAAACTATTCTGATGTTAGCTTCTCAATTTCTTGTATTACTCTAGTGTCTTCTAGGAGGGAATCATTAAGTAGCCAAAAGTTTGCCCCTCCTTCATCCCCCTGAACCTTAATATGAGCTTCTACCGGTGCATGGTCTGATCAAGTTATCTCCATGCTAGCATCTAACAACCTCGCTAAGTCCTCTTTCCCAACCTAAATCGTATCAATTCTAGGATATGATCCATGTACTGGAGAGTAGAAAGTGAATTGTTGCTTCCTAAGGCTAAGAAAGCACTAGGCATCAACCAAATCCAGGGCCCGTACAAAGCGCTTTAACCTAACCCTATCGGTCCAATGACCCTCCACCCTTCCAGGGCTATTTTTCCCTGGTTCCACCTTTAAATTAAAGTCTCCGCCGCATATTAATAACCCATCCCCAAGATCATCAATGTAGTCTTCTACCTCCCTAAAAAGAATCCCTCCTGGTTTCCGTTTAGCGCACAAATGGTTATTACACGTAGCCACTCATCTCCTATCTTTACTCTCGCTAGTAAGTGTCTCCCCTCCCCCCTTGATCTTTCACCACCTCTCCTATTTCCACCCTCAGATGGGTGGCGATAAGGGTTGCCATGCCCCCCTTTTTCTGCTCCACCAGATTAGATGTGAAGAGTCCCAGAGCATATCCTTTTGGCCCTACTAGGTGTTCATGCTTCTTGTGCAAATGTGTATCTTGCACCAAATAAATATCTTTAATGCCGTGTCATTTCCTTATCCAATAGTTGCCTCTTAAAAGGGGAGTTCAATCCATGCATATTCATGGTTAGAATTTTAAGCTCCCCAATCGCTATACCGTCTATTCTCCTACTAAGTCTAGCTCCACAATAACTCCTCTCCCTTCCCTCTTTCCCCTACCCCCCCCCCCACCGGTACTATCTAACCCCTCTCCCCACACAGGATAGTAGAAGCCAAAATCCCAAAGCACACAGCCCTTTCCCCACTCCCCGATCTGCCCTCCACTTCCTTCCCACCTATCTTCTCCCCCTCTAAAATCTCACCTCTTTGAGTTCTTTCCCAACCTTCCCCATTCTCAGCTTCCCTTTCCACCCCTCTCCTTCCCCTTTAACATTAATCACATTGAACCATAACATTATAAAATTATAACAAATGATGGGGATAACCAGCATCTCAACAGACCAGTTCTCCCCTCATTGTATTTCCTCTTTTGGAAATGCTCATGTTACATCGCATCAAGTTGTCTTCAAGAAGTGTCTTCCAGGGATCAAGTGTGTTACCTCCCAGGTAATGCTATGTCCTATCCCATCAAACATTTAGTCATTTAGGTGGGGGCCTTCTCCGCGATGTTAGGACCACCTCCCCCAGATTGCCTCTGCAACCGCTTTGTGCCATGCGTTACTCTCTACCATTTTGGTAGGTCTCCACGTTTTCCCTCATCTGGCCTGGATTCCATCTGTAGTCTTTCAGTTCCAGCTGCCACTAGTGTATGGATTGCCTCCTCTCGCGTTCTGATTCGCAACCTCCTCCCTTGAAGTAAAAAGGTCAGGCCAAAAGGGAATGTTCAAGCATATTATATACCCTCTTCCCTCAGCTTAGATGTGATATCAAGTCATGCTTCTGTGCTTTTGTAAACCAATTGGGCTAAATCTGCAAATACTTCCACTTTATTGTTTTCCCATTCAAGGGAGCCATGCGTTTTAGCTTGTAGGGTCATTTATTTTTTCACCACATAGTTGGAAAAAAGCAATGATGTCCTGGGGTGCATTGTTATTGGGGGGACTTGAGTGTTGCAATGTTCTATGGGCCCGGTCGATTCTCAAATTCATTTGATCTAGTGGCAAATCAGTCTCTTGCAATAAAGCTTTTGCAGTATTTGGTACTACCTCTTTGTAGTCGCTGAAAGCTTCCATCTCCGCCACTACCAAAAACAGAGATTATTTCGCCTAGATCTATTCTCTAAGTCCTCAAACTTATCTTCCAGCTGCGCATATAGGTGATCTAGCCTCTCCAATTTATTTTCAAATATGCCCAGGCCTTCCGCATTCGCCTCAATGCGATCCTCCACCTCCCCCACCCTTTGACAGATCACTAAGCCTGGATCGTAGATCTTCTATACTTGCAACAACGTCTGCACGCAGTTGCGCTATATCTAGTTTTAGGTCCTTAAACCAAATGCACATTTCCTCCTGTAGGCCTCTGTCACCTGTAATCCCCAGTACAGGTCTCATTGTCACATTCACAGCCTCTGCCACTGCCAGGGCACTCAAGCTTTGATTTCCCGCCAATCGAATTGCTGTGCTCACTATCTTCTCTGGAGTTTTTTTTACTGTGGAGGTGCCTGTGTGCGCAAACTCCTTCAAATCTTGTTTTTTTATTTTGCCGCCATCTCTTGACGTTATGGACCCTCCGGTACAGAGCTGTAGCGTTTCTGTTGGGGCTGGAGCTCAGATTTTGCTTATTGCACTGCCGGTCTGCAGGAGCTTGAGCTTAGCCAGCCATCTTGCCTGGTGACATCACCTGACTCCTCTGTCTCCTTTTTAAAGGTTAATGCCAGCAGCCTGGTTGCATCCCGGTTAAGGTGTAGCCCATCCCTTCGGAAAAGCCCCTCCTTTCCCCAGAATGTTGCCCAGTTATAACAAATCCAAAACCCTCTTCCTTGCACCATAGTCTCATCCATGCATTGAGACTCCGGAGCTCTGCCTGCCTTTTGAGTCCTGCACGTGGAATAGGAAGCATTTCTGAGAATGCCACTCTGGAAGTGATTTCAGCTTCCTACCTAAAAGCTTAAATTTGGCCTCCAGAACCTCCTTCCCACACTTTTTCCTATGTCTTTGGTACCAACATGTACCAAGACAACAGATGCCTCCTCAGTGCTTTCTTAAACCTTGTGTAGGTAGAGCACGAGGTCTGCTACCTTCACACCAGGTAGGCATGTTACCAGATGATCTTCACGTCCACCAGCCACCCAACTATCTTTATGCCTAATGATCAAATCACCAACTATAACAGCTGTCCTAACCCTTCCCTTATTGACACATGGCCCTGGAGAAACCTCCTCGGTTTGAGAGGGTTTTACATTACCTGGAGGACAGGTCCTAGCTACATGACCACTTCCTGCCACACTAGGGTAATGCTTTCCTGTCACGTGACCTCTCTCCTCCATGGCAACAGAGAGGCTGCCAAACTGGAGGTGGGACTTCCATACTACGTCCCTGTAGTTCTTGTCTATATACCTCTCTGTCTTCCTTATGTCCTCCAAGTCTGCTACCCTAGCCTCCAGAGATCAGACTCGTTCCTGAAAGCAAAGATCCCTCACCAACTGGGATTAAATCATACATGTGACACTCGGTGCAAAAGACTTGAAAGCCATCATCTTGATGTTGGATTGCTGTCTGCATCTTAGTTTTAAGGTTTTGTTTATGTATTTAAGTTTGCTGGGGATACTTATAATAATACAACTATACCTACCCTGAGATTAATTAATCTCATTTCCTTAATTAATCTGTTCCTGATGAGGATAACCAGCCACACCTGAAAGTGACTATGGGCACCTCCTTCCCTTTAATAGGTTTAAGAGCCTGTAAAGCTAGGATTATCCCTGGGGTGGTTGGGAGGGAAAGAAGGCTTAATAAAAGGTGGCTTGCTACACAGTGCCCTGACCTGTGCTTCTAAGGTAAAGTCTTATCAATTTCCTGGGTGGTTCACACAGCCCTTGGTTTGATAGAGGGGACCTTTCAAATTGCCGCTTTGATCTGTCACTTGACTTTAACACCTATTTAAGAGAACTTCACAGGTCTTTTGCTTCCTAAATGGAAGGCTTCTTTGTAAAGGTCACTAGAGAGAAGTTTATTTCTTTCTACTCGGAGACTATTTATTCTAATTGTATGCTAAGCTATGCTCTGATTTTGATTTAAATGAAAATCTCTCTAGAAACAAATGTATTTCTTCTCGGAGACTATTTACTCTATTTTACTTTCTATGTTAAGCAATTCTCTGATTTGATTTAAATGAAAAGCGCTCTGACTCACTCAGCAAAAACACTGAATTCTAAAATACACAGAGTGATCAGCTTTAACCCAAAGAATTCAGTTTTTCCCCAAGATTTAGAGTATATTCCAGAAGATACTTACTTACAAGTGCAGATCTTTCTCCAGCTGTAGCAGTCCCTTTTGGTAGTTCTTCAAGACTATCTTGGTGAGTAAATGAATGGAAATGCTGTTGAGCTAGAGCATAATGCAGCTTCTGGAATCCAGTGGACTACAGGATCTGAGGCAACATGGCTTTAACCAATCTGATCAATTAATTTGACTGGATGGACAAAGTTGGCTCAAGGGAAGACACAAGTCACTTCATTAGCTCCCTATCTGTTTCTGTATCCAGTTCAGACTTCTCCTTCTGACTTATAGTCCCACAGGTGCTCCTTGTGGTCTTGGGCAAGCCACTTAACCCTCCATAGCCCATGTTCCCTGTAAAATAGTTATCTCCAAGTTATAATGCCCTGTTCAATGTAATTTCAATTTGTTCAATGTAAACTGCACTGATGCAGAATAGCGCGGTATATAAGAGAATGTAAATAAATAAATAAATAAATTATAAGTACACTCATTCTGCTGCTCCGCACTAACTTTCCTCTTATCTCCCTACACCCCTCCTCGGGAACTCTGTCCTTCTGGCAGATCACTTCTATCTATGCCCTTGTCTTCTACTGCCATCTCCAGACTTCAATCCTTTTTCCTTGCTGCTTCTTATGCCTGGAACAAACTACCTGAGTCTGTACGGCAGGCTTCAACTCTGGTCCTTTTCAAATCCAGCCTGAAAACTCACCTCTTTTGATGCTGCTTTTGGATCCTGATCTGCTTAGTCTCCTATCTGTTTCCTTACCATTCCCATAGATATATCCTTGTCCTTAGCTGTTGTGTTGTCTGTCTTGACTAGACTGTAAACTCTGAGCAGTAATAGCCTCTTCCTTATCGTTCCTCCAGTTTAGTCCTCCACCTCTGGGTTGTGCACCTCCTCCTGCAGCTTGGAGACTGGGCATGTCAAAGTCGTGACATCACTGGATATAGCCTGCTGGTATCTCCCATCAGCCTCCAATGTGTCCAGTCTCCATGCAGCAGGAGGACATAGTGAGCCTAGCTTCTGGGCTCACTTGGGGGGAACAGATAAGGAGCATTTAGTGTGACAAATTCTATTCTGATTTTCTTTGATTTTTACTTTTAATTTTACTTTTAATTCAGTTACCTTTGGTTAATTGGCAGTCAAGGATTAGTTCCCTTTAGTTACTAGGAACAAATTTCCTTATATTTACAGTAATTTTAAATTTGAGCCTGGCTCTTTAAATTAGTAGCAGCTCTCGCCTTCCCTCCTTGTCAGTTATTTTCACTTGCTGCAGGCATTCGCTGGTGCAGATCTCTCTCCCTGGACAGTACGGGAGAGAGCTCCGGGACTTGTACAGCCACACTGAAGCTGTGTGAGACGGAGCCTCTCCGTTTGCTGCGGGATTTTAATTTGTGGAACCGGCTGAGCGGTCCTCGCCGCGGCTGACAGGCGCATCAGCGCGGCTTGAGGATCGGATGAATTCAAGGCGGTAGGAGCAGGCTGCGTGGCTTTCGGCCCTGCAGGTAAGGCCTTCGGGCTCTGTCAGTCTGCTGAGGCCTCCTTTTTGCAGCGGCTGTTGTTCTTGGCGCCAAAATTCATTTGCGAAGGGGCGGCCATTTTCTCTCTAGGTATTTGGACCGCATGGTGAGAGTTGCAGGGAGCTGCCTGTGTGAGGAAAACAACAGGCAGAATAGGTAGATTTTTGCGCCTACTGTTTCTTTCTTTTGTTTGTAGGTTTTTTGAGGCTCGGGGGGTTCCTCAGCCTTAAGGGGGCTGTTGTCAGCCCTCTTTATTTTAAAGTTTATTCTTAGTTTTATAGGACAGCAGTTTTGGCATTGATCTCTGATATCACAGGTTCTTTCCCTCCTAATCATGTCTCTGAGGAGCATCTGTTAAGTCCCGGGATTTTAGGCAAATTGCCAGCTTTTAGGTTCTTCAAGAGCAGAGCCCTAACTTGTAGTTGGAAGGAGGGACAGGCTGGAAGTGTGCCTTTGTGTATTCTATCGTGAAAGTTGCCCAAATACCTGTGGTTTCACAGGGACAGGTTTAGGAAACCTTAGAATATAAAAAAGTATATAACAGTTAACTGTCAACCAAGAAGTGCCTGTGCTATGGTCTATGGCCACCAGAGGGCAGCTGGTACACTCAATAGTGCCTTTCTGTGACCGTGTGTATGCAGCCATATCAGATTGATCATTCTCTGCAAGTCGGGGAAGAAATAACCACAGGGCCACCTCATGGGCTCTCAGGAGTTAGTGACTAAACAAGCAACTAATGTTCTGCAAATCAAGATTATCTGACCAAGATTTAAAGCTCTTAACTTCTGTATCGTTTGTCGGGCTCTGGTGCCCTAAAGGCCACCGGATGGCAGCGCTGCTCATGAATCACATATAGTATTCAGTGCCCCCATCCCTGGGGTTGGTGGTAAAATACAAAATCGTATTACTCGTCAGGTTCACACAAGCAGCAACCTCTAAGTCCTCCATTAGCAAGGTTGTCGGTGTATCCCACTGCTATTTCTCTGACGGCAGAAAGGCCGGGGAGGGGACTGCCTGTGTGTTTCATAGCTCCACTTAGCATGCCCTTCCCAGGAAATTCTCATCTATTTCTAGAGCAGGATTTCATTTCATTTCATTTCTCTGGTTATGGTTAATGCACAGCATTAAGGGACTGTGTTCGAAGGCTTGGGTCCCACGGACTTCGGTGGGATTTCAAAAAGAAAAAAGAAACTCTCTTTAGTGAGAGATAGCCTTGTTCATTTTTTTAGCCAACACTGTTGATTTATTCGGTGGCCTTTTGCGTCCTGAACTCCAAGGTCGGGACACTGTTTGCTTCCAGGGGTTCTACTCTCTATTTCACTCTTCAGCTCCCTGGCAGACGCAGCAGGCTGGCAGGGGGTGTGCAACGCATCCTGCAACGCTAAATCCTTCAGGATAAGGGGGGAAAGAAAGCTGGGTGCAGCAGGGGCTGGTAGCTTCTTGCAAAGCTATAGGAGCAGTTCGGGTAATTTTAGCTGATCTGCTTTGATTTCATTGGAGTTGGCGGAAACTTGGTTTTTGGAGTCCTATACTTAAAAAAAAAAAAAAAGCATAGCTATGTTGATTCACAAGAATCTCCTTCTGCTATCCATAGAAGGTCCTATAAAGCGTTAGTCGGTTTATATGGCAGGGTAATATTTTGGCTTAGCTGCTGTGATATAGCGCTACGATCCGCTGTAAACATATCCAAGTCAAAAGGAATTATGGTGATAACTCTCTTGGACAGTTAGAACAGGTGCTTGGGTGAGCACCATGGCCAGTCCACAGATGTGGAATGCTCTGCCATAAGCATTATGTCATGAGAGGGGTTTTATAGTTGTGTGGTTTCTTAATGGAAAATATTCCCGTTTAGTTTGGCTTTGCCCAAATAATAAGATTTTACGGTAGATTTGTAATGTCTTAATTTTGGCTATATGTGGTTTAATTTTACATATGGAAAAGGCAGCTCAGCGGAGAGAGGTTGCAAAATAGAACTCTGGCCTTTGAAGCTATCTATGCTCCCATTCCATTTATCAGAAGTTCTCCAGTACGGAGAGTATCTGCTAGTGTTCAGCGAATGCTTTAATGGGGGCCAGAAGCACGCAGCCAGGCTAGTTCTCTAGAAGCAATAGCAGCAGCTCAGATTGTAGTAGGCATACATCATATGCTGAGCTTACAAGATGGCTTCCACGCTGATCGGCATCAGCCAAGATGGCTGCCGGTTTAGATTGTGAATGTGGAGGCAGCCTGGATGAGGGACCTTGCGTTCTCTGGAAAATGCCCTGCATACACTGAATCAATTAAATTCGATCAGCTACTGGCAGGACACAATGCACTCTCGCATGCTTTTTTGCTTCAGTGGTCTAAAAGTGGGGTCTGTACCAGGTGGTATAATGAGAACTTGTCTGCAGTTTCTCGGCTTCTTCATTGCTGACTCAATTGCCACTGCGGAATGAGAAAGCTGTATTTCCTAACACCAGGTGCTAGTTGAACTTAAAATATAAAGTCCATTTTTGTGCAGTCAGACGGAATGGGGCGTTACTCTAGCAGGAAGGCCGTGGATTAGTATGCCTGTGATTGGGAGTTCTTTCTACTTCATATTGTTGGCACAGAAAGAGCTTCTCCTAACATATGCTGAAAGAAGTTTTGGTTAAGAGATGTCTTTGTGAAAAAGAAAAAAAAAAGGATTCAGCTGTCCTGAATTCGCCTGTTCTTGATTGACATTTTGAGGCTAAGCAGGGGCAAGCCTAGGTACTACGTGGGTGGTGCACATCTTGCACTACCAGGGGGTGTGGACTCACTGGATGGAAGAGAGCCCTAGCAATCTTCTTTAGCGCAAGATAGGAAAGTAGATGGTTCACTGAAGCGATCGTTGGGGGCAATGCTCTGTCCTTACAAGCTCCCTTTTGTGGAGCCTGCGGGGGGGGGTGGGGGGGGGGCGAGAGCATGCTTCAGGTGGTCGCAGTGTTTACAGCAGGCTACTTGCCTGGAACAGGAAAGGATCAGGGAGTTGAATCGACTAGAGTCTGATTTTCTTTGTGGCAAATGTGCATTATGGTGTAATTTGAGTGCTAGCTAATATTATTGGCTTCCTTGGGGTTCACCCGGAGGTCTCTCTGGTGGAGGAATGGGGCGGGTGATGGTTTGTCCAAGTCGAGGCTCAGAAAGCTCCCATTTAAAAGTCTTTGTCTTGTCCTTTCCCCGTGGGCTCTCATAGGGCAAGTAGTTAGCGTATCGAGGCTTTCAGGGAAAGGTACTCTTGGTAGCGCCCAGTTGGACGAGACGGCCGTACTAGGCTGATCTCATTCGCTTACTCGACAGGCATTTCCTAGACGTTGCCGGTAGCGGACATTCTGCTGCGGCTAGGTCCGCGGAGAATGTCCTCAGGTGGATCGGTGCCTGCCTACGGTTTAGCCTTTGAATGGGCGGGGCTGAAGAAGAAGGGTTATTCTGCAGCAGTCTTCGCCACCTTGTTGAGAGCAAGGAGGCAGGCTACGTCTGGTACATAGGTTCATGCTTAGCGCCTTTTTGAAGGCTGCTGTTCATGGCGGCAAGTCCGGGCGACAAAGGTGTCTGTATCCTTGGTGTGAGTTCTCTGCAGGACAGTGTCTGAAGGAACTAGCGGCCAGTTCCTTAGAGGGTCCAGCTGGCGACTGTTTCCGGCTGTAGAGGTTCTATGGAGGGAATAGCGCTAGGTATTTGGATCGATGTGTGGCGTTTTCCTTAAGTTGGGACCCAACTGTGCTCCTCAAGGAGAGTTCAGATGCCGTCTTGGGATACCGATTGGGCCTTAGAGGCGTTAACTAAAGAGCCCTTTGATTCTTTACTCCAGGCGTCAGTAAAGGATTTGCTGTTATAGACAGTTGCTTTGATAGCTCTTTGTTCGGTGCGACGAGTTTCGGAGTTTCAGGCAGTGTCATGTAATGAGCCATTTTCACCCTTTCTGGATAGAGGGTGGTGTTTGTGACCAGTCCCATCGTCCTTCCAAAAGGTGGTATCTGATTTTTCTCCTGAGCCTATTGGTTTCTCTTCCAGTTCTTGTTTTTTCTGGAAGGGGAGGTTTTTATTCGTAGCTTAAATGCAGGGTGTGGCGTTTGTTTCTTTGTTTTTGTGTGTTGGTTGGAGGTCCCCGCGAAGGGGAAGCAGTAGCGAAGGCAGCCATTTTGCACTGGGTTATGGCGGTGGTTGCCTCAGCATTCTGGTGACGAGGTTGTACGATTCCGGTGGGCTTTCTGACTCTTGCTACCAGGGCGCAAGCAGCTTCATGGGTGGATCACTGTGTCATTCCACCAGGGGGGATTGGTAGAGCAGCTTCCAGGTTGTCTCTTCATTCCCTCAGTAACCACTGCTGCCTAAATGTTCTGGCAGTAAAGGATGCCTGTTCCGGGTCGACGGTGTGGTGAGTTGGCTGGATAGGTCCCTCCCAATGATTACTGCTCTGTTACATCCCAGAGGTGGAGGACTAAACTGGAGGAACGATAAGGAAATAGAAATTACACTTACCTGGTAATTGTCGTTCCTTGAGTGACGACAGTTTAGTCCTCATTCCCGCTCAGGGGTGTGATTTCTTCAGAGTTTATTTTCAGGCGGAGTGGAGCATCAATCTCAAGGAGTAGACAGATCCTTTCAGATTCTAGATCGCAGTGAGTATCCCTCTCTGTTGTTTCTTCCTTCTCTCTTATTTAAATGAAGGGATGGTATAGGAAACGTGTTTGCATAGGGGGGATGTGAATGTAAAGTTTAAAAAATATATATATATGTTTTCGTGACCCTCGCCTGGGCCAAAGGCTTACAGGCATAGGGCTGCCAATGTTTGTCCTTAAATAAAGAGTTGCTATCCTTGTCTCCAACAGGGAACTCTGGGACTTGTAGTTGATTCTTTTACTTAAAGACAAAGTAGTGTGAGACCGTTGGTTTTTAAGGCAAAACAAGAATTTTTATTTAGGTTCCCATAAGCACTAAGGTTCAGCGCAGACATAAGGATTATTCTCCAAGTAAATAATAACAGGAAACATATGCAACTGGAACTGAAGAAACTGAAAGAACCTTTAAACATGTGCAGCTGTTTTCATCAAAAACCATTTCAGCAAGTAAATCACAGCTTCTTTTGTTCGTCCAGCACAGCTAAATTTCTTCATTTATCATGTGCTGCTTTGGTTATCAAACTCTAGGTTAAGCAAGGGTTCTTTACCTTAGAAGAGGTTGCTGGCATTCACATGGCTAGGTAAAACCCTGCTTCTCAAAAGCTTCTTCTCTTAACACTTTTTATCACCAACTTTCAAACTTCCTTCTTACAGAAAGAACAGTCCATAGGAGACTCCTCAGTAACAGAATCCTGCCCAAAAGAGTCAATTTGCATTTCTTCCTGTGCTACGAAATGCTTGTCTGTCTCTGGGTTTTCATTAACTCCTTCAGGCTTACTGTTCTGTAGGAACTTCTGAATTTCCTTCCACAGCTGCTCTCCCTGATATGGAGTATTTGTACCTTGAGAGTGGGGCTTCTTTCCCTGGATCAATTGCCTCAATGCTTCAGTCGTGTTCAACTCTGGTTCTCTGCCCTCGGCTGGGTTCTGGTCACTTCCAGTTGTAACCGTATTCACCCACCTTCTGGCAGCTTGAATTCTCTGAGCTGGTTCATGAACACTCTGCATTGCAATCTGTTCCTCGTTGTCAGCAACTCTCCCAGCCATCGATCTGCTGGTTTCTGAATTAAGAGTACCTCTCTTACAAAGACTGCTTCCTCTGTTGCTGCTTCCTTTCTTGCTGGAGCCGTTCTCCAACTCAAAGTCAAACTTCCCACTTCTCCTTTTCCTCTCCTCTGAACAGGGCTTATTTATTTATTTATTTATTTATTTATTTATTTATTTATTTATTTAACAAGTTTTTTATACCGCCTTTTCCTTCAATCAAAGCGGTCACAAGAAATACAAGGTATAAACAAGGGAAACATAAACAGTATAGACATGACAACATATGGTAATGTAGGAAAAATAACAAGGGTTAACAATATAGTGGATTATTTATAAAATATATACAATAGATGATATCTTAGTCATTTGTTGATCCATAGTGCTCAATGAAAAGTAAAGTTTTTAATTGCTTACGAAAGTCACTTAAAACATCAATTGCACGTAAATCAGGAGGGAGAGAGTTCCAAATCAAAGGGGCAGCCAAAGAAATTGCTCGTTGTGATGTACATTTGCGTGATTTAGCGAAGTTTCTTGGCGTATTGAGGGTGTTTGAGGTGGATAATCTTCTAGGTCTGTTGCTGGTTTCACGAGATAAGAGGGCATGGAGGCTGGTTGCAGAACTGTTGTGCTTCATTTTGAAGATGTTTATGATTAACTTATACTTTATGCGAAGGGTTATCGGGAGCCAGTGGAGATCTTTAAGGATGGGGGTAATGTGGTCATGATTTGTGGAACCGTTAATTATTCTGGCTGCTGTATTCTGTGCCATTTGAAGAGGTTTGAGAGCATGTTTTGACAGCCCATTGTAGATAGGGTTGCAAAAATCCAGAATGGGGGTAATAAGTGCCTGGCAGACTGTACGAAAGTGTTGATAAGAGATAAGAGGCTTGAGGCGTCTAATTATTTTCATTCGGTAATAAGCGCTTTTAACAGTTTTCTTTATGTGAGATCGTAGGTCTAGCTTCTTATCGAGGGTTACCCCGAGGTATCTTACCTCATCCTTAATTGGAATCTCAGTACTGTTGCATGTGATGTATGGTGGGAGATTAAAGTTGGTGTTTCTAGTGACAATAAGTGCTTCAGTCTTCTTCAAGTTTATTGCAAGGTTGTTATTTGACAGCCAAATGGAAATGCTGGTAATGCAGTTTGAAATCTTGTTGTAGTTTGGGCTGTTTCCTAACTAACACTCCCCTGTCTCTGCACAGGTGATTATCATTACCCTCCAAGCCTGCACTTACGTTAGGGCTTGGGTGTGGCTTGGGCGTTGCTTGGCTTCAGCAACTACGTGCTTCTTTCCTTTGCCTGCAGTCTGAACCATGTGAAAACCTTGCCTGTCTCTCACCTTAAAGGCATATTCACTGTTTTCTTCTGTTTCCATCGGCTCAGCACAGCTCTCATCATCACAATATATAAGACTGATAAGGTTAAAAAGGTTCCTCAAGTTGAGGAATGGAGAGTTATTTAAAGCTATGGTATAGTTACTTATTTGTTGTTCCTTTGAGTTTGCTTTGTCAATAGTACACTGGAGGCTGATGGGAGATACCAGCAGGCTATATCCAGTGATGTCACGACTTTGACATGCCCAGTCTCCAAGCTGCAGGAGGAGGTGCACAACCCAGAGGTGGAGGACTAAACTGTCGTCACTCAAGGAACGACAATTACCAGTTAAGTGTAATTTCTATTTATATGTGTCTGTACAGGACTTTGTAACACTATACAAATGATCAGTAATAATAGTAGTAGTAGTAGATGATGTACTCAAATTTGTGCAGGACCGTGTCAAAGGCCCTGTTGAAACAGCATAAATGAACTGAGTACCGTTGGTATTGACCCTAAAGTTGTTATGGTAAAATTTGGGGTGGGGGTACTGGGTGCTAGGTTAGCTTTTTTTTTGTTTTGTTTTTTTAAGTTCCTTCAAGTCAATGCTGACTTTGAAGACCCAGCAGCCTCTGGGTTTTCTAGCAAGGTATGATTTGAAATTGATTGCCAGGTCTTTTCTTCTGAGGTAATGGAGGGTAAGGTGACTTGCCCAAGGCCACAAGGAGTACAGTGGGAAGCAAACCCAGATTTCCTGGGTAGAAGGCTGTTGCTCTAATCACTAGGTTAGGTTCTTATAAAATTGGAAAGTTAGGTCAAGGGGTTCTGGCTTGAAGCCTCTGAACTAGGCCTTAAAAGTAGTATTAGAAACATAGGCCATGTGGTCCTTTTCTGCCGTCATGTTTCTATTAGTCTGCCCTTCCATATCAACCACTGCAACAGTCCCCTTTTTTCCTTTAGAGATCCTATGTGTTTTGTCCCATGTTTTTTTTAATTCAGATACTGTCTTCATCTCTACGACCTCTGCTACGAGACTATCACGCATCTGCCACTCTTTCCATAAAGCAATATTTTCACATATTCTTGAGTCTAGCCCCTTTCACCCTCATCCTATGTCCCCTCATAGCAGAGCTTGCTTTCCATCGAAAGAGGCTCTCCTCCTGTGCATTTATGCCACGGTGGTATTTAATCAGAAAAGAAAATCCTGACCTCCAACAGTAAAAATCTCTTTTTGTCGGAGCTGCCACGTAAAAGCAGGCGGAATGGAATCCATCCCCTCGCTGCGGCCTCTCCTTTTTAATCAGATTTAGAGTAAGTGAACAACTTTAAACACTTAGCTTTTTCTTCAAGCTTGTAGACCACCAAAGGAATCCACAGACAATAACGTGTCACGTTTCGGCTCTCAAAATGACGACCCTGCATCAGGTTGAAAAAATCCTGTAATCACAAAAGCTTCAATAAATCAGAAGAGAAAAACCATCCTACATTTATGGAACCGGCGTCTGACGTCAAAACCAAAACTATAGACCAATCAAAAAAGTTCAGAGTCACTCACCAACCAATCCAAAGAGGAAATACCCTACTGACAAGGGAACCTCCAATTCTGATTGGATCTAATTACCCTTCAGTAAGCTGAGAAAATTGCGATAAAGCAAAGCTAGGGCAATCAGTATTTAAACATCTCAATCATGTCACCTCTATCCCACCTTTCTTCTAAAGTATACAAGTCTATCCTCATATGCTTCATAACTAAGACCACAAACCATTTTAGTAGGCACCCTCTGTAACGACTCCAACCTGTTTATATCATTTTGAAGGTGCAGTTTCCAGAATTGCACACAATACTCCAAATGAGGTCTCACCAAAGACTTATACAGAGACACTATCACCTCCTTTCTTCTGCTGGCCATTCCTCTCCCTGTGCACCCAAGCTTTCTTCTAGCTTTCACTGTTGTCTTTTTTCTACTTGTTTAGCTACTTTAAGATCAGCAGACACAATCACGACTAGATCATGCTCTTCTTTTGTGGACAGAAGTACTTCACCCCATATACTATATCACTCCCTTAGATTGCTGCAGCCCAAATGCATGACCTTGCATTTTTTTAATATTAAATCTCAGCTTCCAAATTCTAGACCATTCTTCAAGCTTAGTGAGATCCCTCCTCATATTACCTATACCTTCCAGGGTGTCTACTCTTTTGCAGATTTTGGTATCATCCGCAAACAGGCAAACCTTACCCGATAGCCCTTCCACAATATCACTAACAAAGATGTTAAAAGGAATCGGACCAAGGACAGATCCCTGGGGCATACCATTGCTAACCTCCTCCTCAGAGTAAGCTCCATTTGTACCCTTTGTCGCCTCCCACTCAATCAATTTCTAACCCATGCAGTAACTTTAGGATCCAGCCTAGGCTGCTCAGTTTGTTTATAAGTTGCCTGTTCGGAACGGTGTCAAAGGCTTTACTAAAATTTAAAAACACCACATCTAGGGCTCTCCCTCGGTCCAACTCCCTGGTCACCTAGTCAAAGAAATCAATCAGATTTGTCTGATAAGACCTGCCTCTGATGAATCCATGCTGCCTCAGATCCTGTAATCCGCTGGACTCCAGAAACCTCACTATTTTCTCTTTCAGCAGCGCTTCCAATAATTTACTCACCACTGAGATTAAACTAACCAGCCTGTAGTTTTCAACCACATCCTTACTTCCACTTTTGTGGACCACATGTGCCTCTTTCCAGTCCTCTGGCACCACTCCTGAATCCAACGAGGCATTGAAAAGGTCAGTCAGTGGGGCTGCTAGAACGTCCCCAAGTTCCCTCAGTATTCTCTGAGGTGTCCCATCACTTTGTCTACTTTACGTTTAGCTAGTTTCTCACGAACACAGTCTTCTGAAAATTAGAACATAAGATACGCCATACTGGGTCAAACCAAGGTCCATCAAACCTAGTATCCTGTTTCCAACAGTGGCCAATCTAGGTCATAAGTACCTAGCAGTTTACCCAAAAGACACAGGTTCCACAATGCTTGTATTTGGTCAAGTAGTGATATCCCGTGTCTTTTAATAATGATTTATGGACCTTTCCTCCAGGAACTTGTCCAAACCTTTTTTTAACCCAGCTACACTAACAGTTTTTACTACATCCTCCGATATCAAATTCCAGAGTTTGATTACATGTTGAGTGAAAAAATATTTTCTCTTATTAGTCTTAAATAGGTTGCCCTGTAGCTTCATTGCATGTCCCCTAGTCTTTCTATATTCTGATGACGTAAGCAATCAGTCTTCGTTTACCCGTTCCACTCCTTTCATTAATTTATAGACCTCTATCATATCTCCCCTCAGCAGTGTCTTTTACAGGTTGAAGAGCCCTAACCCCCTTTACCATTTCGGTGGCTCTTCTCTGTACCTTTTCTAAGAACGCTATATCCTTTTTAAGAAATGACAACCAGAATTGCACACAATATTCAAGGTGCGGTCGCACCATGGAACGATACAGAGGCATTATAATATCCTTTGTTTTATTTTCCATTCATTTCCTTATGATACCTAGCATTCTATTTGCTTTCTTGGCCACCGCTGCACTGGGCAGAGGGCTTTAACGTGTTATTCACGATGACGCCTAAATCTTTTTCCTGGGTGGTGGTTCCTAATGTGGAACCTTGCATTGTGTAACCATAATGTGGATTGTTCTTCTCTAGGTGCATAACTTTGCAGTTGGCCACATTAAATTTAATCTGCCATTTGGATGCCCAGTCTTCCAATTTATCAAGATCCTCTTGCAATTTTCTACAATCCTCATGGGTTTTAAGAACTTTAAATAGATTCATGTCATCTGCAAATTTGATAGCCTCACTCATTTACTCCCATTTCCATGTCATTTATGAATTTGTTAAAAAGCAGTGGCCCTGAGGAGCCGCCAGCAGCAGCATGATAAGATTTTTCCTGAATCCCCCGTGCCTCCGAGAGCCAGGACCTCATCTGAGGCCTTTACGTCTCGGGGTAACATTCCGAGCCCGAGCATCGTCAGGATTCCTCAGAGAGCGGTCTCCCTTGAGGGAACACAAGAGGAAGAAGAAATCCTTGAAGGCGGCGTCTCTGGACGGTTCCGAACGACTGTGCTCCTCTCGGGGCCGGTTGTGGAGCCCCCGAGTGCCTGCCCGGATCGTCAGAGAAGGAGTGCCTGACCAAAATTCCTCGTCTGGAAGCGGATCAGCCTATGCAAGTACTGACTGTCCTTGTCGAAGACTCCCCTCCGGGGGAACTGGCGTTGGGGCCGACAGTGTCGGCGCCTGACCTGGAGGCCTCGGAGCCTCCCAGGCTCGAGTCCAGGATGGCGGCTTTGGAGCATAGTTTTACTGCCTTCATTGAACAGCAGCTGGTGCTGATGTCTGGTTCCTCCACCCCAACCACCGGGCCCTCGACGTCAAAGTCGATCCTGGAGGCCGAGCCGATCCTCGAGACCTTCTGGGCTCGAGTCGATCCTCGGCCGAGATTGCACTCGGCCTCCCGCTCAGGACCAAGGTCATCGCCGCCGAGCCTGCTGGCGTCGGGGCGGACGACGCTGGGGCCCTCTATGCCCGAGGAGCCCCTCAAGTCCTCCTCGGAGGCCTCTGCTTGGGAAATGGAGGACAAGGAGTCCCCGGATATTTGAAGGCATAGGAATGCCCCCTCTGATTCTCCAGTTTCTGAACCTCTGAGAAGGTCCCCATTGGAGGATATGGGTTTTTTGGACTTCGTGTCCAATGCTTTGGCTTTCCCCCACGGAGTCCAAGGAGGACCCTCGAGCCGATGAGCTTGAGATCCTCCAATATGAGACTCCCCCTCAGGAGACCCTCATGGTACCCGTTCCTCTGATCCTGGAACGACTTGTGCTTTGCATGTGGGAGATGCCGGTGATCAGCAAACTTCTCGACTTGATATATCGAGTCCGCCGGAGCCCTAGGTTCCAAGAATTGCAACTGCCACACAACTCCACAGTTGTGGAATCGGCTGTGCATCGGCTTAAGAGCCAGAAGACGCAGTCCTTGGTGCCCCACAGCAGGGAGGCCCGCACCTTGGATGCCCTCGGCAGGAAATGTTTCCAGGGCGTGATGCTGAATTGTCGGATCCAGGCGTACCAGTTCTACATGGGCATGTACCTGAGAGACCTGGCAAAGGAATTCACCGTGTTCTCAGCTGGTCTCTCCGAGGAACCTTTGCAGCGCTTCAAGGGCCTGTCTAAAGCTGTCTGTGAATGCTCCAAATTTATGTCTTGGTCGGCCTATGATGGGTTCGAGTCGGTGGCCCGGGTAGCCACAGCGGGCATCGGTGCAAGCTTGGCTGCAGTTGTCCGATCTCAAGCAATGGGTTCAGGACAAGTTGGTTGATGTCCCATGCCAAGGAGAGAATCTCTTCGGCAAACCCATGACCGATGAGGCCACAGAGCTGGAGACACGAGTTCATGATGAGGACACGGCTCTCTAAGAAGACCTCTGCCCCTTCCCATAAGAGCTTGGGTAAAAAGCCCTTTTACCCGAGGAAGTCCACTGCTTACTGAAACTAGCCCCCTTACCAGGCCTCCCCAGCTCCCCAACAGGGGCAGCAGGCCAAGGGACAGGGGCATGGCCCGTGTAAGCAGAAGACCCCCAAACCCCAGGCTCCATCTCTGGCCCAGCTTGGTGGGGGCTTTTGACTCCTACAGCATGGCCCCTCTCCCAGCCGGAGCTGGGCAGCCCACAGGAAGTCTGCTCACCTTGTATGCCCACAGGTGGGGAACCATCACCACCAATTCATGGGCATTACAAGTGGTCAGGGAGGGATACCTCCTCCATCTAGCCCAAGTGCCTCCACACTACTTCCCAGGAGAGCCTCCAAGGTCTCCCCTTCATTGGGACCTTCTTCTAAAGGAGTTGGCTGGTCTGCTCGAGGACCATGTGATGGAACCGGTGCCCCACCACCTCAAGGGCAAGGGGTTCTACTCCAAGTACTTCCTCATGCCAAAGACAACAGGGGGCCTAAGGCCCATCCTCGACCTGTGCAATCTCAACAAATTCCTGGTGAGGGAGAAGTTCAAGATGCTGTCCCTTGAAATATTGCTGCCCTACCAGGGAGACTGGCTATGCTCCTTAGATCTAAAGGAGCCTACACACATCCTAATCCATGTAAGCCACAGGCAATTCCCACGCTTTGTGGTAGGGGACAAACACTACCAATACGGAGTGCTTCCCTTTGGCCTTGCTTCAGCCCCCAGGGTGTTCACAAAGTGCCTGATGGTGGTCGCCACCTTCCTCAGGCTTCAAGGGATCTTTGTTTTCCCCTATCTCGATGACTGGCTAATCAGGGGCTCTTCGGCCACCGAGGTGCAACAGGCCACAACTTGCACCATGCAGGTCCTGCAACATTTGGGGTTTGTAATCAACTACCTCAAATCCAGCCTTTGTCCGACTCAGGAGTTAGACTTCATTGGGGCAAGGATCAACACCCTTCAGTCGAAGGCCTTTCTTCTCGCAGACAGGGCAAGCAGGCTTATGGCCCTAGCAGGGCAAGTGAGCCACAGCTCTTCAGTGCCAGCGAGGCAACTGCTGCGCCTCCTCGGACACATGGCCTCCACGGTCCATGTCACTCCAGATGCCCGCCTCCACATGCGAACTGTGCAGTGATGCCTCAGAGACCAATGGTCCCAGGCCACGAGACATCTCCAGGACAGGATCAAAGTGACCAGACGCTTGGTACAATCCCTGACCTGGTGGCTCTTGCCCCAGCACTTGAAGGCAGGTATGTACTTCCAGGCCCCTCCCCACTCTAGGGTCCTCACCACAGATGCCTCCTTGCTGGGCTGGGGAGCCCATTGCCAGGGGTACCGCATGCAGGGGTTGTGGTCCCCAGAAGAGAGTGCCCAAATCAACTTGCTGGAACTCCGTGCCATCCATCTCGCCCTGAGGGTTTTCAGGCAGTATCTGGACCACAGGATAGTCCTGGTCCAAATGGACAACCAAGTGGCCATGTTCTACGTGAACAAACGTGGGTACGGGACCACGCACCCTCTGTCAGGAGGTCCTGGAATTGTGCTCTTTTGCAACCCGGCAGGGGAATCTCCTCAAAGCAGTGTACCTGCCGTGTCAGGGCAACTGGCTGGCTGACAGACTCAGCAGGATCCTCCAGCCGCACAAGTGGCAGCTGGACCGGGCAGTGGCCAACAGGCTTTTCCAGACCTGGGGGGGGGAACTGGGGATGGACTTGTTTGCGAGCCCGGACAATCACCAGTTACCCCGTTTCTGCTCAACGCAGCCGCACCCGGCCAGGGTGGCCGCCGATGCCCTCCTAGTCTCATGGTCGGTGGGTCTTCTGTATGCTTTTCCCCCGATGCCTCTGGTTGCCAAAACTCTGTTCAAGATCCTTCTGGACAGAGCTTTTGTCATCCTCATAGCTCTATGGTGGCCCTGGCTACCGTGGTTCCCACTTCTCGTGCAGCTAGCGGTGGAAACCCCCATTCTTTTTGGGTTCGTCTCCATGGCTCCTCTCACAGGAGGGGTGCTCTCTCTTGCATCCCAACCTCAGCTCCCTTTTGCTGATGGCATGGCTGCTGAGAGGGTGACTCTCACCCCGCTCCTCCTTCTGGAGGATGTTGAGGAGGTCTTGCTGGCTTCGCGTAGACCGTCTACTAGACAGACGTACTCCTTCAAGTGGCACAAATTTGCTTTTTGGTGTGCTGGGAAAAAGGTGGACCCCTTTTCATGTTCGGTGGTTGTGGTGTTGCAAAAGCTTCTCCACCTCTCCGATTTTGGACTTAAGTCCAACTCCGTCAGAGTGCATCTCAGTGCCCTAGCGGCGAACCATTTTCCCGTGGACGAGAAGCCTCTCTCTGCTCACTCAGTGGTATCCTGGTTTCTAAAGGGCCTGCTCCTGTTGAAACCCCCGGTCCGTCCCCCAGCGACCGAATGGGACCTTAATGTCGTGTTGGGGCAGCTTACCCCGCCGCCCTTTGAGCCGATGGCCACGTGTCATCTCTGGGACCTCTCCTAGAAAGTGGTATTCTTGGTTGCGCTCACTTCTGCCTGGAGAGTGAGTGAGCTCCAGGCTCTCGTAGTGAAGAGGCCTTATACCTGGTTCTACAAGAATAGGGTGGTGCTTCGCACACACCCCAAGTTCCTTCCGAAGGTGGTTTCCTCGTTTCACCTCAACCAGGAGATGGTTCTTCCTACCTTCTTTCCCAGACCGCATACCAGTCGGGCAGAGGCGGTCATCCAAACCCTGGATTGTAAGAGGGCTCTTTCCTTCTACATCCAGAGTATGCAGACTGTGATAAGGAAGCTTATCATAGCTCAGGAAGGAGCTATAGAAAAGGTGAAGTGACTCTGAACAAGCAACCTGTCAGTTCTGGTAGAAATAAGAAAACAGAATTTTCTCATAAAAGACTACCAGTCCCAGAATGCACCAGGTTTCCAACAGCCATTAGAGGAGCTGAAGTGGGGAAACGTGTGTTCAATCAGGAGGGCTATGAGGTAATCCCTAAGCACTCATCTCAAAGGGCAGGGCCTGATTCAGCACAGCTGCGCTGTGTTAGGGAGGAGCACTCATCTAAGCAGAATAAGAGTAGAGTTTATTCTACAGATGACCATCTTCATGATCACCTTGGATATCCAGAGAATTATCCTCAGTTTCATCTGAAGGATTATCAGAAGCAGAAGCCAAACCGGACGGACAGAGAGGGAAAGAGACCCTCTGGAAGAAAGAGGAGAAAAGCCTTTGAGAGGTCTAGAAGAGTCCAAAGCAGTACGTATACTGGGAGGTATTCCAAGGGCCAGCATACACCATTGGACTGGGGAAAGCCAGAGGAATGGTGCTGCAGAGCTAGGAATCTCCAGACGCTACCTGTGAGGGAGACGGCTGCACGTGGAAAGGGACCCTAAGACCCGTGCCAGAAGGTATGTGAAGAGAGATCCAGTGTCCAGGGATCTGGATTGGAAGGCTGGACATAAGAACTGGACTACATACTGGCCAGGCTATATAGAGAGAAACTCTAACAGCAATGGAAGCTCAGGTATGAACACTGATCTATGCCCTAGCTATAACCTTGAAAGACAGCAGGGAAACAAGTATTCTCCTGAAAGTGCTCCATTGAGAGATTCATCTGTGCCAATCCATGATATTGAACCCATGCTTGTTGAACAAGGGGGAATAATAGCAGATGAAGATCCTATTTATATGGACTGCTCTCTGTCTAAACTCCGTTGGTAACTTTCTGTTATAAAGTACAGCAACCATCACAAAGAAATACAAATTTGTTCTTTAATCTACCCAGAAAAGCTCCTGAAGCAGGATTTGACCCACACAGTAGAAAGCAAGCCAGCTAAGGGGTTTCAGCTGGATAACTGCTAGCAATTAAGCCTTACCTAATTGCTTGAGAGCTAGGAGAGAATCACTTCTGTATCTATGTGGGAAGTAATCAGAAGTTAACCTGAAAAGAACAGTTTGTTTCTTGCTTTGTGGCTTTTCATTTGTTGTTTTCCTGATTTTGACTTTGTTTTTCCAAGTTAACACTGAAAGCAAGTAACCTAATTTATGTGCTACCAAGCATATCTGTGTTGGGAGAAATAACCCCATAAATAAATATCTTATTGGCTTTACCCAAGAGCACAACTAAATTATTGTCAGCAGCTGTGTCTGGTGTGAATGAACTACATTGCCCACAATACCTTGCAAATCATATAGAAATATGCACTTGCCAAGGCAGCCGTCTGACAAGACTCACCGGAAAGCCTCTCAGCTTTTCATTTCCTATGAACCCAGTAAGCTGGGGGAGGCGGTGACAAAGCGTACGCTGTCCACTTTGGTGGCGGACTGTATTGCCCGGGCTTATGAGGCAGCGGGGCTTCCGCTGGAGGGCCATGTTATGGCTCATAGGGTCAGGGCCATAGCGGCATCAGTAGCTCACCTGTGCTCTGTTCCTTTGGCAGACATCTACTGGGCCGCCACCTGGTCTTTGGGTCAGACCTTCGTGGCTCATTACTGCCTGGATAGGGAGTCCCAATGGGACAGTGCCTTCTGCCAGGCTCTGCTCCGTAATCTGTTTGAGATCTAGGCAACTCCTGCCCTCTGACCCTTCTGTATTCAGGCTATCGGAGTGCTAATTCCCTGGTTAGGGTTTCATTGCGGCTGCTTGTGGCTCTCAATGAGGGAGCCTTTTTTGGGCTATAGGTTCAAGGTAGCTTGTAGCTGGGGAGTCCCATATGTGAGGACTGACTTAACATAGTAACATAGTAAGTGACGGCAGATAAAGACCAGCATGGTCCATCTAGTCTGCCCAGCAATATGGCAAGAGTAGGTGCACCTGTCACTCTGTGCAGGCCACCCCTCCCCATGTTTTTGTTTAGGGGTGAACCCACCACTCCATGTAGGACACCCCTATTTGTTGAGACGCTAGATAGTTCAGAAGTTAGATGGTACTGTTTATTTTGCTTTTATCCTGTTGCTGTAAAGGGATCCACTGTGTTTGTCCCATGCCATTTTGAATTCCATCACCGTGTTTGCCCCCACCACTTCCATCGGGAGGGCATTCCAAGCATCCACCACCCTTTCAGTGAAGAAATATTTCCTGACATTGCCTTTCAATTTACCACCTTGCCCTCTAGTTTTACAGCTTCCCCATCTTTGGAAGAGGTTTGTTTGTTCATCATTTCTCTTTAAGTATTTAAAGGTCTGAATCATATCTCCCCTGTCCCTCCTTTCCTCCAACGTGTACATATTTAGGTCTTCAAGTCTCTTCTCATAAGGCTTCTGACGCAGGCTCCAAATCATTTTGGTTGCCTTTCTCTGAACAGTTTCCAGTCTTTTTACATCTTTTGCAAGATATGGTCTCCAAAACTGAACACAGTATTCCAAGTGAGGCCTCACCAGTGACTTGTACAGTGGCATAAGTACTTCTTCCTTTCTGCTGGTAATCCCTCTTTGTATGCAGCCCAACATCCTCCTGGCTTTTGCCACTGCTTTGTCGCACTGTTTTGCCACCTTGAGATCATCAGAGATAATCACACCAAGGTCTTTCTCCTGAACCGTGCATACCAACCTCTCACCCCCTATCGTCTACTTTTCCCTTGGATTTCTGCTACCCAAGTGCATGACACTGCACTTTTTCACATTAAATCGTAGTTGCCAAGCATTAGACCAGTCTTCCAGCTTTTGTAGATCTTTCCTCATGTTAACCACTCCCTCGGGGGAGTCCACTCTGTTGCAAATTTTTGTGTCATCTGCAAAAAGACAGACTTTTCCATTCAGTCCTTCAGCAATATCACTCACAAATATATTGAACAGTGCCGGGCCCAGGACCGAACCCTGAGGCACCCGCTAATCA
This sequence comes from Ichthyophis bannanicus, assembly GCA_033557465.1. Taxonomy (NCBI): domain Eukaryota; kingdom Metazoa; phylum Chordata; class Amphibia; order Gymnophiona; family Ichthyophiidae; genus Ichthyophis; species Ichthyophis bannanicus. The sequence goes on from CM066044.1 coordinate 248,694,514, forward strand.
CCTTCCTCTCATCCGAGTGAGCTCCATGTACCATCACCTTCTGTTGTCTGTCAGTCAACCAATTTCTAATCCAGTTTACTATCTTGGGACCCATCCCCAAGCTACTGAGTTTATTGACAAGCCTCCTATGAGGAACATTATCAAAGGCTTTGCTGAAATCCAGATAGATGACATCCATTGCATGCCCCAGATCTAGTTCCTTGGTCACCCAATCAAAGAACTCAATCAGATTTGTTTGGCAAGACCGTCCTTCGGTAAAACCATGTTGCCTTGGATTTTGCAATCTGTTGGTTTTGAGAAAGTTCACTATTCGCTCTTTCAGGAGCGCCTCCATTACTTTTCCTGCCACCGAGGTAAGGCTCACGGGCCTGTAGTTTGACACTTCTTCCCTGTCACCACTTTTGTGTAGAGGTACAACATTAGCCATTCTCCAGTCCTGAGGAACCACTCCTGTTTCCAAGGATCTGTTGAAGACATCCTTTAACGGTCCTGCAAGAACCTCTCCTGAGCTCTTTCAGTATCCTGGGATGTATCCCATCCGGTCCCATGGCTTTGTCCACTTTCAGTTTAGCAAGTTGTTCTAACACCTCATCTTCTATGAATGGTGTGGTATCTACTTCATTGCTATTTTTATATTTGGGAGTCACAGCTGGTCCATCTCCAGGATCTTCTTTAGTAAAAACAGAGCAGAAGTATTTGTTTAGCAATTTTGCTTTTTCAGTGTCACTTTCCACGAGTCCTTTCCCAGCACTTCTGAGTCCTGCAATTCCAACTCTGATCTTCTTCCTTTCCCGAATATACCTGAAGAAAGTTTTGTCGCCGCCTTTAACATCTTTAGCTATCTTTTCCTCTGCCTTTGATTTTGCTATCCTTATTTCTCTTTTAGACTCTTTGAGCTTGATCCTGTATTCATTTCTGTGTTCTTCTGTTTGCAAGCTTTTGAATTTTGCAAAAGCTGTGTTTTTTGCCTTTATTTGAGCAGCCACCTCTTTGGAAAACCAAATAGGTTTCCTTCTCCTCTTGTTTTTATTTACTTTTCTTACATATTTATCTGTTGCCCCTTTTATTGCCGCCTTTAGTTTAGTCCATTGCAATTCCACTTCCCTTATCTCCTTCCACCCCGTTATCTCCTCCTTTAAGTACTCGGCCATTTTATTGAAGTCAGCGTTTTTGAAGTTTAGGACTTTGAGCTTGCTATGATTGGCCTGTATCATGGCTTTTATCTCAAACCACACTGTGTAATGGTCACTGTTGCTCACACTAGCACTCACGCAGACATTCGACACGTTATCACTGTTGGTGAGCACTACATCCAGCGTTGAGCTTTCCCTGGTTGGTTCCATCACCATTTGTCTAAGTAATGCATCTTCCTTAGCGCTCCGCAGTGCAGTCCTCAACTTCTGGGTTGTCAACCTCCTCCTGCAGCTAGGAGACTGGCATGTGCAAATTCATGACATCACTGGATATATCCTGTCAGCTCCCTCCTACTTCCAGTGTGAACTATTAACAAAGCAGACTCAAGGGAGCAAGAAATAAGTAGCCAAAATATGACATCCAAAAAGAACAGCATGTTTTTTTTTTTTTGGTTTTTTTTTTTCTTTTACACTACTAAGGTAACCGTGCTCATGCCCGGCTTACCATCCCTGTCCTTCGAGCCACAACAGCAGAGGCAAGAGACAGACTATAAAGATAGCGAAAACAAACAGGGGAAAAAATGGAGTCGGCTCACCTGCATAAATTCTTCAATCCGTACTCCACTCCGGAACCCTGAAATATGACAGACAGAGGGCGGGATGGAGGACTGCACATGCCAGCCTCCTAGCTGCAGGAGGAGGTTGACAACCCAGAAGTTGAGGACTGCACTGTCGTCGCTAAAGGAACTACAATTACCAGGTAAGTGTAATTAATATTTGGAGAGCATCCACAATTTTTTTGCTTCTTTCCAGATGTGCAGAAGGAGTAATCCAATCCACATCAGGTAGATTAAAGTCACCCAATATGATCGCTTCCCCCTTTGTTGCTATCTTGGCAATATCTATAATCAATTCGTTATCTCTCTCTTCAATTTGAGTCGGAGGTCTGTAGACTACAGCAATATGGATGACAGTGCCATCTCCTCTTTCCAACACAATCCAGAGCGCTTCTCCTTTTCCCCATGTTCCCTGCATTTCAGTAGCTTTAATATTGCTTTTGACATGCAAGGCTACTCCTCCTCCTTTTCCATTTTCTCTGTCTCTTCTGAATAGATTATAGCCAACTATGGCTATATCCCAATCATGCGATTCATTAAACCATGTTTCTGTAATGGTCACGATGTCCAAATCCGTTTCCACCATTAGGGCTTCCAGGTCTGGAATTGTTTTGGCTAATTGCTTTCCAGCATTTACCTGGATTATGTGTATTTTGCATTGATTTTATTCTGCCCAATTCTTCCCACTTGTTTTTGATGTGCAGTTTAAGAGTGTGGCTGTTTCTGATGTTGTTCTGCTTTTGCAGGGGGTGGCATGCAGATGTTGACCTTCCACAACCGTCACCCCCTTTTCCTAGTTTAAATGCATATCCACATACTGCCTGAATTTTTCACTTAGGTTTCTTTTCCCTGCGACAGAGAGATGTAGTCCATCAGCACAGTATAGTCTCTTATTGGTCCATCTGTTGCCCCAGTTGCCAATAAATCTGAATCCTTCTTGTTTGCACCAGGTCTGGAGCCATGTATTAAAGCTGTTAATGCGATGCAGCCTTTTTCGTCCCCTTATCAAGTACAGGTAGAACTTCTGAGAATGCAACAGTGTTAACAATGGGCTTGAGTTTCTCTCCCAGAGATTGGAAGTCCTTTTGGGCTGTAGAGGCACTGTTTCTAGCCAAGTCATTTGTGCCCAAGTGGATAATAACATCAAGTTTGGAGTGCTCACTCTTTGCGCTAAGTATTTCAACAACTTGGTTTGTATTCCTGCTGGCTGAAGAGCCTGGTAGGCACATGACTATCTTCTCTTCTTTGAACTGTGTTCCTAAGTTGGTGCCTCTGATGATGGAATCTCCTTCAAGTAGTAATAGTTTTCTGTTTGGTGAGGTTTTCTTCATATTTTGTGCTTTAGCAGGAGATTGTGCATTGTCTGACTCATTTAAGGGCCCTTCAGTTTCTTTGGATTGGGCATCCTCATTAGCCAAGGCAGAGAAGGCATTGTGCAGGGATATCTCTTGATGTGTAGGATGTCTCTGCGTTACAGGTCGCAATCTTCCGGAACCCACTGTGATCCATTTGTTCCTGGGGTGTTTGATTCTTTGTGGGAGCGGTGGTGGAGTTTGTTCAGTTTGTATTCTAGAAGAGGTGCGCTTCATTGCAGCCAGTTCCTCCCTCAGTAGAGACACTTCATTATGCATGGCAGCTAGGTCTTTCCTTAGAGTGAGTTCTTCATGCATGGCAGCTGAGTTTAGGCAGACTTCCTGCTTGTTCCCGGAGAAAGCATAGTTACTCACCTGTAACGGGTGTTCTCCGGGGACAGCAGGAATCAATAGTTACAACCCTGCCTCCTCCCCTTGGAGTTGCAGTCTAATTATTTTTTCTTTCATTTGTTTTTGTCGTCTTTTTAGCTATGTCATTTGACTGAGCAAGATGGCACCCTTGTGCAGGAAGGGGACCACACATGCATGGAAGCAACTCCCAAAGGCTTTCTTTGAAAACTGGGGATTTTCTCTACGTGGGGCTCCGTCAGCGTCGCCCATATGTGAGGACTGATTCCTACTGTCCCCGGAGAACACCTGTTACAGGAGAGTAACTACTCTTTTCAGCCTATGGACAAAACCCCCTATATAATAAAGGTTTTTGTTGATGCTAGCCAGTTGAAGAAAAGGATCCTTGGCAACTAGCAGAGAAACCAAAGGGATGTTGCAATGAGGAGAAGGCCCCAGGTGAGAGGCAGTGCAAAGAGGATCTCATTTTTGGCCACAGTGAGAGGCTTCCATTTAGAAAGGGGAGGGAAAACAATAAAGGAATATGTAAGTATAAGCTATTAGATTCTAGCATAGGCTAAATAGAGACTGTTGTTGTGACTATAAAAATATAAGCTGAAGTGTGCTCATATTCTCTTTATTTCATAATATATCTATCTATCCCACGTGTATATAGCCATAGCATCCGTGGTTGCCCATACCTCTCTAGAATCTCATTCGCGTGAAGTGTCCACCTTATTAGGTGCTAATGTTAACCATAAAGAGTTCTCCTATTAGACTTGGTAGAGCTTAATTAATACGTAGTAGGAGAATTAGTCAGGTTGGGTTCAGAGGTAGGGATTTATTTTTCTCCTGCAATTAACTTTGTTTCTAGAATAGATAGCTATAAGCTTGCTTTATTATATTCTAATGCTTATCAAAGTGTGATAAATGCATGAATCACCAAGGTGGTGGAATTCTCGCTGGACCTCCCATATCTTTACCCCAGGGAGATCACCTCACTATTAGTACTAACACTTTTGGTGTGCTATAAACAAAATTCTCCATTACAAAGTGACTAACTGGATCAGAACCTAGTTTAGTTGGAGGAGTTCACTTTAGAGGATTAGAGGGTTGCAGTGGAGTGCTGCAGGGATCAGTCTTTAGTCTGGCTGTTATCAACATTTGTGTAAAGCGATATTGCAGAAGGGCTACCGGGATTAGGAAAAATACCTACTGTAGCTGAATGTGACTTACTTACCTTGAGGTAGATAGTACTGGAAAAGTATGAACTAAATAAAAAAATATATATATTTGCCTCTTTGCAGATACCAAAATTTACAATAGAGTAGATCAGGCCTTGACAAAAGTTTTTTTGACATCTAGGAGCCAGCCTAAAAATGTAGGCGCTGACTGCCAATATGTCGGTCACAGGGCCTGATTTACTATTTTCCCTTTTTCTACAAAAAAGAAAGCTTAATAAATCAGGCCCTTAACATGGCATTACACAGTTCCAGCAGAAAGCAGCGACCCAGTCTTGAAGGACTACGAAGAGGAACTGCTACTGCTGGGAAGGAAACTGCACCTGTAAGTATTTACTTGCTGGGAAATACTCTAAATCTTGGGGAAAGGGGAAGCCTTTGGATTAACGTGATAAAATCTGTGTATTTTAAAATTCAGTGTTTTATTAAGTCAGTTAGGGCATAGTATGAGATAGTTAAATTTAAAGCCAGTTAGGTCTCAGTATTACAAGCCACCTTTCAGTTAAATTAGTCAGAGTATAGCTTAACAGAAAAAGTAGACTTTGGTACATATTCTTTAAGTATACAGAGATAAATTGTTTTCTAGAGACCTTTTTACAAAGAGGCTTTCCAGTTAGGAGGCATGATAACTATAAAATTATTTTAAGTAGGTGTTAAAGCAAGTGATAGATCAGAGGGGCAATTTGAAAGACCCCCCTCTATCAAACCAAGAGCAGTTTGAATCACCCAGAAAATGAACTGCCATTATAGTGGACTAACAAGGCTTCCACACTTCTTTATCCAGGATATTAAGAGATTGCCTTCAAAGCACACACATAAATAGACAACCTGCCCTAGGCATAATCTTTGATTTATAGCCTCCTAAACCAGTTAAGAGGAAAGGGATGATCTTACTCACTTTCAGGTTTAACTGATTATCTTTGTCAGCAAGTTATTTATTTAAAAAGATTTATATACCGCTTTATCATGAAATCAAAGCGGTTTACACATCAGACGAATCACGTGGCAGTGGGAGTGGGCATGCAGTCATTATATCGCGAGAGAGTATGAGTATATGTAATGTATAAATGATTTCATGGTGAGCTAGTTACATGGTGAGCTATGTACAAAGTACTATATACAGGGTGAAGTTATTAGGCCGTGCTGGCATTTTAAAAGCAAAAACATCCACGAAAATGGCCCACAGGGCCAAAATGAAGCGAGAAAAAGAAAACAAAAGTAAACACGCTGGAAAAAAATCGAAGATAGATGTGGTTTACACAAACTTTAACCTGAGGTAACCTGCAGATGGGGAGAACTGTGGAAACTCAGACCGCAGTAGAAAAAGAAACTGGCTTAGGCGGGATTGGCGGGCAGTAGCTACCACGCATGCTTGGAGAAGTTCAAAGGATTTCTCGGGGAGGCGGAGCCTGATAGCTGGCGGAATGGACACCTAGGATCGAGCTCTGAGGAATCGCTGTCTGAATCCGGTGTTTTGCGCTGATAATTGTGAACCACAGCTTGCAGTATCGGGCTCTTTTGAGTCGGGAGTATGGCGGGAACAAAACCAACCCGTTTGGATTTTGCCGGAGGCCAAGTTTCAAGCGTTAAGCGCTCAAAGACGGAACCTCCGTCCCCCCAGAAAATGGCGGCGGGACGAGAAGGAGCGGAAGCGATGCAAGAGCTCCTAGCTGAAATTAGAGCGGTTAAGGAAATTGTTACTCTCAATAGTGACTCGCTAATCGCTATGCAAGGGGACATTCATGCGGTTAAACAGCAGATGGAAGCCCTGGCTGTAAGGCAAAGTACGGCAGAAATGAAGCTCGCGGCGCATGAGGAGAAGCTGCACGAGGTGGGAAAGCATGCTAAGCAGATAAGAGCTCTGCAAAGAGAATTAGAGGACAATAATAACAGATCCAGGAGAAATAATGTGCGGATTGTTGGGGTGCCTGAGGGCGCGGAAGGAAAGGATATGGGAGCTTTTCTGCAGCAGCTTATACCAGCAGTTTTGAAGATTTCATTCGAGCTGCCCTTCGAAATCGAAAGGGCTCATCGGGTCCCGTCGCAGCTGGCCTTAAACCACAAGAATGCCAGGCCTATCATCTTTAAGACGCTGAGATTTCAACATGCGACGAAAATTCTGGAAGCTGCACGGGTGCGCTCACCGCTAGATTATGAAGGTCACAGGCTGCTGTTCTTCCCGGACTTTGCAAAGGCGACTGTGGATAGGAGGAAAGCCTTTTTGGCGCTGTGGCCCAGACTTCAACATCTTCAAGCAAGATATGGCTTATTATACCCAGCTAAAATGAGAGTGACTCTCCACAATCAAACGAGGAACTTCGACGATCCAGAGACTCTCAGGTCATTCTTGGACTCTAAAGAAGCAGAACTGATGTCTTGAATGCGATCCTGGACACCCCGTAAGGGGCTCTTGTTGGTTTTGTAATAGGTTGGAGGGAAGTGGTGGTTCGCAAGCTCTTAAAAGTGGAACGCTTTTGAGAGAGATGTGCGGTAGTAGTGGTGACTGTATCTTCAATTTAGTCAGTTTTGATGTGCTTTCTGCGATAAGCGCAAACACATATTGTCACAAGGTAGACCTAACGGAACCTGAGAAAATGCAGATCAGCAGGAATGATCAGGGAAGAGATGACAGCGTAAACAGAAAACTGTCAGATGGTTGCTATAGACAACCAGGGCACACGTGGATAAGGGCTAGGAAGACACACCCAGATAGCAAGCAAAGGGAGTTTGCATTGCCTGATAGGAATCAGCTGGGTGGAGGTGGAGCCCAAAGACACAGATATAAAACACGCTCACAAATAGTTAGAGAAGGAGAGGAGGTGAGCCAACGAGGGTCACAGCAAGAGAGACAGCAGATGAAGCTGTGGAAAGAATGGAACTGGAATGAAAGAGAGAGAGAAAGAGAGAATGAACTATTGGATCAGCAGAAGAACCAACGCGAAGGTCTGAGTGAGTCCCTAGACCTGTATGAGAAGTGTGGAAATCAGCAGCCAGATACTGTGTGTATGCGTGGAGGGCACGAGAGACGTAGGAAATCTTCCATAGAAGGTAACAAAGCAGGAAATGCTAATAGAGGCTGTTTCCTACCTGAGTGGGTAAAACCCCGAAGTAACAGGAAAAGCCAACATAAAACAAGCTTAAGAGAAACAGAGAATAACTTCTTCCCTTGTGCTAGAAGCTTTAAAAGAAGAGAAGTTTTCTTACCTGAAGAAGCTTGTGATTTTTCTAGCAAGTTTAAACTCCCAACCTGTGATAAGGTTCCGTCTCGAGCAGTGCAATCCAGGGCAGCTGTGTTGCAAGGGCTAGACCCGAGCAAGCTCAGAACATACCATAAATGCTCTAGTAGCAGAGCTAGTGAAGGTTTGAAATATCCTTTTGGTTACCAACAGGGGCAGAGCTCCTATGAGCCCCATTCAAAACCTTATGGTATTTCCCAGCAAGGCATTTGTGCAGAGGGACAGAGCAACTTCCTGTTTGACGGAGCAAACCAGCCTTATCCCTGTGAAACAGCTGATCCTAGAATTAAGGGTTCAGATGAATATGAATTAATGGAATGTGAGAATTCAGATATACCAGTTGTTCCTGAACCAATGGACTGTTCATTATCTGTGATTGACCCAGAGTTCTCTCTAAGGTAAATGGTTGAAGATAACCAGAGTTTAAAGCAACAGAAGTGAGCTGTGCTGTAGCAACAAAAGAAAAGGCTGTATTAGGAACAGTGAGGCTGTTCCATTCTTTTCTTTTGTTTGTATTTAAAAGCTGAAGTAAGCTATTTTTGTTACACATGTAATTTATGTTATATGCCCGAAGTGGTCTGTTATTTGTTTTGCCAAGAAAGAGAAAAAACCTCGTGGACGGGGAATAAAGCCCTGATTTGGAATTGAAGTGTTATATGTGGTTCATATAATAGAAAGGTACAACTACCACTCTCAGAGGGCCAGGCAAGGCTGCTTGCAGTACTGACAGAGCCAAGAGGAGGAATCATCAGGCAATACCTGACCCCACCGATAGGGCCCCTGGGGGTGTGACAATATGCAATTATATGCTGATCCTTAGGCTTTTTTATGCCTCTTAAGGCTCACCTATTCAGGTTTTGGGTGTTAAGTCCCCCATAGGGTCCACTGGAATCAGGGTATGGGTCTGTTTTTTGGAGATGTTTTGGAAATGTTGTTTTGTGGGTGCGGAATCTTTTCGGGTCGGGGGGATGCATCAAGGTCAAGTAGGCTGTGGTGGGATTGTTCTGTTTATTGGGAAAATGCTTGATTATAAACATAGGAGTACAGTTCAAGAAGTCATATAATGGCACCGATTAAGATCCTTTCTCTAAATGTCAAAGGTATCAACAGCCCTGTAAAGCGAAAAAAAATTATCCATTATGGCCAGCAGGAGAAGGCAGATATAATGCTGCTGCAAGAGACCCACTTGAACACTAAAGAGTCATTGAAATTGAATATCAGGCCTTATATGGTGGTAGCGTTTTCAGCAGCGGTCCAGAAGCACAATGGGGTTGTGATTTTAGTGCGGAGGGCCTTATCTCCGCGGGTGGTACAAACAGCTGCGGATCAAATTGGCAGATGGGTTAGGGTGCATCTGCAAGTAGGACAATTGGACTTAAATATCTTGAATCTTTATGCTCCCAACAATGATAATCCCGATTTTTTCAGGACCATAGCGCTAGAAGTGAATAAGGAAGCCGTGATCCCTTTTATTGTGGGGGGCGATTTTAATTTAGTTTTAGATTCCTTAGTAGATAGGAAGCCCCCTAGGTCTTGCAAGCCTCCTAGAGCTCACTCGGTAGTGGCTGCGTTCCTTCAAGAGGTGGGTATGGTGGACATTTGGAGATTGCTACACCCGGTTGATCAGGAGTTTACGTTTTATTCTCCCCCACATAAATCTCTGTCCAGAATTGATTTTATATTGCTCTCTAAAGCGCTGATATCAAATGTTACTGCTGCGGAGATTCATGCAATGCACATCTCGGATCATGCGGCTGTCTCCCTTCTGCTAGAGGACAAAGGGCTAAGGCCTGTTTCAAAGTCTTGGTCCTTTGATAGAACTCTATTGGAGAATGGTGATTTTAAGGCCACAATACGATCGGCTATTAAAGATTACTTTCAGGTCAATGCACCTCATTTGACGTCCGGTTGGGCGAGATGGGAAGGGTTTAAAGCCTCCATTAGAGCTGTTATCACGAGCTTTGTTATTTATCAGGCTAGACATCGTAAGGGGCAGCTTGCAGAACTGGATATGCAAATCAAAGCGGGCGAACGGCTATTGATTAAGAGACAGGACCCTTGCATCCTGCTTCGGTTGCAGCGCTTAAGGTTGCACTATAACCGACTGCTCACTGACGAGGTCTCCCAAAATATCAAAGCTCAGGAAGGGGTGTATTATTGGGAACACAACAAAGCGGGGCGACTTTTGGCTAATTCACTGAAGGCGAGAAAAGAGGCTGGGCGTATTGCGGCTATCAAGGTAGCAGGGACTCCTGCGCCAGTGGTAGACGATAACGATATAGCGGGGGCTTTTCGTTCCTGTTTTGTAGATTTGTATTCCTCTGAAAAGCGGTGTTCCCGGGAGGCCTTTGCTGGTTTAGTGGACAAAGTGGAAAGGCCTATGCTGAGTGAGGATTGTGTGAGAGTCCTAGATAGTCCCATCACGTTGAAGGAGATTGAATTTGCCATCAACTCCTTAAAATCGGGCAAGGCGGTCGGCCCAGATGGGCTGCCGGCTGAGTTTTTTAAGATATTTGCCAAAGACGTGGGTAAGTTCATGCAAGAATACTTTCATGCCCTAGTAGGAGAAAGCCCTTCGGTGGGGGCTTTTGCAGCTGCGAGGATCATAGTTCTGGAAAAGCCAGGTAGAGATCCGCTGCTCGTTAGTAATTACCGCCTGATTTCTCTTTTAAATGTGGACTATAAAATCTATGCCACAGTGTTGGCGCGGCGGTTGGCTGCAGTAGTCCCCGGGTTAATCCACCCGGATCAATGCGGTTTTGTAGAAGGGCGCTCAACTGCAGATAATGCTAGGTTATTGTGTCATGTCTTATCGGGGGCGGAGAACATTAATGAACCATTGGTAGGCTTGTCCTTAGATGCCGAAAAGGCTTTCGACTGTTTAGAATGGTCATTTTTATACTCTGCTTTGGAATGGTTTGGGTTTGGGAATGGGTTTATTAGATTACTTAAGGTTATGTATGTACGCCCCTCTGCCCATATTTGTGTTAACAATGTCTATTCGGGGGATTTGGTGTTAGTGGGCAACCTTGACGGGTACCCCTACCTATCTCCCCTTTTGTTTAATTTAGCTCTTGAACCACTGATCCTTCTCCTGAGGCAAAATAGGAATATTCGAGGCATTAGGCTAGCAGGTGGGGAGATCAAAGCTTCTGCGTATGCAGATGATCTCCTGCTTTTCACAGACCCCGGTTCGGTTGCCTGCATTCTGGAGCAGATAGAGGAGTACTCCACATTGTCTGGATATAAAATTAACTGGGCTAAATCCGTAGCTTTCCCCCTCAATGCGCGAACCCATAAGTCGGATATGGCAGGTTTCCCCTTTGTTTGGGAGCCCGGGAAGATAAAATATTTAGGGGTGTACTATTGTCACTCTTTAGATGAAACATTGGCACACAATTCCGAGATACTATTAGCCAACGTTCAGACTCTGATTACTAAGTGGTCTCCGCTATTGCTATCCTGGTGGGGTAGACTCGAGACAATCAAAATGACTATTGTACCTAAAGTAAACTACATTTTGGAAATGGTGCCTTTCTATTTTCCCTCACAAGTCTATCGACAGATTGAGAAAAAACTAGCGCTTTTCCTCTGGCAGAACAAACCACCTAGAATTGCTCTTAAAAAGTTGAAAGCACATAAGGAGGGTGGGGGGGTAGGGTTCCCGGATTTTTTAGCATACCACCATGCCTTTTTATTACGGCAAGGGGTCCGGTGGAGGGAGCCGATATCTGCTTTGAGTCCAGTATGGCTGGGCTTGGAGAAGAATCTTGCCTCTCCTTTTCCTTTGCATCTCCTCCCCGGAATGGTGTTCAGGGAGGAGTCCGGTAGACCCAGGATGATTACCGATACTCAGAGGGCTTTTAGGGCTTTTGCCCATATGTTGGAGATTGATGGGTGCAACTCTCTTAGTCTCCCCCTTTGGTACAATCCACATCTTAAAATCCAACAAAAATCGTTTGCGTGGAAACAATGGTATGATCGGGGCATTTGGACTATTGGGCAGTTATGGGATAAGGGGGCATGGAAAAGGTTTGTCAGGTTACAGCTGGAATTTCAGCTCCCTCAGCACTTGTATTTTCAGTGGCTCCAATTACGTCACTGCCTGTGTAAAGCCTTTGCTGGGTGTTAGATCCCGCAGGAGGAATGGGAGGTAGATCTTCGGCTTCTGCGGGGGCAGCAGGCCGGCAAGGCAGCCTCCTCTTTTTATAAAGAGCTCCAAGCTGGGACATCCTCACAGTTGTTGGGGTTGCAGAGAGTATGGGAGTATGATACTGGGGTCTGTCTGGCTCAGTGGCAGTGGCAGAGCTTTTGGACGTGACAAGTCCGTGTAGCTAAAGCGGCATCCATTACGCAGACCCTTTTCTTTTTTGCGCATAGGGCTTATGTTACCCCTGTCAAAGTGAGTAAATGGGATAGCTCGCACTCCTCGATGTGCTGGACGTGTGGGGTACACAAGGGTACTTTAAAGCATATGATGTACGAATGTTCTGGGGTACAGATATTTTGGTCACAGGTGTGGGCAAGAATACGAGTTATTTTGGACCTTGATGCATCTCTTACCTGGGGGGTGATTGCCTTTAGGTCGGCGATACCCATCCCCAACTTGAAAAAGGAGTGTCGCTTCCTCCTAGATTTTATGTTGGGGGTGGCTATCTTGGCATTGGTACGCAATTGGAAAAATATGGTTGCGTCCCATTTTCAAGGCTGGTGGCAACAAGTGTGTGCTTTTAGTAAATATGAGCAAATGCCCAGCAAAGGTGTTGTCCTCGGCCCCTATAGCCTTCAGAAATGGACTGTATTACGGGATTTTGTAGATTCTGTACACCATAGTACTGTTTAATGCTGAAGGGAATGTTCAGGACCTTTTCTATCTGCTGTTACTCGTATGCTTATGACCCGGACTCGTATTTTTCTCTGTTGTCTTAGATTCTGTCTCCATGCTTGGATTCCAGTGTGGGGTGGGGGGGGGGGTGGGAGGTGGAGGGGGGGGTTAGGAAGGGAGGGGGGTGTTTTAACTAGTTTTGTTTTTGTTTCTTGTAAGGGGTTATTGTGTGTGGTTCTTTTCGATGGCTTGTTTTGTTTTGTATTTTCTGTGTATGGTTTTAGAAAAGTTAAATAAAGCTTTAAAAAGAAAGAAAAAAAAAAAGGATTTCTCTAAGCTGGGGGAGAGCCTGGCACCATAAAGCATGCCCACAACCCTCTGCTTGTCTGTGGAGAAAATAATTTTCACTCACGCATAATCAAACTCTGGAATTCGTTTTAAGAGAATGTAGTTAAAGCTGTTAATGTAGCTAGATTTAAGAGGTTTCGATGAGTTCCTGGAAGAAAAGTCCATAAACCATTATTAAAGAGGACTGGGAGAATCCACTGCTTACCCCTGGGATAAGCAACATGGAATCTTTCTACCTTTTAGGAAACTGACAGATATTGTGACCTGGATTGGTTACTGCTGGAAACTGGATACTGGACTCGATGAGCCTTCTTTGATCTGACCCAGAATGGCATTTCTTATGCTCTCCCCCCCCCCCCCCCATCTCCCCAATGAATAGGCCGTCTGCAGCATACTGGTGATTCTTTATGGAGAAAAGTAAATAGTGGAGTACTGCAGGGATCTGTGCTGGGCCCACTGCTCTTTAACATATTCATAAATGATCTGGAAATAGGAATAACAAGTGAGGTGATCAAATTTGCAGATGACACAAAATTATTCAAAGTTGTTAAAACCCAAGAGGATTGTGAAAAATTGCAAGAGGACCTTGATAAATTGGAAGACTGGATTGGCCACTGTTGGAAACAGGATACTGGGCTTGATGGACCTTGGTATGACCCAGTATGGCATATCTTATGTTCTTATAGTTGCCCCTGAGGCAACTTCCTTTTTTGCTTCACATATCACCATGGCATGATAATATGTGAAGCAAAAAAAAAAATCTTCCACGGCCATCAGACAGTGTGTTTTGTTTTGTCATTCTCTCTCTCTCTCGCTCATAGATTCCCTTCACAGCCATCATCCAGTGTGTGTGTGTCTCTCATTGCCCCCCATCAGATATCACACTGGGTCTCTTTCTCTCTCTTTGCCTCACCCCTCTATTGGCTATCACGCCAGGTCTCTCGCACTCTCATTGTCCAACCCCCCCATCAGCCATCTCCTTAGGTATTTGTGTGCTTACGTGTCCCCCCACTCCAACCATCACACTGCGTCTCTTATCATTCCTCCTGCTGTGCTGCATGCATGTACTGTGCTTCTCCCTCCACTGCAATCGACTCTCTACAAAGAGCTCAAGCTGCACAGTGGAGGAAGTTCCTGCAAATCGTTTCATCTCAAGTCTCTTTTTTTTTTTTTAAACTTTTATTTTCATTTTGCAACAAACAAAAGAAACAACACACCAAAAGAGACAAAACAAGTATACAATAAGGAAAAGTAAACCCATTACCCCCCACCCCGATGCTTCTTCTCTACCCGATTATATCAGCATGTGAGCGCTTCCAATTAACAGTGATTATACATCAAACGATCAAAAGAGTATCTACAATACAGCATGATCATGGGACAAAGATATATACAAAGTTAGACAGTCAAATGAGAGCATTTAGCAAAATGTACATAGTCATTGAGCAGCTTCCATTGAGACCAATGAGAAGGAGTCTGAACGGAGAGAGCGAACAGACGAGGTATTTGTTCATATTTACTGTGAAGACAGGCATGATTCCACCATTCATTGGGGCTCAAATGGGAGCTAAGTTTCCAGTATTACTTAATTAGGGAAATAGCAATGCCAAGCATAAAGTTCGAAAGGAGATAAGCCATTTTTGGGAGAGAGGGGATCCCCGCAACTGGGCGAAGTCCCACTATCCTCCAAGAAAGGGGCTCCTGAGAGTGCGAGATAGACTAAATACGACCCCAGACCCGACGCCAGTAATACTGTAGTGCGGGATATTCATGCATAACATGAGGCAATGAACCAATGGCCGCAGGACGTGTCCAGCAACCATTGCCCTGAGTAGTGTTCCATTTGTCTAATCTGTGAGAAGTGTAAAAACACCGGTGGGCTAGAAAGGAGAGGGTCTGAATGAGTGAGGCGGATCGGGAACCCGTGTCCCTCTACTCCTGATAAGGCTCTATTGGTCCGAGATCAAAGTCACATGCAATTCTCTCTCCCATACTTTCTGCGCTATAGGGGTATCTCTAGGTATAGCATTACAGGAGGTTTAGTAAAATTGGATGCTACACCCGGTGAATTACCGAGAGATCGGAAAGTCTCCAATCAACCTTATATAGAGAATGCCGATGGCGGGAGTACTCTAGTGGATCAAAGGCGATGCTGAAGTTGCACTGCCCAGAGTCGGGAGTCTAAAGATTGCATAAGAGTATTAAAGGCACCTAAAGTGTCTAAAAGCATTGGTGGATAGTGGGAGTCTGATGGGAGAGTCATACCAGGGAGAAAGGTAAGAGGAATCGGTTCGCAAAGGCCCGCTTCTGTATCTAGCCACACAGGTCTACTCGGTACTGGCTCTTCCAACCAACGAGCACCTTGTTTGAGAAGAAAAGATTGAGGGAACACTTGAGTAAAATCGCCACCAAGTATTAATGGAGCATTGGCAGAGGCCGAGGCCAACTGCGCAATACTTGCATAGTAAGCAGGGTTGTCCACATTCGGGGCATAATGCAAATAC
Organism: Ichthyophis bannanicus; assembly: GCA_033557465.1. Taxonomy (NCBI): domain Eukaryota; kingdom Metazoa; phylum Chordata; class Amphibia; order Gymnophiona; family Ichthyophiidae; genus Ichthyophis; species Ichthyophis bannanicus. The sequence goes on from CM066044.1 coordinate 248,710,118, forward strand.
ACGTGAATTCACTATCTCCAACCTCAAGGTGTACACGGGCCCATCTACCCTTCTTGTCAGCGCTAATATCAGGTACAGTAGCGTGCTAAGACTTCTTAACCAAAGTGGCTATCCCGTACCATTTGAAAACGGTGGGAGAATAGGCAGCTACCATGTGAGGCTTAGCATTGAGTTTCAGTGTTTCAGCAGAGTTTAAATGCGTTTCCTGAAGAAACACTAAATCAACATGCTCATGGCTAAGATAGCTAAGGATTTTCTTTCCTTTGAGTGGACCATTAATGCCTTTGACGGTGAATGATAAGATTTTACATAAGGCCATACAGAAAAAGTTAAAAATTCTGAGCATGATAGCACACATAATTTCACTATGTCCCTCAAACTGACTGTATCTGGCTGTACACATGACATAGGAAAAATAAACTAATATAATACAATGAAGCGCCCCACATTAACAAAGAAAACCGCAGTACGGTAGAGGAGAAGCAAAACCCCAAAATTACTGGCGACCATGTGTCTGCGGGGAGAAACCCCAGAGAAGGCCGAAATTGAAAAAACACATAACCTGTAGGACTGTGCGTGCTCCGAATCCGACCGAGGCACACATCATGAAGGGATAGGAGACCAAAAAACAAAAGTCATATAGAGAAAGAAAGAAAGTCCAGGCTATTTCTGTGCTTGGCTATGACCGCCGCATCGGGCCCTTCAAAATGGCGGATAGAGCCGGCAAATAAGAGTCCAAACTTTGGGATTAGCGCATCTGCTCTGCTTCTTTGGAGTCTAAAAATGTTGATAGTAGATCAGGATCTTCGAACGTCCTGGTTTGGTTATGGAGAGTCACTCGGAGCTTCGCTGGATACAACAGGCCAAAGCGAGCCTGTAGCTGTTGAAGTCGAGGGCGAAAAGCGAGGAGTTTCTTCCGACGGTCAACGGTAGGCTTTGCCAAATCAGGAAAGAAGGAGACCTTACGACCTTCAAATTCCAAATGATGATTCGCTCGGGCAGCATGTAAAATTTGTTCCACTTGTTGATATCGTAGCAAGCTAAAGACAATAGGCCGGGGGGTCGTGCGGTTGAGCGCCATGTGGGCAGGAACACGGTGTGCACGATCGATTTCCAGTTCTTTATGAAAGGTGATCTTCAGCAAGGAGGGAAGAGTTTTGAGCAAGAATTCTCTTATATCTCCTGCTTCCACCCCCTCCGGCACTCCGAGGAGCCTCACATTGTTGCGACGGGCTCGATTATTGCTATCTTCTAACTCCTTTTGAAGATTCTGTATCTGACGCTCAGCCTCGTCCAGTTTACCCAAGCGCACCTCGTGCGAGTCGAGGACCCCCGCCATGTTGTCCTGCCGTAATGAAAGACTTTCAAGTCGGTCTTGGAGCACTCCAAAGTCTTCTCGCATGGCTCGAAGCGCTTCTCCATTGGACTGCACCAATTCCTTCACGCCGCGTATTTCTTCCAAAATCTCCAGGTGCATCTCGGGGTTTTCACGAAATGGAACCATCTTCTGTGGGGAGGACACCTCTGTTTTGGAGCGTTTTCCGTGAGAAGAAGAAGGAGACCCGAAGTCCAAGCGCGCTGGTTTATGGGCCGCCATTCCCCCCGAGGTGCCCCGGTCAGCTCGGAGCGAAATAGTAAATTTGTGTAGGTATTAAGTCAGGATTCTAAGTAGGCCTCTCGGGAGCTTCAACGCAAAGCGTCCTACCCGCTGGACATCAGGCTCCGCCCCCTCATCTCAAGTCTCTTGAGACTTCAAATAGTGCAACCTGCATGAACTCCCCCCCATCACGCAACGCTTTGTAGTTAGTTGATTGCGATGTAGGGATAAAATACCAGATTGAACCTTCAAATCACAGGCACCAGAGTGCAGTTTGTAGTCACCGTGATGTCTGACTTTGTCAAGCCCTGGAGTAGATATTCTGAAAGGCGTGGATAACATGAGGTAACATGTAGTAAAACTTGAAGAATGGTCTAGAGCAGGCCTAGACTTTTATAAATTTTCTTGGAATCTAAGAGCCAACCTAAAACTCGAAGAACCGGCTGCTGAAACCTAGGTCACCGTGCATGCCCCCACTCCCCAAAATGGTGTATTGCAGTTAATTTTTTAGGTTTTAGGGCTTGATTTGCTAAGACTGTTTGTTTTTTATGGGAAAAGCTTATTAAATCAGGTTCTTTATGGTCTGCTCCACAGTGCCAATAGAAGGCAGTGGCCCCTTCCTCACCCACCACCACCATTGACCCTTTAAGCTACACACTGTGTGTGTGTGTATGTGTGTGGCTTAGAGGTGGGGAGGCCTACATGGTGAGAGAGGGGTATGCATTTTGCATATTATGCCCTTTATCTCCCATGCATTCATGTCTTCAGCCTCCAACCCCCCCCTCCCACTCCAGTCCCTCTTCAGCTGACTTTCCCCCACTCCCAACTTTGTTTCCCTTCCCAGATTCTCTCCCCTTCTTTCTGCCCCCTTACACACGCCTTGTACTGTCTCTTTATATTTCTTCAGCTTTCTGCTGCCATATCATTTTTTGCGGGCAGACAATGCTGCTCCTGGCTGTGTTGTGAGCCCCAGGCACCAATCCAATTTTATAGTCACCATGACTTGGTATTTGTGGAGCCCTGGTCTAGAGTATGGCTAGAAAAACCCTAAGTGGGGCTAATGTACTTTTGCGCATGAAAAAGAGCAGACATTGTTTTACTTTTATATTTATTAGTCACTCAACTAGTAAAATGGCTTCAGGGACGTCTCCATGATTTGTATGTCCATATGCATGTTTTCAGATATCCAAATTGCATCTACAGCTTGAGTTGTTGATATGGAAGGACAGACTAGATAGGCCATGTGGTCTTTTTCTGTCATCATGTTTCTATGTGTCTTATCTGAGGGGATAACAAATATTCACATGCAATATCATCAACAAACAAATATTTAAAATAAAACAAAAAAGATCAGTTATAGACACACAAACTCTATTTTCACTCGCTGTCCTTAGTCCTCATAAGCATATGAAGACACATTTCACAAAGGACATCCAACCTAGAACATTTTGGATAAAAAAGTAGACACATCAAAGTTCAGTCAAAATTTCCCAAACATGGGTGTGCTTGATATGGACATCTATGGTGACGTCTCTACATAGATGTCCCAGGAATGGTATTCCAGAACAGAGACATCTAATAGTCTAATGGTTAGAGTAGCGGGCTAGGACCAGGGTGGTTAGGGTTCAAATTCCACTGCTGCTCCTAGTGTTCTTGGATAAGTCATTTAACTCTCCTTCTTCTCTACACTTTCTGGATGTTGTATGGCCAAAACAAGCATTTTCCTGATGCCCTTTTGTGCCTGGAGCAGATCTAAACTTGGATGGGGCGGCAGACATCCCCAATGTTTTACAAGCGGGTGCATTTTAAGTCCATTGCACCTCCCCAGACATGCCTCTATTATATCCCCTGCCTATTTAGAAGTCCCTGCACTCTAGACATCTTTAAAAGCTATTTTTAAAATGGCTTCAGGGACGTCTCCATGATTTGGATGTCCATATGCATGTTTTCAGACGTCCAAATTGCATCTAAAGCTTTTAAAATGATCCCCATTGGCTTTAGCCTCTTATGAAAGTATAGAGAATTATTTTCCTCTCTAAAGGAGGCCAACAACCAATTCCAGAATCTAGGGGCAATAATTGAAATAGCATTGCCCGTGTTGGTTCAAGACAATCCCTCATGACTGATGGCACCAACAATACATGTAAGCCTGCCAAGCGAAGGGCATGTGCCACTACATATGGCACTAGCACATCTTTAAGATAACTGGGAGATTCATCATGTAGGGCCTTAAATACTATACACTATACAGCATATTTTAAAGTGTTTTCAAAATGTAATCCAGAGTCATTGTAGTGATTGCAACACCAGGGTCATATGAACCTGTAGTCCAGACTTTGTCAACAAATGTGCTACTATGCACTGACTGAAGAGAACCTTCGCATCCAACATAAAAAAACGGAGGTGCTATTCATCACCAGAGATACCTACTTTACCCCCCCATCCCATGTCAGTGTCAATGAAGCTGACTTGCAAACCAAAGATGCAATAAAATATTTGGGAGTTACTTTGGATCAACATCTTAACATGAAAAGCCACATAAGCAACATAGTCAAAGCCGTCTACTTCAAAATACGCTCTCTCAAGCACCTACGCTCCCTTTTGGACCCAGATGACTTCCGAACCATATATCAAGCGCTGATCCTGCCGCACTTTGATTTTGCAAATGCCATCTTACAAGGTCTCCCCCAATCCACATTAACCCCCTTACAGTTGGCCATGAACGCCGCAGCTAGGATCCTTTACGGAGCATCCAGATACGACCACGTGACCCCCATTCTCAAACAGCTGCACTGGCTACCAATCAATGGGAGAATCACCTTCAAAACCCTTCTATTAACTTTCAAGGCAATCAAAGGTATTTCAGCCTCCTCACTCACTCATCTTATCCACTTTGTCCCTCCCAACAGATCCAGAAGATCAACAGCTGTAAACTTGCTTGCAATACCAAAGGCTTCGACAAAGTACAACATGACAACCACAAACAGGGCTTTCAGCTTTTACGTACCCAAATGCTGGAATGCTCTACCCCCTGACATTAGGGCCATAGCCAACCAATATCAGTTCAGGAAGGCCCTCAAAACCCACCTGTTCCTCCAACACTTACCTGACAGCAATTGATCCTAGATATACCTTTCAGGAATTGACCCAATTTAGTTAAAAGACCTACATGCATTATCTGACTTTTATCTATCCTTCCAATGTAAATAGATTATGTATATAGTTAACCCTGTTTTCCAAGTTTATACTCCTGTTCGATGTAAACCTGACAGCTTGTTGTTATGGTCGTTAAGTTATAATGTAAACCGCACTGATGCTAAATAGCGTGGTATATAAGAAATTGTAATAAATAATAAAGAGCACGTGACACATTTTGTGAAGTTCCAGATAGTTTCCATCGATTGCTATAATGCATTCTAACTCTTTAAAACAAAAAAAAAATTTTACTCAAGAAAATATAAACGCAAACAAAGCAAAAGCTGTAGTTTATGAAAGGAAGCAGAAAACATAGTCTGAACCTGTGAATAAAAGATCAGGTGAAGGTTTAAATAAGACCCCCATTTTCTGGACAACAACTGTCCCTTATAAATTGTGTTTCTCTAGCTGTATTTCCGGAGTAGTGAATAGCATCAATACCTTACCCACCCATAACAAATCTTTCTTTTTCTAAGAATCAGTGCCAAGTAATTTTCGGTTATCCAAGAGGACATGCTGAAAAGAGTTCTAATTTATTTTAGATTTCCTATGTGCTCTCCTCTGCCAGAAGCAGCAGAATATCATTAGTGTATATCGAATAATACACCCCAAGACTTCAAAGCACATTTTAATACAGATTAAACAAAACAGCCTGTAATGATGATTCCCAGGGAGCTCTGTGGTCCTGAAAACATATTGCTAGATTTCACTTGTATCATTTCCTTTGGACAAGAATATTGAAACAGTTGTACTGCCCCTGAAAAACCAAGAGATTCTAACCGTTTTACCAGAATCTGGGAGTGTTCATATTTGATGATCTTAAGATGGCCAAACAGATAGATAGGAAGAGCAATGGTAATAATCATAATGTTACTTGGTTGCATGGGAAGAAGAATGTCCAGGACTAAAAAAAGAAGTGATAATGCTTCTGGGTAAGTCTCATTTGGAATACCGAATGCAATCTTCAAAAGGATATAAACAGGAGGGACATTCAAGAGGGTGGCTACTAAAATTGTCAGGTGTCCTTGTCATAAAGCATATTGAAACAGACTTAAAGATTTAAATATGTATATTTTGAAAGAAAGATATTTAAATATCTTCCTAGTAAGAATGCATAGGAGAAGCTCAGAGGATCATAAGATGAGGGTGAAAGGGGGTAGACTCAGGAGTAATCTAAAGAAATATTTTTTTACAGGAAGGGTATAGGATACTTGGAACAGCATCCCAGTGGAGGTGAGGACAGTACCTGAATTCAGGAAAGAATGGGACAAGAGGATATTTGAGAGTGAGAAAGAGATTGCACAGCTTAGTATTTGGTTTGAATGGACTGGCTAGAAAGGCTGTATAGTCTTTATCTGCCACCATTTTATATCAGGGTAATATTTAACCATGGTGACCAACATTTTTTAAAATACTGGCCGCTGAGGTTAAATAAAATCTGGATAGTGACCGCCACTGAATATGTGGATATTGTGGTGACCAGTACCATTGTCTGGATAGTGGTAATATTTAGCCCACTATCCAGATAGTTACATTGTAAAGGACGGCAGATAAAGACCAGCATGATTTATGGTCTGCTCGGGAAGGTGACTAGAGTTGTACCTGCTGCTCCATGCAGGTTACTTCTGAAGTATAAAAGTTAAGTAAGTTTGCTTTGATACCATTCCCTTGCTATAGAGGAATCCTGTGTTTGTTCCAGGCCTTTTGGAATTCTATCACTATTTTTGCCCCCTACCACCTCCATTGAGAGGACATTCCAGGCATCCATCACCTTTTCCATGACAAATTATTTCCTGATGTTGCTTTTAAGTTTTCTTCCTTACAGCTTCAATTCATGTCTCCTGGTAATACAGCTTTCCCATCTTTGAAAAAGGTTGGTTTGTTCATTACTGCCTTTCAAGTATTTCAATGTCTGCATCAGATTCCTTCCATCCCTCTGTCCCCATATTTAGATCTTCAAGTCTCTTCTCAAATATATTCTGGCACAGACCCCATATAATTTTAGTTTGCTTTTGTTACCTATTTTGCGTTCCTAACTTTTTGCAGTTTGCTATCCAGGTAATGGACCCAATATTACTGCTATCCAGATATCAAATAAACCAAAACAAATAAAAATGCTTGGCTCTGAACCAGTTCTATTCATGGACCGCTCCAGCACTCTTTGGTTAACATTGAGGTGGTTAGAGGCAATATTTGGCGGCACTATCTGGATAGGCAATGCAGTATGTGCCTTTGAGTCTTGAAGGACTAGAAAGGGGGACTGTTACTTCTGGAGAGAAATCTGCAACTGTGAGTATATACTTCTGGTAATTTTCTAAAAAGAATTCTTTGTATTAAAGCTACTTAATCTGTGAACCCACTGTTTTTGTTGGATCAGTTAGGGCCTATTAGCAGCAATTAAAGTTTGAATTTAAAACACCGAGGAGAGCTTTCTGGTTACATTTCATACCCAGCAGAGAGCTTGTAGTTTAAATTTAATAGTCACTCAGGGCCAAGTAACAGCAAAGTACTTTTAGTTTAAATTTAACACACAGAAGAGAGCTTTCTGTTTAAATTTAGTACCCAGCAGAGAGAATGTAGTTTAAATTTCATAAGAAGTTAGAGCCTAGCAGCAACTAAGAGCTATAATTTAAATCAAATCAGAATTTAGCTTACCTCAGCAGCACAAGACAGGGTACTGTGTAGCAGCCCTCTTTTAATAAGTGTTATTTCCCTCCCTCCCCTGGGATAATCATAGCTTTATAGGTACTTACACATCTTAAAAGACAGGAGGTGCTTTCAGGTGAAGCTCATTATCCAAATCAGTCATACACTAAGGACCTGAGATTAATTAAGCTTCAGGTGAACAAGGTATATTAAACATATTAGGTACAGTTTTATTGGTATAAATACCCATAGCAACCCCTAGTAAGTAAGAACTTAAAGATCTAGACACAAACTTAAAACTAAGATGCAGACAGCAGTCCAGCAGCGGGATGGGGGCTTTCCAGTCTTTTGCATTGAGTGTCACATGTATGATTTTCTCCCAGTTGGTGAGAGGTCTTACGTGTGCACTAGGTGCAAGGAGCTCTTTTCTCTCAGGGAACAAGTCCGTTCTCTAGAGGCTAAAGTAGCAGACTTGGAAAACATAAGACAGACAGAGAGGTACATAGACGAGACCTACAGGGATATAGTCCTGAAGTCCCACCTCCAGTCTGGCAGCACCCCTGTTGCCATGGAGGAGAGAGGTCATGTGACAGAAGAGCATCACCCTGGTGTGGCAGGAAGTGATCCTGTAACTAGGACCTGTCCTCCAGGTGATGTAAAACCCTCTCACACCGAGGAAGTTTCTCCAGGGCCATGTGCCCATGAGAGAAGGGTTAGGACAGCCGTTATAGTTGGTGATTCGATCATTAGGCATGTAGATAGCTGGGTGGCTGGTGGACGTGAGGATCGCCTGGTAACATGCCTGCCTGGTGCGAAGGTAGCGGACCTCACGCGCCACCTAGATAAGGTCTTAGATAGTGCTGGGGAGGAGTCTGCTGTCTTGGTACATGTCGGTACCAATGACATAGGAAAATGTGGTAGGGAGGTTCTGGAGGCAAAATTTAGGCTTTTAGGTAGGAAGTTGAAATCCAGAACTTCCAGGGTAGCATTCTCCGAAATGCTTCCTGTTCCACGCGCAGGACCCAAAAGGCAGGCAGAGCTCCGGAGTCTGAATGCGTGGATGAGACAATGGTGCAGAGATGAGGGTTTTGGATTTGTTAGGAACTGGGGAACATTCTGGGGAAAGGAGGGGCTCTTCCGAAGGGATGGGCTTCACCTTAACCGGGATGGAACCAGGCTGCTGGCATTAACCTTTAAAAAGGAGATAGAGCAGCTTTTAAACTAGATATTAGGGGAAAGCCGACAGTCGCCCAAGAGCGGATGGTACGGAAGAATGTATCCTTGAAGGATACTACCAAAAGCAGAGAGGTTCCACAAAAGAGTAAAGTAGCCCAAATGCCCTCAAGTATGGAGCAGACAGAGCTTAAAGATCCCAATTTACCCATGTCTAACAATAGCCAAATTAACATGAATAAAATACATTCTCTAAAATGCTTGTATGCAAATGCTAGAAGTCTAAAGAATAAGATGGGAGAGTTAGAATATATAGCACTAAATGAAAGGTTAGATATGATTGGACTATCAGAGACATGGTGGAAGGAGGACAACCAGTGGGACACTGTGATACCTGGGTACAAACTATATCGTAATGATAGAGCTGATCAAATTGTGGAGGGGTTGCGCTCTATGTTAGAGAGGGCATTGACTCAGAAAGGATTAAAGTTTTGCAGGAAACAAAATCTGCTGTAGAATCTATATGGATTGAAATTCCATATAAAAGGGGGAAGGCGATGGCAGTGGGGGTGTACTATCGAGCCCCTGGCCAGAATGACCATATGGATGATGAAATGCTCAAAGAAGTCAAGGAAGCTAACAAAAGTTACAGCGCAGTAATAATAATGGGTGATTTCAATTACCCCGGTATCGACTGGGTCAGTGTCACGTCAGGACATGCTAGGGAGATAAAGTTCCTAGATGAAATAAATGACTGCTTCTTGGAGCAGCTGGTTCATGAACCGACCAGAGGGGAAGCCATATTAGACCTAGTCCTTAGTGGAACACCAGATCTAGTGCAAGAGATAAGGGTGTTGGGGCCACTTGGCAATAGTGATCATAGCATGATCGCCTTTGATTTAATTAGTGGAGGAGAGATAGTAAGGAAATCCACAGTACTACCTTTTAACTTTCGAAAGGGAGACTATGATAAAATGAGGAAAACAGTTAAGAAAAAACTAAAATGAGCAGTTGCGAAGGTTAAAGACGTACATCAAGCTTGGGTGTTGTTGAAAAATACTATCTTGGAAGCCAGACCAGCTGTATTCCACGCTTTAAGAAAAGTGGAAGGAAGTCCAAAAAACTGCCAGCATGGTTTAAAGGTGAGGTCAGAGAGGCTGTTTTTGCCAAAAAAGCATCTTTCAGGAAATGGAAAAAAGAGCCAAACGACGAAACCTGGAAACGGCACAAGCACTGGCAAGTCAAATGCAAAGCATTGATAAGGCAGGCAAAGAGAGAATTTGAGAAGAAGCTTTCTGCCGAAGCAAAAACGCGAAATAAAGACCTTTTCAAGTACATTCGTAGCAAAAAACCTGTGAGAGAGTCAGTTGGTCCATTAGATGATAAAGGGGTTAAAGGAGCACTAAGAGGCGACAAGGCGATAGCGGAGAGACTGAATGAATTCTTTGCTTCGGTCTTTACTGAGGAAGATGTAGGGATGTTACCCATGACTGAAGTGGTCTTTAAAGGTGCGAAAGAATTGAAGGAAATATCGATACATCAGGAAGATGTCTTACAACTATTAGATAAACTGAAGAATAGCAAATCACCTGGGCCGGATGGTATATATCCAAGGGTGTTGAAAGAACTGAAATATGAGATTGCAGAACTGCTATCAGTAATCTGTGAACTATCATTAAAATCATCTCTAATACCTGAAGATTGGAGGATCGAAAATGTAACACCAATTTTTAAAAAGGGTTCCAGGGGTGATCCGGGAAACTACAGACCGGTGAGCCTGACGTCAGTACCGGGAAAAATGGTAGAAACCATCATAAAGAATAAAATTACTCAGCATGTAGATAGTCACAACCTAATGGGAGACAGCCAACATGGCTTTCGACAAGGAAGATCTTGTCTTACTAATCTGTTATGTTTTTTTGAAGGAGTGAATAAACAGGTGGACAAAGGTGAGTCGGTTGATATTGTGTATCTGGACTTTCAGAAAGCCTTTAACAAGGTCCCTCATCAGAGACTTTTGGCAAAACTAAAGAGTCATGGGATAGGAGGCAGTGTACTATTGTGGATCAGGAACTGGTTAAAAGATAGAAAGCAGAGGGTAGGGCTAAATGGCCAATTTTCCCAATGGAGAAAGGTAAATAGTGGTGTACCCCAGGGATCTGTGCTGGGTCCGCTGCTTTTTGACATATTCATAAATGACCTGGAAAGTGGAATAACGAGTGAGGTTATCAAATTTGCAGATGACACAAAACTATTTAAAGTTGTTAAAACCCAAGAGGATTGTGAAAAATTGCAAGAGGAGACTGGGCATCAAAATGGCAGGTGAAATATAATGTGGACAGGTGCAAGGTTATGCACCTAGGGAAGAACAACCCAAACTATGGTTACATGATGCAAGGTTCCACATTAGGAACCACCACCCAGGAAAAAGATTTAGGCGTCATTGTGGATACCATGTTAAAACCCTCGGCCCAGTGTGCAGCGGCGGCCAAGAGAGCAAATAGAATGCTAGGTATGATAAGGAAAGGAATGGAAAATAAAACAAAAGATATTATAATGCCTCTATATCGTTCCATGGTGAGACCGCACCTTGGATATTGTGTGCAATTCTGGTCACCGTATCTTAAAAAGGATATAGCGATTTTAGAAAAGGTACAGAGAAGAGCCACCAAAATGGTAAAGGGGATGGAAGGATACTCCTATGAAGAAAGGCTAAAAAGGTTAGGGCTCTTTAACCTGGAAAAGAGACGGCTGAGGGGAGATATGATAGAAGTCTATAAATTAATGAACGGAGTGGAATGGGTAAATGTAGATCGATTGTTTACCTTATCAGAATATAGAAAGACTAGGGGACATGCAATGAAGCTTGTGATAAGGAAGCTTATCATAGCTCAGGAAGGAGCTATAGAAAAGGTGAAGTGACTCTGAACAAGCAACCTGTCAGTTCTGGTAGAAATAAGAAAACAGAATTTTGCCATAAAAGACTACCAGTCCCAGAATGCACCAGGTTTCCAACAGCCATTAGAGGAGCTTAAGTGGGGAAACGTGTGTTCAATCAGGAGGGCTATGAGGTAATCCCTAAGCACTCATCTCAAAGGGCAGGGCCTGATTCAGCACAGCTGCGCTGTGTTAGGGAGGAGCACTCATCTAAGCAGAGTAAGAGTAGAGTTTATTCTACAGATGACCATCTTCATGATCACCTTGGATATCCAGAGAATCAGCTTGAGCTTGATCATCAGTTTCATCTGAAGGATCATCAGAAGCAGAAGCCAAACCGGACGGACAGAGAGGGAAAGAGACCCTTTGGAAGAAGGAAGAGAAAAGCCTTTGAGAGGTCTAGAAGAGTCCAAAGCAATACGTATACTGGGAGGCATTTCAAGGGCCAGCATACACCATTGGACTCGGGAAAGCCAGAGGAATGGTACTGCAGAGCTAGGAATCACTAGACGCTACCTGTGAGGGAGACGGCTGCACGTGGAAGGGACCCTAAGACCCGTGCCAGAAGGTATGTGAAGAGAGATCCAGTGTCCAGGGATCTGGCTTGGAAGGCTGGACATAAGAACTGGACTACATACTGGCCAGGCTATATATAGAGAGGAACTCTAGCAGCAATGGAAGCTCAGGTATGAACACTGATCTATGCCCTAGCTATAACCTTGAAAGACAGCAGGGAAACAAATATTCTCCTGAAACTGCTCCATTGAGAGATTCATCTGCCAATCCATGATATTGAACCTATGCTTGTTGAAGATGGGGGAATGATTGCAGATGAAGAATGTGTTTATATAGATTGCTCTCTATCAAAACTCTGTTGGTAACTTTCTGTTATAAAGTACAGCAACCATCACAAAGAAAATACAAATTTGTTCTTTAATCTACTCCGAAAAGCTCCTGAAGCAGGATTTGACCCACACAGTAGAAAGCAAGCCAGCTAAAGGGGTTTCAGCTGGATAACTGCTAGCAATTAAGCCTTACCTAATTGCTTGTGAGCTAGGAAGAGAATCACTTCTGAATCTATGTGGGAAGTAATCAGAAGTTAATCTGAAAAGAACAGTTTGTTTCTTGCTTTGTGGCTTTTCATTTGTTGTTTTCCTGATTTTGACTTTGTTTTTCCAAGTTAACACTGAAAGCAAGTTACCTAATTTATGTGCTACCAAGCATATCTGTGTTGGGAGAAATAACCCCATAAATAAATATCTTATTGGCTTTACCCAAGAGCACAAATAAATTATTGTCAGCAGCTGTGTCTGGTGTGAATGAACTACATTGCCCACAATACCTTGTAAATCATATAGATATATGCACTTGACAAGACTGTGAAGATTCTCACCCAGGCAGCCGTCTGACAAGCTACAGGGTAAACTATTTAAGACTAATAAAAGAAAATATTTTTTCACTCAGCGTGTAATCAAACTCTGGAATTTGTTACCGGAGGATGTAGTAAAGGCTTTTAGTGTAGCTGGGTTTAAAAAAGGTTTGGACAAGTTCCTGGAGGAAAGGTCCATAAACCATTATTAAGAAGTGACCGAAGATATCAATGCTTGACCCAGTACAAGCATTGTGGAACTTGTGTCTCTTGGGGAAACTGCTAGGTACATATGACCTAGATTGGCCACTGTTGGAAACAGAATACTGGGCTTGATGGACCTTGGTCTGACCCAGTATGGCATATCTTATGTTCTTATGAGTCAAGGCGAGTGATTATTCCTTTCACTTGCATTTATGCAATATTAAAAAGCTCTTATGTATCAATGTCGTAGGGGCATGTTTACTAAACTGCAGTAACCGCGTGTTAGGTAACGGTAACGCGCGTTAACGTTACATACTGCACGTTAATGTTACCTAACGATCGTTAACTTTCCCAGCCGTGGTAAACACCGCAGAGGGCGGAGAGAGGGCGGGGGAAGGGGTCAATGGGTGGGGAGAGGCTCCCTGCACACTAACGCGCTGAACTGAAGGGCTGAATCCTACTGCCAATGAAAACCTACCGTTAGATGCACATTTACAGGAGAGAGAAACCATTTCAGTGTCAGCAATGTACAGCATAGACAGGGAGCCCAAGAAATGTGATAGTAGTGCTCCATTTCCCGCAACAGCATAGTGCCCAAGTATGAAAGGCCACTATGATGATGGTGCAAGTAGGGCATAGGGGGCTGCAGGCGGGACATGTAGCGGGGGCAGCTGGGGCACAGGGTGGACTAGGCAGGCGCCTAGGTGGCACATAGGAACATAGAAACCAGAAATCAGCATGACAGCAGCTGACAAAGGCCAAACACAATCCACCTACATCTACCTGGTCCACCCGAGCTAACAATTGCCAGGGCACTGACCTGACATCCCCCCAGCTAACCCTCCCCCAAGCGGAAGGGACTGACTTGGTAGGCAGTGATGGGGGGGGATGTGAGGATGCTCATGTATGCCCCAAGCCCCAGATCCCGCTCCCTAGGCGACCACCTACCCACTGAGTGGATGGCCTGGGACTGCGCACTACCAGCACCGACAGCATATGATCATGTCAGCTTGGCGGGGAGGGGGGGTTCCCGTGCTGGAGGGGGCAGTGGCACCTGCCTGCAGTGGCCCTAGGCCATGCCCTGTATTAGTACATGGTGTGCAGTGCAACATGAAAGGTCTGGCTGAGGAAAAGTACAGGTAGCCCCAGGGACCACCATGCATCTGTGGCAACGGAGTGGTGCAGTACACCCAGCCAGTGTGTCCAGAAGCATAGGGTCACAGGTTCAAGCCCCAGCTGTGGTTCCTGCAGAGCATGTTCCTATGTTTTACCCTACAATGCAGATACAACAGCAACATGTGCAAAGCCCAAAGCAGCGGTGAACAGGGGTACAAACACCCACTCACACAGGCTCCACAATCCAAAGATGCATGGAGAGTCAGGCTGTTGGCCCCAGCATTGAGCTGCAGTTATCACCAGAGCACTACTACTACCTCCTGCACAGTTTAGCAATGTCGGCACTGTGATCGGGACCAGTGTGGCGGGCAGGATTGCCAGCTACCCCTATCTTTGTACAATTCTGCAATAGGAGTGTATGTGTGTATGTCTATCCATTGTTTTGTGGCTGCCCACACCTCACCGGGCCCACAATGTCCCACTGTTACCAGCGTTAGCCTGAATGTGTGCATAATGAGGAGCAAGGTGTTGTGAGTATGGCCCGGACAGGACGGATTGGCAGGATGCATCTTCACAGGGTGTGGGGCAATGGCTGGGACACTGTACTGCCCGACCACCGCCTGCATGGACAGGGTGGCCACAGCATGGCATGCTGGGAGGGCACTCACTCTGACCGAGCAGTGACCATGGCATGTCTAGGTTCCCACATAGCGCTCTGCACTATCTGCCTCCAGTGATACTTTTTTTTTTTTTGTGTAAAGTTTTTTATTGAAAGTCCTATACAAAACAAAATATAAATATCTGAATATAAACACACTCAGTACCAATATTACTACACAACCATTTCTAAATTACCTAAATGCACGGGTTAAAGACTTAAGCAGACATATCTTAGAAAAAACAGTAGAAGGTATTCCACAGTAGTTAACTTAGGTACTCCTCAGGTTTCATTTCTTATTGGCTAACTGCTAACTAACCGTACCAAAAATTCCCAGTGCTGGAAGAGAAGAGTGTACTATCATGTACTGAGAATCTAAAGGGAAACTAGTCCCCATAAGAAAATACCATGAACCTCCAGTGATACTTTTGTGTTCCCAGTGCTGGGGCCCCAATCACTGAGATGCCTGCTTGGTGCACATAGTTCCTCTGTGAAAATGCCCTTTGGACTGGCTAGTGGACTGTCTGCAGTTAGACTGTGCATGGTTGGAACACCTATAAGGTGCAGTCTGACTGTGCTGTCTGCTGGTGACTGGCAGACAGTGGTGTAAGGCAGTTGGGGTTTTCCAGAGCTAACCCCATCATTGCTGCTGGTCTGCCACTACCCCAGCCACAGGTATGGCTCTGGCCCACCAACCCTGGAGGGCTGCCTTATACCAGCAGGATGGAGATTGCTTCACGGGGACTGGGGCACCTGTCCCTTACCTACAAAAAGGGTGATGTGAGCCCTTTGGGGTATGTAGTGTATACCACTTTGACCTATAAAGGCACTGCTTCACAAACCTCATGCAAGTCTGGAAACCCCTAACACGGTGTACACACTAATCTGGGTGGTGTCTGGTCCCAGAGGGCCACCTGTGACTGCAGGATAAAGATAGACACCAAATTACCTTCAGCTGCACTGCAAGGAACACCTGTCACACACTGGTAGTGATGGGGATGTACAGCAGGACCTATCTCTAGCACCACATGTACTGCGGACCTAGTGCTGGGCACCCATCCTATCCCTTAGGGAGAACACAGAACCTGCACAATGGCATGGTCTGTAGCTACTCTGTGCCAGTATCCCGCACTGTCAGTTCGTCTTTCCAAGCTGAGGTACCGGAGAGGTGCAGAGCCCATTTGCTGATCAGCTGTAGACAGCTATTCAGCATGTGCATTGCATCATGGGTACTGGTGGGGTTACCCTATCCTGGCACTCAGAGTAGACAGTTTGTGCGGTGACCTGCAGTCCTTCTGTACCCAGCCATTGCTGTGACATACACCACGGAGGTATAGCCTACTGGTTAATACAATGCCATTCTAGGCAGTGTTCATGGGTTCAATTCCTCATTGTTCCCTCCTCTCATGCCTGTCCTACTCAAATAGTGTGCATGCCTGTAACAGTCATATTTTTGCAGATTTGTGCTGCCAGCCCATAATACCCTCGCCACAATTGCCAACATTGCCTCGGTCCATCTATCTGCGTCTGTCAGCTGTGTAGAGTCCTGCCTGCCTGTGCAGGCTGTCACCCCATGTCCTGCACTGCTACCCTTTCCTGCATTGCGCCTCTTCATGCTTGCCTCACCTGTGCCTGATCTGCATGGCACCACCACTCCTCTGTCCACCCATCATTATAACTATCCTTACACCTCCGCCTCCACTGGGGGACACGTATTCCCATAGTCTGCCACCAACTGTCTTTCCAGTACTTTACATTGCCAACACCCTGTGCTGTGGTACAGTTGCCCCCACCATGTTTGTCATCAGTATTGGCAACCACATGGGATGCCCGCAGATATGGCAGGTCCAGCGGCTCCCAGCTCTCCCTCCTTCACTCACCTGTTCATTGCCTTTCCTGAGTGCTCGATCTAGTGTTAGGACTACATCTGTCTCTGTTCCTCACAGGTCATGCATGTCATCTTGAAGCACCTTGCAGCCCTTAGGCCACACTAACCTAGGGCACCATAATCTTGTTAGGCCACCTTAACCTATGGTTCCGTAACCAAGGGTGCCTTCTAAGGTGCCTTGTCCAGGAGTCCCTAATACGGCGCTTAGCCTAAGGAGCCGTACTGTATAGGGCACCTTACAAAGCGCCTTATCAGGCACCTTATAGGGCACCTAACAAGGCACCTTATAAGGCGCCCTACAAGGCACCTTACAAGGCGCCTTGTAATGTGCCTTGTAAGGTGCCTTATGAGGCGCCTTATAGCATGCGTTAGTTTGTAACATGCGTTAGCTAATACGACTTGCTGTAACGATGCACCCCCCACGTCTTTATATGGGCATCTGTACCTTTACCGCGGAACCTAACGCGAATGACATTACCGCAGTTTAGTAAACATACCCCTTAGTCTTAGTCTGGCATCTCAGTTGAGACCTGTTTATCTTGGGAGACCCTGCCAGTAGTTAAGCTACTGATAGCTGTCAACATCACTGATGCATACAAGTCCTCACAGCACAATAAGGCAGCAGAATGGGATGGTGTTGTAAGCGGAGGATCATATTTCTGTGACAAATGCAACAACTCTGGAATTAATTGCACAGAAGAAAGGCTTGGCAAATCTACATCTGTATCTTGTCTCTAAAACCCAATGGTTAGTCTCAAAACAAATTGTAATATAGTGCTGGAATATGAGACCCCCCAGGTTGGACTTCTCAAAGTAAAGCCAGCATTTATGATTTGGTTGGATCTGCTGATGTAGCTGTGCATGAAGAGAGTCAGAGGTTGCAAAGATATCTTATATATTGGGACATGGAACATACGAAGCATGAACCAAGGGAAGTTGAAGGTGGTCAAGAATGAAATGGAACGTGTACAACTCGATCTGTTGGGTGTCAGTGAACTGAAATGTACTGGCTTTGGGCACTTTGCATCTGATGATCCTATGGTTTACTATGCTGGAAATGAAAGACAAAGAAGAAATGGTGTTGCATTTATAGTTAAGAAGAAACTTGCAAGAACTTTAGTGTAATACAATGCAGTCAGCGAACACTTAATTTCTTTTCGTCTGCGAGGAAAGCCCATCAACACAACTATAATTCAGGTATATGCCCCAACAACCGCTGTAGAAGAGGAAGACGTTGATGAGTTCTATGAAGACGTACAAGCTGAAATTGACAGAAAATGCAGACAGGATATCCTGATAGTCATGGGTGCCTGGAATGCAAAAGTTGGCAACAAAGAAGAAAGCAAAGTAGTTAGAAAATATGGACTTGGCAACAGAAATGAAGCTGGAGAAAGACTGATAGAATTCTGCTTTCATCTATTCATCTCAAGCACCTTCTTTCAGCAACACAAGCGCCGACTGTACACATGGACTTGACCCAATGGATTGTACAGAAATCAATTTGACTACATCTGTGGAAGACAACGATGGAAAAGCTCTATAAGATCAACAAAGACAGAACCTGGAGCTGACTGTTTTACAGATCACCAAATACTAGTATGCAAACTCAAGTATTGTCCTGCCTCCAAGGGAAGTGGTAAACAACTTCCTTTGGAGGCGGGACAGTGCTGCATGGAGCCCGTCGAGAGATGGGAAGGCTCCGCAACGGCTTCACAGGCACAGCCGCGGTTCCCTAAGAGATAGGGAGCCTCGGCTGCAGAAGAACAGGGCAGTAGCAGGCAGACAGGGAGAGGGGAGGAGGCGGCAGGGAAACTGCAACGGGGCTGACATGGATGGAGGGAGGGAGGGAGGGGGGCTGACATGGACAGAGGGAGGCTGACATGGAGGGAGGGAGGGAGGGAGGCTGACATGGAGGGAGGGAGGGAGGGGGGCTGACATGGACAAAGGGGAAAGACAGAGGAGCATACTGGACAGACGGGATAAATGCTGGACAGAGGGGAGAGACAGTGCGGGTTAGGATTATAATGGGCAGATGGGGGGGTTGGGACTTGTATTGGGTTGATGGGGGGGGTAGGACGTAATGGACTAATGGGCTAGCATTGGAAATGAGCTGATCGAGGAGGTTAGGACTGGAAATGGACTGATTAGAAGAGGCTAGGACTGGTAATTGGCTGATGGGGGGGAGGGTAGGACAGGTAATGGGCTGATGTGAGGCTAGCATTGGAAATGAGCTGATCGGGGGGGGCTATGACTTAAAATGGGCTGATTAGGGGAGGCTAGCACTGGTAATGGGCTGATGGGGGGTAGGACTGGTATTGGGCTGATTAGGGGAGGCTAGCACTGGTAATGGGCTGATGGGGTGGGGTAAGACGTAATGGACTGATGTGAGGCTAGCATTGGAAATGAGCTGATGGGGGGCTATGACTGGAAATGGGCTGATTAATGGAGGCTAGGACTGGTAATGAGCTGATGAGGGGGTTAGGACTGGTATTGGGCTGATTAGGGGAGGCTAGCACTGGTAATGGAGTTGAGGGGGGACTAGCACTGGAAGTGAGCTGATTGGGGGGCTTCGACTGTGATTGGGCTGATGGTGGGGAGGGGAGGATAGAGCTGCTGGCCTTGGAAGGAAACTGGGGGTTAGGACTATAAATGGGCTGATGGGAGAATGGGACTGGAAGGGAGTGGATGCTGAGAGAGGCTGCCATGGTTTTTGTACTAGAAGGGACTGGTCAGTGGGGAAGGAGGGGGACTGGAAGGGAATGGACACCAGTGGCAGTCATGGGAATGCAAGTTGACATTGGAAGGTACTGGGATTGAGGACTGGAAAGGGGCTGATACTGGGGAGGGTTACTGGGACTGGAAATAGGCTGATGGAAAGAAGTGAAGAAAACAAAAGAAGAGATAAGAAATGGCAGATGGACCATAGACCACAGAAAGAGAGCTAAGAGAAGACAGAAAAGCAGAAGCCTCAGATCAGGACCAGCATGATCACAGAATAAATTGGTCAGACAACAAAGGTAGAAAAAATAATTTTATTTCATATTAGTGATTTGACTACAAAATCATAATAATTTTGAAATCAAATATTGTTACCTGTTGTTGTGATTAATTATTGTGGTTTAAATAAGTAAATTTTATAAATAAAAACATATTGCAAAGGCCTATAATATATTAATAATTCAACAAATGATTACAGCGACAATGCGTTAACGGTACAGGAAGAGAGACGCATTTGATTTTATCATTGGGGGGATCATCACAAGTTGACCAATGGTAAAAGGGGTCACGGTACAAAAAAGGTTGAGAACCACTGCTTTAGAGGCTCAGATGACAAGACTTCGACTTTCATACTTTGGACACATGTGAAGAGAGAGATCATTAGAGAAAGACATAATGCTTGGCAAGGTAGAAGGTCAACGCAAAAGAGGAAGGCCAGCAGTGAGATGGATCGATACAATAACAGCAGCTATGGGTACTAGTCTGTCAACAATGAGCCGTATGACTGAAGATCAAACACAATTTAAGACAACTGTCCAGAGGGTTGCCATGAGTTGACACAGACTTAACGGCATGCTTTGATGTAAATCAGCCTGACCAGAGGTGTCCCATTTGCACTATTGGAATGTCCTCTCCATAGATCCTTGGTATGACTGCACCTCAAGTACTTTATGCAGTTATAGTCATCCCATCTTAAAAAGGATATAGCACAACTAGGAAAGGTGTAAAAAATGATAAGAGAGAGAACATCTCCCTTATGAAGAGGTTATGCAAGTTAGGGTTGTTCAACTTGTAGAAAAGATGACTGAGGGAAAAAGAGCTCATTTAGCCACTTTGTTAAAGCAGGAGATAAACTGGCCTAGAATTGGTTTTGTGAGTTAGGAAGATGGTTTACAGCTTTTTCAAGTTCTGATGCTTTAGCTTCACCCACTGAGGAATCTGCTTTGTATTTTGAGCAGTAACTTGCCTCGCTTAGCGCTGGCATGGGAACAAAAGAGGATGTAACCTAGTAATATAGTGTATAACAACAGATAAAGACCAGTATGGTTCATCTAGTCTGCCCAGTAAAGTGGCTAGAGTGGTTGTGTTTAGGGTTGTACCCACCACTGTGTGCAGGCCATCCCCACCTCTATTTATTAACGTATAAAAGATGTTTGTTTGTTTGTTTGTTTTTGATTTCATTCTCTTCCTATAAAGGGATTCACTGTGTCTTTCCCATGCCATTTTGAATTCCGTCATTGTATTATCTCCACCACCTCTATTGAGAAGACATTCCAAGCAACACCACACTTTCAGTAAATAATTATTTCCTGATATTGCTTTTATGTTTACTGCCTTACAGCTTCATCGTATGTCCTCCTAGTTTTACAGCGTCTCCTTCTTTGAGAGAGGTTTGTTTGTTCAATAATACTCTTTAAGTATTAAAATGGCATTATCATATCTCCCCTGTCCCCCCTCTCCTCTACAGTTATACATATTTAGATCTTCAAGTCTCTTCTCATGTGCCTTCTGGAGCAGGCTCCAAATCATTTTGGTCACCTTCCTCTGAACCGTTTCAAGTCTTTTTATATCCTATGTGAGGTATTGTCTCAAAAACTGAACACATTGCTCCAAGTGAGGCCTTACCAATGACTTGTATAGGGACATCAATACCTCCTTTCTGCTGGTTACTCCTCTGTGTATGCAGTAAACCATAGACTGGTGCAAACAGAGTTGGCTGAGTATTCCATAGGGAATGACTTTCAGATGGTTTCTTTTGCTAAAGAAAAGCCATATCTTTGGTGAAAAACAAGGGCTGCACTCTAGATTCTTATCTGGCTTATATAATAACTATGTCAAAGAATAGAGTGATACCAGTATTAATTTCCATTTCAGTCATTCATTAAAATACAAGATCATGCCTGGGCCATTGAAGCAAGAGTGCATCCTATTCTGAAGGGAGCCAATATAGATCCCACTGTGGTAGAGAATTATCACCCAGTATCTAATTTATTGATTGAGTGTAGTAGTAATCTAGTGGTAAGAGCAATGGCCTACAACCCAAGAGATCTGGATTTGATTCTCACTAGCACTCACTGTGATCTTGGGCAAGTCACTTTGCCATCCATTGCCTCAGAAGAAAAGGCCTGGCAATCTACTAACAGTCATACCTTGCCAAGAAAAGCAAGGGGCTGCTGCCTCGCCAGAAGTCAGCATTAACTTGAAGGCACTTTTTAAAAAATCCATTTTGCTGATTAGAAAAATATGTTTTGCAGCTAGAAGATTTCTTGTCATAAGAAATTGCGATGATTTTTAGTGTGGGTTCAGAAAAAAACCATAGTACTGAGATCTTAATGGTCTCATTAGTAGATGTTATGTGTTGCATGTTAGATAAAGGGTGTGAAATGATTTGGGTGCTATTGGACATCTCAGCTGTTCTTTTTTTTAATTTTTTGTTATTTTATATTTATGCAATTTAACAATAAACCAAGAAGTAATATACATCTTGTACAGAAAACAGAGCCATACATTTGAAAAAAGAACAATGTGAGAAACAAAGAAGAACTCAAGAGTTACACATTCTGTTCATCCTAGCCCTCAAATGGGGGGGGGGAGAGGTGGACATAAAGTAATAAGACAGATAGATAGATCACAAATTTAAAGAAAAACAGGATACTATCCAATTAAATCACTGTTTCGTGACACTTAAGGACTGAGACTCAATGGATGCCTCTAGGCGTTGCGTATTTTTGAAAGCTACCAGCTGTCTGACATGTTAGATTGCAATGTTTTGTTATCTAATATGATTAGGTATGGAAGGCAACACTTTGACCTGGTTCACTTCTTTTCTTTTAGAATGAACATCTAAAGTTACAGTAATGGAATATATCATCTTGGAAAATATTGCAGGGTTCTTCTGTCTTCACTAGTTTTTAACATCTATCTACAACCCCTGGTCATATTATTATGAAATTCTAACTTGAATTTCCCTATTTACACAGATGATATTCAGATATTATAATCCCAACTGAGGATCATGCCAAATGTTTTCAACAAAAGGATGTTTTCAACAGATCCTTGGAAACAGGAGAAGTTCCTCAGGACTGGAGAATGGCTGATGTGGTACCTCTACACAAAAGTGGTGACGGAAGAAGTGACAAACTACAGGCCCGTGAGCCTTACCTCGGTGGCGGGAAAAGTAATGGAGGCGCTCCTGAAAGAGCGAATAGTGGACTTTCTTGAAACCAACAGGTTGCAAGATTCGAGGCAACATGGTTTTACTGAAAGCCGATCTTGCCAAACAAATCTGATTGAGTTCTTTGACTGGGTGACCAGAGAACGAGATCAGGGGCATGCGATGGATGCCATCTACCTGGATTTCAGCAAAGCCTTTGATACTGTTCCTCATAGGAGGCTTATCAATATACTCAGTAGTTTGGGGATGCGTCCCAAGGTGGTAAACTGGATCAGAAATTGGTTGACTGACAGACGACAGAAGGTGATGGTAAATGGAGCTCACTCAGATGAAAGGAAGGTGATTAGTGGGGTGCCCCAGGGTTCGATCCTGGGCCTGGCACTGTTCAATGTATTTGTGAGTGATATTGCTGAAAGACTGAATGGAAATGTCTGTCTTTTTGCAGATGACACGAAAATTTGCAACAGAGTGGACTCCCCCGAGGGAGTAGTTAACATGAGGAAAGATCTACAAAAGCTGGAAGAATGGTCTAATGCTTGGCAATTAAGATTTAATGCAAAGAAGTGCAGCGTCATGCACTTGGGTAGCAGAAATCCAAGGGAAATGTACGCAATAGGGGGCGAGAGGTTGGTGTGCACGGATCAGGAGAAAGACCCTGGTATGATTATTTCTGAAGATCTCAAGGTGGCAAAACAGTGCGACAAGGCAGTGGCAAAAGCCAGGAGGATGTTGGGCTGCATACAAAGAGGAATCACCAGCAAAAAGGAAGAGGTACTAATGCCACTGTATAAGTCACTGGTGAGGCCTCATTGGAATACTGTGTTCAGTTTTGGAGACCATATCTTGCAAGGGATGTAAAAAGACTGGAAACTGTTCCGAGGAAGGTGACCAACATGATTTGGAGCCTGCGTCAGAAGCCTTATGAGAAGAGACTTGAAGACCTAAATATGTACAGTACACTTTTTGGAGGAGAGGAGGGATATGGGGAGATATGATTCAGACCTTTAAATACTTAAAGAGAAATAATGAACAAACAAACCTCTTCCAAAGACGGGGAAGCTGTAAGACTAGAGGGCATAACATGAAGCTGCAAGGTGGTAAATTGAAAGGCAATGTCAGGAAATACATTTTCACTGAAAAGGTGGTGGATGCTTGTAATGCCCTCTCGATGGAAGTGGTGGGGGCAACCACAGTGACGGAATTCAAAATGGCATGGGACAGACAAAGTAGATCACTTTACAGCAGCAGGATAAAATCAAAATAAACGGAACCATCTAATTACTCAACAAATAGGGGTGTTCTACATTGAGCGGTGGGTTCACCCATCAACAAAGACATGGGGAGGGGTGGCCTGCACAGAGTGGCAGGTGCACCTACTCCTGCCATCTTACTGGGCAGACTAGATGGACCATACTGGTCTTTATCTGCCGTCATTTACTATGTTACTATCTTTTCTAGGTTAGGTATTGCAAATAGTTGTGGATTGGATAAAAGAAAATAAATTTGGGTTTGAATTTAAAAAAGGTAGAACTGTTATGGATCTATAAAACCTATGCCCCATGTGATTGCTATAAAAGACATTATAATGTCATTTTCAAGTGCTTTAGACAGTCTGGTAATCAAAATAGATGAGCATGTGTTAATGAAAGACCAGCAAGAATGGTAATGAGGCAAGCTTTTTAAAATTAGGCCTGCTGTGTAGACTGCATTATCTTTTGCAGTCTAGTGAAATTTGTTCTGTTCTACAGTTCATAGTTCTAAATGGTTTGACTATTGAAATTATTTGTATTTAGGACTTCCCAAGTCTCATTTAGGTATTATAAAAATGGTACAAAATGCTGCAGCAAGATTGTTGACTAGTTGCAGATTGCATGAGCATGTCACAGGTTTTTAAATTCCTACTTTAGTTATCTGTAGCCCAAATAATAACATTTAAAGTCTGTTGATTTTTTAAATGCTTTGGGATGGCTCCAGGTTACCTAAAGAATTTATTCTCTTTGTATTATCCTAGATGTGATTTACACTCACAGCCTGCAAATGTATTAGTAGTGCACCCTTTAAGGACTGCAAAATTAACTGTAATCCATTCCATTGTCTCTAGCTGATTCTGGAATGCTTTACCAGGGAAGTCAGGTCAGAATGTGATTTTCAAGTTTCAAAAGAAGCTGGAAGCACATTTATTTGGGGAAACTGTTAGATGATCAGTGATTTTGACTGATTAATGTTCATATAAATAGTGTTGTTTTTATTAACATTTTATGTGTTTGTAATGTTTAGTATGTTACATTTATGATTTTTTAGGTTTTATTGTAAACCATATTGAATAATCTTGATCAGATTTGCAATATGTAAGAATGTTTTAAATACATCAAATCGATACAATAGAAGTTTATACAATGAATGTGGTGGGATGATTGTTGTAACCTGTCAAAAACAAAAAGATAAGAGGACACTCTCTATGAAAATGACTAGCGGATTTAAAACAAACTGGGAATTTTTACATAGAACATAGAAACATGACAGCAGAAAAAGACCATATGGTCTATCTATTCTGCCCTTCTATATCAATTATTATAGTCCCCTTTTTTTCCTTTAGAAATCTTCTGTGTTTGTCCCAAGCTTTTTTGAATTCAGATACTGTCCTCTTCTCTACGGTCTCCACTGGGAGACTATTCCATGCATCTGCTATTCTTTCTGTAAAGAAATATTTCCGCATATTATTCATGAGTCTATCCACTTTCATCCTCATCGTATGTCTGCTTGTTGCAGAGCTTGGTTTCAGTCGAAAGATGCTCGCTTCTTGTGCATTTATGCCACAGAGGTATTTAAACATCTCTATCATATCTCCTCAATCCCACCTTTCCTCTAACATATACATATTAAGATCTTTAAGTCTGTCCCCATATGCTTTATAGCGAAGACCACTGACAATTTTAGTGACCCTCTGCACTGACTCCATCCTGTTGATATCGTTTTGAAGGTGTGGTCTCCAGAATTGCACACAATACTTCAAATGAGGTTGCACCAGAGAATTATACAGAGGCACTATCGCCTCCTTTCTTCTGCTGGCCATGTCTCTCCCTAGGCACCCAAGCATCCTTCTGGCTTTTGCTGTCTTCTTTTCTACTTGCTTAGCCACTTCAAGATCATCAAACTATCACTCCCGTGTCCCGCCCTTCGTTCATGGACAATAGTACTTCACCTCCTACACTGTATCGTTCTCTTCGATTTTTGCAGCCCAAATGCATGACCCTGCATTTTTTAGCATTAAATCTCAGCTGCCAAATTCTAGACCATTCTTCAAGCTTAGCTAGACCCCTCCTCATGTTATCTACTACTTTCTGGTTGTCTACTCTGTTGCAGATTTTGGTATCAATCCCAAAGAGACAAAACTTACCCAACAGTCCTTCTGCAATTTCACGAACAAAAATGTTAAAAAGAATTAGACCAAGGACAGATCCCTGTGACACATCACTGATAACCTCCTTCTCCTCAGAGTAAGCTCCATTTACCTGTACACTTTGGCACCTCCTACTCAACCAATTTCTAACCCAATCAGTAGGGTTCACCCCTACGGTGCTTAATTTATTTATAAATTGCCTGTGTGGAAGTGTCAAAGGCTTTACTGAAATTTAAGTACCCTGCAACTAGGGCTCTCCCTCGGTCCAGCTCTGTGGTCACCCAGTCGGAGAAATAATTCAGATTTGTCTGACAAGACCTGCCTCGGGTAAATCCATGCTCCCTCAGATCCTACAATCATTGGACTCCAGAAACCTCCCTATCATTTGTTTTAGCAGCGTGTCCAATAATTTACTCGCCACATAGGTCAGACTAACCAGACTGTAGTTCTCAACCTCATCCTTCCACTTTTGTGTAAAGGGGCCACATGTGCCTTTCTCCAGTTCTCTGGGCCCACTCTCGACTTAAAAAAAAACTTTGAAAAGGTCAGTCAGTGGAGCCGCTAGAACGTCCCCCAATTCCTTCAGTATTCTTGGATGTATCCCATCTGGTCCCATCACTTTGTCTACTTTTAGTTTAGCGAGTTCCTCACGAACAGTTTTCTGAAAATCATTTAAGATCCCCTTTATTTCTCTTCCTATTTGTGGGTGTTTTCTGAGGTTCTGCTCTTGGCCCTTCATCTGTGAACACAGAGCAACAATATTTGTTAAGCAGTTTTGCTTCATCCTCATCAGCTTCTACATATTCCACCCTTTCACCCTTGAGTCTGACAATGCCACTTTTGCCTTTCCTCCTCTCACCAACATACCTGAAAAATGTCTTGTCCCCCCACCCCCATTTGATTGCCTTGGCTATTTCTTCTTTTTGTATCTTTGCTTTCCTGACTACTTTGTTAGCTTCTCCAAGTTTTTTCAAATATTGATGCTTGTCTTCCACTCTCTGTGATCTCTTGTATTTTATGAAGGCCACCCTCCTCTTTTTTTTTTTTTCACCTTTTCGACTACTTCTTTTGAAAACCATAGTGCCTTCCCTTCTCTCTTACATTTATTCACTTTTCTAACAAAAAGGTTTGTTGCTTTAAAATATGCCCTTTTAGTTTTTCCTATTGCTTTTCTACATCCCCCAGCTGTTCCCATCTACTGATGACTCCTTGAGGTATTGTCTCATCTTGGCAAAGTTAGTCTTTCTAAAGTCTAAAACCCTCGCTTTTGAATGGATTTTATCAGCCCTAGTTATAATATTGAACCATACCATCTGGCGATCACTGAATGTGAGATGATCTCCCACTGTAACATCAGAAACACTTTCCCCCATTGGTAAGCACCAAGTCTAGTATGGCCCCTTCACTTGTGGGTTTGTGTTATTTAGTTATTTAACAGCGTTTTTTTAATACCGCTTTACATTTATTTATTTATTTATTTATTTATTTATTCACATTTATATACCGCATCTTCCAAGAGTTCAGTTGCGGTTTACAGTTAACAATAATTAACAAATCAAGTTTGTTTTACATGGAACATTGCAATAATACAGAACTTATTTACAAGGAACATCATATAAAGTATAGAACAAACAATGTGGTATAATACCGAACAGTGTGGAAACTATATACAAGTTATATATGAATATATATACATGGATTACATGGGGGAGGTCAGAAGATCATCATTGGAGAGTGCTATCTGTATAGGTTAAAGGTTTATTGCATAGAGCAACCGGATTGTCTATTTAACCTTTGTCTATTGTAGATATTAAGTTATTTATGTTATAATGTTTGGTGAACAGATAGGTTTTCAGTTTCTTGCGTAGTTCTGTGATCTCTGTTAGCTTTCGTAGCTCCTCTGGAAGGGAATTCCAGATAGTAGGGGCTATGTGCGAAAATGCTCTATTGTTTGTTGATTTGTGGGCTTTTGTGAAATCTTTCGGGATTTTCAATCTGCATAGTTGTCCTTTTCTGTGTGTAGGCTTAGCTGGTTCTTTGTGTATTAGGTTACATAACATGGGTGGGGCTAAAGCATATAAGGCTTTGAATGTTGTTATTATTGTTTTGTAGATTATTCTACTTTGAATTGGTAACCAATGAAGGGAGACTAGTATTGGTGATATGTGTTGAAGGGAATTGATTTTCAATGTGATTCTAGCTGCAGCATTTTGTGCGAATTGCAATCGTTTTATACTTTGTTTTGTTAAGCCTATTAGGATTAGATTGGCAAAGTCAAAGTGTGGGGTTATTGTAGCTTGTATTATGTTGATAAAGTCCTGTGTGAAAACTAGTGGACGAAGTTGTTTAAGGGTTTTAAGTTTGAAATAGATTTTCTTTATGGTATTGCTGATGTGAGTTTCCATCGTAAGGTGTGTATCTAGCATGACACCTAGATATCTTATTTCCTTTTTTATTTTGATTTCTTGGTTTTGGAGTCTTATGTGTGATGGAGGGATATAGGTTCTGTTCTTGGTTACGATTAGAACTTCGGTTTTAGCGTGATTTATGTGGAGGTTGGAATTTAAAACTGGAATTTAAACTTAGTAATGTACATTAAACAGGGACATTGATAAATTGGATTCTCCAAGAACAAGCAGGAAGTCAGTCCTCACATATGGGTGACGTTGGCACAGACTGAGCCCCCGTAGAAGCATCTCCCCAGCTTTCAAAGAAAGCCTTTGGGAGATTGCATCATGCATGCTTGGTCTCCTTCCCACCTAAGGGTGCCATCTTATTCAGTCTTCCTTTTTCTGCAGAGCCCAACAGACGTTTGTCTTCTTTCCTAGGAAAAAAGTTGATCTCTTTGTGCATAAAACTGTTCTTCTTTCACTGGTTAGCACTGGTCCCTTTCCTGCCTCTGAGCCCCATTCTCCGGCATCGAGTCTTGAAACCAGTTTTTGTCCAGCATGGTTTTGCGCCCTTTTCTAACTGCTGGCCCTGTCGAGTGTCTTAGACCTCACAGGGGTCCTTTTTGCCCCAATGGCCAATGTGTTCAATAAGTATGATCGGTGCACAAAGATCAGTTCCCTAACTGATACACATGACTGCTGCCTCTGGTGTCTAGGTGTCGACCATGACCCAGAGGTTTTCGCCCTGTGCAAAAGGATGTCTGCGAAGGCCATCCAAAGCTGTCGACAGAAGCAAGACAATATAAATACAGGTCCCTTTCAAAGCCACAGAATGATACTTCATCCAACAAACTATTTGGCTTTACTTAATTTACCAAATTGCAGTATTGTTTAACTTAGCAATAAGGTGGAAACCAGACCTCAGAAACCTCAGCTAAACCCCCGGTAGTCACCTACCAACAAACTGGGGTATAGCATTAGGTGAAATATATCAACGGTCTGTAATTTCCTAAACCACCTTCCACTGACAGAGTTCAATAGCCATAACACATATATTTTACAATTAATTTCCTACCATCTTAATATATGAATTTATCATAAATGGCACATGATCTCCGTCCTAAAACAGCAGACAGTAAACTCACCGATGCCCCCTCAGACGTCCTTTCTTGCGTTTCGCATCAGCTCTTTCAAGGGGATAAAATTGAAAAAACAAATTTGTGGTATGAGTATTAAGCAATTTTGTTTGTTTTTTCAGTTTTATCCCCTTGAAAGAGCTGATGCGAAACGCAAGAAAGGACGTCTGAGGGGGCGTTGGGGAGTTTACTGTCTGCTGTTTTAGGACGGAGATCATGTGCCATTTATGATAAATTCATATATTAAGATGGTAGGAAATTGATTGTAAAATATATGTGTTATGGCTATTGAACTCTGTCAGTGGAAGGTGGTTTAGGAAATTACAGACTGTTGATGTATTTCACCTAATGCTATACCCCAGTTTGTTGGTAGGTGACTACCGGGGGTTTAGCTGAGGTTTCTGAGGTCTGGTTTCCACCTTATTGCTAAGTTAAACAATACTGCAATTTGGTAAATTAAGTAAAGCCAAATAGTTAGGCAGAAGCAAGACGACATCTTCCACAGGTCAGATTCTGCCCCGGCATCCCCGGTAGCCTCACGCTCTAAGGCCCCACACAGATCCTTGGAGTTGCATAAAGCCCCCACTGCGCCCGATCGTGTCCGCAGACACTCCAACAAGGGTTCCCTGGAGTGTGAATGCAAGAAGAAGAAATCCTCGAGGACCTCATCCTGGGAATCGGACACACACAGCAAGTCCTGTGCCAAGTCCCATGATCCCTGGAGGGTATCCGAGGAGTTGGAGCGGAAGCAGCCGGCAAAAGTGCCCAGAACAGACACCAAGACCTCCAGTGATGGGTCACAGACCCCGAGGCCTGTCCCATCAAAGACTCCCTCTTCTCATCAACGCCGGACCCGATCACCCCGGTGTCTGCGTCAAAGGCTGCAACTCCTGAGTGGGAAGCCAGGATGATGGCATTGGAACGCAGTGTCACTGCCTTCCTTGCCTCGCAGCAAGCGTTGTTGCCCGGCCTCGCCAGTGCTCACACTGAGACTGCAGGGACCTTGACATTGGGGACTTTCCAGGCTGCCAAGACTATCCTCGAGAGCCTCGAGACGATCCTCGGCGAGGGTCTTGATTCCACTCCCGGTTCTCAGGAGCGATATCCTTCCCAGCAATCACTTGTGACTCTGACCAAGCGGCCACCATGGGTCACCGAGGACCCGACCAGAGCCTGATGCCTCAAGCGCTGTTCGGCCTCGAGTCCTCAACAGACTACTCAGATTGAGAGTCCAAGGACCAGGCTTCCCTGGAAATGCTTAAGCACTGCGATCTCCCTCAGAGCCATCTTCCTCTGCATCGCGATGCCAGTCTCCACCTGAGGACACATCGTTCCTCGAATTTGTCAAGGACATGGCGAAAGCCTTGTCTCTCACCATAGAGGCCTCACATGGAGAAGCTTGAAATCCTCCAAAATGAGGCCTCCACCTTAGGAGGTCCTAATGGTCCCCGTCCCCGCCATCCTAAGGTAACTCCTCCTTCGGATGTGGGAGACACCGGCATTGGTGCCTATAGATAGCCAACGCCTCGACACCATGTACTGGGTCCAGCGGGGCCCCAGCTTTCGGAAAGTGCAACTCCCATACACCTCTATGGTGGTAGAGTCGACCGTGCACCGGCAGAAAAGCCTGAAGACTCTCTTCTCTGTGCCCCTGGGCAGGGAGTCCCGTGCCCTTGACGCCCTTGGACGCAAATGCTACCAGGGCTCAATACTGGGTTGCCGAATCCAAGCTTACCGGCTGTATATCGGTATGTATCTCTGGACCTAACAAAAGAACTTGCAGGTTTCTCCATAGGTCTCAGTGGACATCACTTCCAGCAATTCAAAACCCTCACGAAGTGTGTCTGGGAAAGCTTGAAGTACATCGCTTGAACTGCCTACCATGGCTTCGAGTCCAACACGAGGATGGTTGACACAGGCATCGGTACCCAACGCCAGGCCTGGCTCCAGGCATCAGATCTCGAGCAGTGGGTCCAGGAGAAGCTCCTCGATGTCCCCTGTCTTGGTGAAAACCTTCAGCAAACCGATGGAGGATAAGGTGGCGGAGATTGAGACAGAATTCATCACAAGAACTCAGTTCTCCAGGAAGACCTCCACCCTTCCTAAGAAGAAACCACCGGGGAAGAGGACCTTTTCATCGAAAAGGACAGCCTTACTGAGGTGATCTCCAATATCAGGCCTCCCAGACCCTGCAGCAGCATCACCAGGGCAAAGGAGTGGGCCAAGGCCTACACAAGCCTAAGGGCTCTAAGCCCCAAACACTGGCTCCTGCCCAGGCTGGTTCAGGGTTTTGATTCCCTGAGCATAGCCTCTCATCGGGCGGAGGGGGGAGGGGGGGAGGGGGGGAGGGGCGGGCATCTGCCTGCAGGTGGGGGCATCTGATCCCCTTTGCCCATCAGTGGCCGGCCATAACCACTGACATCTGGGCCTTCCAGGTGGTCAGAGAAGGCTACCTCCTTCACTTGGACCGGATGCCTCTCCCTTTCTTTCCAGGAGAACCCCTTCAGACTCCCCTGCACCAGGCCCTACTACTGCAAGAACTCGCAAGCCTCATCAGGGACAGTGTCATGAAACCAGTACCCCCTCCACCTCGGGGACAAGGGGTTCTACACCAGTTACTTTCTGGTCTCAAAAAAACCAGAGGGTCTAAGGCCCATTCTGGACTTGTGAAACCTGAACAAGTTCCTGGTGTGGGAGACGATCAAGATGCTCTCCCTTGGAACATTGCTTCCCTACTTCTAGCAGGGAAATTGGCTATGATCCTTGGATCTAAAGGATGCTTACACCCACATCCTTATTCATCCCAGTCACAGGCAGTAATTAAGGTTCATGGTTGGGGGTGACCACTACCAGTACAGGATACTACCCTTCAGTCTAGCCTCCGCACCAAGAGTCTTCACCAAATGCCTGGCAGTAGTGGCCGCCTTTCTCTGTCTCCAAGAGGCCTTCGTCTTCCCATACCTGGACAACTGGCACATAAAGGGGGACATGGTCCACACCATCAAAGTCCTGCAGCATTTGGGGTTCATGATAAGCCACCCCACGTCTCACCTCACTCCAACGCAGGACTTGAAGTTCATAGGAACTCGACTGGACACTCTCCAGGTCAGGGCCTTTCTTCTCGGACAGGGCAGATCAACTGGTGGCAGGGGTACACAGCACCTGCAGAAGGACAAGCCCTTCCAGTCCCCAAATCCCCAGTGTCCTCACCACGGATGTGTCCCTACTGGGTTGGGGTGCCCATTATTAGGAACTGCACATGCCGGGGAACTGGTCCCTAGCAGAGAGCCAGCAACAGATTAACCTGCTGGAGCACAAAGCCATTTTTATGGCGATCAAGGCCTTCCACCACCACCTGACAGACCAGGGAGGAGTGGCCTAGTGGTTGGGGCAAGGTACCTCAGGCCGGAAGTTCGGGGGTTCAAATCCCATTAGAGGACAGCAACCTTGGGTCGGAAGGACTGGGGTTTCTAGTCCCAAAGGTGTTCCTTGTGGTCTTGGGCAAGCCACTTAACCCTCCATTGCCCATGTTCCCTGTAAAATAGTTATCTCTAAGTTATAATGCCCTGTTCAATGTAATTGCAGTTTGTTCAATGTAAACCGCCTTGATATCATGAAAGGCGGTATATAAGAAATGTTAAATAAATAAATAGTCCAAACGGACAACCAGGTCACAATATTTTACCTGAACAAGCAGGGGGAGCACAGGGTCTCAGTAGCCCTCTGCTCGTACACACTCGGACAGGAAATGCTCCTCAGGGTGGTCTACCTGTTGGGCCAAGACAATGCTCTAGTAGACCGGCTGAGCAGGGATCTCCAGCGGCACAAATGGCAACTAAAACCCCAGGGTGGCACAGCGGCTCTTCTAACTCTGGGGAACCCCATGTCTGGACCACTTTGTCAGCCTGACCAGTGCTCAACTGCCTCACTTCTGCTGTCCCCAACCGCATCCATCCCAGATAGTGGCAGATGCTTTCCTCATCTTGTGGTCAGAGGGCCTTCTGTATACCTTCCCTCCCACACCACTAATCGCCCGAACCCTCTTCAAGATACTGTGGGACAAGGCCTCCATGATACTTGTGGCCCAGGCAGTCTTGTTTTCCCCTGTTGCTTTGCCTCTTGATGAAGCTCCTGGTCCCTCTGGGGAATACCCTGGGGCTACTGACCCAGGAGGAGGGCGCCATTCTTCACCCCAACCTGGGGTCCATGTCATTAACAGTATGGTTGCTGAATGGGTAGCCATAGTACCCTTCAACCTCCCAAAGGTGTTGAAGGAAGTCCTCCTAGCTTCTTGTAAGAACTCCACGAGATGGGCCTATGCTTTCAAGTGGTGTAGATTCTCAGTATGATGTGTAGAGCAGTGGATTGACCCTTTCTCTTGCCAGGTGCACACTTGCTTCACTTTTCGCAAACCAGACTCAAGTCCAACTCTGACAGAGTGCACCTGAGCGCGCTATTGACACACCTTCATTTCATAGAGGGCAAACCTCTTTCTGCGCTGCCCCTCATTACCCGATTTATACAGGGCCTTCTGCTCTCTAAGCTTCCCATCCTCCTGCCCCTGGCGGAATGGGACCTCCAGTGTGGTTCTGACGCAGCTCACCAAGCCACCTTTTGAACCTCTGGCTACCTGCCATTTGCGTTCTCTCTCCTGGAAGGTCATCTTTCTGGTGGCGCTCACCTTTGCCCACAGAGTCAGCATGCTTCAGGCCTTGGTGGCTGAGCCATCTTATATCAGATTCTACAAGAATAGGGTTGTGCTTTGCACCTACCTTAAATTCCTTCCGAAGGTGGTGTCAGTATTTCACCTCAACCAGGAAATGGTGCTCCCCATCTTCTTTCCATGGCCCCAAGCCAACAAGGCGGCAGCCGTTCTCCATACTCTGGATTGTAAGAGGGCCCTGTCCTTCTACCTGAGATGTACTCAGGGCCACAACAGAGCCTTGCAGCTTTTTGTTTTCTAAGACCCCATTCAACTGGTGGAGGCTGCTACCAAGCAGACCCTGTCCACCTGGGTGACGGACTGCATCGCCTTCGCCCACAATCAGGCTGGGCTCTTGTTGGTGTGCCAGGGCACAGTGCACAATGTCAGGGACAGGGCCAGCCCGTCCATTGAGCAAGAATGTTTTTTGCACAGGGCCCTGTGTTTCAGGGAGCCCCGCGCAAAAAACATTCTACATCAGCCCAAGTAGAAATCCCATCAGCCCTGGCGGGATTAACAGAGCCACGAGAAAGGGAAACTCTCGCGGCTCTGAAAGCCCGCGCTTTGGGACTCGGGAGCTGAATGATTCTGCAGGGAGGCTCTGCCGGGCAGGGGGGGCCTCGCGGCGGAACGCTTGATTCTGCTGCTGCCACGGCGGCAGCGGCAGCAGCAGCAGCCATTTCTTTTTTAATCTACTTGGGCTGATGGAGGGAGGGGGGTTAGGACTGGTAATGAGCTATGGGGGGACTAAGACTGGAAGTGGGCTGATGGGGTGGATTAGGACTAGTAATGGGTAATGGTGGGGCTAGGACTGGAAATGGGCTGATGGGGGGCTTAAGACTGGAAATGGGCTGATGGGGGGGTCTAGGGCTGGAAATGGGCTGATGGGGGGCTAGGGCTGGAAATAGGCTATGGGGGGCTGACTGGAAATGGGCTGATGGGGGGGTTAGGACTGGTAATGGGCTATGGGGGGCTAGGACTATAAATGGGCTGATGGGGGGGTTAGGACTGGTAATGGGCTGTGGGGGGCTAAGACTGGAAATGGGCTGATGGGGGGTTAGGACGTAATGGTCTGTGGTGGGGCTAAGACTGAAAATGGGGTGATGGGCTTAGGACTGGTAATGGGTTATGGGGGGGCTTAGGACTGGTAATGGGTTATGGGGGGGGTTGCTAGGACTGGAAAGGGGCTGAGTGGAAGGAGGGCTTGAACAGCAAATAGCTGATGGGGAGGGGGGCTTGGAATGGAAATGGGCTGTGAGGGGAGGGAGCTAGGACAGGAAATGGGCTGATAGAGGGGCTAGGATAGGACTGGAAATGGGCTGTTGGGGGTGCTAAGATTGGAAATGGGCGGGGAGCGTTTTCATCTGCTGTCCGGTTTCATTGGAGGAGAGGAGGCTGGTTTCGTGGCTGGCGACTGAGCGGGCAGCCTGCTGACGTCATCTCCAGGCCCTGGTTAAAGCTCCTGCCTTGCGGCTCTCTACGGGAGTGTTTTCATCTGCTGTCCGGTTCCATTGGAGGAGAGGAGGCTGGTTTCGTGGCTGGCGACTGAGCGGGCAGCCTGCTGACGTCATCTCCAGGTCCCGTTATAATTTGATTCTATACGGTGCTCAGCTGTTGGCGCGTCTTCTAAGGGGTGCGTTTCAAAGGGGGGTTTTTTTGCCCCTTGTAAGCCCCTTTGGAGCCGTTTTGGAGCTGTGTGGTGTGAGTAGGTGAGTTATGCCGGGAGGCAAGCGTAAGAAGAAACCCCCTGCTGAAGATTCTCAAGCCAGGGCGATTGAGAAACATCTAATCTCTACGCCGCGAGTTGCCATTCCAGGTACTGTGCCTTTTGATCCTGTAACCTATGGTGCGAGTTTAAGCTCTTTCGAGCGAACACCCCCACTTCCCCCGGGTTTCCTTGAATTGTCTGGGGAATCGTCTCCTGTTTTGGTATCCTCGAATGTGGTCCTCAAAGAGGTTTCATGGAGTCGTCCTTCTCCTTTGTCAGCTAAACCATTTGCTTCCACTGTCTCTCTTTCGGATGTTTGGGCTGTGGTCTCGCGTACAGAACAAATGCTTGCTGAGACTGTTCCTAAGTTATGTCAATTTACAAGGGACTCAGTGCAAAAGTTTCAGTCTCTTCATTCCCAGATTGGGGCTTGCAGCTCTGCTCTGGTGAAATTGGAGCCACAAGTTAAAAAGTTTGCAGATTTTACAGCAACTCATGCTAAAGATAGTTTTCTTTTGCATCAGAAGCTGGAGAATCTGGAAAACTTAGGTCATAGTAAGAACCTTCGGTTATTAAATTTTCCTACCTGTCCGTTGTTGTCTCCTTTAGTACTCTTTAGGAAATATTTGAAGGATACCCTCCTTTTCCCACAGGCTGAGTCTTGTTTAGTTACTAAATGTTATTACCTTCCTTCTAAAATTTCCTCCGGCCTTGGGGATAAGGATGAGGTGCCTTTATCAGATAAGGATGATTTCAATTTAACTGCTTTTTCAGAAGAAACTCAAGATGTGATTACCACTAGGGCCACCTTATTGGTTACTCTATCCTTAGAGGATGATAAGATATCTATTTTGAAGTCTTATTTCAAAAGGAAGGAGTCCCAATTTTGTGGTGACAGAGTATCTATATTTCCAGATGTTTCTCGTTCTACACAACTTCGTAGGAAGTCGTTTCTGTTGTTGAAACCTAGAGTACTTGCTTTAGAGGCTACATTTTTTCTAAAATACCCCTGTAAATGTTGCATCTCATTGCATTATGATAAGTTTGTCTTTTTCTCTTCATCTGAGCTAGAAAAGTGGATTGTGGATCGGGAAAAGGCATGCAATATTTCATGATTGGTCAGTGTGGGCAGCGAGGGAACTCTTCCGGCTGATTAGTTGGCTATTGACCCTTGTTTTTGGGTCTTGCCTTGTTTTCTATGGATATATTTCATTTTGTTTAGTTTAATGTCTCCCCGAGATGTGGACTGATTAGTTTTGATGTATTATTTGTATGTAATTTTCCTTCTTTTAATTTTCTTTTGTTTCTTGGTTGTAACTGCTTCATAGTATAACTATGTAAAAAGGTATCTTCATAAATAAAAATTTAAAAAAAGATTGGAAATGGGCTGTGGTGGGGGCTTGGATTGAAATGGACTCATGGAGGGGCTAGAACTGGAAGCAGGCTCATGGGGGCTTGGATTGGAAATGGGCTGAGTGGAGGGGAGCTAGGATTTGATATGGGCTGATGGTGGGGCTAGGAAAGGACTAGAAATGGGCTGATGGGGGGCTGGGATTGGAAATGAGCTGATGGAGGGACTCGGATAGGACTGGAAATGGATGGGGGAGCTAGGACTGGAAATGGGCTGATGCGGGGACTAGATGGGAGCGGATGCTGGGTGGGGCTGGAATTAGAAGGGAGCTGATCTTGGGGGAGGATTAGAATGGGATGGAGCTGGGAGAGTGAAATTGAGAGGGAAAAATATTTTGTGTGGTAGGGATGACAAATCTACAATTGGCCGGATATTGGGAGAGTAAGTGGGGATTGAGGATGGAGGGGTAAAATTTGAGTGGATGAAATAGGAATGAGGAAAGAGCAAAAGGAGAAAGATTAGTATGTTAAAGTAGATATAGAGAGAGAATGGAAAAAAAACTAGAAGAGAGAAGAAAGGACAAATGGACAGCAGACAATGGAGAGTTAGCAGAAGACACGAAGAAACCAGAAGAAAGTGGCTGGAACAATTGCAACTGAAAAAAAATGCACAAAAGCTAGAAAAATATCTCTTTATTCTGAATTTATTAACTGGAATATGTTAGCTCTGGGAAATGTGCATCATTAACGTCTGTGCTTTGTTTAGTACAAGAGGAAATTCATTTATAGTTTTATTTCTACAGTGTTGTTGTACATTCCAAGTTTGGCTTTTGGGGTTCCCAGTTTAATTATTTTCTTCCTGTTTCTAAATTGTGATTCCTTGTTTGGTGATGGTCCATGTTCTGCATGTGTAACCGAGCTGAGGTATTCTGTTTATGTAATTCCTATTTGACATTGCCACTTGTTCTCTTTCCCCAGTAGGTCATGTATTGTTATTCTCTGAAATGTATTGGTTTAATATTTTGCAGTGTTTCCTTTTGATAGGTAGGGTATGGTGCTTTGTGAGTCCTGGTAGTGCTGTTAGGATACGGCGGGTTTGCTATGGATTCAAAATGGGCAGTGTTTGTAGTAGTCCCTAATCTGCTTGGCTGTTGGCACTGGATTATAGTAATGTAGAAATCTTTTAGTCTTTATTTATCCATACGCTCATTAAGAGTCATGTTTACTAAAAGTTAATGTATGGTGATATTATGCAAATATTTATTCAAATAAGGTCCATTATGCAAATGAGGCCCCGCACTGAGTCTCCGCACATGGCCCCGCACCCCCCTGGGCCGCCCCTGTGGCAGACATCTGCCAGGCTGCTACCTGGTCCTCAGTTCACAACTTTGCAGCTCACTACTGCCTGGAGAGGGAATCCTGACGGGACAGCGCCTTTGGCCAGGCCATACTCCGTAGTCTGTTCGGTGTTTAGGCAACTCCTACCCTCTGATCCTCCTTATTCAGGCTACCGGAGCGATGGTTCTCCCTGGACATTGGGGTCCTTAGAGTCTTTCCTCAGAATTACTTGTGGCTGCTCACAGATGGGCCATGTTTTTCTACAGGTTCTCGGTAGCCTGTGGTTAGGGAGTCCCATATGCGAGGACTGACTTCCTGCTTATTCCTGGAAAACGTATAGTTACTCACCTGTAACAGGTGTTCTCCAGGAACAACAGGAATCAGTCTTCACAACCCTCCCTCCTCCCCTTGTAGTTGCTGTACAGTTTTTACCATCTTCTTTTCTCGGCTCTAACTGTGTCATCTGACTGAGTAAGATGGCACCCTTAGGCGGGAAGGGGACCACACATGCGTGGCGACATCTCCCAAAGGCATTCTTTGAAAGCTAGGTTGATGCTTCCGCGGGGGCTCTGTCGGTGCCAGCATTACCCATATGTGAGGACTGATTCCTGCTATCCCTGGAGAACACCTTTTACAGGTGAGTAACTATGTTTTCTGTTACCATTTGCCTTTAGAGAATCTAGGATATCTTTACTTCTAGATGACACCACAGTAGGGATGTGACAGTCAACATCCAGCATATTGAAATTGCCTATCAGTAGCACTTCTACTTTCATGGCAATACTGCATATGTCTTCTGTTAAATCTCCGTCCATTTTTTCTCCCTGTGAAGGAGATCTGTATGTCACCCCAGTGCAAATGGGTTTCCCATTCCCTCTTTCTAGTTTAACCCACAGTGCCTCCTTGCTTCCTTTTAAGCTCTGTAATTCTATAGCTTTAATATTTTTTATATATAGTGCCACTCCTTCTTCCTATTCTGTCTTTCCGGAATAAAGTATAGCCCGGTATAATTACATCCCAGTCATGGTTGTCCAGGAACCATGTCTCCGTAACTACCACAAAATTCAAATCAGCCCCTACCATTAAAGCCTCAATATCTAGGATCTTTTTCCCATGCTACGGACATTTATGCACACCGCTTTCCAGATGTTGCCCCATTTTTCTTCACATAGCACATAATTTAAGCTGTGGAATGTGTTGCCAGAGTATATAGTCAAGGTGACTAACATAGTGGGATTTAAAAGAGGTTTGGACAAGTTCTTGGAGGAAACGTTTATGAAACATTTATTAGCCAGGTAAACTTAAGA
The DNA here is from genome assembly GCA_033557465.1 of Ichthyophis bannanicus. Lineage (NCBI taxonomy): Eukaryota > Metazoa > Chordata > Amphibia > Gymnophiona > Ichthyophiidae > Ichthyophis > Ichthyophis bannanicus. The sequence continues at coordinate 248,750,404 of CM066044.1, forward strand.
ACGTAAGATACTGTATGCCATACTGGGTCAGACCAAGGGTCCATCAAGCCCAGTATCCTCTTTCCAGCAGTGGCCATTCCAGGTCTAAAATATCTGTCGGGTTCCCAAAGGTATACACATTCCATACTGCTTGTTCCAGGGGTAAGTAGTGGATTTCCCCAGTCCTCTTTAATAACGGTTTATGGACTTTTCCTCCAGGAACTTGTCCAAACCTGTTTTGAACCTGGCTACACTAACAGTTTTTCCTCATCGTCCCTCCAGTCCAGTCCAGATGCATGGGTTATGCCTCCTCACTAGCAGATGGAGGCTGAGAACAACTGAGTTTGATGAAGTCATGGTATAAAGGTCCTGTGCAGCTCTCCAGCAGATGGATGTTGCTTAAACCTGTGCAGGCTGAACTGATATGAAGAGGAAGATGACTGGAAATTTGGGGGATATGTTGGCCATTACTGACAGCAGGTCCCGGGTTGCAGAACCTGGTAGTTTCAGGTCCCTCTCCCTTCCTCTCCACAGCCTATCCACAGCCACCATGCCTAGTTAACTTTAGGGAGCTTGTATGGAATAGTCTGGATGGAAGCAATTTGCCTTCTCCCTTCCAGTTTCAGGAAGAAGGCAGAGGGGAAATCCAGGGTGCATGGAGTCCTCCCTTCCTCCTCCCCAACCTTTGGGAGGGTGCTGGGAGAGGTCAGCAACTGTGACATGGAGAAGAGCCATAGATTGAGTGCCTTGATGGGGATGGGGCTGCATTGCACTTCTGGGCAGTGTACTGGGTGAGTAAGCTCTACAGGTCAGGGGAAGTTTAACTGTCAACGTTCAGTGTAGTGTGGGAGCCTTAATGGCTGACATCCCCTTTAGTGGGGAGAAGTCTGTGGCTGTGGATAGGCATTCCAGTCTTGGTTTGAAAAGTGTGTGTGTGGGTGGGGGGGGAAGGGCCGGTGCCTTTCTTCTGCCGGCTGTGGTTGTGGTAGCTGCCCCATATAGGGTCCAAGAAGTGATTGGTTTAAGATACAATGTTGCCATGGGTCACTGCTGAAACATACCATTTTTTGTTTTGCGCTGCATAGGAGGCTCTCTGGCTCCAACAATAATATTTCCTGCAGCAGGGATAGGCGCAGCCATGACTGTGTGCAGCTGAGTTGCTCCGGTTTTGATGGGAATGTTTGCCACTTTGTCCTGGGAGCCTTTAGTGGCTTTACATGGCTGGCCAAAAAAAAACAGAACCAGCCAATCGGCGATGCCCAAAATGTTTGAAGAAAGCAGTGAAAAACAGAGTTTAAGGCTGCAGGCATTTGAACATCAACAGGCGCCATTTTAGTTGTCTCTCTCACTGTCCTCTTTTGGCACGTTCAGAGAGAGGTCTATGGGCTTTCCCTGGCGGATCAAACTGGACGAGATTTAAAAAAAAAAACAACCTACAATTTCTTCAAGCATTGAGTCATAGGAGCAAGGTATCCTCATTATGTAGGGAGACTGGCTTTCTGAAGGAGCCAGCCTCATGGGCCTGTGTGGGTCCTAGCTGGGCTGTCACTGCTGTTTGTTCTTTTCAAGGTATTAAAATAATTAACAAAAAACAGGATAGCATATCATTTGGCATATTTCTGTTTGCTAGCATTGTAGCTAGAATTTTCAGCTGCAGCTTCTTTGGGGGCCCAGGCTCATTGGGGAAGACTTATGGCACCTATGTTTTGCTAGTATCTTCCTAAATTTCAGAGTATTAGCCTTTGTTTCGGTCACTGTTTTGCTTCAGGGTAGCAGCAGCAGTGTTAGTAGTGTTTTGATGCAAGAGGACATAGAGCATGTTAGTATATGGGAACCATCACGGTCCAGGTAGTCATTTAACCTTGCAGGGTTCTCTTCAAGGTTTGCGGTTCTGTCTAGATGGTGCACCCTCTGAATCCGGTATAGTGGGATAGTTTGTGGATATTGTGTTGAATTCCTGGATAGTTCCGGGCATCAACAGTTCCACTGGTTTGCTAAAGTTAAATTGGCTTCATGTTGTAGGGTGAATTCCAGATGAGCTTTTTTCCAGGTGATAAGCTTCCTGTCTGAGCTGGTTTTCCCTTTTTAGGACATTGTTCTTAAATTACTTCACCAGAATCTCCATAAGTATCCTATTCCTACCAGTTTCCATAGCTCCATCTCCTCCACTGTAGTCCCTTCCATCTCTTGCAATGGAGAACGATAGGTTGAGCATATAACTTTCCCTGCATCCTTCTAGCATGTTGTGGCCAGTCCTCTCCTCAAGAAACCCTCACTAGACCCTACCTGTCCTCCTCACTATCAACTCATCTCCTTCCTTCCCCCGCCTCATTTCTAAACTACTTGAACATGCAGTTCACCACCATTGCCTCGACTTTCCTCTCAAGCCCTTCTGGATCCTCTACAATCCGGCTTTCGTCTCTACATTCTACCAAAATGGTTCTTGGCAAAATAGTCAGTGACCTGTTCCTGGCAAAATCCAAGGGCCTTTACCCAATCCTCATCCTTCTTGACCTTTCTGCTGCTTTTGACACTGTTGACCACAACTTTCTCCTTGATACCTTGTCCTTACTTGGTTTCAAGGGCTCTGTGCTATCCTGGTTCTTTTCTTATCTCTCCCATCGCTCTGTCAGTGTTTGTTCTGGTGGATCCTCCTCTACTGCTACCCACTCTAAGTTGATGTACCCTACGGATTTGTCTTGAGTCCATTCCTTTTCTCTCTCTATACCCATTCCCTTGGTTCACTCATCTCTTCCCATGACTTTCAGTACCATCTTTACGCTGATGACGCCCAGATCTACCTCTCTGCACCTGAAATCTCTCCAGCAATTCAGGCCAGAATCTCTGTCTGCCTTTCTGACATTGGTGTTTGGATGTCTCACCGCTGCTTGAAATTGAACATGGCCAAAATTGAGCTGCTTATTTTTTCCCCTAAACCCTCCTCCTTTCTTAGTCTTTATGGATAACTCTGTGCTCCTCTCCGTCTCCTCAACTCGCAACCTTGGGGTCGTCTTTGACTCCTCTCTCTCCCTCTCCACACACATCCAACTGATAGCTAAAACCTGCCGTTTCTTTCTCTACAACATCAACAAAATTCTCCCATTCCTTTCTGAACACACTATTAAGACAGTTGTCTACTCCTTAGTCACCTCCCGTCTAGACTATTATAACCTACTCCTTGCTAGTCTTCCTATGAACCATCTCTCCCCTTCAATATGTTCAACGCTCTGCTGCACAGCAATCTTCCGCCAGCCTTATCATACTCCTATTACCCTTCTTTTCAAGTCACTTCATTGGCTTCCTATCAATTTCTGCATCAGCTCCCTATCCATTTCTGCATCCAGACCCCCATGGACGTAGAACCCCTTGGAGAGGATCGAGGGGGACCCTCAGCAGGTAAAGGAGTTGGAGCTGGGGAATGAGCATTAGTCCCTGAAGAGATATCCATGGACATTCAGCCGGTGGGTAGCCCACCAGACCTGGGGTGGTAGTAGCAACAAGCAGCTATTTGGGAGGTGGCGGGGTGTCCAGGTAATTCCACACTAAGGATGTACTCTGGCTGACTGAGACTTAAAGGGGGGGGGGATTTATTGTGACATTGGATGTGTATGTTTGTCTAAACTGAAGGATGTTGGGAAGATGTCGCTTGCATATTCCTGACCTAATCTGCATAGCATTCACATTTTGTATTGATACAAAGGATCCTGGTGAGGGTTACTTTGGACCCGGAGAGGGGACAGTTGCCCAGAGAGAGGAGGGACAGACCCCAGCGTGGGAAGGGATCCCACCAAACATGGACTTTGATACTATTGGATCACTCACAGTAACATAGTATATCACAGATAAAGACCAGTATGGTCCATCTAATCTGCCCAGCAAGGCGATAAGAGTAGGTGCACCTGCCGCTCTGTAAGGGCAGACTAACATACAGGGGAAGCCCATAGATGGACCTTCCTACTAGGAGGGGGGGAACCATAAAGGGTGGTTCCTTGACTCTTCTTTATTTATTTATTTAACAGTATTTCTATACCGCCTTATCGTACAATCTTCTTTGAGGGTAGACCAAGCCAGGAGGACCACAGGAGAGACCTACCAGATGCCTGCCTGCTGAACCTGAAGATGGATGATACCGGACTGGACCCGAGACGAAGCAACACCCTGTAATATCTGTGCTCTAGGTTTATTGCTGGGCTCTAGGTAATTACTTTCCATTGGAAAGGATGGGCATTGACGTTTCCTGCAGGGTACTTTCCTCATGGACAACTAGTTAGTTTGTTATGGATAGCGACTAAGTGTAGTGCTTGGCAGTCTGCCCATCTTTATATAGAATGGGGCAGTAAGCGGTTCTTGCTATCTGGACATGATCTTTGGCAACCAGGCCCATGGCTCTGCTGGCAGAAAGTTTATATTCCAGCCCAAGGGTCTCTGGTTGAGACCTGCCTCCGATTGTAAGTCACAGAAATTTAGCAAGGTTTACGTTACTTGAAGCTACGTTGTATGTCTGAGCTTCTATGGATTATGTGTCAGGGGTGGATCCTTATTCTGCTTATTGCGTCATGCCTTTTTGGCACCATGAGTGCAGGTTTTAATGAACATCTTTCCAATCCTCTCTGTAAGGCAGTCTTGTCTGACTACTTCTCCCAGTGGATGGTGAAGTAGGGCAGCTGAGAGTCTTGCTTCTAGGTAAATTCCTTAGGTCACTATTCTTCAACACTGATATGCTGCTTGAGTTTGTATTAAGATGGTTTAGTTTTTGGAATTTGATATGTCTGATTTAACCCGTGCATGGGCAAGGTCTTATTTCGATGTCTTTCGCCTTGTGGTATCTCGGGGTTTAGAATCTCTGGGTGGTGGTCCCCTTGGCAGTCTGTATGCAGCCTATGATGAACTATGACTGCTCCCTGGTTCCCTGGGATGGGAACTTAATGCTCTGGTTCTACTAATGTTTCTTGAGGCCCCAGGGACGCGATAGTGATGCACTGTATGTGGGTGGTCTAAGGCAGTGCAGGTGTACTATGGCCACTTTTTTCAAGGCCTGGCTGGTAGCAGAGTTATCTTAGCTTGAGGGCTAGGTCTTCTCGTAAGCTATCAGCCTTTGCCCTTGCGGTGGTTTTTCATTATCGAGCAGTCCCTGAGCTTTGGGGCAGCGACCTCCCATTCTGGTTCATTTCTAATACACTGAAGATAGTCTGTTCGCCTGACTGCTGTTCAGGCATTTGAGATTGAATACATCTAGAGAGATACGTGTTTCCTTCCTGTGGGGAGCTCTTGTGAAGATCAGATTTGTGAGAGGAAATTCTCCTTTCCTGGGACATAGCTGTTTGCTTTAAGTGCAAACATTTTGTCTCTCTAGGGTAGTTCTTTGTGCTTGGAGTCTATTTTTTGCTGTAGAGCAGAGTTTGGGTTGGCCACAGAAGGCAGCTTCAGCCTGTTTGAGTGATAGTGTAGAGGCTTCTCTCCCTTCTCTTTCTGTTGAGGTGCAATTCCTGGGAAATATTTGGGCTCTGGTGCTCTATTCCCACTCTTTTATGGGTTCCCAGTATGTTGGAGTACTTGTTTGAAGCAGTTCTGGGGGTCTTTTTTTCAGTTATTCTGGTGGAATCACAGGGAGGACTATTAGTTTCTTGGAGCTTCACATGAGTTTGTGTAGTTGACTTCTTTGGTTTGTTATAGTGTCTGAGTTTCGCAGTAGAAGCATTTGGGGATTCCCATCTGGCACAAATGGCTTCTTCGCTGGATCTTTGTCTGATTTTGCTTCGAGAGTGAGTGTTTGTAGAGCACCTTGTCCTTTTGGGTAGGCTTGGCAGTGGTCGTGCTGCCGAAGAGGTTTTTCTAGCTCCCTGGTGTAATGGGCACAGTTGCCCAATTGCTACTGGCACTAATGATCTGTCATCTTCTAATTTCAAGATCTTTTTGGACAGAGCCCAATTCAGACCCCTTGGTTCTGTCTCTGAGAAGCAGCTGTATTTCCTCTTTTTCACGTTGTAGGGGCATTGGCCTACGCTTTCTTGGGTCACAGGCTTGGCAAGTCGGGCTCTTTGGTTTCCGCCAATTGTTCGATACTGCTCTGGTATGTCCCAAGTGACTGGACTGGAATGGAGGGATGATGAGGAAGGTGAAATTAGTTCTTGCTTGCTACTTTTCTTTCCTTGTGTCCCTCCAGTCCTGCCCAGTTTTGAAGCTGGGTAGTGCCTGACTTGGTGGATCAGGTTTGCTAAGGATGAGCCGGTTTGTGACTTGTTACTCTCCGCTAATTGTTCGATACTGCTCTAGTATGTCCCAAGTGACTGGACTGGAATGGAGGGATGATGAGGAAGGTGAAATTAGTTCTTGCTTGCTACTTTTCTTTCCTTGTGTCCCTCCAGTCCTGCCCAGTTTTGAAGCTGGGTAGTGCCTGACTTGGTGGATCAGGTTTGCTAAGGATGAGCCAGTTTGTGACTTGTTAGTCCGGCACAGTCCAGTGATGGCTTCCATAAGGATGGTGCTAGGCTGTTTAAAACTTTAAAAAACAAAAAGAAAATTACAGGTGACCATAAGTGTATGGTGTGGACTCTGTCAGTGATTTCTATCCTCTGTTCTCGGACTCTGTACGACTTAGGGTCAGTTCATAAGTATGGTCTCTCCCGAGTCTGTTGAAATGGACCTAATGATCTCTTGCAGAGTTTTTGCAGGCCAGTGTTTACATAGGTGGGTATTTATCCTCTCTTCCAGACTTGTTTTACAGAGGAAGAGGTGAATTGGTAAGTAAAGTATGTAGTGTGTGTACTGAACAGATATCTAGTCATGGTGTGCTACAGTCTGCTTTGTTACAGAAGTACAAGTACTACTACTACTATTAATCATTTTATATAGCGCTACAAGGTATACGCAGCGCTGTTTTTCTTTTTTTTTTTTTTTCTTTTTTTTAGTGCCATCAAGTCAATGTTGACTCAGCGACCCAGCTACCTCTGGGTTTTCTTGGCAATGTATCACTGGAAGTAGACTGCCAGCCTTTTCTTCTGAGGCAATGGAGGGTAAAGCATAGTTACTCACCTGTAACAGGTGATCTCCGGGAACAGCAGGAATTTAGTCTTCACATATGGGTATTGTCGGCACCGACGGAGCCTGCGTGGGAATGCTCCCCAGCGTCCAATAGGGAAGCTTTTGGGAGCATCCCACAGCACCTGCATGCTGCCTTCCAGCCTTTCCCAACTGTCCCTCTGCAGTTGAGTTTAAAGCTGAGACAAAGAGAGAGGGAAAGAGAGAGAGAGAGAGAGAGAGATCTCCTAGGGGAGGTGGGTGGGTTGTGAAGACTAAATTCCTGCTGTTCCTGGAGATCACCTGTTACAGGTGAGTAGTAACTATGCTATCTCCAGGAACAAGCAGGAATGTAGTCTTCACATATGGAGACTCCCTAGCTGCAGATGCCAGAAGTTGTGTGCCCCTGTGAAAGGACTCCACTTCCTCCCATGGATCTCTGGCATCCTTCCAGGGATGGTGGGTAGAAGTTGATTAAGTATGGAACAGGTGTTGAAGAACAGCCTGACCAAACAAGGCATCCTGGCAGGAGTCCTTGTCTAAGCAGTAATGGGCTGTGAAGGTATGAACCGAAGCCCAAGTAGCTGCTCGACAGATGTCGTCGATAGACACAGAGCGAAGATGAGACATAGAGGCTGCCATGGCTCTCACATTGCGAGCTGTGACATGACCTTCAAGTGGAAGGTTCTTAATCTCAAATACACTGTGCAATCCAGCTGGACAGTGTTCTTTTGTAGACTGGAAGTCCCAAATGACTAGGATCAAAAGCAACAAAGAGTTGAGAGGACTTTCTTTGTTGCTGTGTCCTTTGCAAGTAAAAGGCCAAAGCCCTTTTACAGTCCAAAGTATGAAGATTCCTTTCTGCATTTGAGGCGTGAGACCTTGGGAAGAATACAGGAAGGTAAACCGCTTGGTTTAAATGAAAAGGTGACACCACCTTTGGCATAAAGTGTGGATAAGTCCTAAGGACTACCTTATCATGATGGGACCTTTGTATAAGGAGGATCAGCCACCAACGCTTGCAATTCACTGATGCGACGTGCTGATGTGATTGCAATAAGAAACATGACCTTCCAGAAAAGGAATTTCAAAGAGGTAGTAGATAATGGTTCAAAAGGCGGCTTCATGAGCTGCCCAAGAACCAGATTTAAGTCCCATGCCACCGGTGGTGGCTTAATGGGAGGCTTAGTTAAAAGAAGGCCTCTCATAAATCTTGCTATGAGGGGATGAGAGGAAATAGGTTGTCCATCTAGAGGCTTGAAAGAAGCTGCAATAGCACTCAAATGAACTCTCACTGACTTGGTCATAAGCCCTGTATTAGATAAATGAAGGAGATACTCCAGTAATGATTCCAGAGGTATCGCAAGAGGGTTAAGACCCTTCTGCGAGCACCATATGGTAAACCTTTTCCACTTGAATGCATAAGAGCGTTTTGTGGAAGGCTTCCTGAAAGCATAAAGGATATCCTTTACCTGCTGAGAAAGGTTAAGACCGTGAAGTTCTAGGCTTTCAGCAACCAGGACCTGAGATGCAGAGACTGGGGATTGGGATGCCACAGCATCCCGTCCTCCTGAGAAAGGAGATTTGGAGCGGATCCTAATTCCAGAGGCGGAGCTTGAGAGAGATGTAGGAGCAGAGGGTACCACATTTGCTGTGGCCAGTGTGGAGCTATGAGAATCATATGACCTCTGTCTCTCTGAAGCTTGAACAGGGTTTTTGGAATTAGGGGAATGGGTGGAAAGGCATACAGGAAGTCCTGGCCCCAATGGAGGAGGAAAGCATCCCTGGCCTGACAACCCTGAGCCGGAATTCTGGAACAGAACCGGGGAAGTTTGGCATTCAGCGGACTTGCAAAGAGGTCTATGTCCGGGGTTCCCCAAATTTGAAAACCTTTGGCCACCTGGTCTGCATGGAGAGACCATTCGTGTGGAAGCAGAACTCGACTGAGTCTGTCTACCCAAGAGTTTTGAATGCCTGGAAGATACACAGCAAGGAGATGAATCTGATGCTCTCTGGCGAGGACCCATAGTCGCAAAGCTTCGTTGCAGAGCAACAGAGAGCCTGTTCCACCCTGCTTGTTCACATAGAACATGGCTACTTGATTGTCCATTTGAACTAGGACTGTCTTGTAGCTGAACTGGGTGTGGAATACTCGAAGAGCAAGGAAGATTGCTCTGAGTTCCAGGAGATTGATGTGTAGATAGGCCTCCTGTGGAGTCCAGGTACCTTGGGTAGAGAGGCCTTGCAGGTGGGCTCCCCAACCCACCTGTGAGGCATCTGTTAGAGTGGCTTGGGGTGGGGGTTGCTGAAAAGGAGACCCCACCAAAAGGTTTTGGGGTGACTGCCACCATTGGAGGGACAAAATAAGGCGATCTGAGTTTGCTATTTTGTCTGACAGGCAACCTGATGCCCGAGTCCACTGAGTGGATAAAGTCCACTGGGCTGCCCTCATATGAAGGCGAGCATAAGGAACCACATGCAAGGGGAAGGCCATGTGGCCTAGCAACTGTAACATTTCCCGAGCAGTGAGGTGAGGTTTTATCACTACTTGGGAAGTTAACTGCACAATGCGAAGGCAGCGGGGCTGTGGAAGGTAGGCCCTTGTCTGTCTGGTATCCAGCAGAGCTCCTATAAACTCCAGGGACTGAGTGGGAGCAAGGTTGGATTTTGGGAAGTTTATGACAAGTCCCAAATACTGAAGGATGCGCATTGTGCGAGAGAGAGCAACCCTGGCCTCTGGCTCTTTAGGGGCTCGAATGAGCCAGTCATCTAAGTAAGGGAAGACGAATATTCCTAGGGTGCGGAGAAATGCTGCCACCATAGCCATGCATTTTGTGAACACCCTTGGTGCAGAGGCCAGGCCAAAAGGAAGAACCCTGTATTGGTAGTGCTTCCCTTGAAACAGAAAGCGCAGGAACTTTCGATGAGTTGGATGGATGAGAACATGAGTGTACGCATCCTTGAGATCTAGAGAACGAAGCAAATCCTGACTCTGAAGGTATGGCAACAGAGTTCCTAGAGAAATCATTTTGAACTTCTCTTTGAACAGGAATTTGTTCAATTCTCTGAGGTCTAAAATGGGTCTGTGTCCTCCGGTTTTCTTTGGAATAAGGAAATAGGGGGAGTAAAACCCTGTACCCTGTTGGGGAATGGGTACCTCTTCTATTGCCCCTTGGGCAAGAAGCACAGTGACCTCTTGACCTAACTGGTCATTGAGAGAGGTCTGAGAATTGAACTGTCTTACCATTGTAGGAGGGGGCATGCTGAGGAAATGAGGCTTGTACCCCTCTCTTACAGTAGACAGAGCGCAATTTTGTGCTGTTATCTGCCCCCATCTGGGGGCAAAATGACATAACCTTCCTGGTATGGTGGAGGGTTCTGAACCATTCAGGACCAGGAAGGCAAAGTTCTCTAGATAGGAATCAAAGCCCCTGTGGAGGCTGAGTCTGCTGAGCCGGTTGACTCTTAGCTGCTTTTGTCTTTCTTTTTGTAGGTTGTTGCTGCTGTCCTTTTTGGGCAGACTGACCTAAATAATGCCCCTGTTGGGTATAGGAGGGATAAAACTTCTTTTTTTTACTGAAGAATGGTTTCTTAGAGGATTTTTTCCTTGCAGGATCAGCTGTAGATTTAGACAATCTATCCAAAGTGATATTGTCAGCATCTATCTCATTAGCTTTTTCCTGCCAATTCTTGCCAAAGAGATTCTCTCCTGTGCAAGGAATATTTCCTAGTTTATCCTGTACCCAAATTTCCAAGTCAGATGCCTGGAGCCAGGCAATCCTACGTGCACCTATGGCATTGGCAGAGGTTCTGCTTATGCACTCAAAGCTGTCAAAAGCTGCACGATTCACAAACTTGGAAACATCCTGAGCATGTTTGGCAAGGGTGAGATAAGCTTGCCTCTTATCAGGAAGGAGAGAGCTCATAAGCTCTAAATCTCCTGTGACCTCCTTAAGGAACATTCCCATATATAAGATATAGGAACTGATCCTAGCAGAAAGCATGGAAGCCTGGAAGGTTCGACATCCAAAGGCGTCAAGAGTCCTACACTCACGTCCTGGAGGATTAGATGCATGCCTTTTTGCACTCTTTATCCTTCTCATTGCTGACTCCACCACCATGGAATGGTGTGGTAATTGAGTCTTCTGAAACCCAGGACAAGGAGGAACTCTATACATGGTGTTGAGTCTTCGAGAGTGAGGAGATGTGGTTAGAGGTGTTTCCCACATCCTTAACATGAGATCATGCAAGATCTCATGAATAGGTAAGGTAGCTGCCTCCTTGGGAGCTTTAGGGTATTGCAGGATTTCTAATTCCTTTGCCCTAGGCTCTTTTTCAGGAGCCACTGTGATGGAAAGACCTCGAGCCACATCTTGGATAAAATCCTGAAAGACATATCCTCTGGTGGAGACATCCTATGCTCAGGAGAAGAGGAATCCTCAGAAAGAAGTACTCTGGTATCGGCAGAGCTTTCAGAGTCTTCAGACTCATCCGAGGATTCGAAGTATCTCTGATCCAGGTGATCGTGCAAGGCATGGTACCAGTACCGATCGAAGTAGGCATCGGAGTGGTCCAGTACCGATCTGTCGATACCGGATGGATACACATGACTCGGTCCCGGTAGAATACCTGCCAATGTCGATGCAGTCGGTGCCGGCAGCAGTTGAATTGTCTGAAGCGGTTTTAAGGGCCTCGAGGCCATGAGAAGAGCCGCCAGACTGCATTCAATAGCCCAGAATCTCTGGTCTATCGACGCTGCTGATGCTTGGGTATCGGTACCGGAAGAAGTGGCCGGTACCCTAGAGCATGGCACCAGTACTTTCTGCCGAGGTTGAAGCCTCGAACATCCTGGAGCCCCGTTCGTGCTTTGGAAGCCGAAGCCTCCCACTGGGGCAATTTTGCCGGTGAAAGTCCCTCAAGGGCAACGCCAGAGGCATCTCCCTGTCTAGAAGGAGATCTACCCCTTGAGGACCAGCTAGATTTATGTTTAGTTACCTGAGATCCATGGGAGGAAGACAAAACCCTGGACGACGTCAATGCCACAGAGGCTGCATCGGAGGGAAAAAGGGTGCTAAGCTTATCAGCTCGGTTCTGCCGGACCCTTTTCGACATCATCCCACAGGCAACACACTCTGAAATAGAGTGGTCAGGACCTAAACATTTGAGGCACCACTCATGGGTGTTGGTGATGGAGATGGTACCGCCACACTTAGAACACTTTTTAAAACCTGAAGCGGGTTTTTCCATTCTGAAGGAAAAGTTGGGCCTAGTGCCCAAAATGGCGCGTGGCACCTGAGAGAAAATTACTGGAAAGACTCCAGAAGAAAGTTGTTTTTTTTTGTTTTTTTTTGAAGAAAAGAAAGAAGAAGAACCTGCGGTACCGGTGTAGCGTCGAGGGAAGGCAGACGCGACCACAAAAAAGAAGAATAGAAGGGATTTTTTTCTGCGGTGACGGGATGTGCGACCTGTCGGCTCCGCGGAAAACGAAGAACTGAAGAGGGACAGTTGGGAAAGGTGGGAAGGCAGCACGCAGGCGCTGTGGGATGCTCCCAAAAGCTTTCCTATTGGACGCTGGGGAGCATTCCCGCGCAGGGTCCATCGGTGCCTACGATACCCATATGTGAAGACTACATTCCTGCTTGTTCCTGGAGATAGTGACTTGCCCAAAGTCACAAGGAGTGCCAGTGGGAATCGAACCCTTGATCTTCTGGGTACTAGGCAGTTGCTCTAACCACTAGGCTACTCCTCCACTAATCATTTATATAGCGCTACAAGGTATGTGCAGCACTGTACAGATACATATAAAAGACAGTCCCTGCTCGTGAGAGCTTACAATCTAATTAGGATGGACAATACAATAGATGAGAATAAGGGAACAAATAGGGAAAGATAGGGAGACACAAGGAGAACAAGGGATCCGGATCCAAAAGCAGCCTCAAAGAGGTGAGTCTTTAGCATGGATTTGAAAAGTGGGAGAGATGAAACCTGACGTACAGATTCAGGTAGTTTGTTCCAGGCATAAGGAGCAACAAGGTGAAAGGATCAAAGTCTGGAGTTGGCAGTGGAAGGGCACAGAGAGAAGCAAGCCAGTGGAAGAGTGGAGTTCATGAGGAGGGGTGTAGGGAGAGAGGAAAGGTAGTGAGGAGCAGTCGAATGAATGCATTTATAGGTCAGAAGGAGAAGTTTGAATTGGATACAGAAACTGAAGGGGAGCTAATGAAGTGATTTGAGAAGAGGGGTTATATGAGTATATCGGGGCTGGTGGAAGATTAGCCACGAGGCAGAGTCCTGAACAGATTGAAGGGGAGAAAGATGACTCGGAGGGATTCCAGCAAGGAGGAGGTTGCAACAATCAAGACGGGAGGTGACTAAAGAGTAGATAAGTGTCTTTGTAGTGTGTTCAGAAAGGAAAGGGCGAATTTTGTTTCCTAAAATCTGTCGTTTCTTTCTCTATAACTATCTTTGGATATGTGTGGAGAAGGAGAGGGAGGAGTCAAAGATGACCCCAAGGTTGCAGGCTGAGGAAACAGGGAATAGAAGAAGAGTGTTATCTACAGAGAGAGAGAAAATGGAGGGAGGAGGGTTTAGGGGGAAAAATATGAAGTTGGGTTTTGGCCATGTTCAGTCAATATACCCCCAAATTCTTATGTACTTAACCTCCTAACATATACTAGCTAATACATAATGGGCCCGACCCTCTAACCCTGAATATTCAATGCCAGGGTCATATGCAGCTCTGGCATTGAATATCCGGGATCACCACACATGCTTGGTGCCGAGAAGCCAAACGGGCAGTGGCGATACTGCATCGTGGCCTGGCCAGCTTCTGCGGGCAAAACTAGGCCATCTTTTGCTTCACCTAGTTTTACCCGCAGGCAGCCAACCAGGAGCAGTGCAGAATTCCGCCACCCGGTTAGCGACTGTCGCCACCTCTGCTTCACCCCGGAACAACCACGACACACCCCTATGCTAAGCAGTTAACATCAGGGCATGTAGGGAGAAGATCGGGCCCATATCCCAAACACAGTCCTATACACATCTGACTCAATACACAATTCTGTCTTGACCTGAGGGGTGGTTTTTAAGCCCCCAAAAGCTAGTTGAAAATTGTATTACCTGATATTCCTTTTCTTTTTAGTTTATTAACACTTATTTCTATGTTTTCAAGTGGACTAACATGACAACTACAAAATCCAGCTCCACAGAACCACCTCTGCAGAAATAGTGACTCAGGCATCAAAGCCCTCTCCTACACAGCACAGCAGACTAATCTCGCTTTCTTTTTCTAGATATGGCATGTTCACATTTTTACACAAGTGAACAGAGCTGCACAGAACCTTTATCCATGACATCATCAAACTCAGTTATTCTCAGTCTCCATCTGCTGTTTGGGAGGCATAATCCACACATCTGGACTTGACTAGAGGGATTCAAGGAAAGAAAATTAGCAGGAAAGGTCAAATTTTACCTTACTACATCCTCCAGTAATGAATTCCTGAGTTTGATTATGCACCGAATGAAAAAATATTTTCTCCGATTAGTCTTAAATATGCCACCTTAGGGGACATGCAATGAAGCTATAGTCTTCTACTTTATGTAGGCGTTAACAACCAGTCTATATTTACCCGTTCCATTCTATTATTTTATAGACCTCTATCATATCTCCCCTCAGCCATCTCTTTTGCAAGTTGAGAACCCTAATTTTTAAGCCACTCCTTAGAGGGATATCCTTCCATCTCCTTTACCACTTTGGTCATTCTTCTCTGTACCTTTTCCAAGTCTGCTATATCCTTTTTAAGATATGGCAACCATAATTGCACACAACTTTCAAGGCGCGGTTGCACCAAGGAGTGTTACTGAGGCATTAAAATATCCTTGGTTTTATTTTCTATTCCTTTCCTTTTGATTCCCAGCATTCTATTTGCTTTCTTGACTGTGGCTGCGTAGAGGGTTTCAACATACTGTCCACAGTGATTCCCAGATCCTTTTCCTGAGTGAAATTCATAATGTGGAACTTTGCATTCTGTAATTGTAGTTAATTGGCTCTTGTCCACATTAAATTTCATCTGCAATTTGGACAGCCAGTCTCCCAATTTTTGAAGGTCTTCTTGGAATTTTTCACAATCTCTTGTATTTTAACAACTTTGAATAACTTTGTGTCATCTACAAATTTGATTACCTCACTCGTTTATTCCCATTTCCAGGTCATTTATAAATATGCTAAAAAAGCAGTGGGCCCAGCACAGATTCCTGGGATACTCCACTATTCACCTTTCCCCATTGAGAAAATTGTCCATTTAGCCCCTACTCTGAACAAATTTCAAAGAGGCCCAGTATAGTGATTCTCATAGCATCATATTAACCCTGTCTGTTCTGGTTTTCTCTTATCAAAAAACACATAGTTCTTCAGGTATTTCCATCACATATCAAAATCAGGAATCACTAGTTCTGACAGAGTCGGTTTTGAGCAGCATTTACTGTCCTAGTTTGTACCAGCATTGAGAGCCCTATCTTGATCACAGCAAGAAAACCCTCTTCCAGACAATGCCTAGGTATTTACAGTAAGTGGAAAAAATGATGGTGTTTCACAGATGATCACAACCCCATTCGGTCACCTCTGAATACCACCTGAAGTATATCTATCTACTGGATCTGCCAGCATCCTCCATCATACTCTCAGCCCATCATGTCCCCATGGATATGCTTTTGGCTTCAGAACGTCCAGGTTATTTATCAAGTCATTAAAGGGTTTCTTCATGTGAAGTCATCATTACAGAATCTTCCTGTGTCATGCAACCTTAATGTTGTCCTTGCCTCACTCATAGTAACATAGTAACATAGTATATGATGACAGATAAAGACCAGTATGGTCCATCTAGTCTGCCCAGTAAGATGGCTAGAGCGGTTGTAACTGCAGCTCCATGCAGGTCGGCCTGACTCTATAAAAGATATTTAAGTTTGCTCTGATTTCATCCTCTTGCTATAAAGGGATCTGCTGTGTCTGTTCCATGCCATTTTGCATTCTATCACTGTATTTTTCCTCACTACTTCACTGTAAGGGTGGTGGATGCATAGAATGCCCTCCCGATGGAAGTAGTATTTGCTGATGTTACTTTTAAGTTTACCGCCTTGCAGTTTCATCGTATGCCCTCTAGTGTTACAGCTTCCCCTTCTTTAAAAAAAGTTGGTTTGTTCATTGATACCTTTTAAGTATATAAAGGTCTGTATCATATCCCCCCTGTCCTTCCTCTTCTCTAGGGTATACATATTTAGGTCTTCAAGTCTCTTTTCACACGTCTTCTGGCAGAGGCTTCTTATGCTTTTCTCTATAGATCTGTCATCATAACTTCACAACCAGCTACAGAATGAGATGAGTAACCGTTTTCAGCTCCGTCTATAGTATGGAGGCAGTTTCTCCAAATGGGTTAGTTTTGCGCATACCATGACACTGTTCTTTAAGGTTACAGAATATGATTCACTGAATCATGTTACCTGGAGGGTTTTTTTTCTTGTAACAGTTACCTTTCCTGGAAGAAAAAGTGAATTGTCCAGGAACAAGCAGGAAGTCAGTCCTCACTTATGGGTGACGTCGGCACTGACGGAGCCCGCGTGGAGCAATTCCCCAGCTTTCAAAGAAAGCCTTTGGGATTTCTACCACGCATGCGTGGTCCTCTTCCTGCCCAAGGGTGCCATCTTGCTCAGTTTCCCTTTTTCCGCGGAGCCCTTTGGACGCATGTCCTCATCCCTCGGAAAAAGTTTGATTTTCCTCGCCTTAACAGGGATACCTTTTCTACATATATTTTTCCTGGGCTTCGCACCCTTTTTTTTCTTCCCAACCGCTGGTCATGTGGGTCATTGACCTCACAGGGGCCGTTTTTGCCCCCAGGGCCACCGGGTTTAAAAAATGCGATAGATGCTCTAGGAACATGCTTACGGACACTCATGACTGCTGTCTAAGGTGTCTGGGAGCCGATCATGACCCAGAGCTCTGTTCGCTCTGCAAGAAAATGTCCTCTAAGGCCCTGCTCATCCGTAAGCAGAAGTCCGAAGACATTTTTTTGTAAGGCTGCCTTGGAGTCTCCAGTGGTGCCCTCGGTTGTCTCCCCTCCGGTGGGTTCTCCCCCTGCGGCTCCACTTTCCAGACACTCGGACCAGCAGTCCCCCCGAGGTGGAACGACGCAGAAAGAAGAAGAAGGCCTTGAAGTCGCTGTCTGGGGCCCCCGACAAGCGTGAGCACTCCTGCGTCCAGTCGCTTAGCCCCCTTCGGCGTTCCCGAGAGTCGGACAAGGAGCGGCCCCCGCAAGGTACCTCGCAGAGAAACGGAAGCCTCTGGTGAAGGCACCCAGTCTCTTGAGAGCCATCCCGATGAGTACCCCCTCTCCTCCTCGACACCTGACCCGGTGACCCCAGTGTCGGTGTCCCAGGGCCCCACACCCGTGTGGGAATTTGCTGGCGCTAGAACACAGCGTTTCTGCATTCATTGCTTCCCAGCAGGCGCTCACGGCCAGCTTTGCTGACCTGCACCCAGAGACGAAGGGTCCCTCACGTGGGACACCCAAATACGTCCAGGAAACCCCCAAGAGCCACGGGCCTCATGAGGGTCCTCGACGTCAGTCTTGCTCGCTCTCCCATTCTTCGGGGGCGAGATCGTCCAGGGCCTCCGGCTTCAGGCCGCCGGCCATCGGACAAGGCGAACCGCCCGGCTCTGATCCCTCAACCGATTTCTCAGATTGGGAATCCAATGGGGACACATTCCTGGAGACCCGCACCCACCGGGATCGTCTGTCAGAGCCCTCGCCACCTGAGGACACCTTTTTGATGTTTATTCGGGACATGGCTCAGGCCCTCAACCTGGTCACCCAGGCCGAGGAGGAACCTCGTGCTGAAGAACTCGATATTCTTCAATACGAGACCCCGCCCAGGGAATCCCTCACCATCCCGGTGCTACCGATCCTCTCCGCTTGTGGGAGGCCCCGGCCTCTGTTCCCATTGTTAAGCAAGCGCCTTGACACAATGCACAAGGAGCAGCGATGGCCAGGCTTCTGAAAGACCCAACTCCCACACACTTAGATGGTGGTGGAATCGGCCATGAGGAAGCAGATCCCGAAGTCCCATTTATCGGTCCTGTCAGGCCGAGAATCGAGAGCCCTTCATGCCCTGTGCCGCAAGGTTCCATGCACTCTTGTCTCATCCAGGCTTACCAACTATATATAGGTATGTTCCTCCGCGATTTGGGAAAAGAACTGGGAGGTTTCTCCACGGGCCTCGAGGGCGAGCCCCTCGACAGGTTCCGCACCCTCTTGAAATCAGTGGCCGATTGCTCTAAGTATATTTCTCGAGCCTCCTATGATGGCTTCGAGACATCGGCTTGGGTGGCAGCCGCGGGCATCGGTGCACACCGCCAGGCTTGGCTCCAATCTTTGGATTTGGAGCAGTGGGTGCAGGAGAAGCTCCTGGACGTGCCCAGCCTCGGTGAACAACTTTTTGGTGAGCCGATGGAGGAGAAGGCGGTGGAAATAGAGACGGAGTACGTCACGAGGACTCGTCTCTCCTGCAAGACCTCTACCCTGCCTCGGAAGAAGCAGCCTGCCAAGAAGCCCTTCTTCCCTAGGAAAGGTCTCCAGTATTGTGGCTATCCGCCATACCCGGCTACTCCCAGGGAAAGCCCGGCCAAAGTCATTGTAAACTGAAAGGCCCGAAGGCCCAGACACCGGCCCCTCCTGCAGCCCTCTAAGGGTTTTGACACCAGTGGCATAGCCCCTCGCCCTCCGGCGATATAGCAGCCCGAGGTGGGATGACTGTCCTGCTTCGCCCCATCATGGGCGCTGATCACCTCAGACACCTACGTCCTCCAGGTCATCCGGGAGGGCTATCGCCTCCACTTAGACAGGCTTCCACCCCCTTTCTCTCCGGCAGTGCCTCATCGACTCCCCACGCACCAGATTTTGCTGCAGCGGAAATTACACTCCCTCTTTGCCCAAGGGCAGTCGAAAAGGTCCCTCCTCACCTTCAAGGTCGGGGCTTTTATTCCTGGTACTTCCTTGTCCCCAAAAAGACGGGAGGGGGGGTCTGCGGCCCATCCTCAACCTCTGCAAGCTAAACAAGTTTCTGGTATGGGAGAAATTCAAGCTGTTATCTCTTGGTGTGCTGCTGCCTTTCTTCCGGCAGGGTGACTGGCTATGCTCCTTGGATCTAAAGGATGCTTACGCCCATATCTTGATCCACCCCCAACACAGGCAGTACCTGTGTTTCAGGGTGCAAGGAGAGCACTTTCAGTACAGGGTGCTCCCCTTCGGTCTCGCATATGCCCCTTGGGTCTTCACAAAGTGCGTCGTTGTGGCCGCCGCTCACCTTTGGCGTCAGGGTGTGACAGTATTCCCTTACCTTGACGACTGGCTCGTTACGGGCTCTTTCGTCGAGGAGGCCCGACAGGCGATGTCACGCACTGTCCTACTCTTGGAGAGCTTGGGGTTCTTGGTCAACTACCCAAAGTGTCACCTTGAGCCGACACAGACTCTCAAGTTCATCGGGGCACGTCTCGATACTCGGCAGAGCATGTCCTTCTTGCTGGTGGATTGCTCCACCCGCCTCCGGACTCTGGCCGCCCATGTCCAAAGCACCTGGCAGGTTACCACTTGGTCCATGCTACATCTCTTGGGCCACATAGCCTCGACCATGCATGTGGTTCCTCACTCCCGCCTGCACATGCAGACGGCCCAATGGTATCTTAGCTCTCAATGGAGCCAATCCCTCGGACACCTCAGGGATTCAGTCAGGGTTCTCCCCGACCTCCGTTTGTCCCTAAACTGGTGGCAGAGCCACCGCAACCTCCTGCGGGGATCGCTCTTCCAGGCCCCACAGCACGATGTGGTTCTGACCACAGATGCCTCCCTGCTAGGGTGGGGAGCCCATTGTGTGGCTCTCTGTGCATGCAGGGACAGTGGTCGTGTGTGGAGGCTCAACAGCAGATAAACCTGCTCGAGTTCTGGGCCTTCCGATGGGCCTTGAGGGCCTTCGAGGATGTCTTCAGTGGGAAGTCGGTCCTGAGGCAGACCGATTATAACCGAGTAACGTTTTTTTACATCAACAAGGAGGGAGGACACTAGGTCTTGCTCCCTCTGCAGGGAAGCAATCCTCATCTGCTCTTTTGCCACTCAAGGCGACATACCTCCCGAGTCAGGAGAACGGCCCGGCGGACAGATTCAGCAGAATTCTTCGCCCTTACGAGTGGCGCCTGGATCCCAGGGTGGCAGGCTGGCTGTTACTGCGCTAGGGAACTCCGGTGATGGACCTCTTCGCCAGCCCCCAGAACACTCAGCTCCCTCGCTTCTGTGGCCTGGTACCGCACCTGGGCAGGGAGGGTCCCGATGCATTTCTCCTGGACTGGTCATCCAGCCTTATATATGTATTCCCTCCTTTCCCCCCTCATTGCGAGGACTCTGTTCAAAGCTCAGTGGGACAGGGCATCGCTGATTCTCGTGGCCTCAGCAGCCTTGGTTCCCACTCCTTCTCCGTCTGTTGGTGGAGCCTCCGATTTCCCCTGGGCTCTGCCAGGGACTAGCTGATGGAGGAGGAGGGTCGGGTGCTGCACCCAAACCTACTCTGCATATCCCTCACGGCCTGGCGGCTGAATGGGTGTCTCTAGCCTCTCTGGCCCTTCCGGAGGAGGTCGAGGAAATCCTCCTTGTCTCGAGGAAGGACTCCGCTAGGCAGGTTTACACCTTTAAGTGGAAGCGCTTCTCTGTCTAGTGATCGGAGCACCAGATCGACCCCCTTCTCATGCCCGGTTTGGTGGGTTCTACAGTACCTTCTCCATCTCTCAAGGGAAGGGCTGAAGTCGAACTCTGTTAGAGTTCATTTGAGCGTCATATTGGCTAATCATCTCCCCATCAAGGGGAAAACCTCTCTCGGGGCAACCGCTAGTCTCTTGCTTCATGCGGGGCCTTCTGTTATCCAAGCTGCCCATCAGTCCCCCTCCAGCGGAGAGGGACTTGAACGTGGTGCTCACGCATCTCACTCACCCACCCTTCGAGCCGATGGCAACGTGTTTGCTTCAGCACTTGTCCTGGAATGTGGCCTTCCTGGTGGCGCTGACTTCGGCTTGCCGGGTCAGTGAGGATCAGGCGCTCATGGCTGGCACCCCTTACACCAGGTTTTATCAGAACAGGGTGGATCTCTGGACGCACCCTAAGTTCTTACCCAGGGACGTGTCGGTTTTTCATCTCAATCAAGAGAGAGTACTTCCAAACTTCTTCCCGAGGCCCCATGCCGATCAGGCATCGGTGGCTCTCCACACACTCGACAGCAAGCGGGCCCTCGCCTTCTACTTGCAGCGTACCCAGACTCATCGAAAATCTGACAGACGTTTCGTGACCTACGATCCAAATAGGCAGGGGCAAGCAGTCACCAAGTGCACCCTCTTTGTTTGGGTGGCGGACTGCATCGAGTTCGCTCATGCGAAGGCAAGCATCCCTCTGGATCGTTAAGCCACTGCACATAGGGTCCGAGCCAAAGCGGCCTCAGTGGCCTCGTTGCGTTCCGTGCCCATGATGGACATCTGCCGGGCGGCAACCTGGTCTTCTACGAATACCTTCGCTGCCAATACCACCTGGAGAGGGAGTCCCACCAGGACAGTGCCTTCGGCCAGGCTGTACTCTGTAATTTGTTCGGGGTATAAGCAACTCCTGCCCTCCAACCCTTCTTCACAGCTACCGAGGGCTTCGCCCCCAAGGGCTCGGGCTCCTTTGGGCTTCTGCTTCTGCTTCTGCTTCTGCTTATAGCCTCGCGGAGGCTCATTTTTTCTTGTGGTTATAGGTTCGGTAGCCTGTAGCTAGGGAGTCCCATAAGTGAGGACTGACTTCCTGTTTGTTCCAGGAGAAAGCATAGTTACTCACCTGTAACAGGTGTTCTCCAGGGACAGCAGGAATCGGTCCTCACTACCCTCCCACCTCCCCTTATGAGTTGCTGAATTTTTGTCCTTCCCTTGCCATCTGCTTTGTAGGGCTCGAGCTAAGGGACCTGACTGAGCAAGATGGCACCCTTGGGTGGGAAGAGGACCACACATATGTGGTAGCAATCCCAAAGACTTTCTTTGAAAGCTGGGGAATTGCTTTGCGCGGACTCCGTCAGTGCCGACGTCACCCATAAGTGAGGACTGATTCCTGCTGTCCCTGGAGAACACCTGTTATAGATGAGTAACTACGCTTTTCAAGCCTTGGTCACCTATGAGTCCTATAATATACTCTGTTTCATTACAACAAGGTAGTTCTTTGTTCTCATTCTATGTTTGTACCAAAGGCAGTCATCCTTTCTTGCCAATGAGGAAATAGTGCTTCCTACCATTTTGCCCCAAACCTCATAAGAATCCATACAAAACGTTCCTTAACATTCTAGATCACAAAGGGCTCATGATTAGTATCTTAATAAAATGGAATCAATCAGAAAATTTACATGACTCCTTTGACTCCAACAGAATTGGTATTCTAGTAGTGAAACTTTAGCAAATTAGCTAGCATCCTGTATCCATTGCAATTCTGTTGTTCCAAAATTGGCACTCATCTAGAAACATAGAAACAGAGAAAAATGACGACAGAAAAAGACCACATGGCCTATCTAGTCTGTCCTTCCGAATCAACAACTACAACAGTCCCCTTTTTTCCTTTAGAGATCCTCTGTGTTTGTCCAATGCTTTTTTGAATTCAGATACTGTCCTCATCTCTACCACTGGAAGACTATTCCACGGATTTCTGCATATCACTCCTGAATCTATCCCCTTTCACCCTCATCCCATTTCCCCTTGTACCAGAACTTGCTTTCAATTGAAAGAGGCTCTCCCCCTGAACATTTATGCCACGGAGGTATTTAAACATCTCAATCAAATCACCTCTATCCCGCCTTTCCTCTAAGGTGTACATATTAAGATCCTTAAGTCTGTCCTCATATGCTTTATAATGAAGACCACTAACCATTTTAGTAGCCACCCTCTGTACTGACTCCATCCTGTTTATATCCTTTTGAAGGTGCGATCTCCAGAATTGCACATTATACTCCAAATGAGGTTGCACCAAAGACTTATACAGAGGCACTATCACCTCCTTTTTTCTGCTAGCCATTCCCCTAGCTTTTGCTGTCGCCTTTTCTACCTGTTTAGCTACTTTAAGATCATCAGCCACAACCACTCCTACGTCCCGCTCTTCTTTAGTGGACAAAAGTACTTCACCCCCTATACTATATTGCTCCCTTGGATTGCTGCAGCCCAAATGCATGACCTTACATTTTTTAACATTAAATCCCAGGTGCCAAATTCTAGACCATTCTTCAAGCTTAGCTAGATCCCTCCTCATGTTATCTACACCTTCCTGGGTGTCTACTCTATTGCAGATTTTGGTATCATCCGCACAGAGGTAAACCTTACCCGACAGCCCTTCCGCTGTATCACTAACAAAGATGTTAAAAAGAATTGGACCAAGAACAGATCCCTGGGGCACACCACTGGTAACATCCTTCTCCTCAGAGTGAGCTCCATTTACCTGTACTCTTTGCTGCCTCCCACTCAACCAATTTCTAACCCAAGCAGTAACTTTAGGGTCCATCCCTAGGGCGCTCAGTTTGTTTATAAGTTGCCTGTGAGGAATGATGTCAAAGGCTTTACTGAAATCTAAGCACTAAAATCCAACCTCATCAAATCAGAGCTACTGTGGTTCTCATTTTCTCCAGGACCAATAGGAATTCAGTCCTCACATATGGGTGACGTCGGCGCCGACGGAGCCCTCGTGCGGAGCATTTCCCCAGCTTTCACAGAAAGCCTTTGGGAATTGCAGCGCGCATGCGTGGTCCCCTTCCCGCCCAAGGGTGCCATCTTGCTCAGTCTTCTTTTTTCCACGGAGCCCGACGGACGTAGTTCGTTTTTCCCCGAGGAAAAAGTTGATTTTCTCTATTTTTCTATTTTTTCTCCGGTTCGACGCTGGATCCTTTTCCCGCTCGGACCGATACGCCAGTATTGAGTCCTTTTCTCTCTTTTTCGGTTTTTGTCCTTTGTGACTGGCGTTCGCGCCTTTTTTCTTTTTTCCCTGGCTGACCGGTCTTTTGACCTAGCAGGGGCCCTTTTTCCCCCGATGGCTGCCAGCGGGTTTAAGAAATGTGATTGGTGTCAGAAACTTATGTCTCTTACCGACACACATGACTGCTGCCTCCGTTGCTTCGGACCCGATCATGACCCGATGATCTGTGGTCCGTATGGCAAAATGTCCTCGAAGGCGTTGAGGAGTCGGCAGCACCAGAGGGATAGGATTTTTTTCTGACTCCACGTCCGGCCGGGCCCGGACCTCGTCAGAGGCCTCGACGTCTCGGGACTCCGGCCCCGAGCAGCGTCGGGGTTCCTCTGAGCGGGGTTCTCCTTCACGGGAGCATCGCAGGAAGAAGAAACCCGCGAGGGCGGCGTCGGTGGACGCTCCTGGTTCCTCGAGGGCCAGGTCGCATAGCCCCGATAGCCGTCCCGGGTCTTCAGAGTCGGAGAGGCCTGCGAAGCATCCTCGTGTCGAGATGGAGTCTCCTGGACACGTAAGTGCTGTTGTCCTCGTTGACTCTCCTCCGAGGGAGCCGACGTCGGGGCCCGAGTCGGGGGCTGCTGGGTCTCCTGAGCTCGGACTCAGGTTGACGGCCTTGGAGAGCAGCTTCACTGCCTTCATGGAACAGCAGCGGGCATTGATCGCTGGTCTCACCGGTGCATCTGCCCCAACCACCGGGACCTCGACATCCAAGTCGACCCCGGAGGCTGAGCCGATCCTCGAGTCCATGCGGGCTCGAGTCGATCCTCGGCCACGGTCTCCCTCGACCTCCCGTTCGGGGCCGAGGTCGTCGGGGCGGAGGGCATCGGTGCCCGCCCGACTGGAGCCGCTCGATTCCTCCTCCGAGGAGTCGGGCTGGGAGATGGAGGACGAAGAGTCACCCGACACCCATCGGACTTGGTGTGTCCCCTCGGACTCACCCGAGTCCGAACCTCGGAGACGGTCCCCACCGGAGGATACCCGGTTCTCGGACTTCGTGCGGGATATGGCCAAGGCCTTGGCCTTCCCCGCGGATCCCGAGGAGGAGCCTCGAGCCGAGGAGCTCGAGGCCCTCCAGTATGACTCTCCCCTGAAGGAGGCCTTTACTGTTCCGGTTTCTCCGATGCTGGAGTGGCTACTCTTCCGCATGTGGGAGACCCTGGCTTCGACGCCGGTGTTAAGCAAGCGGGTCGATTCCATTTATCGAGTCCGCAAGAGCCCCGGGTTTCAAAAGGCACAATTACTGCACCACTCCATGGTTGTGGAATCGGCCATGCATCGACTGAACAGTCAGAAGATGCACTCCTCGGTGCCTCCCGGCCGGGAAGCCCGGAACCTGGATGCCCTCGGTAAGAAGTGCTTCCAGGGCCCTATGCTTGCTTGCCGTGTCCAGACATACCAGCTCTACATGGGCATGTACCTCCGAGATCTGGCAAAAGGAGATTGCCGGGTTCTCTGCTGGTCTCTCCGAGGAACCTTTGCAGAGGTTCCAGACCTTGTCCACCGGTATTCGAGAGTGCTCGAAGTTTATCTCTCGAGCAGCCTACAATGGCTTCGAGGCTTCGGCCCGAGTAGCTGGGGCCGGCATCGGTGCCCGCCGACAGGCTTGGCTACAGTAATCCGACCTCGAGCCATGGGTCCAGGACAAGTTGGTCCATGTCCCCTGCCGAGGTGAAAACCTCTTTGGCAAGCCTATGGCTGAAAAGGCTGCAGAACTGGAGACCGAGACTCTGACTGGGACTAGGCTTTCCAGAAAAACCTCTGCCCCTTCTCAGAAAAAGAAGGGCTAGGGAAAAAAGACCTTTTACCCGAGGACGTCATCTGCCTACAAACAGTACCCTCATTATCAGGCCTCTGCAGCTCCCCAACAGGGTCAGCAGGCCAAGAGGCAGGGTCAAGGTCCCCATAGGCCGAAGACCCCCAAGCCACCAACACCGGCCCCTGCTCAGCAGGTTGAGGTTTTTTGACTCAAACAGCATAGCCTCTTCTCCTCAGCTGGCTTCTCTCAGCACAGGAGGCCGGTTGGCCCACTTTGCCCACAGGTGGTCAGCCATCACATCAGATACCTGGGTTCTTCATATAGTCCAAAAGGGCTATCTTCTCCATTTTCACCAGGTACCTCCTTCCTATTTTCCAGGGGAGCCTCCAAGACTCCCTCTGCACAGGGACCTACTCCTTCAGGAGTTGACAGGTCTACTAAAGGATCAGGCTTTGGAACCGGTGCCCCACCACCTGAGAGGTCAAGGCTTTTATTCCAGGTAATTTCTGGTACCAAAAAGAACAGGAGGCCTCAGACCCATCCTAGACTTGCGAAACCTCAACAAGTTCCTGCAGAGGGAAAAGTTCAAGATGCTTACCCTTGGAATCCTGCTGCCCTACCTCCAGCAGGGAGACTGGCTATGCTCCTTGGATCTAAAGGATGCGTATACTCACATCCTTATCCATCCAGACCACAGACAATATCTTAGGTTTGTTGTGGGAGGAAACCACTGTCAGTACAGAGTGCTTCCCTTTGGCCTCTCATCCTCTCCCAGAGTGTTCACCAAGTGCCTGGCAGTGGTGGCGGCCTACCTGAGGCTTCAGGGTCTCTTTGTGTTTCCGTACCTGGACGACTGGCTCATAAGGGGCCAATCTTCCCAGGAGGCCAACCAGGCCACCCTTCGCACTGTGGCTCTGCTTCAGCACTTGGGGTTTGTCATAAACTTCGCAAAGTCCACTTTGCTCCCGTCCCAAAACAGAGTTCATAGGGGCCAGACTAGACACTCTTCAGGCGAAGGCTTTTCTGCCTCTGGACAGGGCCCA
The DNA here is from genome assembly GCA_033557465.1 of Ichthyophis bannanicus. Taxonomy (NCBI): domain Eukaryota; kingdom Metazoa; phylum Chordata; class Amphibia; order Gymnophiona; family Ichthyophiidae; genus Ichthyophis; species Ichthyophis bannanicus. The sequence continues at coordinate 248,777,247 of CM066044.1, forward strand.
CAGGCTAATGGATCTGGCCAGCCAGTTTCGCAGCAATTCCCTGGTCTCTGCCAGGCAATTCCTGCAATTACTCGGCCATATGGCTTCCACGGTCCATGTCACCCCCAATACCCGCCTGCACATGCATCCTGCTCAGTGGAGCCTTCGCACTCAGTGGCATCAAGCCACTGGGGGCCTAGCGGACTCAGTGAGGATTTCCGACCTCCTGATCTCCTCTCTGCAATGGTGGCTTCATCTTCCAAATCTGGTGCTCGGAGTGGTTTTCCAATCCCCTCCGCATACTCAGGTGCTGACAACCGATGCCTCTCTTCTCGGTTGGGGAGCACATTGCCAAGGGGCATGTACTCAGGGTCTCTGGACCCCTTGGGAGGCTACTCAGCAGATAAACTGCCTGGAGCTACGGGCGATACGCCTAGCTCTGAGAGCCTTCTCCCACCTCGCCTCTCACCAGTCTGTACTGGTCCAGACGGACAATCAAGTTGCAATGTTCTATGTGAACAAACAAGGAGGCACAGGCTCCTTCCTTCTTTGTCAGGAGGCACAGCGCCTGTGCTCTTGGGCTGTCAATCACAGAATCCTTCTCAAGGCTGTCTACCTCCCAGGTCAGGAAAATTGCCTGGCAGACAGACTGAGCCGGATCCTGCAACTACACGAATGGAAATTGAACCCATTGGTGGTTCAGCAGGTCTTTCTCAAGTGGGGCCTCCCCACCATGGATCTTTTTGCCAATCCTCTGAACCGGCAACTCCCGAGATTTTGCTCCAGACAACCGCATCCTCTCAGAGTAGCAGCGGATGCGTTTCTGATCTCGTGGTCCACAGGCCTACTGTATGCGTTTCCTCCCATGCCACTAGTGTCCAGAACGCTGTTCAAAGTCCTCAGGGACGGGGCTTCATTGATTCTCATAGCCCCTAGGTGGCCGAGGCAACCATGGTTCCCGCTTCTGCTACAGCTGGCGGTGGACACACCTATTCCTCTGGGGTTTCAACACGATCTCCTGTCTCAGGATCAGGGGACTCTCTTGCACCCCAACCTCCAGTCCCTTCATCTGATGGCCTGGCTGCTGAAAGGGTAGTCCTAGCTCCCCTACTACTACCTCGAGAGGTGGAAGATGTAGTCTTGGCCTCTCGGCGTCAATCCACCACTTTCAGGACCACTTTCAAGCTTCTGATACTGACTCATAAAGCTTTCCATACTAGCACTCCCCAGTATTTAACGGACCTCCTTTTCTTTCATTCTCCCAGATACACTCCCCGCTCCTTTCATCTCATCCATCTTACCCTTCCCTCACCCTCCCGTGCTCACTTGCAATCTACCCGCTCCTCTGCCTTCTTCTTTGCCGCTCCTGCCCTCTGGAATGCCCTCCCCCCGCCCTCCGTCTTGATCCACAGTTCACTAGCTTCAAACAACAGTTAAAAACCCATCTGTTCTCCTTAGCGTTCAACGTTCCCTCTCCTCTTGTATGATTACCTCTCTGCCCTCTTCTTGCTCCTTCCCAGTCTACTCCCTGTCTATGTCCTGTCCTGTCTCTCTTGATTTCAGCTGTCCTGTCAATTATTGTACATTTCTTTTCTTTTTTCGTTGGCCTTGGCCTTCTTTTATTGAATTTTAATTGTACACCGCTTTGCTTCCAGTGAAAGGCGTTTTTTACATAAACATAAACACAAACATAAACACCAGGAAATCCTACGCTCTTAAGTGGCGTAGATTCTCCGCATGGTGTGCTCTGCTTGCACAGGGCTAGGTATGGTCCTGTTTGCACACCAAGGAATGAAAAGAGTGCTCATTTTTATTTTGTTATAAACTGCGTTATGGTTCTTGCTTTTTCTTTTTCAACATATATTTTGCATCCACAGTGGGTGCAGAGCAGAACCAGGACATTCACCCACAGAACTGAATATTTAAAAAAAAAAAAAAAACTTGGGGGGGCGGAGCCTGATGTCCAGCGGGTAAGACGCTTCGCGCTGAAGCTCCCGAGAGGCCTACTTAGAATCCTGACTTAATACCTATACAAACTTACTATTTCGCTCCGAGCTGACCGGGGTACCTCGGGGGGGATGGCGGCCCATAAACCAGCGCGCTTGGACTTCGGGTCTCCTTCTTCTTCTCACGGAAAACGCTCCAAAACAGAGGTGTCCTCCCCACAGAAGATGGTTCCATTTCGTGAAAACCCCGAAATGCACCTGGAGATTTTAGAGGAAATACGCGGCGTGAAGGAATTGGTGCAGTCCAATGGAGAAGCGCTTCGAGCCATGCGAGAAGACTTTGGAGTGCTCCAGGACCGACTTGAAAGTCTCTCATTACGGCAGGACAACATGGCGGGGGTCCTCGACTCGCACGCGGTGCGCTTGGGCAAACTGGATAAGGCTGAGCGCCAGATACAGAATCTTCAAAAGGAGTTAGAAGATAGCAATAATCGAGCCCGTCGCAGCAATGTGAGGCTCATTGGAATACCGGAGGGGGTGGAAGCAGGAGATATAAGAGAATTCTTGCTCAAAACTCTTCCCTCCTTGCTGAAGATCACTTTTCATAGAGAACTGGAAATCGATCGTGCACACCGTGTTCCTACCCACATGGCGCTCAAACCGAACGACCCCCCGGCCTATTATCTTTCGCTTGCTACGATATCAACAAGTGGAACAAATTTTAAATGCTGCCCGGGCGAATCATCATTTGGAATTTGAAGGTCACAAAGTCTCCTTCTTCCCTGATTTGGCAAAGCCTACCGTTGACCGTCGGAAGAAACTCCTTGCTTTTCGCCCTCGACTTCAACAGCTACAGGCTCGCTTTGGCCTGTTGTATCCAGCGAAGCTCCGAGTGACTCTCCACAACCAAACCAGGACATTCGAAGATCCTGATCTACTATCAACATTTTTAGACTCCAAAGAAGCAGAGCAGATGCGCTAATCCAAAATCTTGGACTTTTTATTTGTCGGCTCTGTCCGCCATTTTGAAGGGCCCGATGCGGCGGTCATAGTCAAGCACAGAGACTACCTGGACTTTCTTTCTTTCTCTATATGACTTTTTTGTTTTTTGGTCTCCTATCCCTCCATGATGTGTGCCTCGGTCGGATTCGGAGCATGCACAGTCCTACAGGTTATGTGTTTTTTCAATATCGGCCTTCTCTGGGGTTTCTCCCCGCAGACACATGGTCGCCAGTAATTTCTGGGGTTTTGCTTCTTCTCTACCGCACTGCGGTTTTTCTTTTTTTAATGTGGGGCGCTTCATTGTATTATATTAGCTTATTTTCTTTTATGTCATGTGTACAGTCAGATACAGTCAATATGAGGGACATTGTGAAATTATGTGCGCTATCATGCTCAGAATTTTTAACTTTTCTGAATGGCCTTATGTAAAATCTTATCACTCAACGTAAAAGGCATTAATAGTCCAATCAAAAGAAAGAAAATCCTTAGCTATCTTAGCCATGAGCATGCTGATTTAGTGTTTCTTCCGGAAACGCATCTAAACTCTGCTGAAACACTGAAACTCAATGCTAAGCCTTACATGGTGGCTGCCTATTCTCCCGCCGTTTCCAAATGGTGCGGGGTAGCCATTCTGGTTAAGAAGTCTTTGCAAGCTACTGTAATTGATACTAGCGCTGACAAGGAGGGCAGATGGGCCCGTGTACACCTTAAGGTTGGAGATAGTGAATTCACGTGTATTTGCATTTATGCCCCGAATGTGGACAACCCTGCTTACTATGCAAGTATTGCGCAGTTGGCACAGGCCTCTGCCAATGCTCCATTAATACTTGGTGGTGATTTTAATCAAGTGTTAGACCCTTTGATAGATAGACAGCCGCCTAGAACGAGTAGGATTAGCCAAATGGAACACTACTCAGGGCAATAGTTGTTGGACATGCCATATGGCCATTGGTTCACTACCTCATGTTATGTATGAATGTCCCGCACTACAGTATTACTGGCGTCGGGTCTGGGGTCGTATCCAGTCTATTTTGCACTTTCAAGAGCCCCTTTCTTGGAGGATAGTGGGACTTCGCTCAGCTGCGGGGATCCCCTCTCTTCCAAAAACGGCTTACTTCCTTTCGGACTTTATGCTTGGCATTGCTATTTCCCTAATTACGAAATACTGGAAAAATAGCTCCCATCTGAGCCCCAATGAATGGTGGAATCATGTCTGTCTCTACAGTAAATATGAACAAATACCTCGTATGTTTGCTTCCCCCGTTCAGACTCATCATCATCGGTCTAAATGGAAGATGCTCAATGACTATGTACATTCTGCTAAATGCTCTCATCTGACTGTCTAAATTTGTATGTATCTCTGTCCCATGATCATTCTGTATCGTAGATACTCTTTTGATCGTTTTGATGTATAATCACTGTTGTTTGGAAGCGCTCACATGCTGACATAATCGGTTAGAGAAGAAGCATGGGGGTGGGGGGTAATTGGGTTTACTTTTCCTTATTGTATACTTGTTTTGTCTCCTTTGGTGTGTTGTTTCTTTTGTTTGTTGCAAAATGAAAATAAAAGTTAAAAAAAAAAAAAAAAATCTTATTCTGATCATCTCACTAGCAACAACAACAACAACCACTATTCTCCAGTACCAAGCATATTGTGAACTAATACAAGACCCTACAACAAAGAGCAAACCTACCAAACCATACTATATTAGCACAAACTTCCAAAACTCACATAAGGAGCCCATCCAAAAAAAGCATCACTGTAAATACTACAGTGTGCCCTGGAAGATCCATACACCTATTTGAAAAGCTGAACAAGTCAAATTAATACAGTACAGTATAGATCTTTATGTGCAAACTCCATGTTAACAGAACACCTGGCCTCAGTCACACACTCACAACATCGACCCTCACCAAGTACAGATTAAGTAACCACAATCTAAAGTAAAAATAAAAATATGTAGACAAAATTTAAACTGAAACCCCAAGAAGCCAGAGTCCACATGCAGTGCAACATCAGATAAATAAGAGATTCAGTTCCCGAATACTGTGTAAAATATAAAGATAGCACAAAGTCCAATCACTAAAATTAAATAAAATTATGTTTCTACCTTTGTTGTCTGACCATTTTATTCTCTGATCATGCTGGTCCCGATCTGAGGCTTCTACTTTCCTGTCTTATCTCTCTTTCTCTGGTCTATGATCCATCTGCCATTTCTTATCTCTTCTTTTGTTTTCTGCACTTCCTTCCATCAGCCTGTTTCCAGTTCCAGTTACCCTCCCCAGTATCAGCCACCTTACGAGACCTCCCCTCCCAGTGTCAACCGCCTTGCATTCTCACGACTGCCACTGGAGTCCATTCCCTTCCAGTCCCCCTCCTTCCCCACTGTCCAGCCCCTTCTAGTCCAAATACCATCCCAGGTATCAGCTCACGTCCACTCTCAGTGCCACCCCTCCCGCAGCCAGCTACCTTTCATTTGCCCTACCTTCTGTCCATTCTCCTTCCAGTGCTGTTTGCACATCAGCTCCCTTCCAGCCTCCTCCCCATTACCCAGCCACCTACCACTCCCATCCCTGTGTCAGCTCCCTTCCACTCCCCCTTCAGTACATCCCAGGTGTCAGCTCCATTCCAGCCCCTCTCTTTCCCCCACCATATCGGCTCCTTTCCATCCCCCTCCTTCCCCCGTGTCAGCTCCCTTCCTGCCCTCTCCTTCCCCTGGCAGACCCTCTCAGTATCCGCTCCCTTCCAGTCCTATTTGTAGCCCTAGCACCCCGCATCAGCCAGCCCATTTATAGCACTAGCCCCTAGTTTTCTTCCAGGGCCAGCAGTTCTCTCCTGCCCTCCCCCATTAGCCTATTTTCAGTCCCAGCCCCCTTATCAGCCCACTCTAGTCTTAGTCCCCCAATCAGCCCATTACCAGTCTTAGCTCATTTCCAGTGTTAGCCACCCATCATCCCATTACCAGTCCTAAACCCACTAATAAGTCCATTTCCTGTTCTGGCCCCCCTAATCAGCCCATTTCCAGGCCTAACCCCATCAATGAGCCCATTACCATTTCTAGGCCCCCCTCCTGATCAGCCTATTTCTATTCTTAACCCCCATCAGCCCATTTCTAGTTCTAAACCCCCCCCCCCCCGATAGCCCATTACCAGTCCTAGCCTCCCCTCCCGATCATCCTATTTCTATTCTTAACCCCCCATCAGCCCATTTCCAGTCCTGTTTCCCATCAGCACTGGTGGGCTCAGCTTTAACAGTGCCGCGGGAAAGAGAAACACTCTCCCTTCACACGGTTCTGCAAAGCTGAGCCTGCATGGGTGGGGGGGGGGAATGAGTGACAGCTCAGGGCTCTTCCAGGGAGGTGGCGGCCGCGGGGCACTTCAGGCTGCTGCTGCTGCTGCAGCTGTTATTTTTTTTGAAGGCCGAGTGAGGTGGTCTTTTTGGGGGCAATTTTTGCTGCCCCTAAAAAGTTGCCGCCTGAGGCTACTGTCTCACTCGACCTCATTATAGAGCCGCCCCTCTTCAGTCCCTAGGTAACCTCATACAATCCCTGGGTATCCTATTCTGTATGTACACTGATGACATCCTTCTCATTGCCCATATTGACATTTCTCTCCCGGATCTTTTTGCAATTGACTCTATCCTCGAGAGTATCTCCTCCTTGGCTCTATACGAATGCCCTGAAACTCAACTTATCCAAAACTACAGCCACGTGGATCATCGGTTCAAGCACAATTCCATCCCTGGCCTCATTTCTTGGTTCTGTCCCCATTGCCCCTACACGCTACCTGTACGTACCTGCGTGTCCATATCGATTCAGCACTCTTCTCCACATCGCACAGTCACCTCATTAGGTCTGCTTTCATTGTCTTTCGCAGATTTCGCGTGTTGCACCCTTTACTTGATCCTGCTGCACAAATGTCTATCCTAATGTGTAGTAGCAGCAGCAGCAGCAGCACTGTAATAGCACGTCTCGATTATTGTAACATTGTCTTCCTATTCGTCTCTCCGGGCCAGTCCAGGAATGTAGGATAGTCAATTCCTTCCAGCAGCTCTGAGGACTGATGAACTGAAAACTCTTTGCTGACAGGCTCTATAGCTTCCCCTGGTGTCAGAGAGAGTCAGTCTTTCAGTCCTCAGCAGCGAAGGAGGAGGTTGACTGACAGGCTCTTCAGAGAGACGACTAGGAATTTACTTTAAACGTGTTTGGAAAAGGCAGATTTCTGTTCAAAGGGGTGCTGACTATTTGGCTCTAGCAGGGCGGATCAGCTCAGCACTCTTCCATTCCTGGTGATGGGCAAGGCTAAGACGGTTGTGGTGACAGCGCTGACTATTTGGCCCTAGCAGGGCAGATCAGCTCAGCCGCCCCTTTTTTTCTTTTGTCTGTTTCTTTTGGTACTACTGCCCTGTGGAGGCGCTCAGTGCATTCTCCTTCCTTCGGGGGATAGTACTGCAGTTTGTTTGATCGCGTGCCTCCGTCTGTCACTCATTGGGTACGGTTTGGGGGCCCCAGATCCCTCTTCCCAAGCTCGATAGGCTACGGTGCTGGTAACCCGCTGGCTGCGGGCAGAGGATCCGGACAGCTTAGCCTCTTGCAGGGAGCATTGTTAGCAGGTACGTGCCCTATTTATTCTGGGAAAAGGGGGCACGTGGTGCTGTAGCGGTTTCTCTGGCGTCTTCCGTGCTGGCACCGCGTGTCGGGTGCTTTTTTTTTCACGTTGGTCTTTAGTGCTTGCCGTCTTGGTTTTGCCTTTAGGGCTTATGGAGGCTTCTAAGGCTTTGGGGATGACGGTTCGTGTGGCCCGCCGGCAGTTGCTGCTCGCATGGGAACGGCGGCCATTTTGGCTCAGCCGTGCTCTGTTCCCGCGCTGCCGGAGCAGCCGACGAAGTGTAAAGCAAAGTGCAGATCTAAGAAGCATAAGGCCCCCGCTGCTGCAGGTGAGCCCATGCGTTCCGATTCGCTGGAGCAGGGCTCGTTGGAGGCTTTTCTGGCTCCGGAGTTTATCTTGGTATTTCATCAGGATTTTTTACTGAAAAAAGCTCAGGCAACGGGCTCCCCCTCTGCTGTGAGTTCGGCAGGACTAAAGCAGAGTGAGGTGTTAGAGGCTGACCCTGGGGAAGGGGTCTCTTCTTTGCCTTCTGTGTTGGAAGCTCCCGGTGAGGCGGCTTGTCTTCTGGGGGAGGGGTCTCAAGCACCGGAAGACGGTGAGCTGCTTTCTGAAGCAGGGCTCGAGGGGTGGCCCGAGGACTTGGAAGAGGGGGAGCTTGGTCCGGGCAAGGATCCTAATGTATTCCGTGTCTTTAGGAAGGAGGAACTGGGAGCCTTAATTGCTCAGTCCCTGGCAGCCTTGAATATGGTGGCTCCTCAAGTTCAGCAAGAACCCTTGGAGGACCCCTTGTTGCAGGGTTTCAAGACTCAGCAGCGCTGTTTCCCCATTCACAGGGTTATCAGGCAGATGATTGATTCTGAGTGGGAGTGCCCGGAGGCTTCCTTGCGGGGAGCTCGGGCGCTTTCTCGGTTATACCCAGTTCCCCAGGAGGAGAAGGAGTTGTTGCGTATGCCTAAGGTAGACGCCTTAGTGGCAGCAGTTACCAAAAAGACTACCATCCCGGTGGAAGGGGGTACGGCTCTTAAAGATTTCCAAGATCGGCGCTTGGAAGCTCTCCTTAAGCAAACTTTTGATAACAGTGCCTTGGCCCTTCAGGCTTCGATTTGTGGAGCGTATGTGGCTAGGGCTTCCATCCGTTGGCTTCAAGGGAACGGTGGACCGGAGAGGGCTGCAGTCTCGGCTGCGGAAGCGGCGAAGCTGGAGTCGGCTGCGGCTTATTTGGCGGATGCCTTTTATGACTTGGTGAGAATGTCTTCTAAATCCATGGCTTCAGTGATAGCGGCTAGGCATTTTCTCTGGTTGCGCAACTGGGCTGCGGATTCGTCCTCTAAGACACGGCTCAGTAAGCTTCCCTACAAAGGTAAGCTACTCTTTGGGGAAGCCCTGGAGAAAATTGTGAAGGATTTAGGAGATTCTAAAGGCGGTCATCTTCCCGAGGATCGCCCTAGAGCGTCTAAAGTGCCTTCGGGGCAAAAGGGGCCGGTCCGCGAGTTTCGCAAGTTCCGCGGTCCCCGGTTTTTGCCCTACCAGAGAGGTCGGTTTCCCTCTCGGGGTCAGTCCTTTCGAGGCCCCAGGGGATTTGGTAGAGGCTACTTTAATGCTACGCAGTCGGCGGCTAAAAAGCCGCAATGAAGGGACGCTGGTCCAGGCGGAGTTCCCTGTGGGAGGACGTTTGCAGGGGTTTTTCTCGGCCTGGGCCAACGTTACTACGGACCGGTGGGTTCTCGAAGTTATCAGAGATGGCTATGCTCTGGAGTTCGCACACCCACTGGTCGACGCCTTTGTAGCATCTCCATGCGTTTCCCGGACGAAGAAAGCAGCCGTCAACGACACCCTGTTGCGCTTGTTGCGTCTTCAATCGGTGGTGCCCATCCCCGCAGACCAGTGCGGCTTCGGTCGGTACTCGATTTATTTTGTGGTCCCCAAGAAGGAGGGTTCTTTTCGGGCGATACTGGATCTCAAGCACGTCAATCGTTGTTTAAGGGTGCCTCACGTCCGGATGGAAACCTTGCGGTCTGTAATCCAGTCGGTCCGACAGGGAGAGGTTCTCTCTTCCATAGATTTGACGGAAGCGTATCTTCATATTCCCATCAGGGTGGAACACCAGAAGTTCCTTCAGTTTGCAGTGCCCATGGGTCATTTTCAATTCCGAGCGCTACCATTTGGGCTAGTTACGGCACCTCGAACTTTCACCAAGGTGATGGTGGTGGTGGCGGCAGCGCTTCAGAAGGAGGGAATTCAGGTTCACCCTTATTTCGACGACTGGTTGATACGGGCACCATCCGTTCCGGAGTCCTGGATAGCGACGGCCCGGGTAGTGCAGTTCCTCGAACAGCTAGGTTGGGTCATCAATCGTTCCAAGAGTCATCTGGAGCCGGCGAGACAGCTAACTTATCTGGGAGCCTTCTTCGATACGGAGGTGGGCTCGGTCTTCCTGCCGGCGGACAGTGGTGAAGCTAGAGTCGCAGATTACTGCCTTCCTAAGGCTGTCGGCTCCGACGGCTTGGCGCTATTTGCAGGTGTTAGGGTCAATGGCGGCAGCCTTAGACCTAGTGCCGTGGGCCAGGGCGCATATGCGTCCACTGCAACGAGCGCTGCTGTCCAGATGGTCGCCGCAGGCTCATCCCTTGTCCCAGCAGTTGCCGTGTCCAGAGGAGGTGCGGTGCAGTCTCCGCTGGTGGCTGGTGCCGGCCCATCTGCAGGCGGGGGTGCCCCTAGCGGATCCGGTCTGGGTTTTGCTTACAACGGATGCCAGTCTGTCGGGGTGGGGTGCTCACTGTTTGGAGCAGATAGCGCAAGGCACCTGGACGGTAGAGGAAAGGCTTTGGTCGATCAATCGCTTGGAACTCAGAGCGGTGCGTCTGGCGTTGTTGGAGTTTGGCGATCGGCTCCGGGGCCGAGCGGTGTGGGTGTTTTCCGGCAACTTGGTAACAGTGTCTTATATAAACAAGCAGGGGGGCATGGGCAGTGCGTTCCTGCTGTGGAGGAGAGTCAACTGCTGTTTCAAAGGACAGAGGAGCACCTCTCGGCGATCTCGGCAGCGCACGTGGCAGGAAAAGACAACATCCAGGCCGACTATCTCAGCCGGCATGCCTTGGATCCCAGAGAGTGGGAGCTGAATTGCACGGTGTTTCACAAAATCACGGAGAGGTGGGGTCTGCCGGTGATGGACCTCATGGCCACTCAAGCAAATGCCAAGGCGACGCGGTTTTACAGCAGGCGCTGGGAGCATATGTCAGAGGGCCTAGACGGGCTGGTGCAAGGTTGGCCGCCGGGTCAGCTCCTCTATGTGTTTCCGCCGTGGCCTCTAATAGGTCAGGTTGTACGACGGATCGCGAGGTACGGTGGTATGGTGATCCTCATAGCTCCAGATTGGCCCAGACGTCCGTGGTATGCCGACCTGGTCCGCCTACTAGTGGCTCCTCCGTGGCGGTTGCCGTCTCAAATGAATCTGCTCTCCCAAGGACCCGTGCTGATGCCGCAGGTGGATCGGTTCTCGCTTACGGCTTGGCTCTTGAAAGGGAGCGGTTGCGATGATGGGGATACTCGCAGTCGGTGATAGCCACTTTGTTACGTTTTCGGCGACGGTCTACTTCCTTAGCTTACATTCGCATATGGCGGATTTTTGAAGCATGGTGTGCGGAGCGTAGTTTTTCTCCATCGGGAGTGAAGTGGCTGGAGATTTTGCTGTTCATTCAAGGAGGGTTAGAGAAGGGCCTGGCCCTGAGTACTCTTAAGGTTCAACTGGCAGCAATAGCTTGTTATAGAGGGAAGATAATGGGGATTTCTCTTTCCTCCCATCCAGATGTGCGTCGTTTTCTGAGAGCGGCAAAGCTTCTTCGGCCTCCGCTTCGTCCACTGGTTCCGCCGTGGGATCTCAATCTCGTGTTGGAAGCCTTGACAGGACCGCCCTTTGATTCCTCGGGGCCGGTTAATGTACGAGAGCTCTCCTGGAAGACTGCCTTCTTGGTTGCCTTGTGTTCCGCGCGCAGGGTGTCAGATTTGCAGGCGCTTTCGTGCCGGGAACCGTACCTGCAGTTTACACCAGAAAGGGTTGTTCTGCGGCCGGTTCCCTCTTTTCTCCCTAAGGTGGTTTCTAGTTTCCACATGAATCAGGCTGTCTTCCTGCCTACGTTTCGGCCTCGCGAGGGCGGCAGGCGGGATCGTCTTCTGAAACAGTTGGATCTGCGGTGCGTGTTGCGGAAGTATCTGCGAGCGACGGAGTCGTTTCGGAAATCTGATCGGCTGTTCGTACTGTTTGCGGGTCCAGCTAAAGGCAAAGCTGCGACCAAGGCTTCGATTGCTAGATGGGTGAAACATGCCATCCGGGCAGCTTACGAATCTCAGCATGTGGCAGCTCCCATAGGGCTGTGGGCTCATTCCACTAGGGGTCTCGCTACTTCGTGGGTGGAGACGGCCTTGGTTCCGCCAGTGGAGCTCTGCAGAGCGGCCACATGGTCTTCGTTACATTCTTTTGCTAAGCACTATTGTCTCGATGTTCAAGCTCGAGGGGATGCCAGTGTGGGATCTTCGGCTATTGTGGCGGGGCTCGCAGGGCCCTCCCGTAGATAAGTACTGCTTTGGTACTGCCCTACATTCCTGGACTGGCCCGGAGAGACGAATAGGAAGGAGAAATTAGACCTTACCTGCTAATTGTCTTTCCTTGAGTTCTCTCTGGGCCAGTCCAGGACCCTTCCTTTGGTTAGCTGCGAGAGGTGGAGCTGTTCATATCCTCGGCCATCAGATTCTACGCTTGCGGTTTTTCCTTTCTGGAGACCGGGGCTGGGGATTGTTCTTCTACTCTCATCCTCTTTAAAGTATTGAAAAAAAAAAAGGCAAGAAGAGATAACTCTGTAAGGGCTCTTACAGGGGGGTCATTAGGCATGGAAGAGTTCAGAGTTGATTTTTACGGTTCACTTTTAGGTTAGCCTCTTAGTTTCTCTGCTTTGTTACATTAAGACTGACTCTCTCTGACACCAGAGCCTGTCAGCAAAGAGTTTTCAGTTTTTCAGTCCTCAGAGCTGCTGGAAGGGATTGACTACCCTACATTCCTGGACTGGCCCGGAGAGAACTCACGGAAAGACAATTAGCAGGTAAGGTCTAATTTCTCCTTCACTGTTCTCCCTAACCATCAGCTGAAGAGGCTCCAGTCAATACAAAACACTGCCGTCTTTGCACTAGCGCACACCAAGAAATACGACCACATGACTCCACTTTTCTTCCATTACCACTAGCTTTCTCTTCCTCAGCATATTAGGCATAAGATCCTGACTCTGACTTACAAGGCCCTGCATAATAAAGCTCCCCAGTATCTTTCTTCCCTCACTATTGCTTATGTCCTCCTCTCTCCCCACTGCCTACGCTTTCTCCTCGACCACAGACTTGTTTAGCCCTTACCAGCCCAGGCAAAGTACAAATCTACCAGATGATCAGCCTTCTTCTTTGTGGCCCTCCTTTTGGAATTGCCTGACTTCTTATATCCATCTCAAGCTTTCTTTTTTTCCCCAAGTTTAAATCCCTCCTGAAAATGTATCTATTTGAGCAGGCCTTCGGCTTGGATTTGGGCTAGGAGCACTGCAAGACTTTCATTATAGAGGTCTGTTTCCCTGTCTATCCTGTTGTCATTCTCTTCTGCATCTCCACTCTCCTATACAATTTTGGAATTCCTTTCTGATTTCCCAGTTTTTAATTGACACTGTAAACCGTCCTATATGCCCCACAAAGGGCGGTATATCAAGAACCAATAAATGATTTGCACTCATACCTTAACATAGTTTATGGTTTATTGGATTTTAATATACTGCTTCTTGAACACCTTTGTATTTCTTTATTATATTCTTATCTTTCTTTATTTTCTTTTATTTAGATTTCTTTTTGACTAGCCTTTTCTTATTTATCCATTTTATCTTTTTCCAATTTTTTTCCTCTTCCCTCTGAGTTCTAAGATTTTTTTCTTCTCTTACTCATTTCCTCTAGATTTTTGTCATCCTGTTGTCATATTTTTTATTTTACTTTTGTCATAGGTTTCATTTCTTTAGTTTTTCTACTCTTCCATTCTCCTCTCCCCTTTTGCTCACACACACACTCCTTAGTCCTTGCCTCCCCACTCATTCACTCAGTTTTCCCCACCTCTCCATAATTCATTCATCTTTAACTTGCTTCTTATTTATTTATTTATTTATTTTATTTATTTATTTAACACTTATTTATATACCGCATCTTCCAGCGATCAGTTGCGGTGTACAATCAACAACAGTTAACAATGCAGAGCTTGTTTTACATGGAACAATATAACTTTTTACATGGAACATTTTAACATGCACACATAGGGTTTAAAAACTAAGTAGAATAATTCAACTAACACAGATTGTGTAACTATTTAAACAAAAGTACTGACTCTACCGCATAGGCGGATCATAACAGTTGTAACTATATACAAGTAGGGTATCAGTGCATAGGAGTAGAGTGTTCATTCAATTATGTTTTGTATGTTATCCTTTGTAAAGGGAGTGTACGCTTGATGTGGGCAGGTTCATGTTTAGCCTTTATCTAAGTTGAGTGGAATGTTTTCCATGGTATTATAGTGTTTAGTGAATAGATATGTTTTCAATTTTTTTCTGAATTCTGTTATCTCTGTTAGTGATCGTAAGTCCTCTGGTAACGAGTTCCAAGCTGATGGAGCTATGTGGGAAAAGGCTCTATTATTTGTAATTTTGTGAGTTCTTATATATTCTTTTGGAATCTTTAGTTTATTTGATTGTCCCTTTCTATGAGTGGGCTTAGGTGGTTCTTTGGTTATTAAATTACATAGTGTCTTCGGGGCCATGTCATTTAGGGCTTTGAATGTAGTTATTATTGTTTTGTAAGTTATCCTGCTTTGTATTGGTAGCCAGTGCAGGGATGCTAATATTGGTGTAATGTGTTGGAGTGAGTTTATCTTTAATATAATTCTAGCTGTTGCATTTTGCGCAAGTTGGATTCTTTTGATGTTTTGTTTTGAAATGCCTATAAGTATTAAGTTGGCGAAATCGAAGTGGGGAGTTATGGTAGCCTGTGTTATATTGATAAAATCTTGCATAAATACCAGGGGGCGTAGTTGTTTGAGGATTTTAAGCTTGAAGTAGATTTTCTGTAAGGTATTTCTAATGTGCGTTTCCATAGTAAGGTGTGTATCTAAAATGACACCTAGATATCTTATTTCATTTTTTATTTTAATTTCTTGGTTTTGTAGTGTTATGTGGGTTGGAGGAATAAATGATTGGTTTTTCGTTACAATTAAGACTTCGGTTTTAGCATGGTTTATATGGAGGTTTTGGGGTTTTAGCCAGTATGTAATTTCATTGTAGCAGTCTGATAGAAGTTGAATCAGCAGGTTAGGAATCGTAAAAGGTATGTACATCATAATATCATCCGCATAAACGTGATATTGTACTCCAAATTTTTTAAAGATGTTGCAGACCGGTTTTATATAGATATTGAAAAGTAGGGCTGAAAGCGCTGAGCCCTGTGGTAAACCTATTTCTTGTTTGTATGTGTTGGATGTTTGATTACCTGTTCTTACATTTTGTGTTCTGTTATTTAAATATGAGGTGAACCATTTATGTACGGTAGAGTTTATGCCTAACTGTCGTAGGTTGTTGAGCAAAATTGAGTGATGCACGCTATCAAAAGCTGCTGATATGTCAATGAAAAGGAGGATGAACGCCTGTTTATGATTGTCAATTCCTTTTAGGAGTGTGTCTATTAATACTGTTAGGAGTGTTTCTACTCCATGGCGGGGCCGGAATCCATATTTTTGATCGTCTAGTGGGTAAGATAGGTCTATAAATTCCTGTGTCTGTAGTTGCACTACCTTTTCAATTATTTTGGCCAAGAATGGTATGCTAGAGATGGGCCTATATGATGTAGGAGATGTTTTATCTAGTTTGCTGTTCTTTAAAATTGGGCGTATTTGTGCATGTTTGAGCGGGGATGGAAGGTATCCTTGGGTAAGTGAGAGGTTTACTATTGGGAGAATAAAGGATAGTAGAGTTGGTAGTGTGTTTTTTATCCATGATACTGGGCATGGATCTAAATACGAAGTTGTGGTATTTAGGCCGGAGATGATTGTTTTTAATGACACTTTTGAAATGGGGTAGAATTCTGACCATTCATCTACAGGTTGATAAGAGATGTTAGTATTTTCTGAGGGCATGGCGGGTTTCTTTGATTTGTTTTGGTAGTGATTAGCTAGGGTTTGAACTGAGATGTCTGTGATTTCATTGCTAGAAGTTTGCTCATTATTGGTTAATTTTCTGACTATGGAAAATAGCTCTCTAGGTCTATTGTATGATTTTGCTAAGGTTGCTGCGTAATAATTTTTCTTTGTGCTGTCTATTGTTTCCTTATATTTTGTTAGATAGTTATTGTACATTTCCTTGTGTACAGATAACTTAGATTTCCTCCATTTCGTTTCAAGTTTTCTTAGTTCTTTTTTCATTTGTCTTAGAGTACTATTAAACCAAGGTGAACTATTTGTTTTGGTGTATCTGGTTTTTTTATTTGGTTGGTTATTTTTAGCTGCATTATTAATAGTATCATTCCAGTTGTTAACAGCGTCATCCAAATTAGTTGTTGATAAGAAGTAGGGGATTGTAGAATCAAGGAAGTCTGTTTCATTAAATTTTTGAATTTTGAAGTGGGGGTACTTCTTGTGTAATTATTGGGGCTAGGGATGGGATATGTGAGATTTATTTTGATGATAGAATGATCAGACCAAGGTGTCTCAGTGCATTCAATGGAATTTGAGTTAACTAGTTTGAAGAGTATCTCAGGAAGAAGAACCAAATCTAGTGTTCCTCCTTTGATATGTGTTGCTGTTTTAATTATTTGATGGTACTCTATGTCTGCTATGGTGTCTAGGAATAGTTTAGAGTCTAGTGTTGGTAGGGATGGAAGGTTAAAATCGCCTAGCATGATTACAGGATTTTGATCAGTAGATGAGCTGAGGAGTTCAATAAGAGAATCCAGGCCATCTGTTTTATTGTCTGGGGGTCTATAAATTAAGCAAATTTTTATGAGGCCGATTTTTATTAATAATGTGTCCATGTTATTATTGATATTTGATTGGATTGGCTTGGCGTTTAATGTTTTTTTTGTCATCATTAGAACTCCGCCACCTTTTTTGTTGGATCTATGTTTGTAAAATGTGTCGTAGTTCTCTTTGTCAAGTTGATTTAGATAGACTGTATCTGTTTCAGAAAGCCAAGTCTCTGTGACACATAAGATGTCAGGTTTTAAGTCAGTTATCAGGTCATTAAATATGGGTAATTTATTTTTCATTGACCTTGCATTAATGAGGATACATGATAGGGAGGATGAGTAGTTAGAACAGATTTTCTTGTCCGTTTGTTGTGCATTTGTTTGTTGTATGTGTATTAGTCTATGATAATTAATTTTGGGGTGGTATTCATGATAATTAATGTTTGGGTGGTATTCATGAGTGTGTCCCATGTGGCAGTCATTTCTAGTTTGTGTGTGTATTATAGGTATAGTCATGTGATTTTTGTAGTTTAAACATAAGGATAGGTCAATTATTATTATTGCTATTACTATACAGGTGTATGATATTCGTATGAGCATGTTGTTAGGGTGAGGCATTTTCTGTGTTTGGCTCAACGGACTGTTGAGTAGGGTTGTGATAATGTAGGTGTATGTCAGCAGTGGTAAAATCTGGTAAGAGTTAAGTGGCAATATTGATTGTAGTTATTTAAAGTGAGTTACTGTCAACAGTAAGTCCGGATAGGTTACTGACGACAGTAATTCCAATGTAAAATACTGACAACAGTAGAACCAGAGTACTTCACTATCTACACTAAATCAGCAGCGAGTTACTGACAACAGTAAAATCAAAGTAAGTTACTAACATTAGATCAGGACAGGGATATTGGTTGCAGTATAGAGTCTATGGATTACTGACAACAGTAATATGAAGTGAATTACTGACAGCAGTACATTCAGGGTAAAGTTACTGACAACAGTAAGTCAAAGTGAGTTATTGATAATGGTTATGAATCTACAGTGCCTTAATGGCAATATGACATCTGGAATTAAGCTAGCCAGCAATTGATCTGATTTGAAATACTGACAACAGTAATGATTCAGAGATAGATCAGGGACAGCAGCAAAAGATCTGGTGTGAATTAACAAAAATACTGGACTGCTAATAATGCTAAACAATAATAAATTCAAGTTGGGTATTATCACAGCTTAAATGTGATGATGTTAGTAGTAGGTTGCACCTTTATAAGTGAAGCTTACTACTATAGTCTAGTAATGCAGTATAATAAGAATTAAAGCTTCTATACAGATAGGGATTGATTGTTGGCCATAGGCTGTTAATCCTGTATCTGAATGAGGAATTAAAACATAATAATTGGTGTAGTCCATCAATTTAGCTGTTCAAGATAGGGTTGTTAAGAACTTAGAGTTATTTTGATAGCGTATACTTGCTGTGATTCTTTGGTGTGCCAGTTCTGTGGTTCGACGCGAGCTCGACCTTGAGGGAGCTCAGCAGTGCGTTGAGAGAGGCTGTTGGTCTCTGCGAGGTGGATCTGTTTCGTTTCCGTGGGAGCTTGAAGTTCCTTGACTAGCCTTTGCCTAAGGGCCCGCAAGGCGCGGGCGCGCTTGGCACGCTTTCCTTTTAAAGTAGAGAGTGGAGCTCCGGTTGGCTGGTGGAGCTGTGTGACGCCGTGTAGAAAGGTGGAGCCAGCGATCAGCACTCCGATTCTGCTTCGGTGCTCTTTTGTGAGGCGGGCTTTGCTCTTTTAGCCGCTGGTCACAGGCAGGCTGTAGGCTCACTTCCCCGGTGCAGGCTCTATTCTCCGCTGCAGTCTTCGCTTCAGGTGGGTGATTTCAGCTCCTCCTGGAGCACGATGGATAAGGGACTCTCTCCTGGCGCGCTCTCCTTTTAAAGTAGAGAGTGGAGCTCCGGTTGGCTGGTGGAGCTGTGTGACGCCGTGTAGAAAGGTGGAGCCAGCGATCAGCACGCCGATTCTGCTTCGGTGCTCTTTTGTGAGGCGGGCTTTGCTCTTTTAGCCGCTGGTCACAGGCAGGCTGTAGGCTCACTTCCCCGGTGCAGGCTCTATTCTCCGCTGCAGTCTTCGCTTCAGGTGGGTGATTTCAGCTCCTCCTGGAGCACGATGGATAAGGGACTCTCTCCTGGCGCGCTCTCCTTTTAAAGTAGAGAGTGGAGCTCCGGTTGGCTGGTGGAGCTGTGTGACGCCGTGTAGAAATGTGGAGCCAGCGATCAGCACTCCGATTCTGCTTCGGTGCTCTTTTGTGAGGCGGGCTTTGCTCTTTTAGCCGCTGGTCACAGGCAGGCTGTAGGCTCACTTCCCCGGTGCAGGCTCTATTCTCCGCTGCAGTCTTCGCTTCAGGTGGGTGAATCTTGTATCTTGTAACTTGTATCTCCTTCTCTATCCCTCCCTCCTTTTCTCTCCTCTTTACCACCCTCACCCTTCTTTTTAAACTTCTGCTCCCTTCTCTCTCATTTCTCCTTGTCACCCTTTCCTCTGCTCTTCTTCCTTTCCAAATTCCTCCCCTTCGCTCTTCATTTCCCTTTATTTATCTATCTTCCTTCCTTTATCCCACCTCCCCAGACCCTTCCCTCTTATCTCTCTCCTTTCCCCTATCTCTCATCTTCCCCCTCCACGTCTCTTCTCTTCATCCTTTTAGCACACTTTTGCTGTCCTATTCTATCCCTCGCAGCACTCACTCATTCTCATCCTCCCTGACATGCTCTTTCATCCCCTCTTGGAATGCATTCTGTCTCCTTCCTATCTATTCCCAGATTCTGTCTCCTCCCCCCACACCTCTAGAAACAGTCGCTCTCCTTCTTGGCACACTCTCTCCCCCTTCCTTTCCTCAGGTGCAGCACTTATCCCTCTGCTTCCCCTCCCCCAAAGGAGTCAGCATCTCTCCCTCTTCCCCACCCCCCTCCTCCAGTGTAGCATGAGCCTCCCTCTCAAATCTTCCTGCCAGGACTCTTTCTTAGGGGGAGGGGAGCAGCAACAACCAAACTAAAAGGAATGAGCAGTGTGGAGCCTTCCTGATCCCATGCCACTGAAGACCCTGCTGCATCCTGCCTCCATACGGGAATAGGATGTCACTTCAGAGGGGGCAGGATGCAAAGGTTTCTGCTTTTTAATTTTTTTTGTCGCTGCACTCTGGGAACAAGCCCTGGCAGGAAGGCAGGTTTGAGGGAGAAAAGCTGGATCTTAGTGTTAGGAAGAGGCATGGGAAACGGAAAGCAGCAGCAACAAAACAGTTTTTGAGAATTTAGACGGAATAAGGGCCCATGCGGCTTTCCCTTTCCAGCATCGGCCTGCAGTGTTGGAGGGGAGCAATGCCCTCCTTTGTCGTCCCCCCCCCCACCTATGCCCATGTTTGCTGGACAGTAACTTGGTCCTCTATTCATACTGTCATTTCACGCATCATTTTAACATTGGGAACTCTCACCTTTATTTGGTCCCTATGTACTAACCTACAAAAACATTTGTGGGTTAGTACCTTTTTCCATGAACTTTAACTAAGAAATGAAAATCAGCTGGCTCATTTGCATTCTTAACTCACCTTTGTGTGAATTTATCATGCATTCCCACAGCCAGGAACTTTGTGCATTCTTGGTTTTGTTAATGTATAAAAAGGTGAAATTTTACTTACTGTTAATTTCCTTTCCTGGAGTCCGCAAGACCATTCCAGACTAATGGGTTATCGCCTACCAGCAGATGATGGAGATAGAGAACAAAACTCAAATTATGCCATGACATCTTCACAGGCATAAGACCCTGGTGCAGCTAGTGGTCCCCTTCAGTATTTGTCTCCAGCAGATAGTGATTCCTGTCCTTTTAGCTGAGGCCTGGAACTCCTGGCCAGTTTAAGACTGGGACCAGTGGAGCTTGTCCAGTCCAGACACCAGGGCATATAGGAGGTGCCCCTCTGGCCGCTCTTTAATCTTTCATGAGCAAGCTCCTGGCCAGAAGAGCCAGTGTAGCTTGGTGGTGCGCCAGAAACAATGATCCTCCTCGAGTGCCTAGGGATTTCCTTGTCCCTTTTATTTTACTTTTATTAAGTTGATTTTTGTTTTTAAAAAGAAAAACACCAGAAAAATAGTTAGGCAGCTGCTGTTCATAAGAACATAATAAAATTAGATACGCCATACTGGGTCAGACAAAGATCCATCAAGCCCAGTATCCTGTTACCAACAGTGGTCAATCTAGGTCACTAGCAGTTTCCCAAAAAGACACCCAGGTTCCATAATGTTTGTATTTGGGCAAGCAGTGGATTACCTGAATCCTCTTTAATAATGGTTTATGGACTTTTCATCCAGGAACTTGTCCAAACCTTTTTTAAACCCAGTTACAGCTTTTACTACATTCTCCGGTAATGAATTTCAGAGTTTGATACATGATGAATGAAAAAATATTTTCTCTTATTAGTCTTAAATAGGTTACCCAGTAGCTTCATTGCATGTCCCCTAGTCTTTCTACTTTTTGATGTCGTAAAGAATCGATCTACGTTTACCTGTTGCACTCCATTCATTAGTTTATAGACCCCTATCATATCTCCCCTCAGCTGTCTCTTTTCCAGGTTGAAGAGCCCTAACCTTTTAAGCCTCTCCTCCTCAAAGGGGTATCCTTCCATCCCCTTTACCATTTTGGTGGCTCTTCTCAGTACCTTTTCAAATTCCACTATATCTTTTTTTAAGATATGGCGACCAGAATTGCCCACAATATTCAAGGTGCGGTCCTGAATTTCTAGCATTTTATTTGCCTTCTTGACTGCCACTGCACACTGGGTGGAGGGTTTCAACATGTTATCCACAATGGCACCTAAATCTTTTTCCTGGGTAGTGGTTCCTAATGTGGAACCTTGCATTGTGTAATCATAGTTTGGATTATTCTTTCCTATGTAAATAACGTTGCACTTTGCCACATTAAATTTCATCTGCCATTTGAACATCCAGTCTTCCAATTAAAGGTCCTCTTGCAATTTTTCACAATCCTCTTGGGTTTTTAACAACTTTGAAAAATTTTGTGTCATCTGCAAATTTGATTACCTCACTCGTTATTCCCATTTCCAGGTAATTTACAAATATGTTAAAAAGCAATGGGCCCAGCACAGATCCCTAGGGTACGCCACTGTTCACCTTTCTCCTTTGAGAAAAATAGCCATTCAGCCCTACCCTCTTTTAACCAGTTCCGCAATAGTACACTCCCTCCTATCCCATGACTTTTTAACTTTGCCAAGAGTCTCTCATGAAAGACCCCTTATCAAAAGGCTTTCTGAAAATCCAGATACACTATATTGACCGGCTCACATTTGTCTACCTGTTTATGCACACCTTCAAAAAAAATATAACAGATGAGTAAGTCAAGATCTTCCTTGGCTAAAGCCATGTTTGGCTTTCTCCCATTAAACCATCACTGTGTTACATGTTCAGTAATTTTTGTTCTTTATAATGGTTTCAACCATTTTGCCTCGTACTGATGTCAGGCTCACTGGTCTGTAGTTTCCCGGATCACCCCGGCACCCTTTTAAAACATTGGTGTAACATTGGCCATTCGCCAGTCTTCAAGTGCTATTGTCCGTCCCCTCCTGAAGAAGCCTACTCTTGACCCTACATCTCCTGCTAACTGGCGCCCCGTCTCCAACCTCCCTTTCTTGTCCAAAGTCCTTGAAAAGCTTGGCTTTTCTCCATTGGCTTCCCACCTAGATTCCACTCACGCCCTTCACCCTCGCCAATCTGGCTTCCGCACCGGTCATAGTACCGAAACCGTCCTCACAGCCTTGCTCTCTGACCTCCACCGTTCTCACGACCGTGGTGACATCTCCCTCATGGTTTCCCTGGATCTGTCCTCTGCATTTGATGTGGTCGATCACCGCACTCTTCTGTCTCGTCTGTCCAACTTTGGTGTCCATGGCACTGTCCTTCGATGGTTCCGTTCTTTTCTATCCTGTCGTACTTTTTCAGTCCACTCTGGTACTTCGGCCTCTCCCCCTTCCCCCTCCATCTGTGGCGTTCCTCAGGACTCTATTCTTGCTCCCTTACTTTTCAATGCCTTTCTCGCCCCTTTGGCCCTGCTCATTCAACAGTCTGCTCTCTCCTTCTACATATACGCCGATGACATCCTCTTGGTCCACCATACTTCTCCCTCTGCTCCAGACCTTGTTCCGCTCAACCTCTGTCTTTCCTCTATCGCCTCTTGGTTCGAGTCTAATTTTCTGCATGCAAATCCTGCCAAATCCTCCGCACTCTGGGTTTCCTGTGGTCTTCCGCCCCCCCAGTTGCTACCTGTCATGGGCCCCCACTCTATTCCCCTGGTACCTTCCCTCCGCTACTTGGGCGTTACCTTGGACCCGTCCCTTTCCTTTCATGAACACATCTCCTCCGTCGTTCGTTCCTCTTTTTTCCACCTACGTCGTGTCAAGGCCGTTTGTTCCATTCTTCCCCCGTCTTCAGTTGTCACTCTCGTTCTGTCCTTGGTTATCTCTCGTCTCAATTATTGTAATGTTATCTATGCTGGCCTTCCTTCTTCTCAACTTCATCGTCTCCAACTCGTTCAAAATGCTGCCGCCCGTCTTGTCACCCTATCTCCTATTCGCTCTCACGTGTCCCCCTGTCTTTTCACTCTGCACTGGCTCCCAATTAAGTTCCAGTTTGTTTTCAAACTATTAATTCTTACCCACAGGGCTCTCCACGCTGATACTCCCCAGTATCTAGCCAACATTATTCGTTTTCAGCCTTCCCCCCCCGTTTTCTTCGTTCGTCTCTCGGTAATCGCCTTTTCCTCCCCTCTCCTACACAGGCCCACCTGGAGTCCACCCGTCATTCCACCTTCTTTTTCCTAGGTCCCGCTCTCTGGAACTCTCTTCCTCTCCCACTTCGCACCGAACTGTCCTATACTCGTTTCAAAGCCCTCCTCAAGACACATCTCTTCTGTCTGATCTTCCTCCCCTTGCTGATGGTACCTCATCCCCTAGTCGTACCCCCCATCCCCCTTGATTCCCACATGTTTCTCCCCCCTTTCCCTTTCCCCTCCCATCTGTCTCTCTACAGGCCTCCTCTGTCTTCTATCTGTTTTGCTGTCCCTCTCTGTCCTATTGTTTTTGGCGTTCCTTTCTTTCTTTCTTTCCAGTAGCTGCCATTTTTGTTATTGTACACCGCTCTGATGCTTCGGCCTGGGCGGTTTATCAAGTGCCTAAATAAAGATAAAGATAAAGATATAAAGATAAATGATTAATGATAATTCACAGATTAATAACAGTAAATCTGCACACTCATATTTCAATTCTTTCAACATCCTTTGATATATACCATCTGGTCCAGGTGATTTGCTGCTGTTTAGTTTATCAAATAGTTGTAATATATCTCTCCGGTTTATTGATATTTCTTTCAATACTTCCAATGCATCACCTTTAAATACCATTTCAGTCATGGGTAACTGGCCTACATCATCCTTAGTTTCTCCATTATCGCCTTGTCCCCTCTTAGTGCCCCTTTTACACCTCTATCATCTAATGCTATGAATGTACTTGAGAAAGTCTTTATTATGCATTTTTGCTTCCATAGAAAGCTCTTTCTCAAATTCTCTTTGCCTGCCTTATCAATGTCTTGCCTCTAACTTGCCAGTGCTTATGTTTCCAGTTTTTGTCATTTGGCTCTTTTTTCCATTTCCTGAAAGATGCAAGAACATAAGTTCTCCAGGACCAAGCAGGAAGTCAGTCCTCACATATGGGTGACGTCGGCGCCGACGGAGCCCTCGCGGAGCAATTTTCCCCAGCTTTCAAAGAAAGCCTTTGGGAATTGCAGCGCGCATGCGCGGTCCCCTTCCCGCCCAAGGGTGCCATCTTAGCCAGTCTTCTTTTTTCCGCGGAGCCCTACAGATGTGGTCTTCTTGTCCCTGCTGAAAAAGTTGATTTTTTCGTGATTTATTTCTCTTTTTTCTTCGGTTCGACGCCGGTCTCTTTCCTGCCCGGACTCGCGACGCCGTTGCGAGTCCTTCTCTTATTTTTCGGGGCCGCAGCCGGCATCGGTGCCCGCCGACAGGCTTGGCTTCAGTTGTCTGACCTTGAACCCTGGGTGCAGGACAAGTTGGTCGATGTCCCCTGCCGAGGTGAGAACCTCTTTGGCAAGCCCATGGCTGAGAAGGCTGCACAACTCGAGACGGAGACTCTCACCAGAACTAGGCTTTCTAGGAAGACCTCTGCCCCTTCCCAGAAGAAGAAGGGCTCGGGAAAGAAGTCCTTTTACCCGAGAAAGGCGGCTGCCTATAAACACTACCCTCAATATCAGGCCTCCGCAGCTCCCCAACAGGGTCAGCAGGCCAAGGGACGGGGTAACGGGTCCCGTAGGCAGCAAGCCCCCAAGCCTGCACCACCGGCCCCTGCTCAGCAGGGTGGGGGTTTTTTGACTTCCTCAGCATAGCCTCTCCCCCTCAGCTGGTTCCTCCCAGCACAGGAGGCCGGCTGGTCCACTTTGCCCACAGGTGGTCCAACATCACATCAGATGCCTGGGTGCTTCAGGTTGTGAGAGAAGGCTATCTTCTCCACTTCCACCAGGTCCCTCCCTCCTATTTTCCGGGAGAGCCTCCACGACTCCCTCTGCACAGGGACTTACTCCTTCAGGAGTTAGCAAGTCTTCTTCAGGAACAGGCTGTGGAACCGGTGCCCCACCACCTGAGAGGTCAAGGCTTTTATTCCAGGTATTTCCTAATACCAAAAAGAACAGGAGGCCTCAGACCCATCCTGGACTTGTGCAACCTCAACAAGTTCCTCGTGAGGGAGAAGTTCAAGATGCTTACCCTTGGAATCCTTCTGCCCTACCTCCAGCAGGGAGATTGGCTATGCTCCTTGGATCTAAAGGATGCCTACACGCACATCCTCATCCACCCAAGCCACCGCCAATACCTAAGGTTTGTGGTGGCAGGAAATCATTACCAGTACAGAGTACTGCCCTTTGGCCTATCGTCCGCACCACGAGTCTTCACAAAATGTCTCGCGGTGGTGGCTGCTTATCTCCGGCTTCAGGGCCTCTATGTTTTTCCTTACCTAGACGACTGGC